>OX387619.1:15145000-16395000 GCA_947568825.1 Sphinx pinastri
TTGAGCGGAGGCGGGCGCGGGCGCGGGGCGGACAGCCGTTTTGTCTCGTCAGCACTCGGCCTTGGCTCAGAATTGATTGATGACGGTGAAATTGGTAATTTTATCTACAGTCAAGTGAAAAGCTACCGTGGGCGTTGGGTTTTATTTTGGTTGCCTTATGTTTTGTGTGGTGGTGATGAGTTTTGACTGCCCAAATATTACGTGAATATCTAGATTTTGATTAACTTCTAGATACTAAATTATACCTTTTAAACATTATTAGAAACGGTAGCACTTAAATCACTTCTAAACATCCATTACTCAGATGTCCATACCATACCATACCAGCCCTGTATTATATTGCCCACTGCTGAGCGTAGGCCTCCTCTACAACTGAGAGGGTTAAGGCCTTAGTCCACCACGCTGGCCTAGTGCAGGTTGGCAGACTTCACATACTTTCGAAATTCAGAGAACTTGTCAGGTATGCAGGTTTCCTCACGATGTTTTCCTTCACCGTTAAAGCAAGCGATAATTCACAAAGAATACATACATAACTTTTAAGAAAAGTCAGAGGTTTGTGCCCTTGGGTTTTGAACCTGCGAACATTCGTTTCGGCAGTCCGTTCCACTCCCAACTAGGCTATCGCGACGATGTCCATACTTCATACATAAATCGTACCTCTTTATCGAAGTGGCAAAGAAATATATGGCAGACGTTATAACTTAAAAGCTATCTTTTAACCAGGCGAAGAAACTAATTTCGTATTCCTAACTCGCGTACCAATAAAGAGGCGAGCAATTTGTTAACTCGTCTTCCCGAGTGGCAAACTTACTTGACAGAAATCCGATCCCATTCATAAACTATGTATCGGAAATCATCGCGTGTCTACATTGAATATTTCATTTAGGTACGTCGGTGCGCTAGCCAAGATTAGGGTTGCCAGTCCCGGTATACCGGGACATGTCGGTCTAGTCTATCCCAGTCGTCGCAGTTAATCTACAAAATAGAATTATTGTTAGTAGGTGGATAATATGTGGTAAATATACGGTAACTGAGAGAGACAGAACTACGTGTACTAGTACAATCAAATTGAGCCGGGTTATTTTACGATTATAATCTGAAATAATCCGGTTTTGTTTCAAGAAGTGGCAACCCTAGCCAAGATCAGTAAATGGCATGTTTTTATCTGAACTGTTTTTACTTATGGTTGTTCCTTATAGAGTTGTTTTATGCAGGCTATTAATGACCTTTTTGGGAGTTACTTAATAATTTCCTATTTTTGTAGTCGGCAATGACAAAGTATGAACATGGTATACATACAATATAGGCAAAACATAATGCCGGCCATCGAGAGATGTCGCTCCACTATCGCTAAAAGTACACCGGTTTGCACTATTTTGTGTTTTTGTTAGTTACTTACTATACCTCTGACTTCTGCACCTGACTCCGCCTGCGTAAAACTCCGTTTCCGTGTTGAAAGTAGTCTATAATTAGAAAGTAATTACAGTGACTCCAAATCTTATTATATTAGCAGTTCATATTCATACTGTACTACTTTCCTTACGAAATCATGAAATCCCTATTTTATTAACTTGGCTCTCATTCACACCCAATTTTCGATCCAATAAATATTTATAAAGTTTTTCAAGCGTGTAATAAGGAAAAAACATTCGTTTGTGGGTTTACCAATTCGGCTGTGGACAGAATAAAGTTATTACTCATATATCATGCTGTTTATTGATTTATAAGGCTGTGTTCAGACTACTGTAACGCGTAATAGGCGTAGTTCATAGTTTAAAGATTTATGTATCAACAAGGGCAATGTGATATTAGTTGACTACTTTTTTTTATAGATCTACCAACAATGTACGCCATCCAAAATGTAACGGAAAAATATTTTTCTAAATTGGGACAATAATTAGTAAGTTATATAGCTTTAAAATTTGGTGGAAGGGGGTAGTTGTCAAATAACAGTAATATGACATAGTGACATCACCGTGAGTCGCCGGCCATAACGCTGCGTGCGTGCGAAAGAGATAGCGCGATATCCCCTCCACGTCCCCACTTTTGCTCACAACAATATTTCAAATATGAATAACTGCTGTATTTTTCAACCAATTTTGATGCTAGTTTCACAGAATAATTTCCAATATAAGCTGAAACATTTTTTTTTACAAAGAAACCAATTTAAAACGTAGCTCTCAACAAATTATGACAATGAAAGTATAGCTAAAATAAAATATATCCTTTCCATTACAGACCAAAAATAAATTATATAACACGGGCTATAGCTTTCACATAGGGGGGGTCCGAAGATACCAAAAGTAAAAAAAAAAAAAAAAAAAATGTGTACAAGTTTTATGGCCCAGATTATTTTTGTTGTAAGCTTTGGGGCCAGTCCGGGCCCCCCAAAACCCCATATACACCCATGATCTATAAATATAAAAAAATAAATTAAAACAAACACTTAACATAAACTTAGGTTTTGATTGTAGTTCATGTCAAAGAAACTTAATGCTATTTTGACACAAGTTTTGCCCTCTTAGCAGAATTATGGCGGAATTTTTCTTTTCTATATTTAAACACAAGGTGTTTGATCTGTTTTCCGCCTAAAAATCTTATTAAACCACGAACTTTGAATCCAGTAAGATCGAGTATTAGGTATGATTTCGATATTATTATTAAAATGTAAATCGTTCCATGGCCGGGCCTATAGGATTTTATACATATTTACGATCGATAAATACGTCAGTAATGGTTTTCGGAGCAATGATTATGGATTTGTTCAAGTATTATGAACGTTTTTGTACATCTTTTAGGAGACATGCGCGGGCGTCATTCAATATTTTATGCGTTCGTTGACAGACATTATATCATAACTGTTTTTGATATCCAAGTTTTTGAGCTATGTTGATTATTTACAATAAATTATATCTCATATTCTTATTACAACTTAAGAATGGCAGCAGTGAGTAGTCTGATATTTTTTGGTTTATAGAATCTAGGACTATTTACACACACGCGCCTTTTATCCTTGAAGGGGTAGGCAGAGGCGCAACTAGTGCACCCACTTCTTGCCGTGCGTATTCCGTCCCATTATGTAATAGGGGGCGAGCGTATTGCCATATCGGGCATAAATCCCAGACTCCGGTCTGATACTGAGTAAAACAACCCAATATCACTTTACCCGACCCGGGATCGATTCCGAGACCTTAGCATTGTAGTCGTCCGTAATACAACTATGCCACTGAGGCTGTCTCTCAGTAGTAATCTTTGAATATTTTTTATTTCCTCTTTATTACCAAAGAGTATTTTACATCTCCATTATAATTTGGGTACAATATTAAGGATACAAAAATAATTTCAGAAGGAACTGTTCCCGAAATGAACTGGAAGTTTTGGACGTGTCTAATCATTTTTAGTGCATTGAGCAAGTCTGTCTAAATATGCCATTATAATATGCCCCATTTATATGCGCACTTGACCTCATTTCGAAGCAAGATAAACACTACACATATGGCCCGAATTGGAACAACATTTGGGCGAATTATGTTTAGCTACTATAAAAAGGCAATTAGCGACATGTGACGTTTGTGACCAATTATGTTATATGAATTGCGTCTATTACAATTTGATACAGGCTAAATGATGGAGGATAGAAATAATGCTGTTTTTAATAAGGTATTTCTTTTTGATATTTTTTTGTGTGTATACAAGTTTGAGGTGGACGGACGACTTGATAAAGGTCGCAGGAACACGCTGGATGCGGGCCGCTTTTGACAGGTCTGTCTGGAAATCTTTGGGGGAGGCCTATGTTCAGCAGTGGACGTCATGTGGCTGATTATGATGATGATGACAAGTGTGAGGGGAAAAGTTATGGATATTGAAATATGATTACTTTTCTTCTTCCGACATTTGATTAGTTTCTAAATTACATTTAGATTACGTCTCCATTTGCGTACAATCAAACGTTTAGGGGATTAAACTAAGCAAAGAAATATACAAATTATGTTTTAAACATTTATACCCATGGTTTGTCCTCAATAATAAATACCATAGCATGCCATACCATACCATTCCAGCCCTGTATTATATACTGCCCACTACTGAGCACAGCCCTTCTCTAAAACCGAGTGGGATAATAAATAGCAACTGGAAAAAGGTTCCATTTCAAAAATTACACTCTGTCACTTTCATTTAATTTAAATACATAAATGTAATTCTAATTTTGACAAACCACACGGAAGAAAAGCCAATCGAAGCTGTCGCAAGCACGTCTAATTATTCAGACAGTGCAAGTTGCAACTCTCGATAACGAATCGGTTTCCGCGTCTATGTCGATCCGTGTAGTGATAAGGAACGGCAAACAAGTCCGGTAACAACTGCCAGTTATCGGACGTCGACCTTTGAAAGGTGCAAATGGTACGAAAGGTGCTCTCACTGCTCTATTTATGTGACAGTTTTTTTTGATAATATGGTTCATAATGACTACCTCGGTGCCGTAGTTGTATTACGGTACGACTGCAATGCTGAGGTCTTGGGCTCGATCCCCGGGTCGGGCAAAGTGATACAGAGTTTTTCTATTCAGTATGAACCCGGAGTCCGAAATTTGTGATGTGACGATAGGCTCGCCCCCTATCACATTTTGGGACGGAATACACACAGCGAGAAGTGGGTGCACTAGATATCTGCCTACCCCTTCGAGGATATAAGGCATGAGTGTATGTCTTTGTGTGTATGGTTTATAAGACTCATAGGCTATTTTGCTGGTGATACTGGATATATAATTTTGTATCCGATTGGCGACTGGAATTTTGTAGGCGATTTGAAGTTTTGAATTTGTTTAGCTACTTATGTGGCTGACTGTACATAAAGTATTAAAGCCTCGCCAGTGACCCACGTAAGTGTGCCGCGTACCGGGATCACCCTGTGCATATCCGGTTTAAACAGGCCGGCATAATTGTGCCGACTGACAAGGGTACTCATCTCCCATCAGTTGACACTCTATTTGGACTCCTCTCCGCTTACCATCAGGTGCAGTAGGCTCAGTTTAAAAAAAATCGCAAGGGTTGGCAGACAGACGTAAGCTTATATTATTATCGTTATATTATTATATTTAAAGACCGGATTATATGCAACTTAAAAAGCACGAAATATGAATGAAAAACGTCAAAATATAAATATTGCATATGTAAATTCGTATAATCTTGTCTCTAATTATAGGCAATGTATTATATGAGGTAAGCCTTTCACTTCTTATTAAAATATGAATATGGGTTGAAAAAAAAAACAATTCACACAATGGAAAACTTAATAAAATTATTATTAAATCAAACATAAAGCTATTTATCTATTGCTATGTAAATATTATTAGAGCTTTAATGAAAGCATTAAATATATATAAATTATTTACTACAAACCACACAACAACAAATAATCTGTCTTTATTCATAATGATTATAAAATGCATTTTCTACCGCCAAGCAACAGTGTGCATGCACTGTTGTGTTTCGGTTTGAAGGACATTGTAGCCAGTATAACTATTGGACATAATGAGACTTAACATCTTATGTCTCAGGATGACAAGCGCAGTGGAATGCCACACAGTACTTTGTAAGTCAAGGTGCCGGATGGTGTTGCTACTGTTCATGGGTGGTCGTATCGCTTACCATCAGGCGAACAGCATGCACGTCTCGTCATTCAGTGCAATAAAAAAAAATACAAATACCAAACGTATCCTAAAATATTTCAAACAATCGTAAACGCCACAATTATATTTCGAGTGATTGATGCAAAATTTTGATGTAAAAATAGAAAAATGAATATGCGGCCTTCATTTTATCTGCCATACGTGCTCGCGAAGCGGTGTAGAATTAAAATTTCGCCAGCAATGAACAGTGACATCTGTAAGTATAGACGGACAGCTTACAACGGAGAAGGTGGCAGAATACGGTATACGTCGACTTACTTCGAAAATATAGATAATGCCTTCCGCGATGACCATACCAGCCCTGTATTATACTGCCACTGCTGAGCACGGGCCTCCTCTATAACTGAGAGGGTTAAAGGCTTTAGTCCACCAAGCTGGCCTACTAAGGGTTGGCAGACTTCACATGCCTTCGAAATTCTTTTATAAAACTTGTCAGGTATGCAGGTTTCCTCACGATATTTATCCTTCACCGTTAAAGCGAGTGATAATTCCCAAAGAATACACACATATTTTTATAGAAATGACAGGGCGTGCCCTTGAGTTTTGAACCTGCGGACATTCATGTAGGCAGTCCATTCTACTCCCAACTAGGCTATCGCCGCTTCCTCGATGACGCGACTTATTAATTTCCCTAATCGCCTACAGGGCACAGGCCAAGTGTACAATCTTCCGCTTGTAGCTTAGTTCTGTAAATACTCACTTATTACCCATGAGTGCACTCACATACTACAACGAACAATTAAAGTTCCTTTAACCCACAAAATCCCCGCTCAAAAATTGGTAAGGAGTGTCATCGTGGACGGCATTATCTATAACCCCATCAAGGTAAATTTTAATGTAGACTTTGATGCGTATAAAATGGTGTAACGTCGATTTAAAATTTATTTTGTTCTAAATTTCGCACAAAGCCAGGACGACATATCATCGCGCATATATAACGTAGAGGTAAACAGTGACATTGGATCTACTATAATTCCAAACTAAAAATTTACAGAATAACAATTTAATCATGGAGCATTTTTGTTACTTGTAAAATAATGATCAGAATGCTACTAAAAATTAACTAAAAATCAAAATGAAGTTATTTTCTTCAAATAGGAGGCAATATATTGAAACCAATTTTTCATATTTTGTATTTTGAGTACGAAAATAGCTTGTATTTCGAAGAAATTATTTAGGAACGGCTTTGACGTCGCCATTCTGATAAACAATTGGAATATCTTAAGAGGTTCCTAAAAGACTCAAGATTTTTATATTTTTGGATTTACTTAGGCTAATATCATAATATAGTATTGCATAAACGCTTTTAATTTCTAGATTTTCTATACATACTAACTAAATCATTCCGTAGTGACCTATACAAGTTGTTTAAAATATTATTATGATAAAAAATTCGCTGACTCTATCCACCTTTTTTATCTTAAAAGTAGCAAAGTTGAAATAGAATTTGCGCGATGCCTATTAGAACACAACCCAAACAAAACACTATACCTACAATAACTTAAGGTCTAATTATTGTTCTAAATAGTTCATAAGCTATACTAATATTATAAAGAAGAAAGATTTGATTTATTGTGTCTTTGTAATGGATAAACTCAAAAACTACTTGGCCGTATATATTTTTTTTCACTAATATCTTTATATTAGTGAAAAAGCTGTAGTAGTAGCTGTGTAGCTTTTTACATTGTCAGCGAGTAACATAGACTACTTTTTATCCCGGAGAAACTCATTTACAAGGGCGGAGCAGCGGGCAAAAGTCTAGTACTTCTTACATATTTTTAGTGTTTCTTAACTATCAACACTTATTCCGAATAGTAAAAAACTGAAATGCTCACGAATTACAGTTAGCATTAAGTTTAAAGAAATGAAAATATACGGCTCCTGGACAAAATGCATTTGTTGGTTTGCTCAATCGTGCATTCTCCGATCCTCGTCCTAATGGTTTTATCTCTTATGCCAACGGTCTCGAAAACGTCGAAGGAATGCTTGCTAATGGCGTTATTATCTTTATGTTTGTGAATTTTCTTTCGCGTAGATGGTTGATCCGTAATGCAAATATTTAATAAAAATTACTTTACTAGTGTGTTAGTGGACGATAGCCTAGTTGGGAATGGAACGGTCTGCCGAGACAATGTCCGCAGGTTCAAAACCCAAGGCACACACCTCTGACTTTTCGAAGTTATGTGTGTATTGTTTATCAATTATAGGTCGCTTTAACAGTGAAGGAAAACATTGTGAGGAAACTTACATATCTGAGAATTCTCCATAAGAATTTCGAGGGTATGTGAAGTCTGCCAACCCGCACTAGGCCAGCGTGGTGGACTAAGGCCTAAACCCTCTCACTTGTAGAGGAGGCCCGTGCTCAGCAGTGGGCAGTATATAATACAGGGCTGATTGCATTGCATTGCACTTTACTAGTATTTCTAACTATAAATAAATTTCCAAAATACACTTTCGTATGTTTACTTGAAGTTTCTTTTTGTGGGACATGTTTTTAAAATCATCAATTTTTAAATTAATAGTTATTTTAAGTAAATAGTTTTTAAGTTTTCAAACAATACCTATCACCACCACATCTTTGAATTATGAAATACTCTGTAGTACCACACTACACTCATCATCCTGTTAAGGTATGAGATGATAGATTCCTTAATGCTCAATAACTATACTAGTTACAGAGATCTTTGAGCCGGATACATACGGATACATATTACTGCGTGGCAGCAGATATAGACAAAGTTATCGTACCTACCCAGATGCTCGAATGTCAGGCAGGTCACCAAATGAAAGTTTATTTCAATTTATTACACACACACCACACACACACACTCACGCTTTTTATCCCCGAAGAGGTAGGCAGAGGCGCAGCTAGTGCACCCACTTTTCGCCGTGCCTATTCTGTCCCATGATGTGATATCGCCATATCGGGCACCAATTCCAGACTCTGGGCTGATACTGAATTTAATACCCAATATCACTTTGTCCGACCCGGGAATCGAACCCAAGACCTCAGCATTGCAGTCATACCGTAATACAACTACGCCACCGAGGCAGTTTATTACACACAGTCTCGCAAAAATGTAGTTCATTTCAAATATCCATAAATAACCCAACCTTCTAATGGACACTATCCATTAGTGAAACTTGGAATGAAGGCGATATTCTAACAATGGATATGCACACACAGGTATATTCTCGTGGATATACTATAAGAAATGTTTTTCTAGTTACAAGAAACCACAGTTTTTTGTCGGTTCAGTGTTTACAAGGAAGACTGTTGCAAGCCTTTGTGTGGTTAACCGCCAAGGCGCGTGGTTTTCTTTTTGTAGTGCTTGACAAAATGTACAGAACTTGATTCATTTCCACTAGTTTTTATAATAGAAAGCAGTTCCACTAGAAGGGTTAAGGCAGGTGGTCGGTTTAAAATGAACCAAATGATTACTTTAATTACAGTACCGGTACGCTGTCATGACGGTTTTGACAGATTACAGTAGAGGTGAATTCTCAATTCATTATCGAAAAAATATAATCAAATGCTTTAGATTTATAGCTAGTATCGTAAGAGGTAGCTGATTCAAAGGATTTAATAAAACGAAAATAAAATGACTGCCTCGGTGGCGTAATAATAATCCCTTCCTAGCCGATTTCGGCCACGGCGGCCAATCTCAACGGAGATCAGCCAGGTGCGCAGAAAATATTATAGTGCACAAGTGTGTGCGCAATACACAGGTGCACTCGCTATTCCTTCACTCTCATAGTCCGGTGAGACGGCAATCCGACATGACCGGAGAGAGATCAGGCGCAGGACCAACGGCTTTACGTGCTTTCCGAGGCACGGGGGTATCACACCGCCAACTTCCTGACTCCGAGCTGTGACTGAGTAATTTTTAAGATGAAAAAACCCAGTCACAATGTTTTTGGCCCTACCCAGGATTCGAACCCAGGACCTCAGCGCGCAAATCGTACTCGTAACGCGTACGCAATATAACTACGCCACTGAGGCAGTCAGGCTGCCTCGGTGGCGTAGTTGTATTACGGTACGACTGCAATGCTGAGGTCTCGGGTTCGATCCCCGGGTTGGGCAAAGAGATATTGGATTAACTATTCAGTATCAGCCCGGAGTCTGGAATTTGTGCCCAATATGGCGATAGGCTCGCCTCCTATCACATCACGGTACGGAATACGCACGGCGAAAAGTGGGTGCATTAATGGCGCCTCTGCCTACCCCTTAGGGGATAAAAGGCGTGAGTGTGTGTGTGAAAATAAAAAATGTTTGCTTAATATATTTCAACGAACCGAATATTGCAATGAAAATGAACATACTATACAACAGTACCAGTTATTTGCATACGTTCGGCCATATCAACGAAATCCACAATAAAACGCGTAAACGAAGTCCAAATTAACAAGCGAGGATCAACAGTAATGCAGTATCAATATCCAAAATCCAAACCCAGATCAAAACAATAGATTATAATTATCGCAATAACAGTTAAATAATTATAATTAATGAATGCGCGTGTTTTGACCAATGACCAATTATATCTTTTTTTGGGTTTAATATTTTAGATATACGTCAAGTTTGTTTCTTTTTTCTTATCATAAATATGTTCAGAGAGAATTATTTTTATAATTTATTGAAGGACATGTCCAAAAACGGGCCTAAAATTTTAACCAAGATACTTTATATATATTTGGATAGTACTTCCAAAAACTAAGCCTTTGCAATAAATCGTATAATTTTAAAAGCATCCGATGTTGAGATTTATGTAATTTTATTATGCCTAAAACAACAATTAATATGAGCGATGTTAAAAAAGTTTTTTATAAATGGAGGGGTCTAAAAATATTTTTTTATGGATCCAAGATCCATATTTTTGGCCCTTTAATATCCATAAAGTTTGAGCCTTGAATTTGGAGGCCAAGCACCCATACAAAAAGCGGACATCTTTACTTTTTAAACATGTTTTTTACTTTTTTATATCTACAGTTACAGAAATTACTGTTACATTCTTATTATGGCGTTACTTGGAAGTCTTTATTTTAAAGATTTTCATATTTCCTCACAACCGCGTTTACTACCTAGCAAGACATAGTCATTGTCTTGAACCAACGTATAAAAATATATCGCCTGTACTAAATGGCTCCAGAAACTTACACTATAGAACAAATATACCCATTAACAGTTTACGAGCCGTACAATACATAGTAAATCGTAGAGCAATCGTGGCATAATTATCTAATCTTCTGGGCTAAACGCTCTTCGAGTCAAATTCTAAAAGTCGGGGTATTTGTCACGCCACCTTCTTGCACGAGACTAGTTTTTGCTATAGTATTGACTGGAAGAGACAATTATATTTCTCAGATTAATCAAATAAGTTAAATTATCATCAGCCACATTGCTTTTTGCAAATTGCTTGAAATAATGTATAAAATATAGGACTGAGATCAGAGCAGAGGAAAAAAGAGAAGAAAGAGCAAGTAGCAAGAGAGAGGGTATTGTGTTATTTTGCATTCAACTTGATGTCGAGTTAACAACTATGGTATACCTAGGCATAATGAGGCCATCTTATGTCTCAGGGTGACGAGCGCAGTGGAGTCCCACGCAGTTTTTTTTAATTTCATGTTCTGTATGGTGTTGCTACTGTTTATGCGGTCGGTATCGCTTACCATTAGGCGAGCGGCAAGCTCGTCTCATCGTTAAACAGCAAAAAACAAGTGGTGAAAATTGTGGTAGCTTGTTTTGACGAGTTACGTTTCAGAGTCAGCCAGTATGTGTAAGACAGGCCGGTATAATTCTGGTGACCGTCGAGGAACGTAACGTCTCCTGTAGGTCCTTATAATAGTCGGTGTGGCAATTAGTAAGTATACTTAGTTTATTTGCCAAGCCTCGGGCGCCAAAATATTCTGACTACCGTAAACTTGTGAATTCTATATTTTTTTTTGCCAGATACATAAAAAAATCTACAAATGATTTTTAAAATTTGATACAGTAAACAGGTTGGATTTAGAGTATTACAACTAAACAATATCTTCAAGAAATCTCGTCAAAAACTAAATTAAAAATTTGGCACCAGCAAATCTTTAAACAAAGAATTCAGTACGTGCTTTGTTTGAAGTGATGTTCGTTTTTCAATTTATGGAGACAATAATAGTTTGTATTGCGTGATCGTAATGAATCTGCAAATGCAAGATAAATAGTTATAGAATTTTTAAGTGATTGCGGGCTTGGTTTTTATACGTTTACTGCGTCGTATAACTGCTCTTTACTGTGAGAAGTATGTCATTGATACCGTGTTACAGAGGATTTAAAATGATACAATATTCAACGCTAGTTATAATTAGTGTTGAATGTTAGATTAAAATTGTTAACTAAGAGATAAGTAGTATGTATCTCTATACTGAATAACCGTGGGTATTGATGCAAATTTTACTATTATGTTATGCGAAATTCTAGTAAATATGTGAATTCAAGAAACATAATTGAAATAAACGATGCAAAAAAAAAACTATGCACGCAATCACTAGCAATTACTTAAAGAAGTTTGTTTTGTAGGAAACAAAAAGACAGGATTTTTTTTTTTCAGTACCTTAGCTTCGAGAATGTACGCATACTCACGCCTTTTATCCCCGAAGGGGTAGGCGGAGGCGCAACTAGTGCACCCACCCTTCGCCGTGCGTATTCCGTCCCATGATGTGATACGGGGCGAGCCCATTGCCATATCGGGCACAAATTCCAAACTCCGGGCTGATACTGATTACAAAAACCTAACATCACCCTGCCTGACCCGGGGATGGAACCCGAGACCCCAGCATTGCAGTCGCACCGCAATACAACCACGCCACCGAGGCAGTAAAATAAAATAGAATCGAGAATGTAAAATAAAAAGCGTAAAAATATTTCAGGGTTGTAACAAGAAAATATGAGCCATAACCTGCTGCACTATATTTATTGGCTATAAAAATCTATTTGGTCAAGTGAAAAATACGCCACCAGAGGGAATTTCACTTGGATAAAATTAATCACTGGGCCTGAATTTATTTTCGTATCTACGTAATTTAATAAACAAAAAACACTTTAAAGACTGTTTTATAGTAATTAACATATTTCTTACTATATACAACAGTCTAATTGTATATCGATAGGTTCGCCCCCATCATGTCATGGGACGGATTACGCACAGCGAAAATTGAGCGCACTAGTTATGCCTCTGCCTACCCTTTCGGAGATAAAGGACGTGATTGAGTGTTTTTACAACAGCCCCATTATCGTCTATGACAGTGTATAACTAAAATCTGACATAGAAATCATCGCAACTAAAATTTTACTTCGTTTTACTTTTTACAAAATTAAAATTAACACCAAAAAATATTTCGTCTTTTGCTTCAAAAAGCGTGATATCCAAACATAAATTTTTTTTGTGTAGAGTTTTTTACCTTTCCAAAAATCAAATTGTGTCGAAATGAATATTTTTTTTTAATATTAATGTTACAAGGTTAAATATACATTTTTTTTTGGAAAAAATGTCGAAACGTTTTAATCATAAAATATATGATTAATAATATGATTTGTTGGACTTATCACGTTATTGAAGCGAAGAGGCGATTTAGTAAATTTATTTCTTGGGTAAGAAAGCGGAGAGCGGTTACCGGTATTTATCAGTTGCTATTTATCGTAACGGCTTTCGCGCCTCGCTCTTAAGTAGCGCTTCAGCACTTACCTGCAAACCTTATCAGCTAATACATATTACACTATTGTTACACCGAGAAATTGTATGCCTCTGTAATCTAAACTATTGGTTTAATTAAACTTCAAAATGGAAGTCTTTCAATTGTTTATTGTGTATACGTTTTGCTTCAAACAATAATAAATATTGGTTTATGTTCTCGGTTTATAGGAATGGAGACGCCTTTGGTAGTTTGA
Organism: Sphinx pinastri; assembly: GCA_947568825.1. Taxonomy (NCBI): domain Eukaryota; kingdom Metazoa; phylum Arthropoda; class Insecta; order Lepidoptera; family Sphingidae; genus Sphinx; species Sphinx pinastri. Next base: position 15,158,614 of record OX387619.1, read on the forward strand.
GTAAATTATTTAATTCTTTAATTGATTTAATAATTCGTAGGACTGCCTCGGTGGCGTAGTTGTATTACGGTACGACTGCAAGTCTGAGGTCTCGGGTTCGATCCCCGGGTCGGGCAAAGGTGATATTGGATTTTTCTATTCAGTATCAGCCCGGAGTCTGGAATTTGTGCCCGATATGGCGATAGGCTCGCCCCCTATCACATCATGGGACGGAATCCGCTTGGCGAAAAGTGGGTGCACTAGTTGCGCCTCTGCCTACCCCTTCGGGGATAAAAGGCGTGAGCATGCGTATGATTCGTAGGAAGTACTTTATTTTGGTTCAAAGATCTTTTCATACATAATTAAAAAAAAACATTATATTTTATATTAAAAAAAAAGTAAATAACAATAACTGAAAATTCCAAACAAACATAATCTCACAAAAAGCCAGAGTTATATCTGCAATACCTTTAAGTCAATGAATGTGAAGAAGATATTGTGCTGAGAAAATATGACGGAATATTCATTGAACATTATAACATGAGATATTGTTCACTGGTTGGGGAGCGCTGGAACAAAGAAAGGAAACCTGTCCGAAAATAAATGATATTAGATATGGATGGAGACTTGTAAATTTGTAATACATATTTTTAATACTAGGTTTTGCTCGCAGATCCACCCGCGCGTAAAAGTTTTTACGGGATAAAAGTCCCGCTTTCTATTTTCCCGCGATAAAAAGTAGCCTACGCCCTTTCTAGGGTCTCAAACTATCTCCAAACTAAATTTCACTGAAATCCGTTCAGTAGTTTCGGAGACGTGCAGTAACATACAGAAAAACAGACAGATAGAAAAGAATTATAAAAATCGCTGATTTGTTTTCCATTACTCTTCATTGATCACCCCCTTTCTTTTTTATTACATTTCTTTTTATGTTAAATTGATTTTAAATTTGGAGTACTGTGACTTCGACAATATTTTTGAGCTGATGCTGCAGGATCAAGTAGTCTGCGGGATACCCAACTTCTTAGCAAATTATAGCACATATAGCGTGTTTGGGCTCATAAGGATGGTCTCATCGAGTAGGTGTTAGATAGTTGATTATCAAGGCCCCATGATGGAAAATAAAGTAATTTAAAAAAATTTGAGAGGTGTCAAGGGACACCCGGATGGAACGAAGTTCCTTTCGATTAATTAGTGAAGGAATTGTAATAAAATTTTATTTATATAACAGAGTGTGTATATATATAAATATATAAATATTTTCCTATTTCCGTTCCAATACATAAGTTTCTAGAGAAAAAAACAAATAAATACGTGTGGCACTTGGAGATTGCCGCGGTAAAGCTATTGCATAGCATTTTTATCACAAATTTTGATTGACTAAACACAAATTCGATCTTACGCTTACAACATAAAGTAGATTTTTAAACGCGAGCAAAGCACGTTTAGTCTTGTTATTGATAAATGTCAGTAACCAAAGTAGAATGTTACGTTCGATTCTTTTGTACTCGTGCCGTGCCAACGCTGGGGAAATAGCTTCTACGCAATGTATTTAAGGTTCATATTAGATTAGTAAGAAATGGTTTTAATGACTTTAATAAATAAAATAAATAAAAATATACTCGTTTCAAGAATTATAGCTTCTACGCATTGTATTTAAGGTTCACCCTTGAGACGTCAGTAACTGTTTTGCGAGCTCCGTACTAAAAATATACATAAAAATAGTTAAAAGTGTTATTTTACCATAAAACATTCGTATGTAAAAGCGGAGTGCCGGAAGCTATCATAAATACAAGTGAACAAGTGAACTAGAGGATTTGAACAAAATAACTGATGTAAACAACAAAAGACAACCATATCCAGTGTACAGTTTTTACAGTGTAAAATATCAGAGGGAAATACAAATCTTACCAAAACTATACGAAAGAAGTGAACAACAAATACGAAGAAGTCTAAAACAAGGACACAATAGCAAGTATTCACAACAAATTTATGCCGACATAACCTCACTTTTGAAACTAATTAGTCATTAGTCATTCAACAAAACATTTCAACGAACCGTTAAATTAGCGCCATCTAGGAGTGAGTAGCGAACTCTAATAAATAAAAACTCGAATAAACAATATCAATAATAAAATATCATCTGACGCTAAACAAAATGTCAAGCTAGCGCAATCTAGGAGCGAGTGGCAAAAACTCTATTGATTCAAAGCGGCAGAAATCGCACGACATCTACTGGCAAATAGCAAGCAACATGGAAGACATAACAAACATTTTAAAATCGATACAAAAAGAGTTAGCAGAACAAAAACGAGATATGAAAGAAATGGAAATAAATATAACGAACAGCATAAACAAAAATATCAGCGAAAATTTCAAAAAAATTTATGAAGATTATAATCAGTTAAGCGAACAAGTAAAACAACAAGAAATTACTCTGGATCGTATGGAGAGACACAACCGGAAGAAAAACTTAGTATTTTTTGGAATTGAGGAAGGAGAAAAATCTTATCAAGAGCTAGAAAACAAAATTATAGAATATATAAGCAAAATCAATATATCTTGCCAACGAAACGATATTGAAGCAATGCACCGATTAGGAAGAAAAGGAGAAAAACCGAGGCCAATTACAGTCACCTTCACAACTATGGGGAAAAAAAAATTTTTTTAAAACAAAACAAGAAAAATATTACAAATAGTACTATATACTATAAAGAAGACTATCCACATAAAGTTTTGGAGAAAAGGAAACAATTACAAACAGAAGTATTAAAATACAAGGCAGAAGGCAAAAAAGCTATAATAAAGTACGACAAATTAATTGTATTGAATGAACTCAAACTTAATAAAAACGTGAATAGTCAACAACAATCAAAGAAACGAAATCTACAAACTTCTCCGTACCAAGACAGAACAAATAGTGAAAATCAAGCCCCGAAGAAGAACAAAATCACAGCTTTTATGAGGCAAAGAAGAGACTCTGAAAATACCTCAAAAGGCGAAACTCATACATCCAGTACCTAGCAACTAACAACGCCCCCTCCACCTCCACTATCAAAAAACCCAACACGGCTGGTCACCGCGGGGGAGAAGAACGAAACTAACTCTTCTCTTGACTACAACCCTCCAAAAGGACAAAAAAGCACTATGAAGATTAAAAATGATAAAAACAACATCTATATTGGCACATACAACGTACGAACACTGGCAAGTCCGACTAAACTCATGGAACTTACAAACGCGCTTAACAGTATTAAATATGATATCATTGGATTGTCAGAAATGAGAAGATTAGGCTACGGCGTAGATGAATACGACGAATTCATATTATGCTACAATGGACAGACAAAAGGAAAATATGGTGTCGGCTTCATTATAAAAAAACACCTCAAAAGCAGTATTATAAGTTTCAGAGGATTGTCGGACCGAGTCGTAGCTTTAGATATAATTATAGACGGTCTAGCAATCACTATTATCCAAGTGTATGCACCTACTGAAGAGTCTGAAGACTCGGAAATTGAAACGTTCTACAACACTTTACATAAAGCACAAGAAGACTCAAACAAATATGTTATAGTTATGGGTGATTTTAATGCGAAAATCGGAGAGAGAAATCACGAAGAAAGCCACCTTCTAGGAAAGTATGGGGTCGGAAAAAGCAGCCCTAGAGGGCAACAGTTAATACAGTATGCCCAAGAACACAACTTGTCCATTATGAACACTTTTTTCAAGAAAAAGTTTAGTCAAAAATGGACATGGAAGTCTCCTGACCAGGCAACTATGAACGAAATAGACTACATACTCACAAACTTTCCAAACCGTTTCCAAGATGTCCATGTTTTAAATAACATCATGTTTCCATCTGACCATAGATTGGTTAGGTCAAAAATATCAGTAACACAAATGAAAAAGAGTCGTCTAAAGTACAAAACCCGTATATTTACTCTAGAAAATCTAAATGAAGCTAGTTATTACCTTGAGAAATTACAAGAAAATATAAAATCTATAAATATGGAAGAAACAAATACTGTTCAAAATTTGTACAATAAACTAGAAAAATGCCTACTGGAAAGTATCAAAACAGATAAAGAAATCAATAAACACAAAATAAACAAGATCCTCACCGAAAAATCTCTAAATCTAATAAAAAGACGCCACGAATTGCAATCTCTCAAACCAAAAAGCCGCGAAGACAAGAAAAAACTTAGCTCATTATACAAAATAACTAACAAATCTATCAGAAATGACTACAATATCTATAGGTCAAAAATAATAGAGAAACATTTAATGACTAGTGGAAGCTGTAAGCGTGCATATTAAGAACTCCGCACACACAAAACTTGGATACCAAGCTTATCAGAAAGCTCTACGCCAACAACTAATAGAGAAAACATTCTCAAAATAGCAACAAATTTCTATGTAAACCTCTATGATCAAAAAAACCACTTCAAAAACTCCGAAAACATAATTTTCCACTCAAAAAACAAAACTAACATCGATTGGAACGTAGCAGAAATAGACTTCGAAATTAAGAGATTGAAATCATACAAGAGTCCGGGTCCAGACGGTATCACAAACGAAGCATTAAAACTGGCAAGAGTACTGCTGGTACCAATTATAACCTTATTATTTAATATGATCAACAAAGAGCAGAGAGTTCCCGAACAATGGACCAAATCAAATATTATATTACTGTACAAGAAGGGGGACCCCAAAAACATAGGCAACTACCGACCCATCAGCTTACTACCTAGCCTCTACAAACTATTCTCACAATGCATTTTAAGCCGAATATCTGCAAAAATTGACGAAAAGCAGCCGGTAGAGCAAGCAGGTTTTCGCAGAGGTTACTCAACCGTCGACCATATTCAAACACTAGAGAGCATAATAGGGAAATACAAAGAATTTCAAAGACCTCTTTACCTGGCCTTTATTGATTATCAAAAAGCATTCGACTCTATCTCACACATGTCAATATGGGAGACACTACAGGACAATGATATAGATGAAACATACTGTAATATAATAAAAAACATATATGAAAGGAGCATGAGTAGAGTCACCTTGGAAACAAGCGGCCCAGAAATAAAAATTAAAAGAGGAGTAAAGCAAGGTGACCCTTTATCCCCCAAGCTTTTCATCGCCGTATTAGAGACTATATTTAAAAAACTTGCCTGGACAAATGTTGGTATAAAAATAAATAGAAAACACCTCAGCCATTTGCGCTTTGCCGACGATATAATATTATTCTCAGAATCAAGCTCGCAACTGGAACAAATGATACATCACCTACAGGTAGAAAGCGCATATGTGGGATTAGAAATGAATCTACAAAAAACTAAACTGATGACCAATTCTTCAAAACCACCAATAAAGATAGGAAGCGAAAAGCTTGAATACGTAGATACCTACATTTACCTAGGAAAACAGGTATCATTTCACCAAAACAACAACTTGGAAGAAGTCAAAAGAAGAATAAATATATCATGGCAAAAATTCTGGGCTCATAGAGAAATAATGAAAGGAAACTTTACACTTTCGGAGAAGAAGAAAGTAATGGATATTGCCATCCTTCCATGTCTAACATATGGCTCCCAAACCTGGACATACACAAAACACGTTAAAGAAAAAATAAGAATATGCCAAGCAGCCATGGAAAGATCCATCCTACGCATTCGAAAGAAAGATAAAGTACGCCATACCACAATAAGGAAAAAAACAAGTCTAATAGATTTCTTACTCCACTCTATGAAACTAAAATGGAAATGGGCAGGCCATGTAGCCCGAGTAGAGGATGCCCGGTGGACACGACAAGCCGTACTATGGAAAGGACCCATAGGAAAGAGAAAACGAGGAAGACCGTCAAGAAGGTGGGTCGATGATATCAGAGACACAGCAGGAGATGAATGGCATACAAAGGCAAAAGACAGAAACCTATGGAATAAATTGGAGGAGGCCTTTACCCTATAGAGGGGTTCTCATTTTAATTAGATCAAAACTTATTTATGTATGTAACTCCATTTAAAATTTCGAATTAATAATTGAAAAAAAAAAAAAAAAATTAAAAAAAAAAATTAAACCACATCATAAATTTAATGGTAATAAATCATAATCTAATCTACAATTTTAAAAAATATTTTTTAATACTGCATGAACTTAAAATGTAAATATTAAACTGCATGTAAAAAAAAAAATGAGAAATAAAAAGGCTTATTTATTATTATTATCTTTTTTTTGTTTACTCAAACATTCTCGAAGTATTGAAGATACTTCGGTGATTCAATACAACCCACGGGCCTAAGCCAAGTGTGCTGTATGTTCTGGTAACGTTTGGGTGGTGGAATCTTCCTGTAAGAATTTCCTAACTATACGACACGTATTTAATATTGCGGCTTTCTGCATTGTGATGTAGGTGTTTTCTGGTAGGTCTATTACTTTAAGAGAGTGTAACAAGTATTTTGGTATGACGCCGGTGCTAGAGAGCACCAACGGCACGATGTAAACTTTGTTCATTTTCCAGATTCTATGGACTTCTTCTTTCAGTTCTGTATATTTATGTATTTTTTCTGTAATCGTTTTTTGTATGTTATGAGTATTCGGTATTGCTATATCTATGATATATATTTCTTTCTTAATTTTATCTATGAGTGTGATGTCGGGTCTGTTGTTGTGTATAGTTTTGTCTGTTAATATAGCGCGATCAAAGTACATTCTGTAGTTGGTATTCTCCAGCACCGGTTTTGGTGTGTATTGATAGTATGGCAAAAGTTTATTAGCTATTAATTTGTGTTTAATTGCGAGTTTTTGGTGTATAATATGAACTACTTGATTGTGTCGGTGGGTGTAATCAGTTTGTGTTAGGGTCGGACAGGCGCCTGTTATGTGCTGAATAGTTTCAGGGTGACGGTGACACTTCCTACATTTGTCATTCTGTGTATTTGGGTCTTTAGTTATATACTTTCTATAGTTTTTTGTATTAATTACTTGGTCTTGAATCGCGATAATGAAGCCTTCCGTTTCTGGAAATAAAGAACCTAGCTTTAACCACTTATTCGAGGCTTCCAGGTCATTGTGAGCCTGTTCGAGGTCGTGGAGGTGTCTACCATGCAACTCTTTCCTGCGCCAAGTATTTAATTTTTCCAATTCGGGATTGTTTGCTAAAGTATTTTGGATGTTCCTATTATTTAAGTTCAATGGCGTAAAATTTTTATCAGATTCTATTGCAGCTAAGTGAATATTACTATTTCCAGATTTGGTGTAAAAAAACTTTCGTAGGTTATTTACCTGTCCTTCCCATAATACTTTTAAATCTATGAGGCCCCTACCTCCTTTTGGCCTTTTTACTGTCATCCTCTCAATTGCTGATTTTGGGTGTAAATTATTATATTTCGTGAGAGTTGTTCTAGTTTTAATTTCTAAGTGATTGATATCAGTGCGGGACCATTTAATCACCCCAAAAGAGTAAGTTAGGATTGGTATAGCATAGGTGTTTATCGCTTTAAAAAGGTTTTTAGAAAATAGAGGTCTTTTACATATTAAATTAAGTCTACGTATGTATTCTTCAGTTAGTTTCTTTTTTATTAAAGTGTGATTTATTATATTCGATTGGTGGATGCCTAAATATTTGTATGTTTCATTTGATTCCATAAGGGTGAAATTACTTTCTTCGGTATAACTATCAATATTACCATCAGCCTGTACTATTTTGCCTTTATGTATGTGAAGTGTTTTACACTTTTCTAGTCCAAATGACATGTTAATATCTTTGCTAAATTGTGTAGTCTTTTGAATGAGTGCCTGTAAATCATTTTTAGATTTAGAAAATAATTTTATGTCATCCATATACATTAGATGACTTATCTCGGTGTTTGGTGTTAATTTATAACCGCAATTTTCGTTATTGAGTATATGAGATAGTGGATTTAAGGCCAGGCAAAACCATAAAGGACTGAGGGAATCTCCCTGAAAAATGCCATTCTCAATTGCGACTTCATCAGTGATGATAGATTGAGAAGTATTTGACAAAATCAACCTAGTCTTCCAATTAGTCATGGCATTCCCCAGGAAGTTTATAACAAATGGGTTTATTTTATAAATGTGCAAAATGCGTGTAAGCCAGGAATGAGGTACACTGTCAAAAGCCTTCTTGTAATCAATATATGATATATGGATATTTCTATTGTGAGCTTGAGCATGTTTAAGTATTGTCGAATCAATTATAAGCTGTTCTTTACATCCTTTATGATGTTGCCTACACCCTTTTTGTTCTTCAGCAAGTATGTTGTTTTGAACTAAGTGGTTGTTTATTTTAATTGAAATACAAGAGGTAATAATTTTGTATATAGTAGGTAAACATGTAATGGGTCGATATTGAGAGGGATTGGCAGTGTCACTACTTTTCGGGAGCATGTATGTTATTCCTTTTGTGATAAATTTTGGCATCTCTTCTATTCCTTTTATTAAATTTGTAACTATTCTTGCAAGGGTATCATGTAGTGTTGAAAATTTCTTATACCAGAAGTTGTGGACACCATCAAGTCCAGCAGCCTTCCAGTTTTTAGTTCTTTTAGTAATTACTTCAATGTCTTCTCCTGTAATATCTGTGAATTCCATTTCGTTTATATGAGACCATCTACTTTCTTCATCCCTTATCCAGTTTGAACTATCATTATGTTCTTTTTGTTTCTTCCAGAGGTCAATCCAATAGTGTTGCAGTTCTTCTGGCTTAGGCAATTTGAAGTTTTGGTTAGTCTTTTCACCACGTAATGACCTATAAAAACCTTTTTCGTTATTAACAAACTGTCTGTTATCTACTTTACGTTGTAATACTTTTTTATATCTCGTTAATCTTTGTGTTTTTAAAGCCAGCTTCTGTTTTAGTGTATCTAGGTATTCTTCCGGTCTAGCGTTATTTTTTTCATGAGAGGAGTGAACTTTAGTTGTGTTAAATATTTTTTTAACTTTCTTTAGTAATTTATTTGATCTATTATTGTTTATATATTGCGTTAACCTTCCTATATCTGCTCTTAGTGATTTTATGTCCTTTTCTATCCTAGTTTGCCACGCTGGTGTGTCTGATTTATTTCGGTTTCTTCTAATATTATCTGCGTATTCTGATTTAATTTTATATCCTAAACTTTCACATATCACTAATGCGCTGCAATAAATTACAGTATGTATTTCTACAATGTCTGAATCTATAGAATAGAATTTACCTAATATTTCTTTGTTAAATATGTCAACTGTTAGGCGACCGATCCTGACTGTCCTTCTTAATTAAAAGAAACTACAATGTCCACGAAGTCACAGGTTTAATAAGAAAATTAAACTGTTACAATTTTCACACAAGATTCCTGACTTCCAGATTTCTGATGTAATGGTGATTGCTTAAGAAGCGAGTACCACTCGTCGCGAAGCCAATAACTAACTGCCCATAATTAAATAGAATTAAGTATAATGAAAAAAAAATCACAACTCAGCATTATTGCAATGGAATATTACGCAATGCAATGCAATGCAAAGACAAATGCTGAGGTTTCAATTCTTACATATTAGGCAGGGTTGTAACAGCTCCCCCTTTTTGACGGAGCTTCATAGATTAGAAAATTAAGCGAAGTCTATAAAAGTAATTTAAATAAAAATTAGAATAAGAGAGAAATTAGGAAGTCAAGTTACAAATTAGAAAAAACCAAATATTAAGAATATAAAAATTAAAAACAGAAAGTTATATTTCAAAAGCTTAAAACTAACTTCGGAAAAACAGTTTTTCATATTTTAAAACTATCTATAAATTATAGTATTAAAGTAAAATTAACTATCTTTATATGATAGTACCCATATTAAAATTCAAAAGCAACGTAAAATTAAATAGAAAAGCAAACAATGTAAGGTGTAAAATCGAAAATTTTAGATAGGTATATAAAATCAAAATTTAATTTATTAAAAATTTAAATTCCTTTTAGAGGAATGCACAAAATTTACTTTATTCATGTTTTCACCATAACTTTTAATTATTGGCATATATTTGATTGATCTGTCATCATCAGAGATAGACATTGCATTTAATTCAATTGACTGAGGCATTTTTACATTTTCCTTTTTAGACCTTACATTACAACACTGATTAAAAATTTGTATGCAACATACATTATTACGCTTGTTTGCACAACAGCGATAAACTTTATAAACAACATACAAAAATATGCACACAATTAGGAAGTATGTAAAACTAGAGTAATATGTGCCATATTTAATAAAATGGGATTCCTTCTGAAATTTATTTATTTCATATTGTAAATTATCAATGTCATGATCAGCGTATTTTAATGAATCCAAATTAATTTTATTGAGAGAGATAGGTGACAGATGAGGCAAAGTATGATTGAAATTTTCCTTTTTACAACAATCATCAGATGTTATGTCGAATTGAATATCCAAAGGCGACTTTAATGTGAATGAATAGGAACTAGTAGGAATTAATTGGATTGTTATAGAAAAAGCGATACAATTTTCTGACAGCTTTGCGATACCTGTACCCACAATTGTATAATCATTAATATTATCATGACATTTAACAGTTAGTTTACTTTCATCGGATTGTACATAAATCCATTTATTATTTTTCAATTTTTGCCATATGTCGATTTTACCATATAATATTTTTTAATTACATTGGGAAGGTAATGATAAAGTAATTTCCGTTAATAACATTGATTCACAATTGGGATTAGTTACTGTAGAATATATTGAAATTTGTTCACATATACTATAACTATTATCTATTATTTTACAACAATTGTCGAGATTGTCCAACATAGTATAAAGTAATCTGTCATCACTTAAAGCAGTGTAAAAATTAGAAGGTTGGATTATTGCAAAGGTTTGAACATGTGTCTCATCATGAGGAGTCAGTAAAGGAATATTTTTATAAATGGTAAATTTGTCAGCAGTTATAAGCGGAACTGCAAATAAAAATATTATCTTTCTATTATAGAAATATGAGGTAAGTTGAGAAACATCAATTAAAATATGAATATTATGAATGTCTAATGGAACTGTAAATAAATATAAAATGTGTTAATTTAAAGGGAAGCAGGTTTAATTTCATTAGTATGGTATTTCATATGTTTGCGACCTACTTGTAATGTAACATTATGTTTATTATGAACTTTTAAAATTTTGTAAGGTCCCTTCCATATAGGCGAGAGTGCCTTACGCAACCTATGATGTTGCTTTAAATAGACTATGTCTCCAGTTTTATAATTTGTTTCATGAGAATTGGAATCATAGTACCTTTTTGATCTTTCTTTACTGTTATTAATATTTTCCAAGGCTTTTTCTCGACTAAATTGCATTCTATATTGTAATGCGCGAATGTATTCATTATAAGTAGGAGAATTAGATGTACCGTATAGCGAGTTTGGGATGGTTGGCTTATAACCATATAATAATTCATAAGGAGTGAATCCAGTAGTACAGTGAGGAGTAGTATTATAGGATAATATCGCGGTAAATAGATAGCAATGCCAATCATTTTGATTATCGTTTACAAAAGATTTTAGGTATTCTTTTAATGTTGCATGAGAGCGTTCAAGTGCTCCATTGGTTTGTGGATGATAAGGGGTAGTAAATAGGGGTTTCATTTTAAATATTTCTGTCAATTGCCTAAACAACTCAGAGGTGAAACATGTACCCATATCAGTTAAAATAGTTTTTGGAAACCCAAAATGTGCTATAAAATGTACGAGATTTCGAGCTATTTCTTCACTTGTTGCTGAAATCATAGGATAACAACTAGAAAATTTAGTCAAATCATCTTGTAAAGTTAATATAAATTTAAACTTTTGGAAACCGGCGTCGGGTAGAGGACCTACGACGTCTAAAGCTAGGCGTTCAAATGGCCTAGTAGATGAGGAAGTTATTTCCATCGGAGCTTTATTAGATTTTCTTAAAGGTTTATTAATTTGGCATAATTTACATTTCCTCACGTATTGTTCAATATCAGAACGCATGCCCTTCCAATAATAAGAGGCTTTTAATCTATTATACATGCGTTTTGAACCTGGATGACCCGCAATAGTGGAGTCATGATTTTCTTTTAATATTTTGGGAATTTCAGTAGGAGTTGGATAAATTAACATATTTTTGTAAATATGTATTTTAATATTAGTTTCATTAAAAATATAAGAAATCATGTTATAAATTTTAGTATAAGCTAATTTTGAGAACGGATCAGTAAAGTCAGATATTGCAAGATCTGAGACAGGGTTATTATTTAAAATATAATTTCTAAGCTTCATTAACAAATTAAAAATATCTTTAAATTTAGTTTCTTCATAATGATGGATTTTTGTAAATAGAAAATAATAAGTTTTATTTTTATCATTCAATGTGTAAATAGTATAAGGTTCGCGTTCGGAATTTATTAAGTCAGCAGAATTGTCAAGTTGCGACAATATTTCTTCGCAATGTGGCAAAGAATAATCAAAATCTAAAGAGACTGGGCAAGCAATTGCGTTGCAATTAGATAAATGTAAACCTTGAGAATGTTCTTCTATAACGGTATTCGAAATTGGAAGTTTATTTAAAATTTGAGCTTTAACGTATTTTTCATACGACAAATTATTTAAATTTTCAATATCAATTGCGTTTATGGGACAACGAGAAAGCGCATCGGCATTAGAATTGAGGCGACCCTGCTTATAAATAATTTTATAGTCGTATTCTTCGAGTTTGAGGCGCCAGCGAATAAGTCTACTACCGGGATCTTTTACATTAAAAAGCCAAACCAAGGGCCTATGGTCGGTAACAATTTTAAATTTGCGCCCAAATAAATAGGGACGGAAGGTTTTCACTGCAAAAATAATGGCAAGAAGTTCCTTTTCTGTTGTAGAGTAATTACCTTCTGCCTTATTAAGTGTCCTAGAAGCATATGCGATAGGTTTATCTTTACCTATATCGCCTTGAGAGAGAACTGCACCCACGGCATAATTTGAAGCATCCGTTGTAATAATAAACGGAGCCGAAAAATCTGGGTATTGAAGTAGAGGAGCCGTGGTAAGTTTTTCTTTAAGAATTTGGAAAGCAGCGTCTTGTTCAGATGTCCAATTAAAGGGTACATCCTTTTTTAATAAAGAAGTTAGAGGTTTAGTTAATTTTGAAAAATTTTCAATAAAGCGACGATAATAACCTACTAAACCTAGAAACGATTTTATATGCTTAACATTTTGTGGGACCGGAAATTCAGTGACTGCTTTAACTTTGTTAGGATTTGGTAAGACACCCTTGTCGGTAATAATGTGTCCTAAATATGCAACTTCGCGACGTAAAAACTCACATTTGTCTGGTTGCAATTTTAAATTAAATTTTCTTAAGCGGTCAAAAACGAGACCTAATTTTGAAATATGAGATTCAAGATCATGTGAATAAATAATACAGTCATCTAAATAAATATAACAATGAAGACCTTGAAGACCCGAAAGTGCCGTGTTCATAAGACGTTGAAATGTTGTAGGCGCGTTTTTTAAGCCGAAAGGCATCCTCGTAAATTCATAATGACCAGAGAGACTTGAATTAGTACTGACAGTAAAGCCTGTTTTAGAAGCGTCCTTGGGATTCATTCTAATCTGATGAAAACCACTTGCGAGGTCAAGCGTGCTAAAGTATTTCGAATGTCCTAATTGGTCAAGTATATCGGTAATTAAAGGTAGTGGATAGCTCTCAGAAACAGTAACATCATTAAGACGACGATAATCTATAACTATTCGCCACTTACTTTTGCCAGAGGCATCTATTTTCTTGGGGACCACCCATACTGGTGCACTCCATGGCGAAATTGAAGGTCGAATAATATCTTGGTCGAGCATCTTACGAATTTGCGTGTCGACTTCCTCCTTATGAACTTCGGGGAAGCGATATGATTTTACATGTATAGGGGGTGTATCTCCTGAGTTTATAGAATGCTCGATAGCATTTGTAAAAGACAAAGGCTCGCCATCAATATGAAATATATCTGTATATTTAGAACATAACTCTAACAGTGACTTCTTTTCTTCAAAATTTAAATGAGAGCAGCGTATAGAATTTACAACTTTATTCAAACGGTTTGGTTGTGTTGTAAAAATAGAATTAACGCATTCATAAGAGCAAGTATCGTTAAAAGGAGACAATTGAACACTGTAATCTGTAATTTCTACATTTGAATTTGTGGTATTTAAAATAGAAACATTAATTTTTTTATTGGGCTTAATAGAGACAATACAATTTGCGACATAAACACCTTCACTTAAGGTATGATTTAATACGAGAGCTTCATTGTTTTTGTAGAGCTCGTGCGAGTAATTTGATACAGTGCACTCTATAACCGCTTCAGAACGAGCCGGTATAATGTAAATCGGTTGATTATAAACAATGGGTATTGAATGTCCTTTGATTGACAACGATTTTGACGAATAATCTATATTTGCATTAAAATAGTTGAAGAAATCGCTACCGATGATTCCGTCATAATTTGTTAAATTTACGTCATCCGTTGTGACGTGGAATTTATAATTAAATGTTTCACTTGATATATTAAACTCTAATTGAAAAGTACCCAATGTTTCAACAATAGTTTTTGAATTGGTTATGCCCTTTAACCTTACAATCTCGGAAGAAAGTTCTGGAATTTCACTTAGACTGGATTGCTTTACTAGACTGATACTTGATCCAGTGTCAATAAGAAAACAAATTTGTTCCGTAGAATATTTAGAATTTAAATAAATATGGGGTAAAGATATCTTTTTGTTAAAAGTTTCAGTACAAAAGGTAGTTATATTATTATCTTCATCAAAATTAGAACTTAGCAATATATTTTTATAATTAGGTTCACTACATAATATAGTAGGATTTAGAACACTCTCTTTTTTTTGTAGAGGTTTGTCAAACATAGTATAATTAGAACTCGATTTTCGAGATGTACAATTTTTTACGTTTATAGACTTAGAAAAACTCGGCTTGTTCCGAGATGAACTTTGTAAAATAGTATGACTCAACTTATCGTCCTTTGTGGACGGTTGAGGTGTAACGAAATTAGGAAAACTCTTGTCATTTATAGACAGAGGTGCTTTACAAAAACTCAGAGACTCTTTATTTTTATTTAACCTGAGAGAATTCTGAGATGAAGAACTCGGTTCATTTTTCCGAGATGTATTAATTAAACTCGAGACTTTAGCTTGAGGTGAATTATAATTATAACAACAATTGTGTTTAATGTAACTTGAATCAGCGTTATACTCTGAAGTAGGATAATTTTTAATTGTGCCATTTCTATTATAAGATTTCGGCAGGCACACATCCGAAATCATTCGTCGTTTAAATTTTCATTATGCTCGGAATCACATGTGTGTATATTAACATTGTTGTGCGCGCTAGGATTTGAGTGACGTTGCAATGTGGTGTTACCACGTGAAATTTGAGCTTTAGAAGTATTATGCGCACTTTGATTATATTTAAATTGTAATTTACGACACTCTTGAATCGTATGACCTACATTTTTACAATAATTACAAAATTTTGCAAAACTGGAAGAAATATTAGTAGAATCGATATGATAAGATTTTCGGAATGAGGTACCAAATTTATTGTGGGAATTGCTCTTCTTATAGCACTCGGATGAACTGTGGCCAATTTTATTACACACAGAACATCTTTTTAAAACTTTTTGAGATGAACTAGCTTTGGATAAATTATGTAGTTTTTCTTCATCGATGGCGTATTGAACCGCCTCGTTTAAATTTGAAGGATTCCTACATCTCACAATACTAGAAATATTTTCGGAATTTAAATTCAGCATAAAAGTATTGAGAGCGAGATCTTCCATGGCTGCTATTCTGCCCGGAAGTTCGTTTGGATTTTTACAACTATAATGTATATCAGATTGAATGCGTGTTAGTATTGATTCAAGACGTAATGAATATTTAGTGATATCCTCAGAAGCTGACTGCTTACAATTTTGTAAATCGACGAGAAGATGCGTGGCGTGTTTCTTTTCGCCAAAAGTAGTTTTAAGAAATGATTTAATTTCATCCCATGTAGAAAATGTTTTTAAACTACTTGCAACTTGAGCCTTGCCTTCAAGTTGGGATAGTATAAATTTACAAAGAACATTTTTCTGGTCGGTTGTCGCAAGGGACATAGCATTATCGCAATTGGTAAGAAATGCGGGAAGGGATTCTCTATCACCATTATACACTTTAATAAACTTGGTCAAAACGTTAAGTGTAATTTTTTCGGACATTTCACTGACTTCAGGTTTAATTGATTTAGAAGCGTCTGATTTAAGCAGTGACATCAATGAAGTTGGACAAATATAAAATTCAAAACATAAAATAGATGAAATTGTAAAAAAAATATACGTATAAAATCTAATCAAAATTTAAGTTTGTACACATAGAATTACGAATTTATAGAATAAGGATTGTAAAATGTTGTATATAAATTCTTGAATAATAATTAATTTGTAAATTTCCCTTTGTAAAATTATTATATATCTTTGTAAAAATAGAATTAAATGTGTACAAATTAAAATTATTGACTAAATTTAAAAATAGAATAAAACCTTTATAATATAATAAATTCACTTTGATATTATTGCACTTGGTAACAAAAATATATTATTAAGCACTCACAGTATGACGTAAATGGGTTGCATATTCACCACGCAGTAACGCGATGCTCGAGGAACACACTCAGCAATAGCGGTGTTTCAAAGGACGGGTCACGCGCTCGTGTGGTGGTGAACACGTGGTGCTGGGTTCTGATGCAGGCTCAGGCGACGACTGAGGCTTACTGTCGACCAGGGATGATGATGAGTTAGTCTGGCTGGGGACTGCTGATGCGGGCTCACGCTGGTTAGATGAGGCTGACCGTCGACCAGGTTGAAGTCCGGGGAAGTCAAGGTGTGTGGGACTGCGGGCTCCTGCTAGAAGATGAAGACTGACCGTCGAATCCTTTGTGGCTCGGAGTAGCTTAGTGCAGGCTCAAATTAAATGAGACTTACTGTCGACCAAGAGACAGCTTCACAGGGGGTCGAGGATTCAGATGCCAGGGTCCACGTGACTGTTAAGACCTCTTCGGCATCCCGCTTCTGACACCAGTTTGTTAGGCGACCGATCCTGACTGTCCTTCTTAATTAAAAGAAACTACAATGTCCACGAAGTCACAGGTTTAATAAGAAAATTAAACTGTTACAATTTTCACACAAGATTCCTGACTTCCAGATTTCTGATGTAATGGTGATTGCTTAAGAAGCGAGTACCACTCGTCGCGAAGCCAATAACTAACTGCCCATAATTAAATAGAATTAAGTATAATGAAAAAAAAATCACAACTCAGCATTATTGCAATGGAATATTACGCAATGCAATGCAATGCAAAGACAAATGCTGAGGTTTCAATTCTTACATATTAGGCAGGGTTGTAACACAACGAATTTGTAAAGCTTTTTATTTTCTTTTAATCTAGGTAATTTTGGACGAGTTGTGGGGTCAGTGCCTGTATATAAAGTTAGTGCAGTTTCTAATTGATGAAGGAGATTTTGTATTAACTCGTCTGTATTTTCAGTAGGTAGAACGTGTGAAGATTGACTTTGTGTTCTATTTAAACTATGTATTACTGAGGTTTGGGTTGATGCATCAAACGTTTGAGTAGGTGATATTGTGTCATTCGATGGTAGCTTGAGAGGTGAACTTTGAATAAGACGATTTTTTTGTGTTGTAGTTGTTTTGGTAGTGGGAACTGAATGCACAGGAGAGAGTGTTCGTGTATTTGTGTGTATTTCTTCCTCTCTACTCAACAGTTCCGAAACTTCTCTTTTGATGTTGTTTAAACAGTTGTCTGATAGGAGTTTATTTCTAATGATAACTCTTCTCTGGTCAGCAATACGCTGGGCAGAGACGTTTATCTGAGGGTACTTTAATTGGAATTGGTCAAATATTTTTTTACAATACATAGTCTTATCCGTTTCTAATTTTGTAACTTGGTAATATGTGCGCATGATGAATATATTTATATCACTAGTCCAACTCATGCGCACTCTGGGTTTTCCGGCTTTGGTGGTCACAGGTTGAGTGGCGAATGCCTCCTGCGAAACATCCAAGGCCGGTGTTGGTGTATCTCTATGCTCCGATGAAGATGGTGAAGATTGCACCGACGGATTATAAGATGCAGTGCTCGGGCTAAACGGTTCATGAGGGCTACTACTCCTACTGTCGGCTGTAACATTTTCGGGTTGTGAATCCCCGGTGGGAGCCCGCCTGCTCAGCTCCTCACCGCTGACGGATCGTATACTGGAGCACCCAGCGTCAGCTCCAGGTGCGCCCCGGCGATCGCCCCCGGGCAGCGGTCCTCTCAATTTTCTTTTAGATCGGGTCTCCATATTGATGGGTTCCCAGAGCCACGTTAGCCGCACCAGTAAACTGTTTTTGCGTTGCCCGCCCCCCACGTAATCAGATGTTAGATTTGGACGTGTGGTTGGATTTAGGGGGCTTATTATTATTATTATTATTATTATTAGTAAGATAATAGCAAAAAGTGTCGTGACAACTTTTCATTTGTTTGTTCCGTCCAGTTTCACAACGCGCGATAAGGAACTTCGTTCCAAAAGTGTGAAATAAAAATTAAATAAAAATTTAAATAACCCCCCCCCCCAACTCCGGACCAGGGAGTTGAAAATACTTCTTTAGCGGTCCACCGACGCGACGACGCTTGGGCCAGATATTACTAGTTACTTAAACGACAAAGACACTTTTATTATTTTACTTTTTAGAGATTTTTGGGTCGTGGGCTATTTTAATTTTAATTTAATTTCTGTGATTTGTAATATTGTAGATACACTTAACGCTATAACAAAATAATTTAATTCATAGTTGTAGTTCTAGAAACTTTTACTGGTGGTAGGTTTCTCATATGTAAGAGTCCGCCTGGGTGGGTACCACCGCAATGTCTATTTCTACCGCCAAGCAGCAGTGTGCATGCACTGTTATGTTTCGGTTTGAATGACATTGTAGCCAGTATAACTACTGGACATAATGAGGCTTATCATCTTATGTCTCAGGATGACGGGCGCAGTGGAATGCCACATAGTACTTTGTAACTCGAGGTGCTGTATGGTGTTACTACTTATTATGGGCGGTCGTATCGCTTACCATCAGGCAAACAGCACGTTCGTCTCGTCATTCAATGTCATAAAAAAAAAAACAAAAACTCATAACCTAAAATAATATATGATAATTTCTTCTAGGCCATTCTGTACATCAAGTCAATAAATTAATATTTCTTTGCATCTAAACATACGATTATCTTAAACCCCTCACTTTCGTCTCTAAAACACGTGCATTGTTATGTTCTAAACAATTGTGGTCTACATTCGTCTTCCTGCGAGATGTTCACACGACGTTGCACGTGTCGCGTGTTCCCACAAATATGTATGACGTGTGCGCCATGCGGGTGCATTCTGTATGGATTGAAGGGTATACGTGTTTGTGGATAGTAGTCCCGAGGGTTAAACAGACACGATTATCAACTTTATATCACACTCTACGAGACAGGCAGTGCCTAGTGTAGAGTGTTTTGTTATATCTTCCCGCGTAATTCTGTTACTTTAGAAATAAATTATATTATTATAATTAAATCTATCCCTCTAGCCAGATGGCGGGACGACTTGCACAAGAGGGCCGGCAGCGACTGGATGCATAAAGCAGCAGACCGGGCTCTGTGGCGTATCTTGGAAGAAGCCTATGTCAAGCAGTGGACTGCAACGGGCTGATGATGATGAATTAAATCTATGTTAGAATGAGAAAGTGAGTTTAGTATAATTTGAAAACATATACTGCGCCAATCCAACACTTATATTAGATTTGTTTACTTCTAAATTTTTGAAGTGTAACGACATATTTGACTGGTCCAAGAGACACGCTATATTAAAATATATGTTAATATTATTGATTTAAGGCGTTTATGCATAGCTATACGCATACGCATACTCACGCCTTTTATCCCCGAAGGGGTAGGCAGAGGCGCAACTAGTGCACCCACTTTTCGCCTTGCGTATTCCGTCCCATGATGTGATAGGAGGCGAGCCTATCGCCATATCGGGCACAAATTCCAGACTCCGGACTGATACTGAATAGAAAAATCCAATATCACTTTGCCCGACCCGGGGATCGAACCCGAGACATCAGCATTGCAGTCGTACCGTAATACAACTACGCCACCAAGGCGTTTCTAAAACCTAATTTTATTCTCATATTACCATAATCACTGTGTTGTCTCTTTAATTCCATAAATAATTGTTTAAAACATACCTTTATAAGGGCATAGACGGCATGGAGCTTACCTTATGGTCTGTTTTTTTATGACTCATACATAAAGTAACCGTAACAAACGGATCAGTTACAAAAATCTTGTACCAATGTGGTAAGATTGCGAGGGGCTGTCTGAGTAGGTACCGCAGTGTCTATTTCTACCGCCAAGCAGCAGTGTGCATGCACTGTTGTGTTTATGAGACTTAGGGCCGTATTAACAGATGCCACTCAATTTCGCTCTGATGTGCGATATCAGCTGTGACGCTGTCAAATTAAGGCCAGTATCTTAAGATAGTTTACTGGTGGTAGGTCTCTCATTATGTAAGAGGCCGTCTGGGTGGGTACCACCGCAATGTCTATTTCTACCGCCAAGCAACAGTGCATGCACTGTTGTGTTTCGGTTTGAAGGACATTGTAGCCAGTATAACTACTGGACATAATGAGACTTAACATCTTATGTCTCAGGATGACGAGCGCAGTGGAATGCCACACAGTACTTTGTAAGACAGGTTGCTGGATGGTGTTGCTACTGTTTATGGGTGGTCGTATCGCTTACCATCAGGCGAACGGCATGCTCGTCTCGTCATTCTATGCTATAAAAAAAAAAAAAAAAAAAAAAAATAGTCGCTATTTAATAAACCCACATCAACAGCAGCTCAAGTGACATCTTAAGTTACAATATTTGATAGATTTCGACAGCTAAGTTTTGTTTCTGTAACAGCGCTTACTCATCAGAGAACAAGCTCTTTAAAGATAGCTGGGTTTATTAAATAGTTCAATACATTAACGGCCTTATTCATAAACAGTTTCTAAACCTATTTTAGTTATCGAATGTTTTGTCTGCTTCACACGAATTTTGAATTGAGTTTGAAGGAAGAAGACAAAGCATTCTATAACTAACATAGGTTTATAATCTGTTTATGAATAAAGTTGTAAATGTCTACTTGAGGTTTTACTCAAACGTGAGGTTGATTTATTAATACCGCCCCTAATATCTTATGTCTCAGGGTGACGAGCGTAGTCGAGTGCCACGCAGTACTTTGTTATTAAAATTTCTGTATGATATTGTTACTGTTTATGGGCGGTCGTATAGCTTACTATTAGACGAGCGGCATCGTTTTGTCATTTTCCTGCAAAAGTACAAAACACAGTGCAAGATTTTCGGTACGCTGCAGTTCTTCCTTAGAAATATTATAGACATTGTTTATTCTTGGCTTTATCTGCTGCAACGGGGTGAGTAATATTCCATGGTACAGGAGAGAATCGTGGTATGAGAGCGATTGCACTCATTTATTTAGTGCTAGATCGTTGCATCGGCTAGCAGCTGTGAAACACATTCTTGAAGCGTGATAACATATATATATATGTATAATATATTTGTTGTTTGCTTGTTTGCAGTTTGTTGTTGTTTTGTTGATTGCCTCGGTGGCGTAGTTGTATTTCGTACGTGTTACCAGTACGATTTGCGCGCTGAGATCCTGGGTTCGAATCCCGGGTCGAGCCAAAAACATTGTGATTGGGTTTTTCCATCTTAAATATTACTCAGTCGCAGCTCGGAGTCAGGAAGTTGGCGGTGTGATACCCCCGTGTCTTGGAAAGCACGTAAACACGTTGGTCCTGCGCCTGATCTCTCTCCGGTCATGTCGGATTGCCGTCTCACCGGACTATGAGAGTGAAGGAATAGCGAGTGCACCTGTATATTGCGTACACACTTGTGCAGTATAATATCTCCTGCGTACCTGGCTGATCTCTGTTGAGATTGGCCGCCGTGGCCGAAACTGGCTAGGAGGATTACATAACATTACCTTTAAGTGAATTTTGGGTAAAAAAGATTAAATTTATGGTAGACCTTCATCTGATACTAAAAGAACCTACTAAAATATTCGCAAAGTTCAAAGAGCTAAAGTTACATCTCTCCATAACTGTGATAAAATCATAAATTATTAAGAGCTAGTTTTAGCACAATATCCGAGCGCTTTATAATGGCTGGACACTTAAGCAATTTGAGTGGACGGCTTCAGTCATGTGCTCACTTATGTGGACTGACCTCAACAAATGTTTCGTAACCAAGCTTATATCAAGCAGAAATTACTATAGCGCAAAATTCTAACTTGTTCCTTTTTTGAATGTCGAATTCTTAATTAAGACGCTCTGAGTAAAAATGTATTAGGTCCGGTATTTAATTATAAGATACATCATTGCCAAAATAATCTTATTTAAAAATAAAAGGATTTTATTTCTGAAATCATTGTCAAATGTGCTTCTTTTTCGTAAAACAAACGATTTCTGCCAAATATAGGTTTGTTAGACCGCCCCAGGTGATAACAGTATACATTTTATTCCAACACCTTTTCTATTTCTCGCGTGAAATTCAAATATCTACAACTCTTTGTCTGTATTGACATCTAAGTCGATGCTTGGAGGCGTAATAAAGGCAATCTGAGATAAGCACTTGTCAACGTTGTAAAGCTTTATGTGCATGTACTTGGTAGAAAAAAAACTTAATATATATTTTTAGTATTATTATTACCATATAATAATTATTTAAAAGTTATAACTACACACTCTAAGGTGTCCAACATTTTTTCTATTTATAAATTTCTCTCAGGGACTTTAGTAATTTGACTTTCGTAGTTTGTCATATTATTCATACTTATTTTATTTTTATTCCGGCACACCAAAAGCATATACACATATTAACAAAACCATATATATAAAAAAAAATGAGAGGTGTCAAGGGACACCCCGATGGAACGAAGTTCCTTTCGATTAATTAGTGAAGGAATTGTAATAAAATTTTATTTATATAACAGAGTGTGTATATATATTATAATTATATAAATATTTTCCTATTTCCGTTCCAATACATAAGTTTCTAGAGAAAAAAAACAAATAAATACGTGTGGCACTCGGAGACTACCGCTGTAAAGCTATTGCATAGCATTTTTATCACAAATTTTGATTGACTAAACACAAATTCGATCTTACGCTTACCACATAAAGTAGATTTTTAAACGCGAGCAAAGCACGTTTAGTCTTGTTATTGATAAATGTCAGTAGTAGGAAAGTAGAATAAATCAACAAAATTTGAAAAAAGAATGTTACGTTCAATTCTTTTGTACTCGTGCCGTGC
Organism: Sphinx pinastri; assembly: GCA_947568825.1. Taxonomy (NCBI): domain Eukaryota; kingdom Metazoa; phylum Arthropoda; class Insecta; order Lepidoptera; family Sphingidae; genus Sphinx; species Sphinx pinastri. Next base: position 15,182,068 of record OX387619.1, read on the forward strand.
CAACGCTGGAGAAATAGCTTCTACGCAATGTATTTAAGGTTCATATTAGATTAGTAAGAAATGGTTTTAATGACTTTAATAAATAAAATAAATAAAAATATACTCGTTTCAAGAATTATAGCTTTGTATTTAAGGTTCATATTAGTAAGATAATAGAAAAAAGTGTCGTGACAACTTTCCGTCCAGCCCAGGAACTTCGTTCCAAAAATGCATACGTCAGAGGCCGATATATATGCCGATTACAAGTATACACAGCTATTTTATCAAAATTACAATATGTTAGAGTGAATTGCATTATTATAATAATTATGATTTTATTACTAGATAATTTACTAAATAAATGAATAAGAAATTAAATACGTTTTTGTACTCGTAAATAACGACGAGGAACAGTGTTTTTTTGTTAAGAAAATAATTTATAGTTCCTAATTTACAATATTTATCCAATATTATGTATAATGTAATTTACATTATAAATCAATTTGATTAAAGCTTTTGAATTGAAGGTTTACTGCACATAACTTAGGTTTTTAAAATATTAGTCACTAATTAATTACGAGAATATTATAAAAATGAGAAAATATTAACATTTCAATATTTAAACAATGGTAGCTTTAACGTACATTAAAATATCTCCAATTCATTCTAGTCCTAAGTTCACATTTACAATCCTATATTAGATTCATGTTATCAAAAAGGATAGCTACTTTGTCAAATACGATAACAAATGTATTCCTTTTCCTCCATGTGAAAATAACGAAAAAGTCAACAAAGGCCGATAGTTGCTAAACTCAATTTATGGGAGCATTTCGGCCGGGGCAGACATTATCTACTTCAACCTAGCTGGACACTAGCGAGCCCGGGCGGATAAATTGGCAATTTTGACTTACACTGCTCTGCGCGCCGAGGTACGAATAACTTTCTACACTATTTTAGATTGGATGGGGTTGAAATTTGATATAATGAGTGTATGAAATTGAAATATACTTTTTAAATACATTTCAATAATCTATTAATAAAGGTCTGGTACGATCTGATGCTGTCAAGAAAGGAGGTAGGTTGATAAGGGTCAATATTAATATAAGGTACTTACGTGTTTGGTACTACTTTATCCAATGCTCTCCAGTTTTCAACTGTTCCGTTCAGTGTTCAACCCAATGAACTTTAGTCATGGGGCGTGCCTGGTTAACATCCTCTCTTGAAACTATTGCTACTTATTTTTTTAATACGTCTATTAATAAAGGCATTAAGATCTGACGCTTTCAAGAAATCTTGAAACTTAGACCTTTTTTTTTTTTTTTTTTTTTATTGCATAGAATGACGAGACGAGCATGCCGTTCGCCTGATGGTAAGCGATACGACCACCCATAAACAGTAGCAATACCATCCAGCACTGACTTACAAAGTACTGTGTGGCATTCCATTGCGCTCGTCATCCTGAGACATAAGATGTTAAGTCTCATTATGTCCAGTAGTTACACTGGCTACAATGTCCTTCAAACCGAAACACAACAGTGCATGCACACTGCTGCTTGGCGGTAGAAATAGACATTGCGGTGGTACCCACCCAGACGGACTCTTACATATGAGAGCCCTACCACCAGTAAATAAACCTTCAAATTAAATGTACATTGATAAGTTTTTCTATTATTTGTGTATATTTTTGAAAACTCATTACGCTGTTCACGATTGGACGACTCAAAAGAAAATAAAATAAATTCTACTGAGATTAAATTGAATAAATGTGCTCTCTCAAGCTTAGTGGAAGTTTACGTGGGCTACGGATTGCAATCTTCATGGGTTCAAATAATAAGTACACGAAATTTATCAATTCTGTTTGAATGACTTATCAAATTAACATAGAAGTAACAGATGCCAATCAATTTTATTAATAAATAAATTATCTTTGGATTTTTGTTACGAGAGGATCTTCCAAACCGTTCCTAACTACTAAATGAGATAATAGTATTTTACAAATAATAAAAAGCTGCGACACTCCTAGAAGTAAATAATTTTCTTTAGATCGCGTTGACTTTTATTAGTACACCCAATTATAGTAATGTCATACTTCTTATTTTAATTTTCATGTGGTAATAAAAAAATCGTAAACTTTAAGAGAATGTTTTGTCTTTAGACCGGCGGGCAATTAATTTTATAGATGCCTTGTAGGGCTGCCAGGTGGTCGTGACTTGTTGGGTTTGTTCAGATATTATATACAATGAGAAAAAAAAAACAGAATATAATGATTATCAATTAAACTCTGTAAGTATGGAAAGACAAACCATTATTCATACTAATAATGATTTGCGATTTCACGGCTAAAGCGATGAACCGATTTTTATGCTTAATTGCATAAAAATCGGTATTAAACAAGAAAGGACAAAAACTACTTTTTAGCATTCGTCACTAACTTCGCCTCTCGGTGGCGTAGTTGTATTGCGTGTATGGTAGGTACGACACTTTACCTACCCCTTTGGAGATAGAAGCGTGATGTATGTGTTGTCACAAACCGACTCCATAAGGGGGAAACTGTGAGGAAAAGCTAGTTCGTAGTTAGCAGTATTCAAAGGACAATGGCGAAATCGTATTTATAAATAAATTATGCGTTTAGAAATTCCATACATGGTAATCTCAATATAATTATTTTGTATGATTTTTCAGCATACTAACTTTAGTTGTACAAGTGTATATAAGTTGCATAAATTATTAAAAAAACTTAATTGACTTTTTAGCAATGTGTCACGGCCATTTTTTATGAATGACATAAGATTATTTAGGCTACCAAAACATCATTTTCATCAGGTCTCTAAAAATTGCAAAAAATATATCTGACTATAAAATGTTCATTAGGAATAACAACAAAGATTTCAGCTTTCTTACCTCATTTTTTTTACTATGTATATTCTATTCTATACATTCTTACCAGCTGCCTGTTGGCTGTATAGTTACGGTCATTGCTTATATCATTTTAGAAAAAAAAGCTATTTCCGACATTTCGTTTCTGGCATGTAGTATTTTTGTAAAATGTGTGATAATATGTTTTGATTGAAAATAATGTACCTGGTCGAGCAACCGTACTGTAGGTTGCTGCGCTCATACCATGACAGTTGTCTGGTATTTGGGTTGGGCCGCCAGACAAGGCAATGTATCTGCCCCGGGAGAATTTTTAGATGAGATATTTATCAGAGAGAATTATTATGAAGAAGATGAATAAACATTAAAAAAAAACAAATGTGTTTTATTTTTTTTCAGAACTCGTTTTTATTTAATTGTTATTTCCCAAAGCCTAGGACTTAGGGTCTGAATGTATTTTTCCCAATAGTTTCAGAGTTTATTACAAAAAAAAAAACAAAGAAACCTTTACTATTTACTATAGTAGTATCTATAAATAAAAAATGATTTGATATATAAGCTTGTATAGCTGAGGAAGGTGCATGCCGCGCGCTAGTATGCCGTGTGGCAGATCACCCTTCTCCATGTTTAGTGAAATGTTAGGTTCGAATGTGATGAGGGAGGGTCTCGCGTGACAATAGACAGATTACCAAACATTTTATGAGTTTCATTATTCATATTATTATGTAAGAATCAATTCATAAATGTCAACTAAATCATAACCTCAAAATCTTTAAAATGAAAAATCTTTAGATTTAGACTTTTTTCACTAATAATCTTGATACATAATTGTTTAGGAATTGCTGCTGAATTGTTATATATTTTTTTTACTTCTAAACGCTACACATTTACATCAACTAAAATCATGTATGGAGACCTGCCATTGTCCTTTAAGTTATGATGTTTTCTAGCATTCCTGAAGCTTTAATATTCTAGTTGCAGAGATTCTACGACTTAGAATATTCTAATCTTGCAACTCTGAAATACTTGGTTGCAGTAGGAGTTTCTGGCGGGAACTTGGAAGTGTCATGAGGTGCTCTTGTTTTAATTCATTATTTTGGTGATACTTTGTGTTATATTACATAATTATGGTGGTATATTTTCCAATATAGGTCTATTAAAGGGCTCAATCGAAGTGAATTGAAATAACTGTGCTAATCAAGTGTTTTTTTGTTGCCGCCAAAACTCCTCGATAAAGTCTTGGTAAGGTAGCCACTGCTTTACTTGGACATACTACTGAGGATAAAAAAGGAAACAAGTATGCGTCTGAAGGACTTGCATCCATGGACAAGAACAGAAAAAAATGTATCCAGTAGGTTCATTTATAAATTTTAATTGTAGGGTGGAGCGTAATGGTTTCATATTTTATAACAGGGCAGTTATATCCGTCTGTAATTAATTTTATGTTCAGATGAAACAGAAAATGTAATTAATTAATGTTGGTATCAGCCTTTATAAATTACTGATTATGTATCAATATACATAATCATTTCAATAACTCACATAATCCAATGATTATGTGAGTTATTGAAATGTTTATTGTTGCATCCTGTTCAGTTTATTTAATTATGAAAATCGTTAACCCATCAACGTCCGCTTATATATAGCTATAAGCTAATTTCCTTATATAAATGGACACCGGTGTCCACAGCGGGCGTCTAAGGATTACTATTTCAGTCGATTATGCGTGAAAATTGTAATAAAATCAACAAAAACTAGCGATTTTAGTTTTATTTTTAACGTACTTTGACGTGGTCCAAATAGAATGTCGACCAATAAGAATGGGGAGTCTTTTAATAGAACCCAAAATGTTATTGACTTATAAGCAACTAGACTTTTGTTCGCGGCTCCGCCCGCGCCATTTAGTTATTCCGGGATAAAGGCTCCGCTTTATATTTCCCCGGGATAAAAAGTAGCCTATGTTACTCGCTAATAATGTAGCTTTATATTGGTGAAAGAATTTTTTGAATAGGTCCAGTTTTTGTGTTAGTTCGTTACAAACATACAAAAATACAAATCTTTCTTTATACTATTAGTACAGCTTATGCATAAAAACATGACAAGCAGCAAGAATATCACAGCGAAATAATAGTATAAAGGGAATTGGTTCACAACTAAAACTGGTAAACAGCGGTCGTTTTATATCGTCATTTATATATTAATAACAAGCTTTTGCCCGCAGCTTCACCCGCACGAAAGAGTTTTTCCGGGATAAAAGTCAAAAGTAAAGTAAAAGTCCCGCTATACATTTTCCCAAGATGAAAAACCCAAAACCTTCCCAAGGTCACCAACTATGTCCACACCAAATTTCATTGAAATCCGTTCGGTAGCTTTAGAGTTTATCGCGTACAAACGCGGTGGTAGACTTTATTTTATACTATACAAACTTTGCCACCCCTTTTTACCCTCTTAGGGGTTGCTTTTCGCAAAATCCCGTCTGAGCACCTACGTCCTAAAAGGAACCCCCATGATAAATGTAAAACTCTTAGCACTTGTAGGGCGGTATTAATAAATCAATCTCAAGTTTGAGTTACATCTCAAGTAGACATAATGTATCAATAGTTCCATACATTGTTTCTACTTGAGATGTAACTCAAACTTGAGATTGGTTTAATAATACCGCCTGTAGTTAATGAGATTTCGCGATGAGTGAGTGAGTGCACTTACTTACTCACTCACTCTTTTTTTTATTCGGGCACGACAAACTCATAACGAAATCTCTCAAAAGGTCACTCAATAGTGACCTTTCGCTTTTATATACCTATATAGATTAATTGAATATAAATAGAAAGGTTGGTTTCCAATAACTACCTACGCGTGTCACAGCTTAGTCCGACGCCTACGTCCAATCGAACTATAAAGAAACAATCTGCCAGTTGCAATTAGAATCTGTTCAATTAAATTATTCTTGAAATTGCCTATTTACTGGATAGATTTCTTTTATAATTAATTTCGTCTACCCATCGCTCTGAGTTTGAGATTTAGGCCGGATTGTTTCATCCATGGTCAGGTAAAGACAAAGATCTTATTACATTGGATGAATCCTAAGTGAGCGTGCAGCGCCTTCGACTGTGAATTCGCTCGCAATTCGCCAGTGTGATAAGAACCTTAACTACATTTGAACACGGATGACACAATGGTAAAGACATGATATAAGTACGTACGTTTATACTTTATACAAATATAACAAATAAATAAACACGAGTCACATTTCAAGTTTTCACCCTAAACCGGGAAACTCAAGTTAATCCGGACAAACAGAAAACAATCTCACAAAACGGCAAAGACAGCGATTACGTCGGGTATTGGCGATCGGTGAGCGGCACGGCGCCTTTCATTATCCGAGGTGAGCGTTAATGGGGAAAGTATATTAGAGTCAAGGCTGTTGGTTTTACATAGGCATTGTACGTATGTATGATGCCATAGTAGCCTTTAAGATTAAGAACCGATTTCGTCACTTGCTGATAAATGCTACTCGTCACATAAATGTATAAACCGACCAAATACAAAAGTCACTCTCTCTGACTGGTGGTAAGTCTCTCATATATGTAAGAGACCGTCTGGGTGGGTACCACCGCAATGTCTATTTCTACCGCCAAGCAGACTGCTGCTTAGTGGGTGGGAAGTAGCAGTGTGCATGCACTGTTGTGTTTCGGTTTGAAGGACATTGTAGTCAGTGTAACTACAAGAAATAGTGAGACTTAACATCTTATGTATCAGGATGTCGAGCGCAGTGGAATTCTACACAGTACTTTGTTACTTAAGGTGCGGGATGGTGTTGCTACTGTTTATGTGTGGTCGTATCGCTTACCATCAGGCGAACGGCATGCTCGTCTCGTCATTCAGTTTCATAAAAAAAAAATGTTTTCCTCCTCCATTTGTATTCTCCATTCTCCGTGGTTTTTCCAAATAAATGATAAAATGAGTACTATCTAAATTAGCTGTTTAATACGATATCATATAAAATTTACTTAACACGTGTGAAGCAAGCCCCTAGCGTTAGATTGTGTAGATCCAACATATCTAAGAATATCTCTTAAATAAAAAAATATATTAAGGAAAAACACAAAACCCGACTGCGTCAATATCTGCCATCTTTATTAAATTGATTGAAGAACTGAAAAGATAAAAACAAGTTTTTATTTGTTTTTTTTTTGGTTTTGATTAATATTATTCGACAGTGTTTTTAATAAAGATGGCAGATATCGACGCAGTCGGGTTTTTTGTTTTTCTTAAGTTTTTTTTTTATTTCCATCTTTTTAGTTCTCAAGCACCTTTATTAGCAAACTCCAATAAAACATATAAGTTATATATATATATATATATTCGTTATCACCGTTAAAAAATCTTTATTTTGATACCACACTCCATATATTTTATTTTGATGTATCCAGTGTCACTCTCACGACTAAGAAAAATCTATCATTAAGTCCGTGTATAGGGTATCTATGAAATGTATAAGAAAAAGCAATAAATCTTATGAAGGTATCACTCCAATTTTAAGTTAATACAAAAATAACATATCTATCCTCCATGAAAATAACCCATAAAAGCGGTATGATCGAATTCCGTAAATTTTATCGCGCGTATTCAATAAACATTTAACTGCCAGCCTTATTGTTTAGGACTGGCATTAAGGGCCCTCCCACACTAGCGATGAAAGTGTCCAGCGAAGCAGGTAATGAATGACACTGCACGATTCTATCGGACATTCGTCGCACTTATTGCGATTTCAAAGCCTTTGACCATTGCACATTGCCAACGCGTGTTAGTGTCGATACTTGGGCTGGAGAATTTGATTGCATCAGTATCTTTTTGAAGTTATACTTCTTTTGGCGCGTTAGGGAAAAATGATGAGAGTAAATTTTTACGATGCGCGCGCACACCGTCACGAAAAAAAGACACACTGAAGTTAGCTATAGTCAAAATTTTTGAACTTTGAATGTAGAATAAGTCGAAAGATAATTTTTTTAAAAAGATTTTTATCTTGTTACGCCAAAGAAGTATAACTTCTAACGCGTGTACAGTCAGCAGCATAAGTAGCTGAACAAATTCAAAATTTCAAATTGCCTACATACTTTTTTGTTCTTTCTAATCTTTTTTTTCTCTTCACAAAAATAAAATAAAAGAGATTTACTTTACTTCAAACGAAGAAAAAATGTTTCAGTTTAACTTAACGCGTATATAGGCGATTTGAAATTTTGATTTTGTACAGATATTTATGCTGCTGACTGTACATAAGTACACACACACTTTTTTATTTTTTATTTTATTGCATTGAATGACGAGACGAGCATGCCGTCCGCCTGATGGTAAGTGATTAGACCACCCATAAACAGTAGCAACATCATTCAGCACCATGAGTTACCAAATACTGTGTGGCATTCGACTGTTCTCGTAATCCTGAGACATGAGATGTTAAGTCTCATTATGTCCAGTATTTACACTGGCTACAATGTCCTTCAAACCGAAACACAATAGTTCATGCACAGTGCACACTGCTGCTTGGCGGTAGAAATAGACTAGTGTAACAAACAGTAAGTAAATATTTTTTTCTGTCTATTCGAATTATATAATATGTGCCAACTGCCAGTTACTATGCGTTTTGATTTTCTTCTCTTGTTCATTAACGTTTTAAAGCCTATATGTAATAGTCACAACTACCCCCTTATTCACTATGACAGTGTTTAATCGTAACTTGGCCGTGTTACGTTAACTTCGTTTAATTACCGTTAAATTGTATTCTGCATATCAATTTCCATAGTGATGAGCGCGATGAGTTACGATACGCGCTTGTTACGAGCGGTGAAAATAACGTGTGTCATGGAAAATAAGGGGGCTGCATCGATATCTGTTCAGCTATTTTATTAATACCTAAATAACTAACTGAACTGAACGGACATTTGTAATAGTCTTTAAAAATATGTTTGTTTTTTTTTTCATGATTAAAATTTTAGCTCATGTCCATAATTGTAGGCAAATGGTAACCTATTGCCGTCTTAATTATCAAGAAATTAAAGTAGAGAAATAATAAAGTTTTAATAAGAGTTTTAGGAGTTAAGAACACAAAGCAGTTAATGTAACTAAATAGGGGCAAGTCGGTATTTATAGCCGGAAGCACGCTGTAATGAACATTGATAATTACATCTTTCTGTACTGAAAAGGAGCAGCTTTGGAAACAATTAATGAAAGAGGGTAAAACAAATACTTGTTTTAAATTAAAATACATCGCTGAAGATTAATTCGTGTATTATTATAATAAATACTTTCGGTTTTGTTCATCTTGATAGTATTTAGCTATTGATTATTACATTGCGACTTTGGTGAACACTGTTTACTGATACGGACATTACTTAACTTTTATTTCATTAAATTTAAAAAATAACACAATTTCTGAATGATTTTTACATAATATAAATATTAACATCACCGATTGTTTTTCTCTTTCCTACTCCAATCTCTTATTCAGATGTGGATCTTTGAATGATCAAACTGACAAACAATCAGCTTCATTGGATTAAACTAAAACTCCTCGATCGACGTAACCAGACGCGGCTCAGGATTATGCCCTGACGTTTAAGATGTGACAAACGCATTGAACATAGTCCGTGTTATGCATATTTAAGATCCCTAGTGCGTGCCTGTTTCCCCGCTAAACAGATGCCACTCCAATCACAACCGTATTAACAGTGATTACAGTCACAATTTGTGTGGTGTTGCAAGTATTCTTATGATGCGGTAAGCCATTCAATTTCCAACAATGCTCAGTATGCGAAAATTGTTGTCGACCTTTGTACGTGTTTGACTCAGAGGCGTCGCTTTATTACATGTATGTCCATAGGTGCTTCGGAATTCACTTTTCTTCGTTATTAATGTTGGAAAATTGATAATGGCCGACTTGGGGATTGATGATATTTTTTTTTCTTTCTTAGGTTTTAGGTATTATTGAGAGAGATGGGAGTGTCTTTAAATCTACTTTACGACAAACTAATTATATTTTAAAGGAATTGAGTCTTATTAGTATTTTTTTGACTCTAATAATACATACATATTTTTATACAAATATATTTTAGGATTGTTACTTGCAGTTACTTTTAAATCGTATTAACGAATCGTGTCTGTTTCAAGAACGTGTTCAATGCTCAATCACAGGTACCTAAAAGCCCATAAACTTATATCACCAATATTTATTACTCGATTCATATTTATCACTAGCTTAGAATCCTTATTTGGCTCTGTACTTCAATCCATCAGAGATCTCGACAGCTCCTAGTATTTATGGCATTCTTGACGCGAGAAATCCCACTTCGAGGCACGTGCTGCGTACGTGATTGCAAACCGAGTTATGTTAATATGATTCGATAAAAATAAACTCGATAAAATCTACTAATATTTATGCTAAAGGCGACATAATGCAGTCACGATTAATGTATGAGAAGGAATACTACTACTAAACTATGGAACCAATTGCCGCCAGCAGCATTTCCGGACAGATACGACCTGGCGACCTTCAAAAAAGAGCGTATTCCCACCTAAAAGGCCGGCAACGCATCTCTGTGCCCCCTGGTATTGCAGATGTTCATGGGCGGCGGTGATCACTTACCATCAGGTGAACCGTATGCTCGTTTGCCCCCAATACCATAAAAAAAAAAAATACAATCGGAAGATAAAGTTTACGCAGCATTACCTTAGTAAAAGTAGATTAATAATATCATTGTCCCCTGTAGTCATCAATCTTGTGCACATTAAGATGATTAGATAGGACGCTATTATTGGATTAATCTATATGTACCAGGAGTGGATTTGGAAGGGTTAATATTCTAAGAGGGTTGTTATTTCTACCAGTTTAATTCTATCGGACGATGGCGAAAACAGGTACTGGAGTGGCGACTGCGTTTTTTTTCCAAATGACTATACAAAGGTTATTTTCTTAATTTTTACAGTTACAATGGTGGTAAGGGAGGCGGGCGGGGGGAGGGGCCGCAAAGTGCCACTATTATAGTACAACGGTGCAGGAAGATTTCTTATTCTATATATCATACAGTAGTTCTAAATAAGACTTACGTTGTAGAATACTATTATTACTATTGATAATGGAGACTGCGATTAGGTAGACGTAGTATAGGAAGCCCTGCTGTACGCTGGATGACGACTTGAAAAAGGCGGCGGGTAGCCAACCCATGAATGCGGGTTGCTAAGGACCGGGATGGTTGGCGCTCACTTATGGAAGCCTACGTTCAGCAGTGGACAAAGATAGGCTGATTGATTGATTGGATGAATTACTTGGTTTTTTAAACAGAATATTTTTAAGTCAAATTATTCGTCCGATTATATTTGTAGTGACAGTCGCTATCTTAACGGCATGCGCGTCTGGTCATTCAATGCCATAAAAAAAAACAATCCAATTAGAATAAAGCACAGATAAATTTAATTATTTTGATTGGTTTATCGAGATTAAATCTAAAGATAGCTTGTGATATCGTTTATTGGTTTCGCTAGTGCATAATTCGACTCGTTCGAAATTTAAAACGCAAGTCACTTCAGCATACCCGCAACGGTTCTCCCATTTTAATCGATAGTCCACTGCATCGCCCAAATTCGTTCCTGAACCAACCACCCACTCGACTACGCATCGATATGCTCCCGAAATCAGTATCGATAAATTGACCGCAGCTTTAATTCGAGTTAGAGATTAGCGTGGCCGCATCGATCATCCAAGTTCCCGACTTTGATTTTTTTATCAGCACTAATTGGTGAACATTGTCTTTTTTGTGGCCATAAATGTGTTCCGGGAACCATTAATTCGGGTTTTTTGATTTTGATTAAAGGTTTATTGCTGTGAAACTGTGCAGTTAAAGTATCATTCGCTTAATTGAGTTATAAAAACTGATTTTGAACTTGTTTCAAAGTTTAATAAAAATAGGTAAGTATCCTAAAAAAAATTATGGAAATTATTAATGTCAATAGAGGTCAAAGGCCTTATTCCGCCTACAAGATTGGACAAGTGAATTTATAAATAACTTAATCCAAGGTAAATTAATTAAATTTAATTATATATTCGTCAAATGCTGGAAATGTCTTATTATGTTACTGCCTCGGTGTCGTAGTTGTGTTGCGGTACGACTGCAATGCTGAGGTCTCGGGTTCGGCCCCCGGGTCGGGCAAAGTGATATTGGGTTTTTCTATTCAGTATCAGCCCGGAGTCTGGAATTTGTGCCCGATATGGCGATAGGCTCGCCCCCTATCACATCATGGGACGGAATAAAAATGGCGAAAAGTGGGTGCATTAGTTGCGTCTCTGCCTACCCCTTCCGGGATAAAAGGCGTGAGTATGCGCGTGTCTAATTATGTTCCCAGAATTTATTTCAACTCTTTAAGTACCTTTGAAATGATAGGTTGAAATAAATATACAATCATCCAAACTCTACTAGCTAAAACGAGCAAAAACATTAACTTGATACGTTAGAATTATCATGTCACTAAACTAGATCTAAAATTGCATTAGTTCGAGGCGAGAGCGCGGTGTTTATCTGACGTGTGCTATAGTTGCTATATCTGCTATAGCTAAACCATAGTTGCTATAGCGAAATTACCGGTGTCCATAGGTAAGTAGCAGGTCTGCTCGAGGGTATCTCGTGAGCGGCCACGCCCGTTATGCCGGAGTATAAAATAAACAACTGCACTTAGGCGCTGGGCATATTTAAGGATTTTAGTGTGAGTAAATTTGTGATAAAATTGATATTCCTAAGGTTAATTTAAAAGTAAACTGAGTAGATTGTCTGATATTATGTTACTCAAGTATGATGTCGTAGTTTTTTTCCTATTAGATTGATATTGTTCAGTAACAGCCAGTAAAATTGCTAGATAATAGTGATTGAGGGTACGTCTAACTTACTGCAAGAATGGATATAGGTAGACATTCAAAAAGTTGACACTGTAGTCTTTACATTCAATAACATGAGAAAAAAAACTAATTGAAATTTTAAAAAAGAACAAATCATTCTAAAACGACGAATTTATTGGTGTAAAGGTTATTTAAACTGGTGTGTTCGGCGCCTTAACCAATCGAGTAGAGGTTAGCGCGCCGCCATCGGCGCGGAGCGGCGCGGCGTGCGCCCGCGCAGCTGCGTGCTCCGCTTACCTAACTTATGGCTTTCTGCACCGTGGAGTTAAGAGATTTACGATAAAAACTATATTTATCGCTAAAATATTGACCTTATGTTATTGGTCGGTTAATTAAAATACTTTATGATCGATTACGCTTTCTTCAGGTTTGTTATCTGGTAATTAAAATGTCACCCAGTGAGAGGCATAGCAGGAAACTGTCGTCATTCGACGTAAATCTATAGGACTTCATTATTTCCCGACTCAAAGAATGTACAAATTAAAAACAAAGAATTTTCGGAGTGTTTTTAACAATTATTGATATAAATAATATCAAACTGCGAACCTATAGTAACGACAAAATATTCTGATTTAACATTACTAAAATTGTAGCTAAGAGAGAATGTCCATACGTGAATCAGAAGACAGAAAAACAATTACAACGCGCTTATTGGCAATCGCAGAGAACTATGAGGTATTTCGATATATAAATGAAACAATGAACGTTCGATTGATATTATCAAGTTGTGCCAATAGTTGGGTGCGAGGTTCGTTACACAGACAATCGGAGAATTTTTTGATTTCAAAATCATCGAAAGTTTGTAAACGAATCTTACACTTCTTACTAATATTATAAATGCGAATGTTTGTGGAAATGATCGTATGTTTGTATCTCCGTTAGAAGAAGAAGAAGAACCTAAACACATAAAGTACTGAACGGATTTGGGTGAAATTTTGCACACGGGAAGACCCTGTCCTGGATTAATACATAGGCTACTTTATATCCTAGTAATTTGCTCCCATGGGAAATAATGGAATTTTTAATCTGATTTTTTAAATAGATGGCACTGGCATCGTACTGTATTTTAGGTACTTTTGTACTTTTCGCAGGAACACGCTGGATGCAGGCCGCTTTTGACAGGTCCGTCTGGAAATCTTTGGGGGAGGCTTATGTTCAGCAGTGGAAGTCATGTGGCTGATCATGATAATGATGATGATGTACCAGGAAAGGCTTTTCACGCGGGCGACGGCATCGACGTTGTCGATTGTTGCATCAGTGAAAAAACACACAACACAGTACGGGGGCAACGAGCTGTCCAACGTTTTCATATAGGTAATTCGTAATTACTATGAAAGTTGAACCTTTTTTTTTATAGAATTGAATGACAAGACGAGCATGCCGTTCATCTGATCGTAAGCGATACGACCACCCATAAACAGAAGCAACACCATCCAGCACCTTGACTTATAAAGTACTGTGTGGCATTCCACTGCGCTCGTCATCCTGAGACATAAGATGTTAAGTCTATTATATCCAGTAGTTATACTGGCTACAATGTCCTTCAAACCGAAACACAACAGTGCATACACACTGTTGCTTGGCGGTAGAAATAAACATTGCGGTGGTACCCACCCAGACGGACTCTTACATATACATCTTACATCATAATCAAACATGTATTTACGCACGCACTCAACACACACACACACACACATACACACACACATTCATATCTATAGATCCTTTGTAAGATTTTTTGTGTCTACTTTCGCAAATTAATTTGTATAAGAATGTGTACTTCGTAATTGGCGTATAGTATCTGTTATTTCTTATTTTAGTTTATTGTGTAAAATTTGTCAGCTGTGAAGGACCAATAAATAAATAATTAAATAAATATGAGAGTCCTACCACCAGTAAACTGACTGATACTTGTTTCAATTAAATTACTAAACTTAGCAACATATCAACAGTTCACGCCATGCAGTATTTAATGTACCATGAAATAATTAATATTAATATACTTAGCTCGAATGCGAAAATAAATTGGGGCAAGTTCGTATTATAATTGAGAATTTAATTATTTTCATTCATTCGCATACGAAATAACGCAAATTTAATTATAATTATTCTCGTGCTCGAATTTTGTATCTTTACTAATCACATGCATATTAATTAATGAAATCGCGTAATTGGAGTTTTGGATCAAACATTTTGCATGAAAAGCAAACATATCATGCCTACATGGCGTATTTGTGAACAGTGGGAATGTATTGTCAATTGATAGCAATTGACCATACGTAATCATAACCAATAGGCATAGGCCTATCTTAGTGATATATCTTTAGCAACTACTAATTACTAGCTTTTGTCCGTCATGAACAATTGCTAGGATATTGTGCTAATGATATCATTAGTAGAATATGCTAGCATTTGCCCGTGGTCACGTGGAATTCGATTTGGAGCATCCTATATTCCACCTTCTAGTTTAAACTTCCTTAGCACCAAATTTAATCAAAATCGGTAGTGGTCAAGTAATTTAATTTCAATGTTGCTATTTTAAATGATGTCCTAGTGAAATAACAATCTTTCATTTTTATCTTTTACCCATATTTACGTGTTGCTTGATCTTGACAAAAGTAAATCTCGCCACAAGCTTTCATCTCTACATAGTATTAAAAAAAGTTTGATTCAAAGTTTATTTATTCTTTTTAGAACATTTAAATAAAAGCTGGTTTTTAAAGATTTTTTAAATTTTAGTTTTTATTTCCCATTGTGATTGAGAACGTAATTCAAGCTCTGGGCGCCGTTTTGACGGCTCGCCCACGGTCGATTTTATGTTTAATGAATAAGACAACCAGTTTTGAACCGGACAAATACGATTTCTAAATTGTTACGTTAAATCATTGTGATAAATATTTGCAACAGATTTGCATTGGCAAAATTGCGTTGATTTTGAATTCAAGAAGGCTCGGCAACATTGAGGTCATTTATAAATAACTCATGAATACCCAAAAAAGGGAGCTTTAAGATCTCATTCAAGATTAGAAATAAGACGATGTTTTAGAATGAATGAATTAGTTATTATAGCGTTTTTTTGTATTTTAATTGCTTCATCTAGAGTCAAAATTCTTGAAGTGATTAATTATTAGGTGTAAAATGTAAATCTAAAATACCATCTTTATACTTATTATATACCGTCCCACTGCTGGGCACGGATATCTTCCACTACTGATAGGGTTTAGGCCTTAGTCCACCACGCTGGCCTAGGGCGGATTGGCAGACTTTACATACCTTCAAAATTCGTGTGGAGAACTTCTCAGGTATGCAGGATCCTCACGATGTTTTCCATCACCGATAAAGCAAGCGGTAATTCACAAAGAATACACTCATAACTTTATAAAAGTCAGAGGTGCGTGCCCTTGGGTTTTGAACCGGGCCATCGTCTCGGAAGTCCGTCCCTCCACCCACTAGGCTATCGCTGTTTAATTTTTTTTATTTACTTATTGTAATAAAGCAATTGGTATTCTAGAAGCACATTACTTAAAGGTAAATATTCCTACCTACGTCACACAAACAAATAAAAATATCACCGATTACATTCTAATCAATATTACTAAAACGGGTCGACAGTACATAAAAGTTGGTGCAGTTACTAATGATTAGTTCAATCAGAGTAACCCAAATATGGTGACGTATGGGGGCGGAGGCGTTTCGTTGACGGCTCCGTAGGCGGATAATCTCAAGCGGTCATGTACTCCAGTTAGAGTCAGTCATAAAAAGTTAAACTTAATATTATGAATTTGTTACCCAGTCTATGAACTTACAGAAATATTGTTTATATTTGTTTTATAGTATACAGCCCACTTCTTCGCAGTGTAAGGAACACCGAATATTTTATAATAGCATAGGTATTGCTCGCGGCTTCGCTCGCGTGAAATGCCTAACTCGCTACAAAACTCCCTAAAACAGAGTACGACGTCAGCGCCATCTACTTAAAGAATCATATTAAAAATATCCATTATATCCCACGAGAGCAAATTACCGGGACATGATCTACCCGTATCCCAAATTTCATCCAAATCCGTTTAGGTGTTTCTGTCTTTACTTCAACAAACATACAAACATTCAAACATTTTTACGAACATTCTTCATCATCACCATCATCATCATCATCAGCCACATGACGTCCACTGCTAAACATAGGCCTCCCCAAAAATTTCCAGACGGACTTGTCGTACACTCACATTTATAATATTAGTTAGATAAGATAATAGATATGTTCCAACACAAATACTATGAATATTTGTTCGCTGCCTCTGTTTTTACTTTCTATTTACATAAATATTTAAACATCGTAAAAACGGACGATATCCTAGTTGGGAATGGAACGGTCTGCCGAGACAATGTCCGCAGGTTCAAAACCCAAGGCACACACCTCTGACTTTTTGAAGTTACGTGTGTATTGTTTATCAATTATCGTTCGCTTTAACGGTGAAGGAAAACATCGTGAGGAAACCTACATACTTGAGAATTCTTCATAAGAATTTCGAGGGTATGTGAAGTCTGCCAACCCGCACTAGGCCAGCGTGGTAGACTAAGGCCTTAACCCCTCTCAGTAGTAGAGGAGGCCCGTACTCAGCAGTGGGCAGTATATAATACAGGGCTGATTGCATTACATTGCATGCATTGCATTTAAACATCGTTAGGTAAGTGTTAGTTAATGGCTTTTCGAGTGCCCATTTAATATTTTCTCTTTATTTTGGTTTTAGTTGCTGTGTTGTATTTTTTGTGTTCTGAGTAGATATTATTCTTTTAATTACTTGGAATAGGTTATTTCTCTCTTTCCAGAAAAATAAAGAATACCCGCTTTTCGAATAAATGTTTTATTCAGATTAGTCCAAACACAATAATTGAAAAGCGGTTATCGATAAATATTTATTTGCATCTTATTGTTTATTCCATGAACATTGTTTAAATTTATCTACGATATTAATTAAGTTTTTGACCCATCTTTTAAACATAGACAAGAAGTCACAATAAAAAGCTTGTCTAATGATTTACACATCTATCATTGTGTTCCGTACCATTACAATCGTTTGTAACAATTATAATATAATTAAAAACAGCTTAATTAATGTGCATAATTTTAGTTTTGTTTTACTTAATACAAGCATTGTACTTATAAAAAGTTGATAGATGTGAGGAGATTGTTATTATAACAATGATTTCATACATCAGCGGCCATTTGCAACCGTGGGAGCGGATTCTACGTTTTTGTTCATTATGTTGTTTCTTGTATTCATATTATAGTTGTCAGCCTATTTCAGATATTGGGACATATACTGAAGAATTAGTCATTAAAGATCATGAAAAATGCGATGCAAATCTTTGAAATAAAACTATTTTGCGGATTTTGTAGCGGTATTTTTATTAATATTTTCTCCCGACGTTTCGAAGGTTTTGCAGCACTTCGTGGTCACGGGGCAGACTGAGGTGTTGGTGGTCCGAAAAGTTTATTAGTTTGCGCAAAATAGTTTTATTTCAATGTCTAACATTCGCGTAAATACAAGAAGTCATGATGCAAATCTTGTTTCTGCTATGGAAATCTTTTGGCTATTGAAAGATTTCTATTTCATACTACTTCTTTTCTTTCGTTGATATAAAATGAAATTATTTATTCGAACCCATAAAATGTAATACATTATTTAGATCCAGTCAATATTGACTCTACGACCAGTACGGAAAGCAGAGCTGAATATAGAAGAACGGGCAAGAAACTTATGTTACGTAATGTCGTTCGTACGTATTACATGAATTGAACTCTGGTAGCGCATTTCTGATTCTTGTAAAATTATTCCCTTAGTAAAAGGACTCGATAAACTAAAGTGACTCGATAGGTCACTGGCTGTTTTATACTTACCACAAAAAATATACTTTGAGATCGTTCGTGAACTAAAACTTAAGGACTATCGCTTTAAATGTCATCATTTAAACTGCAGGCCAACTTAGTAAGACCATTATGTCCATATTCTAAAAACACAATTTCTCTTTGTTCATGAATTAAGGTTAACGTCCTATTAAGCGAATGCTCCATATATTATAAGGTTGAGTCTCCATACATGGCGGTGCGGGTTGGTCACCAGCGGAACCCTCCTACGCTCTGGTCACGGTCAGTTGCCTTCGAAAGTGTTTGCGTTTTAGTACATTTATTATTAAAAGCAACATTTCAAGCCCATTGTGAATACAGAAATCAAAGATATTACGAATTTTCAGTTTATTTTACCAATTTTAAGTATTCATCTCATTGCGTACACAATGATCAATGATGATAAAAAATGGCAGGTATATACATATTTTTAGGTTACTTTGCCAATTTTAAGTAACCTATACATATTGCAGGGAAAAATCTCTCTCAACTTTTCACTAATAGACTATAAGTGTATGTGTATACTTTGCTATAAGTGTTTGCTTTGGATCATAGGAAACCGTGCTACTTTATTCCGCACGCTGAAGCCTAATTGGCGACAATTATATCTCGCGGACAGGTATATATAGCCTAGGTCCTGGAGATATTGATAGGTCCTTGTACAATCTTATTACGGGAATAGTATTGCAATATGTGCCATATACGCATATGCATACACACGCCTTTCATCCCCGACGTGGTAGGCAGAAGCGCAACTAATACACCCACTGTTCGCCGTGCATATTCCGTCCCACAATGTAATAGGGGGCGAGCCTATCGCCATATCGGGCACGAATTCCATACTCCAGGCTGATACTGAATAGAAAAATCCAATACCAATTTGCTCCTGGGGATCGAACCCGCGACCTTAGCATTGCAGTCGTACCGTAATACAACTACGCCACCGAGGCAGTCAGCGTGTCATATTATGAGTTTTATCCCTTTTCTGACTCAAAACTATGGGGTCGTCCATTAATCACGTGATGTTTTTTAGCAACTTTTGTATCCCCTCCACCCACTGGTGATATGTACTGAGGTTTTAGACTACCCCCCCTCCCTCCTACCAAAGATCACGTGCATATTTTTGGTACAAAGAATCTTAAAATTTTTAGAATATTATCTTCAAATACAGGTTAAAGTATACTTAATCTAAATTGAATCGCGCGCGAAAAATAAATACACGTGATATATCACTACAACCCCTTGAGATATTTTTTCCGAACCCCCTCCCCCCCTTTCCAGCCTCACGTCATTAATGGACGACCTCTATCCAATATGGCGGACGACTCAAGATAGCGGACTAGTTATTTTTTACGCACTCCTATAATATGGGTATCAAATGAACGGTGAGAATAACTCGAAAAATAACTAAAAAGTACAAAAATCATAAAAAGTTTTTAAGCTATTGCATAGCTTCTATCGCGGGCCTTGAGCGTGGAGACCGAATCCAGAAATTCCGTAACGTGTGGCACTCGGAGACTGCCGTGGTAAAGCTATTGCATAGCATTTTTTATCACAAATTTTGATTGATTAAACACAAATTCGATCTTACGCTTACCACATTAAGTAGATTTTTAAACGCGAGCAACGCACGTTTAGTCTTTTTATTGATAAATGTCAGAAATGCAATGGTCATCACAACCAAAGTAGAATAAATAAAAATTTGAAAAAAGAATGTTACGTTCGATTCTTTTGTACTCGTGCCGTGCCAACGCTGGGGAAATAGCTTCTACGCAATGTATTTAAGGTTCATATTAGATTAGTAAGAAATGGTTTTAATGACTTTAATAAATAAAAATTTACTCGTTTCAAGAATTATAGCTTCTACGCATTGTATTTAAGGTTTATATTAGTAAGATAAAAAAGATGTCAGGTTATTTTCGTTACGGAATTTCTGGATTCGGTCTCCACGCTCAAGGCCCGCGATAGAAGCTATGCAATAGCTTAAAAAATATTTTGATGAGAACGATATTCGTTGTTCAGGTAAAATAAAAATTATTATTTTCATTATTTTTTAATACTTAGACATAAATAAACATAATATATATCTAATTGTAATTGGTCTTATTGGTCATTAGACTTTCCACTGCACAGTATACTTTGGCTGTGTAATGTAAAATTCTGCCGCCGAATTCCAGATAGGGCTATAAAAGCATGGGTGAGTTTTGCTATTTCGAATCGTAAATTCGGACTCTCGCTTGCTATCACAACAAGGGTCAGGGTATTTGTCTGGCAAAATGCATACCAAACTCTTCATGCATAAAGCCGAGGGTTTAATATAATGTATATTGTTTTAACTTTTATGGCGATAGGCTTGCCCCCTATCACATCATGGGACGGAATACTTACGGCGAAAAGTGGGTGTATTAGTTGTGCCTCTGCCTACCCCTTTGGGGATAAAAGGTGTGATTGTGTATGTATTTTTTGAACTTTTCAGCCAAATTTATGACGAGACAAGCACGCCTCACCGTGGTAAGCGACACGACCCACAAACAGTAACAACATCACATACTTTTTGAATTACAAATTTTAACCACAGTACACATAACACACTATATTTACCTTGGCATTAAGTAGTATTTATTGCCCAGTGCTCGTCACCCTAAGACCTCATAATGTCCAGTACTTACAACAGCTATAATGTCCTTTAACCCGGAACACAACAGTGCTGGCACAATGTTGCTTAGTAGCATATATAGACATTGCGTTGGTACCTCCCCAGCCGGATTCTCGCATACGTCAGGTCTACCATAAATCTTTAGACATAACACATGCGTAGCTAACGGAGGATTGTAATTCAAAGGCGGTCTAAATATCCGCACCTCGATCGATCCAATACCGCAAATCATCGTCTTGATTGTTATTGAATTGAAATGAACGATAGCGAATGATAATATCGGTTCGTGTATTATAATTTATCGCTTTTGTTTTCGGTACCACTGATCTGTGTCAGATTTCGACAAACTACATTGGTTTTGTTTTGTAAGCTTGAGTTGAAAGTGGGATTATTTTGTCGTACTCGCAACAAGACATTGTTCTCTATTGGATTTTGATGTGCAATAATTTCCTTGAAGGGAATAATGTTTGAGTATTAGTATCTTCAGAGGATATGTTCAGCAGTGGACTTCCTATGACTGATGATAGTACACAGCCAGAGCGAAAAGTAACCAACAAATTAGTAATATTTTACGCATACTCACGCCTTTTATCCCCAAAGGGGTAGGCAGAGGCGCAACTAATGCACCCACTTTTCGCCATTTTTATTCCGTCCCATGATGTGATAGGGGGCGAGCCTATCGCCATATCGGGCACAAATTCCAGACTCCGAGCTGATACTGAATAGAAAAAATCCAATATCACTTTGCCCGCCCCAGGGATTGAACCCGAGACCTCAGCATTGCAGTCGTACCGTAATACAACTACGCCACCGAGGCAGGCAGTAATATTTTAAGTAGATAAAAAATGTATATATTGTTAAAGAGTCACCATCAACTTCCTTAATTATATTATTGAATACTGTCACTTCTAATTCCTAGAAAGAAATAGGTATTACAATTTTACAAGTAATATATACTACTGGTGGTAGGTCTCTCATTATGTAAGAGGCCGTCTGGGTGGGTATCACCGCAATGTCTATTTCTACCGCCAAGCAACAGTGCATGCACTGTTGTGTTTCGGTTTGAAGGACATTGTAGCCAGTATAATTACTGGACATAATGAGACTTAACATCTTATGTCTCAGGATGACGAGCGCAGTGGAATGCCACACAGTACTTTGTAAGACAAGTTGCTGGATGGTGTTGCTACTGTTTATGGGTGGTCGTTTCGCTTACCATCAGGTAAACGGCATGCTCGTCTCGTCATTCTATGCTATAAAAAAAAATAGAAATAAGGAGTATTTTGCCACGTTAACAGCGCTATCATTTACCTGTACTATTTCTTGCAGCGCTGCACTTGATGTTTAAAACTCCATTAGTCAGTTGTCAGAACTTTTTCTTTAGAGTGCACAGGTATTATGAACCTAGGATACAGCTATAATGATTCCAGGAAATGTGCCATTAATTAGAACTCTAGAACGATGATGATATGGAAAGACGGTGTTTTAAATTTGAAGTCTTGAAAATATGTTTGGGTACTTGCTTTTGTTTTGCTTATCGTAGAGATCATCTCAAATATTTTATAATGTTTTCTTGGTTTATGTGTACTATCTACGTGCTTCATATACCATACCAACCATATCAGCCCTGTATAATAAACTGCCCACTGCTGAGCACGGGCCTCCTCTACTACTGAGAGGGTTTTAGGCCTTAGTCCACCACGCTGGCCTAGTGCGGGTTGGCGGACTTCACATACCTTCGAAATTCAGCGAACTTCTCAGGTATGCAGGTTTCCTCACGATGTTTTCCTTCACCGTTAAAGCGAGCGATAATTCACAAAGAATACACACATAACTTTTTAGAAAAGTCAGTGGTGTGTGCCCTTGGGTATTGAACCTGCGGACATTCGTCTCGGCAGTCCGTTCCACTCCCAACTAGGCTATCGCCGCTTCATATAAAGTATCCTTAAAATTATTATACTTATATATATTTTTAATTTATCAGACATAAAGAAATTGTTTAGTAAATAATCGGATAGCTAAAATTTGAATTAATGGTCAATGGTATAAGTAAAACAGCTCACTCAGAAATTGTCTTGTGTAAAATAAAAATATTAAATATTGAACTTATACGATATTAGGATAAGTGAAAAAAGTTTTGCTTTTCATTTACTTTTTCATTTCGAATACGTCATTCAATTTTCTTTTATTGTGGCGTTACTTCAGCATTTGCACAACTCTTTCCACGAAATGTGTTGTCGCTGATCAGTTATTTCCGATATTGTGTGCTTGGCTGCTTGCAACGACTTTGGTCAAGGTTTAACTTTTAGCTTTTTCAAGTATTTTATAAATAATATTATTATGAAAAATTTAAAGCCACGATTCCATTTCGCAAGTTGAATGACTAGGATTGGGAACGAAAACATGCATGCAAGTTGCAAATATTTTTGTCTTCAATATAAGTATGGCGTCATACCTGCATGCTAGTACTTGAACACAATTAAATTTTCATAATTACTTAATTCTTCTTTGTCGGTATCACTCTTGACAGAGTGGTCGTGGTCATCATTTCAGGTGTTGGTGGCAAGCTTCACAACACGCCGCCACTCTTCTCTGATGGCCGCCTTCCTCGTGCATTGAAGTAGTGATGATGAGCCATTTACTGCCGCTTTTATCTGGTCAGCCCATCTCATAGGCGCTCTTCCTCGTGGCCTGGTACCCTCAACCTTTCCTTGGACCACAAGTCGCTCAATAGACACCTCCCCTCGGCGGCATACGTGACCAAAAAAGGTGAGGATACGAGACTGTACCAAAGATGATAAACGCTGCTTGATGCCGAGTTCTCGAAGTATAGACTCGTTGGTACGGAATTCAGTCCACGATACTCCGAGCATTCTCCTCCAGCACCACATCTCTAGGGCGTCTATCTTCTTCTTCTCAACTTCCCGCGAACACCCATCGCCGTCAGCGTTTCCCAGAGTTTGGGGCACTTGACAGAGTCGAAAGCCTTAGAGAAGTCCACAATGCATAATATGTAGACGGGCTTGTTAAATTCTCTGGCCTTCTCTATAATTTGTCGAACTGTCAAAATTTGCTCTCGGGTTCCCGTTCCCTTAACAAAACCAGCCAATTACTTAATACCAAATGGCAATTTTTTTACAAAGATAAAACACACCATAACAAGAATGACATCATTCTAACATCGTTCGACAAAGATGACATGGCGTGATAACTATTCAATAGTTAATTGCTGTCTAGAAACGTTTATAACTAAGTCTTCAGTAAAACTTATAATTGAATTTGCTTATCAAAGTTATAAATATATTCGAGATTTTTTTAAATCATTCTACCTATTAAATACCTAACTTTATATAAATAACGATGGGGCAAAAAGTTCTCGAGTGGAGACCACGTACTGGCAAGCGCAGCGTCGGCCGTCCACCTGCAAGGTGGACAGACGGCTTGATAAAGGTCGCAGGAACACGCTTTTGACAGGTCCGTCTGGAAATCTTTGGGGGAGGCCTATGTTCAGCAGTGGACGTCATGTGGCTGATGATGATGATGATATAATAAAACGAACTAGCTTATGTATTTGTATGTTGTATTTTTTTACCCAAGGGTATCGATTTAATCACATTGCGTGATTTAACTACATATTATAGTCCTATTACTTTTACACCTTAACGTGAATTACTTGCATCAAACCGATATCAGAAACCCATTCCTTAGCACCATTTAGATCTCCAATTAGTTTCCATTAAGTACAATATTTCACCTTACAGATAACTACAAATGTATACAGGGCTACATACTTTAATTAGATAATTAATTTAAACTCGCGTCACGCAACCAAAGACTTTAATGGTCCAAGCATTACCATAGATTCATCTGATGTATATAACATTTTCACACCCATTATTTCATCATAATATATGGTTTAACAAGTAACGTAATTATAAATTTGTAACAGGAAACCGAACGTTTTAAAGTGAAGTATTTTATGGTGCGTTTAATTAGATATATTAGAGGAATTGACACTGTTAATGACTTGTTGTGTCTTCAATGTCTCGTAAGTGGGTGTTGACTTTATCTTCAATGCTTTTAATGCATTTGATGCGATTGTTGGTTCTTTAGAGGTGTCGTTAGATGCATTAACTGGACGTTCTGTTGAGATTTCGGTGACAAGAGTTGAATAACGGTGATACGATAGTGGGGATTTATTGAGTTTGAGGTGAAGCTTTTGGGTTAATAAAAGAATACCCAATGATGATGATATGATATGCTTATATCAAACATAACTTAAAGACGATCTCTTACAGTCAATGTAGACTAAGACGTGTAATGGTTTATTATTGCTTTACACGTCGCGTCGATGGATTTTAGGAGTGACCAAAATGTCATAAAATGCTCAAATAGTTGGTATAGATATTGACGAGGACAGCTGAACTAGAAAAAATATTTCTCAAAAATATATTTCTTCCAAAATTAAAGCGGTCAGAGCCCGGACAAAATATGGCAAATTCGGGGGATAAAAATTCATTAAGCGTCCACTGAAGGATAGAAATTCTTTGTGTCGCCCCCGTTTCTGCTTTTCCAATTATTTCCATTTATCACGGCGCAAATACCAAGATGAGTTAAATTTCGTTCAAGTATTTGTAGCCTCATAAATTCGTTTAGATTGATTTAGGATAAGAGGAGAAGGATTGCTGGACTTTCTAGTGATTAAATATTTAAATAAAATTATGTGTCAAGATCAAATGACGCTTGAGTATCGGATGAAACTAATAAACTTAATGCATGTGTTTTTATATCAGAATGTAGGAAAATGTTCATGTCGGTCACCCACACAGAAAGAAATAACGAGGAGAAGGATTTTTCACTCCCTCCCTTCAGACCTGGTAATTTATTGGTAAGGATTTATCAGGCGTGGGCAATATTTGGCAATATTGGCAACATTACTGAGTGTACAAAATAGTGATACTGCTGGATTACTCCAGTGTTTTAAGACAGGGATAACAATTCAGACGGGATATCCCTGATATACCTACAGAAATATTGTCTTTCATGTGAATATATCTATCAAATATATCTCATATAAGAAACTTCCTCGGTCATGAATATCAAAGCTACGAAGAACCAGATACGTCAAACAAAGGCATAGAACAAATATTTGGGGATGGCTCAAACATTTGCTCCAACACAGAAATCGAAGCCCGCAGCCATGATTGTATAGTAGCGAGTGAACACGACACACAAACATTAGTGACAAATTCTCTAAGAGAGATACAAGAGTGGTACCAAACTTAAATGGAACACTACGGTTTTGACTCGACATGTTACGTCTTTTGTGGTGTGTGATCAGCACTCCCTTTGAGCCTTAATGCCAGAATAATGTTCAGTGCGTTGGCAAACTAAAGAATCCGAAGGGAGGGGAAGATTTTTTGACCTGTAATTTTTTTTTCTAAACCATATTGCAAAATCTGTGAACTCTGAGATTAAGGTTCGCTATAGTCCAGGCAACCAAAATATGTGTGTGTTTTTACTTAAACACACTACTAAGCAGTTCCAGATTGAAATTTGTGCCCAATATAGCGTTAGTTGGCGTTTTCTAACATCATAGGATCAGTCCTATGAAAATCGTAAGTGGGTATACAATTGTATTTCTTTTATTTTTTTATTATTCAATTACCCTGCCCTCTCAGAACAAAAAGCTTGAGCAAGTATGTATCACATTAACAAGATGATTCATTTTTTAATTTCTTTCGGCTGGTTCAAATAAATCATCGAAGCCTACATTAATTTGTATGTACCGCGCTTTGTTTCACATTACTCATTGTTAACTAAGCTAATGATCTTAATGATAGAATGTAATAATTCCACCACGAGATCATTCGTTATCATTATACTATCTCAGCGTGATACTCGCCTGAGAAACCGACCCTATTGAGGCGAACATTAATTATTTCATGTGTTTTATCGCGCTCTTTTGTTGTAAGCACGTTATTGAAATTTAATTCAATTAATTGACCTCTCTGTGGTGAGATGGTTAAGACTCATGTTGTTGTTAAATATAGAAGTTTTTTTTGTCTGTGTCTCTAATGTAGAAAGTTTGTATATATCTTTTGTATAGCATAGGCCAGTAAAACAAGCTAGTGCTTTATCTGATTTTATGTGATCTTCACCACCTTTAAATGTCCACGATAAAAAATAAATAAAAAGAAAATACAATACCGGAATGATCACGGATGTGCTTTCGACTTTAAACGAAGGAGAAGGAATATTGATTGAGGAGGAGGGAAGAGTTTAGGCATTCGAAAATCTCACCCCTCATACGAAAAGCAACACAAACATTCACTTCTATTTGATTCTTACGATTACCTATCTTAGTCGAACCGGCCCATTCCGTATGTTGTCGACAAATATGTTAATCAATATTTTTTTAATAAATGTCTTTATTTTTGTAAAATGATTTCGAAGGTTTAATACGCGATGGATTCGTCAGATAACTATGTAGTTCTTAGTATATACTAATTACTAAGCTGATTGGTGAATCACGTTTGTTAATAGAGTACAACAGCTCTTTGAGCTAACAGGACTAACAATAAGGCCTTCCCGGTACAGTCGAGAAATTACTTTATCAAAATTAATAACTTTAATATTAATTTCTTTTTTCCAATCCCTACTACTTTTTTGGCTGGAACTATTTTGATAACAGGAGTTGCAACTCAAGGTCGGCTGCAAAGATGTGTTTTCCTATTACGGTTTGTGTTTTATAAGCAAAATAACATACGTTACCATAAACGTTACGTTTAAACTTACGTATGTAAAGTTGACTTTATCGAGTTGGCGTAGTGTTAATTGATGGTATCGATCTCATGGTAAGTACAAATAGAATTTTGATAAAGGGTATTAAATATATCCAAGACTTCCCCATTAGCGTACAGTATTTATAGGCGCAATTTAAATTATTTTGTTCCATTACAGAACCCTGACAAAATGAAACACCAGAATTGCTAATAGCAGCGGTAACCGAAGTATATCAGTTCAGTCCTCTGAGAACCGCGCGTTATCTTTATGCAAAGCGTTTGAATGCTTCGCTTTTAAATAAATGGCCGGTCTGGGAAGTTAGACTATATCCGGGACTGCACACGCTCAGTAAATATATTCCGGCAGTTTATTGAAATAGAAACTGAAGTACGGGATATGGGGCTAAACCGGATTGAGATTGAAGCGATCGAAATATCTGGTATTCAAAATGATGAAGCCTTAAAAAGTTGTGTTCATTTTTGGAATGATATTGAGGCAATCGTAACAAGTAGGATTACAGTTTGATTTGCACAGTTTAGGCCTAATAGAGTAACAGCTGGTATGATAACTTCAAGCTAAAGATTTTCTTTTCTGGTGGAATTTTTTTTTTTTTTTTTTTTTTTTTTTTTTGGCATTTAATGACGAGACGAGCATGCCGTTCGCCTGATGGTAAGCGATACGACCACCCATAAACAGTAGCAACACCATCCAGCACCTTGACTAACAAAGTACTGTGTGGCATTCCACTGCGCTCGTCACCCTGAGACATAAGATGTTAAGTCTCATTATGTCCAGTAGTTATACTGGCTACAATGTCCTTCAAACCGAAACACAACAGTGCATGCACACTGTTGCTTGGCGGTAGAAATAGACATTGCGGTGGTACCCACCCAGACGGCCTCTTACATAATGAGAGACCTACCACCAGTTTGGTACCACCACCATACCATACCAGCCCTGTATTATATACTGCCCACTGCTGAGCACTGGTGCTGAGTTCTGGTGGTAGGATAAATTTTATTATATCCATCCAGATAGCGACCATCGTATATAAGGTGTTAAATCCCGCTATAGTAGCCCATGTAAGTGTGCCGCATTCCAGGATCAGCCTGTATGTATCCGGCATATTTGTACGGTCAGCAGCATAAGTAGATGAACAAATTCAAAACTTCAAATTGCCTACACACTTTTCTTTTCTTACTAATCTTTTTTTTCTCTTCAAAAAAATAAAATACAAGTAAGATATTTACTTTACTTCAAACGAAGAAAAAATGTTTCAGTTTAACTTAACGCGTATATAGGCGATTTGAATTTTGATTTTGTACAGATATTTATACTGCTGACTGTACAGCATAACCATCGCTCGCCAGTCCACACTCTATCTGGTCCTCTTTCAGCTTACCATCAGTTGCAATGGGATCACTTTGTCGAGCGCGTATTTAAAAAATGTTTTCATGAAGCATATCCTTGATAGCTCGTTCTATATGACTTAAATCAAACATATAAAAATATAGAAATTCTAAAAGAAATGCATTCTTAAAACTCTTGTGTGCATTTCCAGATGTCTTAAAATAAGCGATGGGGCAAAAAGCCAAACAATATTAAGATAGCCTTAACGCGATATTTCAAAGTGATCGGGACAAGAGAAAAATTGACGCTCCCAATTCCAAAGTAAAAAATCGTTTGCAATTTCCGCACGCCGTGGGCGATGCTAGGCACATCAATTCGAGAAAACGATACGTGACAAACTTCTTATTTATACTTGTAATGTTGTTTATCATAGCGTAAATTTTCAAGATCATGTTCTAAATTTTGTAGATTTGCTATTGGGAAACTAAAAGTGAGGGTTTTTTGTAAATAATTGTAGTTCAAAATTGCTTCATCAGTGCCCAGTATGCAATCTACGAAAGATAATCTTATGTACGTAGCTGGGCACCAACAATAGTTTTTTGAAAAATAATCTATTAAAAAGGTTAATGAGGAAGTAAACATCTGAAAATAATATACAATTTTAAATATACGGAAAGTATTTATATTAATCAACAATTTAATAACGTACTACTAAAACAAAGACAGAACATGCTATCACGTTTAACCACAGAACGATATCAAACGAATCGGAAAGTCTTTTAACATTCCTCGAACGGAATAGGGAAGTTTTTAAACCGCATAGCCTATTAGTGGTTTTATAGCTTCTTCCAAAGACTTGTCTCAAGATAAAAAGTTTTAAATAAAAGAGATCGAAGCTGGTACAAACGGTGCGGTTTCCTTACGTCCCACAGAGACTTCAATTTTAAGCTTCAAAGACTTGCTTTTTGTCCAACAATAAAAAGGTAAAGTATTCCGTGGAATAATGCTATCAGAGTTAATGTTACCATTGACTTTAAATTGTGGTTTTGAAGCATTCGTAGGGAGAATTTCTGGCTGAAATGTGATATTTCTAGATGATCAGGATTGTTTTACATTGTTTGCGTTGTCAAATTGTAGATAGAATGACATAATGTAATGGCGTCCCATCACATGTATAGCGCAGGCAACACAGCTTGCTATCTTAGTGGTGTCATTTACTGTGGATCAAAATTTGTGTTTATCGTAAATTTGAAGCGTTTATGTGTGTTTTTGTGCCTTGGTGTAGACATGGATCTTACTTGATTACTTTTAGCTTCAATAAACCAATGTCTGAAAAAAATATCTCTTAATCCCTTCAAGTAGGAAATAAAAGTTAGCATTTAGAATAAGAATTATTCTTATGATAACTTAGCTTTTACACACTGGTGCAATTGTTTCTAGTGTTTTGCAAATTTAATTATTTCTTACCTTATCTACCTAATATTTAACTGATTTTTATATTTTGGCTTTTCAGCATTCGATTTGGAAACGTATTTAACATAAAGGTCTTTGTTAGCTATTTAATTACTCAAAAGTATAATTTGCTGATCCCTTCACTCATTTGCATACTATTACCCAAAATCCAATGTAACAGCGTCGTAATCTCATTTTAATAATGGCTATTCGCGTGCTTTTTAATGGAAACTAAATGTTTTTGTTGCAGAACATGCTTCAGAATCAATGTTGGTAATAACTTTTACCTGTTACCCGCGCTTACCATTACTTTATCGATATAACGATGTAAGATGTTTGGGGAGAGATTATAGCTCTCTTTATGGTTGCTAGTAATTCTAGGTAATTCTAAGATTATATTTTACTAGCTTATGCGCGCGGCTCCGGCCGCGTGTAAATTTTTTTCCGGGATAAAAAGTAACCTATAGCACTCAGGAGTAATGTAGCTTTCTATTAGTGAAAGAATTTTCAAAATCGGTCTAGTAGTTCCTGAGATTAGCGCGTTCAAACAAACAAACAAACTCTTCAGCTTTATAATATTAAGTATAGATTAAGTCGCTGAGGTAGACACGACTGTCGAATGAGCGTGAAGTAACCTTTAAGGTTTAACAAAAAATAAAATACTTTACTTTATGATCCTAATTCAGAGGTCTCTTGTAAGCGAGAGGCCGTCTGTGTAGGTACCACCGCAATGTCTATTTCTACCGCCAAGCAGCAATGTCCATGCATGATGCACTTGTGATCCGGTTTGAAGGATAATGTAGCTAGAGTAATTACTGGGTATTATGAGACTTATATCTTAAGTCTCAGTGTGACGAGCGCAGTGGAGTGCCACGCAGTGCTGTATAATTCAAAGTTTTGTATGGTGTTGCTATTGTTTATGTGGTCATATCACTTACCATTAGACGAGCGGCATGCTCGTCTCGTCATTTAAAAGCAATAAAACAGTTTAACCAATTTTGTTGATTATGTCTGCTGTTTTCTTTCGGGCAATGCTAAGCGACCATACTATAGTTAATGGTAATCATGTCGATACCTCCTAAGTATACTGAGTCATCTAACAAATTTAGGTATTTTATTATTTTTATATAAACATACATAAGAAACCATGATCTTAATGTAAGTGTTAGAAAAAATTAAAAAAGAACAATATTTACCGAGAAAATTTCACGTATACTAAATCAATTTCAATATCAGTTAAAATCGTACATTGTATATTGATCCAAATAACATTGTACCAGTATACGCGGGGCGTGAGGGGGGACGCATCGATACAAGTTTATTGCGGCTCAGTATACGATGAATGGCGGCGAGTGCGCACGCAATTTAGTTGATATTTTTGTGTCGTAAAATTAGTGGATAAAGTAAATGTGGATGTATGTGTCTTACATTGTTTTATATGTTTAATTATTATTAGCGACAGAATGCAGACAAATAGGGCGCGAAAAATTTTAAATTTACTTAATGACAATGTGAATAATACCAATGATACAATAAACAATAACACAGGAATCGGTGATATTATGCAAAACAGAGATGAAGTTGGTAAGTTATCTTTATTTATGTGTATAAGTGTGATTTAGTTATTTTTATTTGTTAATTGTTGTTCACGTCGCTTAGTACGCCATATACTGATACAACTACAGTTACACCAGTATACAGCGAACCATCTTTCTTTAGAAAAAACTTGACTCGTTTGACTATAATAATGTACTAATTAAATTTTTAATTAATTTGCGTTTATTGTGTTACAATATATTTTTTTATCTGTTATATATTTTATTACTTGTTATTGGCATGTTTAATACAAAAATATGAATTCTTGTGTTTTTATTTAAATTATTGTTTGTTTTAGAGTCTCCGTTGCCACCTGAGGAGCTCTCAATACTAACTGATGATGTTGATTTGAATAATAGCAAGGATGTATTGCAGAATATCTCTTCTAACGCTTCTATATTATTCCCGGATGATATTCCTTGCTCCTCGCATTGGGTGTCGAATGGTGATAATAGAACTCAAAAAGGAGATCAATCACCATCAGTCATAGAAAACACTCCAGATAATTCGCCCATCCACAATAGCATTATTAAAAAATATTATGATATTACTCCAGTACCATCGCCGTATAATTGACAGTCCTGCGGTCGCCACCCCTACATCTGACATCACATACTCACCATCCAATAACGTCAAACGTCGTAAGCGGATTTCCATTACTAAAAAGATAAAGGAAGGCTAAGAGAATGTTTTCATAAAAAATGGAAGGATCAGGAGAGAAAATATAATATTAATAGAGGTTTGGAATATGTCAGTAGAAACGGAAGAGTACATGGTAAGAGAATTATGAAAACTTCTTGCCCTGTAACTTGTCGGAAAAAATGCAGTCAGAAATTAACAGAAGCTATGCGGCAAAGAATTTTTGATATGTTTTGGAGTATTGGAGACCACTCAAGACAATGGGATTTTTTGGCAAGGTATGCTGTAAGAGCTGAAAAAAAAAAGATTTACCGTGGATAAAGAAAATTCAAAATGTCTTCACACTATTTCTTATTACCTTCCAAGCAGTCAAGGAGATAATATTGAAACTACGAAAATTTCGGTTTGTAAAACTATGTTCTTGAGAACCCTTTCTATTAGTTTTAATTTTGTTTACACAGCTTTAGAAAAGTCCTGTACAGGAAATGGATTTATTGAAACAGATCAGCGTGGTAGACACATTAATCATCCAAAGATTATCAATGAAGATATCGTTCGCAGTGTTATAGATCAAGTTGAAGCATTTTCCCCTGTAGAATCACATTATACTCGCCAAAAATCAAGTAAAAAATATATTGAGGGCTCTTTATCCTTCCCAAAAATGTTCAAGTTACATAACGAATGGTTCGATTCTAATAATTACACTTCTAAAGCGAATACCGTGAGACAATACCGAGATGTAATTAATAAAAATATCAATATAGGTTTTCATAAACCTAAAAAAGATGTTGGTGAACAATGCTACATTTATGAAAATAACAAGCAAGTTACACAGACAGATAAAGAGAAGCATGAAGAGCATTTAAAAGAAAAAGACATAGCTAGAAAAACGAAAACAAAAGATAAAGAATTAGCGTTACAAAATAATGAAATCCTTACATCAGCATTTGATCTCTAAAAGTGCCTTAATGTACCTCACGGGAACGTGAGTACTTTTTATTATAAACGAAAACTTTCTTTGTGTAATTTCACGATATTCAATCTGGGATCTCGCCAAGGTTATTGTTTTTCATGGCATCAACAGACAGCAAAGGTGAGAGAGGTGCAAATGAAATTTCCAGCTGTGTTTTTAAGTTTATAGAGGATACGGTGGGTGAAGGTGTCAAAGATTACCAGTTCTGGTCAGACATGTGGAGGCCAAAACAGAAACAGGATTGTTTTCTTGATGTATATCTTAGCTAGTTCTAAG
This sequence comes from Sphinx pinastri, assembly GCA_947568825.1. Lineage (NCBI taxonomy): Eukaryota > Metazoa > Arthropoda > Insecta > Lepidoptera > Sphingidae > Sphinx > Sphinx pinastri. Next base: position 15,216,500 of record OX387619.1, read on the forward strand.
TTTAGTATAAATATTAGCCATCGCTTTTTAATAGTGGGTCACACTCAAAATGAAGGCGAAAGTATGCACGCTTTGATTGAAAGACAGACCAAAGATAAAATGCTTTTCACGCCTGATCAATGGTATACGCATGCTCACGCCTTTTATCCCCGAAGGGGTAGGCAGAGGCGCAACTAGTGCACCCACTTTTCGCCAAGCGTATTCCGTCCCATGATGTGATAGGGGGCGAGCCTATCGCCATACCGGGCACAAATTCCAGACTCCGGGCTGATACTGAATAGAAAAATCCAATATCACTTTGCCCGACCCGGGGATCGAACCCGACACCTCAGCCTTGCAGTCGTACCGTAATACAACTACGCCACCGAGGCAGTCATCAATGGTATACGGCTTTTAGATTTGCCAAATCAGATGAAAAGCCATACAAAGTTATTGAAGTTTCTCAGGATTTAATAAAAGACTTCAAAGCAAAGCTAAAACTTATAAACAACTGGACAACTACTAATGATGAATCTAAAATGCCTTGAAATTAAGTAAAGGAAGTAGTAGTTAAAACAGAAAATCCATTTAGGGTATTTTATAAAACGAGTTACCAAGATGATGCTTACAAGTGGATAGATTGTGTAAAGAAAGCTAAAGCTACACGAAATCGAAGAGAGTTGAATATTGATATAGATAATATTCCTTTAGCTTACCAGACACCCATTTCTATTGACCAAAATAAGCACAAAGATTTGATGGATCTTTGTAGGACGCTGGTGATTCCTAAGGAGTATCATTTATTTTTTTTAAAAATGATTTCAACTACCTCTAATGGGGCTGATGACACCGATTCAGACTGATTTTTTATTTGTTAAACCTTTAATATTTTTATGTATTTTGTTAAACCTTATAGCTATTTTTGAGCATTAGAATTGCTTAGACTTTTTTATTATTTATGTTATTCATTTCTATTCTTTTTATTAATATTGTTTAACGTAAGTTACCATTTTTAGTTCTTATTATTTTTATTTACCTATTTGAGAAGTACCGGTTTTAGTTTTTTTTTATTTGTTGTTTTTTTATTAAACTTTAAAGATAACATTGTTACTTTGTTTTTGTTGATTTGATCAACTTGTAGCTTTTAGTAAGGCTAAATGTTAAAAAATATGTTCCTACTTAATTCTATAATTAAGTAGGAACATATTTTGTTAAAAATACATTGTGTTTCTTTAAAATGCGTTGTTTTTGTTTATGATTCTTCTTTTTTCCCAAGCCTTTATTGATTCCTCATTTCGTAAAGTATTAGAAATAAAATGAGTAATTAAAAGGCCGCGGTAAATTATATTAGTCCAGTATACGTTGAGGTTACAAATGCTAACATAGCTAAGTATTTTCCCTGTATAATGAGTCAAGTGATGTAATTTCAACATTTTATTATTAAGAGAGACAGAAAATCCCAAAAACAATCAAAATTAAAATGATATTAAGGGCGCATTTACAAATTTCCATGGTTTTGAGGTACCATTTATTGAATCAGGAGTCACGCTTATGAAGAGATCTTGGTATATGAATAAAGATTAAACATTCCTCTTTGCTTATGGCATATAGAAATTGTATGCTCCCATACAATATTAACACGTAAATACGTTTATTCTGGAGCAATAATCGCTGAAAATGACGAAAAATAGGGTCTGAATCGGAACCATTATACCTAAGACTAATGAACATTTTAATATAAAACCGAAATAATATGCTGGCTTATATAGTCTTCTTGCTTTATGGCTAAATATTATTAAGTAAATTTAAATACTTTTCCAGTTATGAGAAAAAATATAACCTGAATTGAATTTCTTCATACATTTTCCTATTTCGGGCTGTCATTCCGCGCTGAGACGCGGCCGAGGAAGCACGGGTGTACAACTTTTTTTCAAAAAATAAATACGTAATAAATTGATCGCGATGTCATTATACTACGAATAAAATAGTTGATACTATTTCAAATTATTATTTTTACAAAAAGCAAGTATGAAAATTGAATATTACAATAAGTCAATGCAAATTTGATTTAATTAATAAAAAAATCATTTATTTTAATGCGAATATTTAAATTTCATAATCCAAATGGCGGATGTATTTTTATATTTACAAAATCGACAAGTTTTGCAGTGTATGGTATTTACTATTTATCTATTTATGATTTTTAGTATCGGTGATTATTTATTTTTAAATTTTACTAGGTTTTGTTCGCGTTTTTGCCCGCCTACAAAGCCTTTCCCGCTACAAAAATATCTAAACACTCACTACTACAGTTCAGCCACAACTACTCACTGGGCATGACTGCTTCGGTGAGTAGCTGTTTCGTATCGTAGATACGGAGGTGTCGGCTGTGTGTGCCATTGTGACAGTTGCCCGCTGGCTACGGCTTAATATACGTTTGAGTTTTGCCCAGCCTGGAATGAGGAGCGCAGCACTCTCAAAGCAGTTGTCGGAGGCGGCCTCTCGTTGCCGGCTGTGGTCGCTCCCATGGTCGGCAGTCAGGAGGTCTGGCGTGTGTTGGCCCACTTCTGCGAGATAGTCCTCTCGTAGAAGGAGAGTGCCGAGAGGGATCTGGAACGCGAGGATTCCTCCCACCGTCAGAGGAGACGTTGGAGGCGCCGGGTGGTCGACTGACCGGCGTCTCCCACCCTGTGGATTGAAGGTGTTTGGAGAATTCCACCACGGTATCCCCTGCCTGTCGTAAAAGGCAACTAATAGTGGCCACCCGGGGGTCGCGGGCGGGTGCCTTCTCTAGTTTTGTCTTTTTAGCACATTGTTGGGACCCCCCTGATGGACAGCAGTGTGGCAGGTAGGCCTCACGCTGCCGTTGACGCCGAGAGTGCCGAGATGCGCGGGGGCTCCTTAGATTAAAGCGTGGTATATTCCAGGGTCAGGCTACAGGGTACATACAGCCTGAGACCATTGTGGTTCTGCATGGCCCTGAATCCTCTCAGTACTCTGTTGTTGGATTCAGGATTAGGATACCGTCTATGGAGAGGGAGTGCGCCTATATCTCACTTGCTTTACATGGATGATCTCAAGTTGTTTGCATCAAAACAAAATAAAAATGATTGAGTCATTAAAAATAACTGAAAGATTTAGCAACTCAATCAATATGGAGTTTGGTGTAGATAAATGTGCGGTTATCCATGTGAAGCGAGGAGAGGTCGTGGTCTCTGGTGACATACAAGTCTTAGAGAGTTAGATCCCTTTCTGAGACGGAAACTTACAAATATCTGGGTATGCCTGAGGCACCTGGTATTATAAGTGCCGACGTAAAACAATCGGTGAATGACCGTTTCTTCGGCCGCCTGATTTTTGTTGAATACTTTTGTATTTAACAGTTTTTTGTCAGGTGGAAACAAGATTTGTGGTTTCAACGGTTGGGTTATGCCTGTACTCATGTACTCTTTTGGTATACTCAGAAAGAAGGACTCAGACTGAATTGGACGCCCTGGATCGAAAGTTCCGGACCGTACTGACTGCATATCGTATGCATCACCCACGGTGGTCAGTGATGAGGTTATACATCCCGCGGAGATGCGGGGCCGAGGCTTACTTAATGGAGTTGCATAACCGATATCGATATCTCTTGGGCATGCCACCGTCCCGGTGAATCAAACGGGCATGTGATTTCGGGTTGTTCGTATCTTGCTAACGGCGAGTACTTGCATAGACACAACCTAGTAGCCAAGATCTTGTGTCTCCTGAAGTGCCATATTACCAGTATGTGCCTCAAACAGTTCTCGAAAATGAACATGCAACGCTGTACTGGGATCAATCTATTATCACGGACAGGCTACTGTTGCCAATAAGATATTGTATTGTATTAGTAGATCCTGATACTGTAATAGTAGATCGATTGGCGCGTCGGGCAATACTTGTTGACGTCACCATTCCGCATGACGATAACCTCGTTAAGGCCGAAAAGGACAAAATGTCTAAATGTTTAGATTTGGCACACGAGGTTACCGACATGTGACTCCACAATTATTGTTCTGATTGTCGTTTCTACTCATGGGTTGATACCAGAGTCTCGACCAACACCTGCATAGGCTCTCAATTAGTCGTTGGGTCAAGAGCCAGATGCAGAAAGCAGTACTTCTGGACACCGCAATGTCAATGTCTTTTTCTACCGCCAAGCAGCAGTGTGCATGCACTGTAGTGTTTCGGTTTGAAGGACATTGTAGCCAGTCTAACTACTGGACATAATGAGACTTAACATCTTATGTATCAGAATGACGAGCGCAGTGAAATGCCACACAGTATTTTGTAACTCAAGGTGCTGTATGGTGTTGTGTTGTGTTACTGTTTATGGGTGGTCGTATCGCTTACCACACGCATTGTGAGGAGATTCCTCACTTTGAATCCCTGACTACCGGTGGCTTGGGTCTTGAGCCTCGCCAACGGAGCGGGATACACTTTTTTAAATTTTATATGTATTAATGTTTTTTTTTGTATATATAAAAATATTATATAAATAAATATTTGTATATGAAAAAAGGAACATTAAGAATAAAGAGATAAAAATGTCTATTACATGGTGAAATTATACTAATAATAATTATTAAATATAATTGTAAACATACGACAATTCCAAAAAAAAAATATGGATGAGTAAAATAATAACTTCAAGTATTAAGATTAGCTCGTTCCAATGGAAAATCTAGTTTAAATCGGTTTCGATGTGTGCGCGTGTAGCAAAGCGCGTTCTTGTCATTCAAATATCTAAAATCGAAGTTGTCAAAAATGTAAATGCGTCCTTAATAAAATTAGATTAATATTTCACAATATTTTGATGTAAATCATGGATTTTGATGTACAACGTACATGAATGTAACTGGTAGTTAAACCATTTTACTATTGAGTCCTGCCGGCGTATACCCAGTCATGTACATAAAATGCCATTTAAAACAAAAATCAGCAAAATCATTTAATACCAAAGGAAGTGCTTCCAATCTTTATAAAAAAAAACATTTAGTTTATTTCGAATTAGTTTGATTTCATTAAAATATAAACGATTTGCCTTCAATTCGCTCTCCTATTAAATTACTATAATGTCAGTTGACTCATTATACTTAGGAGGTATCGATGTATGCTAGTTGATTTATCATAGCAAGTTCCTAATAGTAAGTTTAAAAAATCTTGTTCAACTTGACTGCTCTCTACTAAATAAAAGGGTCAGTCTAGCTGGCTGTAAGGTACAAAACTTTCTCAGTACACATTTATAAAGCTATTAATGATATCATTGGACGTGACTGCATATGAATCAATAAACATAATTGAATCGTGAACAGGAACTGATGAGCAAGAGCTTTGGTTATTAATTAGTGGTGTCGTCGAACATGTAAGCTCACTTGAGTGTTTGTAAGAAGCTTTTGTCGTATGAGCTTTAGCTGTACTTAAGAAATATATTTGTTGAAAATGCCGTCATAGCTGGGGTGAAAATTCAATTTTTATAAATCATTTTAGTTAGATATAAAATGAAAAAAATAATGTAGATAGGCCAAGTTCTAGATAACATAGACATATATATTGAGGAAAAGTGTCCAGCAGGACATTTTGTTCGGCATATAGCTTTTACGCAGATGGAGCCAGAGGCAAAGTTAATATTAATATAATGGACGCTCAATCAAAAGCTATAGAGTACGGAATAAATAAAAGCTACAATCTAGTTTTAAATGAAGTAAACAAACGAATTTGCAAACATCCTATCTTAATAAAGATGTATCAACTCAAAAACTACATATAATATTTAAATCAAACGGTATTTAATTAATGGATACTGATATATACGCCATATATCAAGTCTGTAGAGAAAATAAATCACAGCGAAACTTGACTGATCGCTGCAGGTGGTATTAAAAAAATCCTGATGGATTTAACAAAATATAGAGAAAGTAGGAATCGTAAAGAACTACCTAAAATAGATATTTTATAGACTGGTATACGGGTCGTGTTATGGGGCGTGATTTTGAGCAAAATTTACGCATTGGGTGATTTATAATATAATTTTATTAAAAAAAATATTTACAGTTTTAGATCTGGAGCTGGATTGATGCCGTATACCTAGATGCTTTAGACAGTTGGATACATGAGAGAGATTCTTTTGTAAATGACGTAGTTTGACAGTAGAGGACATTAGGTAAGATAAAGTACATAGTATTCAATGTTACGATCAATTATTATGATTATCATCAGCCACAGGTTGTCCACTATTGACCAAAGGCCTCCCCTAAATATTTCTATACCAACCATTTGGAAGCGGCTTGCATCAGACAATTCCATGAGTCGTCAGTCCACCTTGCAGAAGTCCATATTTTGGTCGATTGATTTTAAAAATACATTTTAGTAAGTATAAATGATTGTCTTTATGATACGTGACTTCCGCCCTCTTTAAATACAGCGGATTGGCGGACTAGATTTTTAAACACGGTTTCGAAATAAGGTCAAAATACTACGTTACATACATGACGATAGACAGTTCTTATTAATTTATTTACTCCAATTAAAGCTCGAAATCGTGTAGCAGTGACGTAATAGTTATTTGAATAACGACGACAAAACTATTAAATATTCCATAATAAATCATTCGATGCATTGGCAGTAAAAACTCAATTGCGTACGCGGTACGCCAATGTTTCTCAATGCCTTTGAAATGTTAATTTGTGCTCAAAGCAGAACACATTTAAGCGTTTACGATTTATGATCCATTTACACATGTGATATGAACTCATTGAAATGTGAATGTAGTCTGGCAACGTCAATTAATTTTATCTGACGTGTCTATTTCTGCCAGGTTCATTTCTCTCTTTAATTGATCCAGTTTGATTTAGTTTCAAAACATCCTTTCACGTTGTTATAATAGAATTTCTAATGTCTAATTGTATAAGTGCGCAGGTGTTGCGGCCACGCCTATCGTCAGCGATTTCTCTGCCATTACATTTCTTCCTTCTGAACACTATTACAGCCTGGCGTAAATGAAAGGAGATTGTACAATAATGATAGAAATAAATGAATTTGTTAATATTGAGGCAATCATTTTCTGAGAACTTTATTCGTGTGAATGTCGTTGATTGTATGAGCTAAATTCCAGTCCAAGAATTATTGTCAAAAAATATGGAATTAAAAAGTATACTCTTTTATTAACAAATATTTAGTTTGTGGAATTATAATTAGTATTTCTTAAGTTATTCTTTAGTTCTTTTAAGATGCCACTATTGCCCAGTTTATTCCATTAATCTATATGAGTTAGAACTTCGAAGTTACTCCCAATCACCCTTTCAGCGCAAATTGAACGCAGATCGCCACGAACGAACGTCGGTCAGTAGTGAACTTTATTTACTATAATTTACTTTCTTATATTACTTTCCAACGCTAATATAACGACATTTAAGTCCTACTAGACCGCAAAGATGTAGTTAATGAAGGAAGTTACGTCGGGTTTACGATGTCATTTATTTTTACACCTGCCGAGGCTTATTGGAATAGAAACGGTAAGTCCGAAGAAAGGTGTCGAAGATTGACATATGTTGAGATATTAAAAATTAAAGAAAATATGTTTTTATTTCTTCAAAAAGTACTTACTATCAATATGCTATCGAAGATTAAATGCAGCTTAGTTAATAAGTAAGTTATTTTGACATACTTTTTCAATTAGATTTTTTGTTGGATTCTAAGGGCCGATTCGACAGATTGCTGATAAATGCTAATCGTCACATAAATGTATAAGCCGACCAAATACAAAAGTCACATTCCAATCTACGCTCCCAAATAAATGGTAATTAAAATTAGTATTATCCGCATTAGCTGTTTAATACTATAACTGTTAAATTACATTTACATGAAATCTGTGAAACAGGTCCTAATTCTATTTTTTATTAATGATAGCATTTGGGCGTGGCTCCGCCGGCGTGGAAAAGTTTTTCCGGGGCAAAAAGTAGCCTATAGCACTCAGGAGTAATGTAGCTTCCTATTAGTGAAAGAATTTTCAAAATCGGTCCAGTAGTTCCTGAGATTAGCGCGTTCAAACAAACAAACATACTCTTCAGCTTTATATATTAAGTACTAGCTGACCCGGCGAACCCTGTTCCGCCTTAGAGGCAATAAATAAGCAGTTTTTGGATTTTATTAAGTTCAATTTTTATTAAATATATTAAGTACCAGGACATCATAAAACACAACAACTCATAGAAAAGGATTTTTCGGGATAAAATTCCCGGTTTATATTTTCCCGGGATAAAAAGTATGCTATGTCCTTCTCCCGGTTCTGAGGTACCTCCTCACCAATTTTCAGCCAAATCGGTTCAGCCGTTCTTGAGTTATAAGTGGTGTAACTAACACGACTTTCTTTTATATATATAGATATAGATTATGAAACCCTTAATTCGGCTTCTAATTTTGATAATAATGCTAATATTACACACATATATTTATATAAGAAAGCTTATCTCGTAATCATTATTCTCAGTCTTCAGGTCACCTAGTTAATTAAAACTGATTGCTCGATAAATTAGCTGTTGCAATTATATACTGTTAAGGATCATATTCGCGTAATGACAATGCCCCGTATCATTACTGTCATTTGAGGTTTAATGCTAGGATTCTAGGTAGTGTTCGTATAACTGGGTTATGTGTGCAGTCTTGAATTATTTTTCATATAGCTTTGTTGAAATCATAGAAATTGATATGTTAATTGATGTTATGTTCGATGGTGCCATTAGCGCAGTGTATCCTATACCTAAAGTCAAAATGAAGTGACAACAAAAATGTTCTTAGTAGAAAAAAATTATTGCGTGTTTATTATCCTACTAATATTATAAACACGAAAGTTTCTAAGTATGGATGTCTGGATGTATGGATGTATGTTACTCTTTCACGCAAAAACTACTGAACGGATTTTGATGAAATTTGGCTCACGGGTAGATTATATCCTGGATTAACAGTAGGCTACTTTTTATCCCGGGAAAATATAAAGCGGGACTTTTATCCCGGGAAAACTCAATCGCGCGGGCGGAGCCGCGGGCAATGGCTAGTTTAAGATAAATAAACAATAGTAAAGCAAATAGTATTAAACTAAATTATTATATTCGCGTGGTTATTAGTTTGACAATGGTAAAATAATGTACGAATTTAATTAGCAGGAACATTTATTATTTTCACTCCAAATTAACGCAATATCAAACAGCGCTAGAACAATCCAAAGATTATCCAACATAATTAACTTTACAATTAAATCATGGATATAATTAATGTCCTTTAGAAAGGAACAACCCTTTGTTTTAAACTTCATCCTGGCCATTCAAGTCCATAAATAGCTCGTGCAGATTTCAGCTGTTTATCTTTCTGCCCGGCTTATTTCGAACGAACTGAGACACAGGTAAATGAGGTGTAAATCTTCGTTCGTGTGTAAACTCTATATTTTACACAACACCTGACCATTGCAACAGTAAATTATCGTTTCGCCTGCTTAGATCAATTCGTGACCAGAATGCAGCCGATCGCAATGCACCTGCTTAATTATGTATCCATAAAGGAATTATACGTCTAATGGCTTACACTGAGCAAAAAAATAACCTATGTTGTACCTAGTGTATTCTAGGCAACAGTATTTTGTGCTTTACGGCGCGTACTTACTTACGTAATTTTATCGGCATCATGTTGTCCAACATTAAGTGATATGTCACATTGTTTAGCAATGTTGCCCACCATGTTAAGCGCTACGTTCTGACAACATGACTGAAGCGAAAAAAAAACAATTTTTGGTCATGTATGTTGTTACTGGTGGTAGGTCTTTCATATGTAAGAGTCCGTCTCGGTGGGGGTTTTTTTTTATGGTATTGAATGATGAGTCGATCATGCCATTCGCCTGATGGTAAGCGATACGACCACCCATAAACAGTAGCAACACCATCCAGCACCTTGAGTTACAAATTACTGTGTGGCATTCCACTGCGCTCGTCATCCTGAGACTTAAGATGTTAAGTCTCACTATGTCCTGTAGTTACACTGGCTACAATGTCCTTCAATACGAAACACAAAAGTGCATGCACACTGCTGCTTGGTGGTAGAATACCATCAGGCGAACGGCATGCTCGTTTCGTCATTCAATGCAATATATGTACAAAACTTCAAAATTATTCAATGTTGAAACACTACCATGATTCGCTTTCTTTGTACTCTAATTATGCAGTTTAACGCCAAGGCACAGTATACTGAACAGTTTTGAGACTATTTAGCGTTAGTTAGTCGACCCGTCATTACTTGTAAATATGTTTCCAAACAAAGGATTTTTTGAAGTTCCATTAACGCCAGCTCTAATAAAGAGAAATGGAGGGAAACGTGAATCGTATGCTCGTTATTTGCATACAATACTGCTATAGACTTCCGTAGAAATGTACATCGGTCATGGTAATTGTCTATATAGCCCTTACTATGTTCAATCGATACTAGTCTTTTAACTTGGATAACACTATTAGATAGATTCGTTGTTTTGCAAAAAAAGTCTTGCAAACAACAATATTAACATTTTCGGCCCTACAGAAAGAAACCAATTTAGGTTGGTGTGATTTTATGGCAAATATGTACCTACTAGCTTTTGCGCGCGGCTCCGCCCGCGCGGAAATGTTTTTCCGGGATAAAAAGTAGCCTATAGCACTCAGGAGTAATGTAGCTTTCTATTAGTGAAAGAATTTTCAAAATCGGTCCAGTAGTTCCTGAGATTAGCGCGTTCAAACAAACAAACAAACTCTTCACCTTTATATATTAGTATAGATATATATACCTATAGCATTGCGAGCGGCTCCGCCCGCGTGGAAAAGATTTTCCGGGATAAAAAGTAGCCTATAGCACTCAGGAGTAATGTAGCTTCCTATTAGTGAAAGAATTTTAAAAATCGGTCCAGTAGTTCCTGAGATTAGCGCGTTCAAACAAACAAACAAACAAACTCTTCAGCTTTATATATTAAGTATAGATTACGAAGCTTTAATGGACTATCTACATTACAGTATCTATACTACGAATGCTAAATGCTATAAGATACTACGTAATAAGACGCCATTTAAATTCCCGTCAAAACCAATAAGATTTTTATACTCAAAATAACAAAGAAACATTTTCCATTTCAATTGCTTTTATAACACGTAACCGATCTCAAGGGACATTTAAATGTCCATATCACGCTCACATTCAGTATTCAAAGCGGGGTGGGGCACTTTGGACAAAGAGTTACGACCTGTACAAATAATCGTTCCATTTTAATACGAGTGGACTGACTAGGACTGACCTTTTGGGTCATTTGTCATACGTCACGCGCGGCTTGCCGCGGTCGCGCGATACATCCACAATTAGGCCCCGCACAATGGACCGCTATTAGAGCAATTTAGAGAACTAGTTCTGGTGGATCGTGTAGTTCATTAATCGTTCTTTTTTGTATCGGTTTATGTAAAGGATTAATAAATAGATGACTTGATGATTTTAGATGTTTACATTATTCATGTAAAGGCGAAGAATCTTTATTAAGTCTTAATGGTACTTAATGAGATCTTTAATATCATTCGGCGTCTACTCAATTTAACTGAACGTTTGTAGCGGAATAACAGAGTACTCCGATTTATCAGTATTCCTCACATTTTGACTTGTATTTATTCCGTATATTTAACATAAACATGCCATTTAACAAGATCAAAATGTTATCGGCCGATCATTTGTATCCTTTCACTAACGCCGGACAATGAGGCTTGCGCTCGGTGTTGCCAGTGAATTGTAAATCATAATGTGATAGAAAATAATGCGTTTCTAGTCTAGTAGATTAAATATGTAGTAGTTTTGACTAGTATTGACTAACAATAGATGCAATTTAGAAAATAAGCAATGTTTTCAATTAACATCATAATTTTACAAAACAGTTATTTTGTAGTAAAATAACTATTACGGAATCCGAAGTATAAATATACGAAATTTAAATAACTTATTAATCTTAATTTAAACTCCACTACTACACCGGAAAGCAGTTTCCAATAAAAAAGAAACTCCACGCCAAATTCGAAACCATTTTCCACTAGAACTGATAAGTTTATTCCTATCCGGGAACCTACAGGGTGAGGCTGGCAGCCCCATCTGCGCGTGCTCAAGGGTGCGCCGCTGTCGTGACACACCACACCCGATCCACTGAACTACCGGTACAGATTGCCGATCTATTGCGTGCCCGTTTTGTCATAAGCCAGTACTAGCACCTTTCGATATTTAAAATGATTTTGCTTTTAAATTGAATGTTGGTAGTTACAGTTTGCACTGTTTATAAACTTTCAAATTTTGGAGTTCGATATTTGAAATGGTTTTGCTATTAAAGGAGATGTCCGCTTTTTGTATGAGTGCTGGGCCTCAAAATCTAACAAGGCTCAAACTTTAGGCATATTAAAAGGGCAAAATATGGAACTTAAATCCATTAAAAAAATATTTTTAGACCCCTCCATTCATAACCAACTTTTTTAAAAATGTTCATATAAAGTGTAGTTTTCAAGCCAAACAAAATTACATAAATCTCAAAATCGGAGGTCTTTAAAATTAAACGATTTATTGCAAAAGGTTAGTTTTCAGGAGTTCTATCCAAATATATATAAATTGTCTTGTTTAGAATTTCAGGCCCGTTTTTGGACATGCCCTTTAATAAGTATAGTTTGAATTGGTTTATGAATACTTTGAAATAAGTTTTTGTATTGTTAAAGCGATTTTTGTGGTACAAATATACGAAAATAAATATAAATATCTATGTATGGTTGTTTCATTTTATAAAGATCCCGTCAGACGTAATTCCATTCAATTTACATTCGTAAGTATGTAATATGTATGACATAGTTATGATCTTTTATTAAGAATAATATTATTACATAAATCATGCTCTACATTACATTTAGACAACTATATGCCATCATTACTAAATGATATAATTGTTTTATTATATTAATTTGTTACTGCCTCGGTGGCGTAGTTGTATTACGGTATGACTGCAATGCTAAGGTCTCGGGTTCGATTCCCGGGTCGGGCAAAGTGATATTGAGTTTTTCTATTCAGTATCAACCCGGAGTCTGGAATTTGTGACCGATATGGCGATAGGCTCGCCCCCTATCACATCATGCGACGGAATAACGGCGTAAAGTGGGTGCACTAGTTGCGCCTCTGCCTACCTCTTCGGGGATAAAAAGCGAGAGTGTGTGTAATTTGTTATACTGATAATAATGTTTCCATACCTACTGAAAAAGTAATAATTTGATTCAATAATTTAATACTATAATATCTTTATCACGCTTACACAGCGAGCCACAATAAGCAAGATAAAGCTTAATTATCCATGGCTATTATGCAGATCGTGCTATAATTAATTCGGCAGTCGATTGTCTATCACAAGCATCCACCAATTTGCCGAGTCAGCGCATAAAACCACATGTCAAGATTATAAGGTCACTGAACTTCATAATTCCGCATGCAGGTGATTAATACCATTATCATAGAAATAGCGGTTGAAATTAGAAGATTATTGTATGGTCCAATCGACTTTAGGAACCTTTTGCTTAAACCTTTTTTCAAAGAGTAGGTATTTTTTTGAATATTGAGAACTTCCACTTGCAGTAAGTAATTACAGTATTAATGTAGGTTTTTATGTTTTTGATCTTAATATATTATGGTTCCAATAACAAACTTATTAATTTATTTTTATTTAATTATTCCAACAAAAAATCAAGCTGCCAGGATACACCAGATTATAACGCTTTTACTGTTAATTAGAACTTATCTAGAGCCAAACTCCAGAAGGCCTAACTCTAAAACATCTTGGTCAAAAAGTACGCATAAAAGAAAGTTTTTTTATTGATGGCATTGAATGACGAGACCAGCTTGCCGTTCACCTGATGGTAAGCGATACGACCACCCATAAACAGTAGCAACACCATCCAGCACCTTGAATCACTAAGTACTTTGGCATTCCACTGCGCTCGTCATCCCGAGACATGGGATGTTAAGTCTCATTATGTCCAGTAGTTACACTGACTACAATGTCCTTCAAACCGTAACACTACAGTGCATGCACACTGCTGCTTGGCGGTAGAAATAGACAATGCGGTGGTACCCACCCAGACGGTCTCTTACATATGAGAGACCTACCACCAGTAAAAGTATATTGTTGAAGGCCGATGCATCAATTATTTTATGTAATTTATAACATAACAACTAGTATAGTGATGATGGTGCATACAAATTCCTGGTGATATATTTTATATCCCCCCTGATAGCGATCACCGGTACATAAGGTGTAAAAACCCGCCATAGTGGCCAGTGGCAAAAGTCTGGTCCATAATAAAGTTCTGAAATAAATCACTACTTTTATAAAATAGTCAGAGGTGTGTGCCTTGGGTTTTGAACCTCCGGACATTGTCGCGGCAGACCCTTCCATTCCCAACTAGGCTATCGTCCACTTTGTCTGTATTGTTTATCAATTATCGTTCGCTTTAACGGTGAAGGAAAACATCGTGAGGAAACGTACATACCTAAGAATTCTCCATAAGAATCTCGAGGGTATGTGAAGTCTGTCAACCCGCACTAGGCCAGCGTGGTGGACTTAAGGCCTAACCCCTCTCAGTAGTAGAGGAGGCCCGTGCTCAGCCGTGGTCAGTATATAATACAGGGCTGATTGCATTGCATTTGTAAAATAAATATTCGTCTTTACATAGTAGTTAACGTGTGCCGTTGCCGCGGGCATTAAGGGCACGTTTAATCGACAGACCGGTCGTACAAACTGTTATTAACTTCGCTTGCATTTAATTAGGCCAGAAAGGTGCTCTGGTGGTCGGTGTACCGTTTTATTGCTTCATCGTCTTATTTTATTGCATTTATATTGGTGGTTAGAGCAAAAATATAACAGGAGTACAAGCATATACTGATCTTACAGTCAAACTATTTGTGTCGTTTTAATATTTTTAATATTATTTAATTGATTAGCTTTTTAAGACATTAGTTTATTTTGGAAGTTACTTCATTTTAATAATTTATTCTTCTGTAAAATAAATTCAAAGTAAAGTACAACACCTCACAGGTCACACGAATATAGTTCATATTATTTAATCTGAGTCACTTGATGATAATTACTGACCTCTGTTGCTTAAACAAAAGAGGAATAGGTGGTTCGTTGAAGATAATTATGGAAAACAATGTAAGAAGAATAAAATTATCACAAGTATTTATTGAGATTCACTATTAATACGTGGAAGACCAATATGGCAACTGTTTTTTACCGTTTGGTAATCTCATTGATAGAGCGAAATTGCACCATAATGCTAAACTTTATATTTGTTATGAGTTAGATGTTGCAGCTCGATTGTGTTTAAAGAAAAATATCTGATTGATGTGATTCTACGTGATTGGTTTAATAAGGCTTCAATTGTTTACATTTGTGTATTTATTATTTCATACAGACATTGATGTATTAAAAACCATACAGAGCACTTATAAGGAAACGTTGCAGTCCTGACGTTATGACCAGAGAGAGCAGGGCTGCCAGAAGCATCATACAGACATTGATGTATTAAAAACCATACAGAGCACTTATAAGGAATCGTTGCAGTCCTGACGTTATGACCAGAGAGAGCAGGGCTGCCAGAAGCATCATACAGACATTGATGTATTAAAAACCATACAGAGCACTTATAAGGAAACGTTGCAGTCCTGACGTTATGACCAGAGAGAGCAGGGCTGCCAGAAGCATCATACAGACATTGATGTATTAAAAACCATACAGAGCACTTATAAGGAAACGTTGCAGTCCTGACGTTATGACCAGAGAGAGCAGGGCTGCCAGAAGCATCATACAGACATTGATGTATTAAAAACCATACAGAGCACTTATAAGGAATCGTTGCAGTCCTGACGTTATGACCAGAGAGAGCAGGGCTGCCAGTAGCATCATACAGACATTGATGTATTAAAAACCATACAGAGCACTTATAAGGAAACGTTGCAGTCCTGACGTTATGACCAGAGAGAGCAGGGCTGCCAGCAGCGTCAACTTATTTTATACCACCATCTCTCTAAAATTATAGAAAATCGAATTACATTATTCAAACAAACAAAACTATAATTGAAGAATAGTGTACAATATATATTATTATTACTTTTTTATAATTTTGACGTACCTTTTACAGTGAATAACTACTAATACAATACAATTATTCAATGTAATCTGATATTGGATACATAAAACAGCTATATTATACAAATTTTGTATCCAATCATACAATCTGGCAGCCCTAAGAGAGAAAGAGAGTGCAAAGGGAATAGATCAACAGTCATGTATCGCGACATTGGTTATAAGCATTTTTGTCCTGACCATGTCAAACTATCAAATAAATGCATTATTCGTAAAATAAATAAAAATACATCTCATTCGAAGCTCGCTGAGTATATATAGTTAAAGTAACGTTAGAGTCGTAAAGAGAATAATAAACGAGTATAATAAACTGCATTGAGGGAGCACTGATGTTATGCGTTCAATAACCTTTTTTATCGAATGAAATAAATATGGATTTTGAAAGACAATTGACGATAATAAGATTTTTATAGAAATACACAATGAGCGATGTACGATGAATAAATAACCGTAGGTGACATCTCAATGTCCGAGGACTCTGACCTTTCGAATAAGGTACAAATATAGGCTGCAGAAACGGCGATAGCCTAGTTGGGAGTGGAACGGACTGCCGAGTCGAATGTCCGCAGGTTCAAAACCCACTCTGACTTTTCTAAAAAGTTATGCGTGTATTCTTTGTGAATTATCGCTCGCTTTAACGGTGAAGGAAAACATCGTGAGGAAACCTGCATATCTGAGAAGTTCTCTATAGGAATTTCGAAGGTATGTGAAGTATGCCAACCCGCACTAGGCCAGCGTGGTGGACTAAGGCCTAAACCCTCTCAGTAGTAGAGGAGGCCCGTGCTCAGCAGTGGGCAGTATAATACAGGGCTGGTATGGTGGTATAGGCTGTAGAAGAATATAAAGGCAGAAACGGTAACTTAGAGCCTATAATAACTTTTTAAACGAGTCAACGAACGCTTAAATGCTGCTTAATCGCGTACTGCGCAGTAAATGCGGTGCAGTAACTGTGTAGCGTAACATACAAATGCACGCGCTGATGATACGTAGATGGATAGTGCGCGTATCAAAAACTCGCGTTTTCAGATCGTTTCGAAAAGTCATTTGCGTAAGCTCTTATTGTTAAGTTAGACGACCTTATAACGTTTCGTTTTTATTATTACACTTTTAAGAAGTCAATAAAAGCCTATCATTCCCGAAATGTTCGCTTTTGTGTGTACGTGTGTGTCTTATCACAAAAATCTAATAATCGATTTAAGATGACTTCAATATTAAATGATCCTATCTTTATTTACAACGTAGGCCAGTTTCCGGTCGAACCTCGCCCCAGGCCAAATGTACATTGTTCTTTCAAATGAACGCAGCCGGAGGCAACTATGATCGGAATAAAAGGATAACAGTTTTAATTAAAAGAAACAGTTCCCGACATAGACAAAGAAGCAAAGTCGGACGTTACAAATGGGGATACCTTTTTAAATTGAATGTCATTTCGAAAGTAATGGGTCGAAGATCAACCGGCGCCCTTTGAAAGCTTAATTATGTTTATACGATACCATTAATTCGTGGACCAGTTTGGTTAACAGGTCGCTTTGGGTAACATTCGAAAGTTTTAAGATATAATACGGACGGGAGTACCTTCGCTACCGTTGGACGAAATAATGACATTGACTCGTAAAAACTTTTAATGCGAGTAGCAATGATAGGTTAGACGCTTAAGTAAGCCATATCCTTATACATTGATAACATAATTGATCCATCGAACTCGATTTAAATGTACCGTACGAGCGTATAAAGGGTTCAGTAATCGGTCCAGATACCTTTGCAGTGGCAGAACAAATTTGGAAGGAACCCAATTAAGAGAAGTGACTGTGCAGTATAATCGATCAAAAAGAAGAGTTGAAAGCCAGGTGCTACTGGAGGAAATTGCCGAGACCCGCCATCGCGGAACGAATGAGCATGTCAATCAATTTAATTAATCATTGAAATTGCTACAATGAACATTTTTCTCTCCGTAAAAATTGGCCGTGGTAGCTGTTTCTCACGGAAGTTATAGAAAGTTTTATGTGCGCGTGTTCCTATTTCCTTTATTACGTGAATTTATTTGTTGCTTCTATGAATTATCAAACATCGTCGAGATTTTTCTGTAGAATAATGTTATATTCTTTCGGTAAAACAAAGAGAATATTGTCGGCCTATATCCGAAAAACTGAACCAGTATTGATTATAACTTTAAGGGCGCATTTACAAATTTCCATGGTTTTGAGGTACCATTTATTGAATCAGGAGTCACGCTTATGAAGAGATCTTGGTATATAAATAAAGATTAAACATTCCTCTTTGCTTATGACATATAGAAATTGTTTGCTCCCATACAACATTAACACGTAAATACGTTTATTCTGGAGCAATAATCGCTGAAAATTACGAAAAATAGGGTCTGAATCGGAACCATTATACCTAAGACTAATGAACATTTTAATATAAAACCGAAATAATATGCTGGCTTATATAGTCTTCTTGCTTTATGGCTAAATATTTTTAAGTAAATTTAAATACTTTTCCAGTTATGAGAAAAAATATAACCTGAATTGAATTTCTTCATACATTTTCCTATTTCGGGCTGTCATTCCGCGCTGAGACGCGGCCGAGGAAGCACGGGTGTACAACTTTTTTTCAAAAAATAAATACGTAATAAATTGATCGTGATGTCATTATACTACGAATAAAATAGTTGATACTATTTCAAATTATTATTTTTCAAAAAGCAAGTATGAAAATTGAATATTACAATAAGTCAATGCAAATTTGATTTAATTAATAAAAAAAACATTTATTTTAATGCGAATATTTAAATTTCATAATCAAAATGGCGGATGTATTTTTATATTTACAAAATCGACAATCTTTGCAGTGTATGGTATTTACTATTTATCTATTTATGATTTTTAGTATCGGTGATTATTTATTTTTAAATTTTACTAGGTTTAGTTCGCGTTTTTGCCCGCCTACAAAGCCTTTCCCGCTACAAAAATATCTAAACACTCACTACTACAATTCAGCCACAACTACTCACTGGGCATGACTGCTTCGGTGAGTAGCTGTTTCGTATCGTAGGTACGGAGGTGTCGGCTGTGTGTGCCATTGTGACAGTTGCCCGCTGGCTACGGCTTAATATACGTTTGAGTTTTGCCCAGCCTGGAATGAGGAGCGCAGCACTCTCAAAGCAGTTGTCGGAGGCGGCCTCTCATTGCCGGCCGTGGTCGCTCCCATGGTCGGCAGTCAGGAGGTCTGGCGTGTGTTGGCCCACTTCTGCGAGATAGTCCTCTCGTAGAAGGAGAGTGCCGAGAGGGATCTGGAACGCGAGGATTCCTCCCACCGTCAGAGGAGACGTTGGAGGCGCCGGGTGGTCGACTGACCGGCGTCTCCCACCCTGTGGATTGAAGGTGTTTGGAGAATTCCACCACGGTATCCCCTGCCTGTCGTAAAAGGCAACTAATAGTGGCCACCCGGGGGTCGCGGGCGGGTGGCTTCTCTAGTTTTGTCTTTTTAGCACATTGTTGGGACCCCAGTAATGGACAGCAGTGTGGCAGGTAGGCCTCACGCTGCCGTTGACGCTGAGAGCGCCGAGATGCGCGGGGGCTCCTTATATTAAAGCGTGGTATATTCCAGGGTCAGGCTACAGGGTACACAGCCTGAGACCATTGTGGTTCTGCATGGCCCTGAATCCTCTCAGTACTCTGTTGTTGGATTCAGGATTAGGATACCGTCTATGGAGAGGGAGTGAGCCTATATCTCACTTGCTTTACATGGATGATCTCAAGTTGTTTGCATCAAAACAAAATAAAAATGATTGAGTCGTTAAAAATAACTGAAAGATTTAGCAACTCAATCAATATGGAGTTTGGTGTAGATAAATGTGCGGTTATCCATGTGAAGCGAGGAGAGGTCGTGGTCTCTGGTGACATACAAGTCTTAGAGAGTTAGATCCCTTTCTGAGACGGAAACTTACAAATATCTGGATATGCCTGAGGCACCTGGTATTATGAGTGCCGACGTAAAACAATCGGTGAATGACCGTTTCTTCGGCCGCCTGACTTTTGTTGAATACTTTTGTATTTAACAGTTTTTTGTCAGGTGGAAACAAGATTTGTGGTTTCAACGGTTGGGTTATGCCTGTACTCATGTACTCTTTTGGTATACTCAGAAAGAAGGACTCAGACTGAATTGGACGCCCTGGATCGAAAGTTCCGGACCCTACTGACTGCATATCGTATGCATCACCCACGGTGGTCAGTGATGAGGTTATACATCCCGCGGAGATGCGGGGCCGAGGCTTACTTAATGGAGTTGCATAACCGCGAGGTATGCAATCTTAGGGATTATATCCTCCACAGCGAAGTGGGCATGTATTAGATTGTAGTCATGGTGGATAAGGGATTTATCCCACTTTCCTTGGCGAATGAGAACTGGCGAAACCCTATGGCGATGGGCATTAGGGAACGCGAGGTGATATGGAAGAGCAAAGAACTATACGGTCGGTTCTATCGGGGCGTTCAGCTCGCATCCGTATCTTGGCTACGTTTTGGTAACCTTTTTGGAGAAACTGAGGGTTTTGTCTTTGCAATTATGGACAAAGTTATAAAGACGAACAATTATAGGAAATATGAACAATTATAATACATCCTGTAGGACGGTACGGTCGATATCTGTTGGGCATGCCACCGTCCCGGTGAATCAAACGGGCATGTGATTTCGGGTTGTTCGTATCTTGCTAACGGCGAGTATTTGCATAGACACAACCTAGTAGCCAAGATCTTGTGTCTCCTGAAGTGCCATATTACCAGTATGTGCCTCAACCAGTTCTCGAAAATGATCATGCAACGCTGTACTGGGATCAATCTATTATCACGGACAGGCTACTGTTGCCAATAAGATATTGTAATAGTAGATCGATTGGCGCGCAATACTTGGCAATACTTGTTGACGTCACCATTCCGCATGACGATAACCTCGTTAAGGCCGAAAAGGACAAAATTTCTAAATGTTTAGATTTGGCACACGAGGTTACCGACATGTGAGAAGAGGACTCCACAATTATTGTTCTGATTGTCGTTTCTGCTCATGGGTTGATACCAGAGTCTCGACCAACACCTGCATAAGCTCTCAATTAGTCGTTGGGTCAAGAGCCAGATGCAGAAAGCAGTACTTCTGGACACCGCAATGTCAATGTCTTTTTCTACCGCCAAGCAGCAGTGTGCATGCACTGTAGTGTTTCGGTTTGAAGGACATTGTAGCCAGTCTAACTACTGGACATAATGAGACTTAACATCTTATGTATCAGAATGACGAGCGCAGTGAAATGCCACACAGTATTTTGTAACTCAAGGTGCTGTATGATGTTGCTACTGTTTATGGGTGGTCGTATCGCTTACCACACGCATTGTGAGGAGATTCCTCACTTTGAATCCCTGACTACCGGTGGCTTGGGTCTTGAGCCTCGCCATCGGAGGGTGATACACTTTTTTAAATTTTATATGTATTAATGTTTTTTTTGTATATATAAAAATAGTATATGAAAAAAAATGAGAGGTGTCAAGGGACACTCGGATGGAACGAAGTTCCTTTCGATTAATTAGTGAAGGAATTGTAATAAAATTTTATTTATATAACAGAGTGTGTATATATATAAATATATAAATATTTTCCTATTTCCGTTCCAATACATAAGTTTCTAGAGAAAAAAACAAATAAATACGTGTGGCACTCGGAGACTACCGCGGTAAAGCTATTGCATAGCATTTTTATCACAAATTTTGATTGACTAAACACAAATTCGATCTTACGCTTACCACATAAAGTAGATTTTTAAATGCGAGCAAAGCACGTTTCGTCTTGTTATTGATAAATGTCAGTAACCAAAGTAGAATAAATCAACAAAATTTGAAAAAAGAATGTTACGTTCGATTCTTTTGTACTCGTGCCGTGCCAACGCTGGGGAAATAGCTTCTACGCAGTGTATTTAAGGTTCATTTTAGATTAGTAAAAAATGGTTTTAATGACTTTAATAAATAAAATAAATACAAATATACTCGTTTCAAGAATTATAGCTTCTACGCATTGTATTTAAGGTTCATATTAGTAAGATAATAGAAAAAAGTGTCGTGACAACTTTCCGTCCAGCCCCCTTTCACAACGCGCAATAAGGAACTTCGTTCCAATAAATATTTGTATATGAAAAAAGGAACATTTAAAATAAAGAGATAAAAATGTCTATTACATGATGAAATTATACTAATAATAATTATTAACTATAATTGTAAACATTCGACAATTCCAAAAAAATAAATATGGATGAGTAAAATAATAACTTCAAGTATTAAGATTAGCTCGTTCCAATGGAAAATCTAGTTTAAATCGGTTTTGATGTGTGCGCGTGTAGCAAAGCGCGTTCTTGTCATTAAAATATCTAAAATCGAAGTTGTCAAAAATGTAAATGCGTCCTTAATATTATTAATTAGAATTTAAAGTGGTATTGGATTTTTCTATTCCGTATCAGCCCTGAGTCTGGAGTTGGTGCCCGATATGGCGATAGGCTCGCCCCCTATCATATTATGGGACGGGAATACGCATGGCGAAAAGTGGGTGCACTAGTTGCGCCTCTGCCTACCCCTTCGGGGACAAAAGGCGTCAGTGTGTGTATGTGTGTGTGTGTATTATAATTTTTTTAGTTCCTGTTGTGACTTCTCCTGTGCTTCCTTCACAATTAATGCCAGATTATTGATTTTAACACTTATTTGCTGTATTCAGATGCGACTTAATAAATCCTTTTGTACAACGGTAGGTAACAGCCGCTACTGTCTTGTATTCAGAATTCAAGTATCATAAATCGTTTTCTTGGTCAAGCTCCAACATGGTAGTTTTCCTAGAATACCAAATTCTTCTACTTTAACATCCGCAGCTTAGTAACCAAGTATGAAAAGAAAAGTCCAAATGCTTAATTTTAATCTCTAAAAATTGTGTGTGTTATTTAAAAATCCTTTAGTCGGCTAGTAAAATCCTGCCAGATTTCTTTCATAGCGGTAGAGCGCCGGGAATGAATAATCGGATTAAGTGTAAATATGTGTTTCGGCACTATTTAAATATTGGGATATGCCTTTTATTTTGAAACGATATTAAAATGAATTTGGATATTTATTGATATGCGTTGGTTTCCTATGATTTAGCTATGTTCTGAACGACAATATTCTTGAATTTATTATTTTAGCTATAGAAAAAAACTAAAATTCATGCATAGCACCAATTGAATTCGAGGTTATTGAACTAATTACTAAAGGGCAGCACTATCTTGGAAATAATGTGTCAACTCACGAGCCAATGTTCGGCAATATCTATGCTCCATTCGGTGAAAAAAAATACTACGATGACATCAAAGTTATTCAAATGAAACTCGGTCAACCAGGGACGGACAAATATAAGGAAATACAGACAATCTCTTTTACATGGAATCTTGTTTAATTATCTTATCTACTCCGAACACCTCTTATCGCTAGAAACAAGTCAAGTGACACAAATTACTTAATTTATGAAGTCATAACTTGTCTTAAGTCCACATTTTGCTTGGCGGGTTCAGGTTAATGTAGCAGTCTTGTGAAATACGTTGCAAACCTTTGATAACTATTAAGATACCGTATCATTTGAACCATCAGAATTATGGCATAAGAGTGTCAAGGTGTGCGAAAACATTCAGAATTTAGAAATGGACGGCGGCAATGAGATTTTAGTGTTTGTGTACTGTGTAGTTTTAATTTTAAACGTTCACGAGTTTGTGGTAAAAACCTATCTATATTTAATTTCAGGTGAATATTATTCAACAACTACTGATTAGACTTTGGCCTAAGATAATAATATGACTGCCTCGGTGGCGTAGTTGTATTACTGTACGACTGCAAGGCTGAGGTCTCGGGTTCGACCCCCGGGTCGGGCAAAGGTGATATTGGATTTTTCTATCCAGTATCAGCCCGGAGTCTGGAATTTGTGCCCGATATGGCGATAGGCTCGCCCCCTATCACATCATGGGACGGAATACGCTTGGTGAAAAGTGGGTGCACTAGTTGCGCCTCTGCCTACCCCTTCGGGGATAAAAGGCGTGAGCATGCGATAATAATATGAGGACAGAAAATTTTGAAAAATATTTTTTTTTAAATATTGCTTATTATGTTCAAGGACTGCGCTAAGCGACATATTTACGACGGCAACAGCGATAAAAAGCAAAGGTGTTTCTGTAATTGACAATGACAAAAAATGTGGGGTCGTCAAATTAATGGATGCCGCAAATTAGTCACGGAGAGCAATAAAACGTACAACCAATTAAATTTTCAAATTGTTTATTTCATAAACAACTTAATTTATAAACAATGTCATAACTTTTCTGTTTTGTAGATTTTTAAATACAACATTTATAGCACGTAATTACGAATAATTACAATTTTTCATATTCATTATACTAATATCACAGATTAAGTGAATAATATAAACTAATGTAGAACTAAAGCATTTAAATACAATTGTTAATAGCATTTACAAAACAATTACATAAAGGTTACTATAGTTGTTTACACATCTCTTCCATTAATATCACAACCTAAAAGTCATTAATTGCTTACTCTTTCACAAATCTTGTTGCGCTTTATGATGACGTCATTTACATTATAGGAATTATTGCACCAATTCCGAGTTCGTAACAAATATTTTTAACCAGTAAATAAAACTTTGATTCCGTATTTTGCGAGGCAGTGGCTTCCAGACGTGTTATCTTGGACAAAACTTAAAGTGAGGGAACAGAAAACAATGCAGCGACAAAAACCTGCAACAACAAGAAGCATTTTATATTCAATCCACCAGACAGAGAATTTAATTTGCTATATCAGACAGTGTTAGAACAAGTTCCAATTAACTTGGACAAGTTTATAAAGCAGTTTAGATATTATCGGATTCGAACCGAACTTGAATCGATACTTTATTTATTTTGAAAAACTTTCGAAACTAAGTTACGAAATTTACCATATCATAGAATCTGGATAAACCTGTATTTCATATTCTATTAACATTTGAAACCAGATTTGATAAAATATTTTTCATTTTTTGTTGAATCAAACTGGATTTAATACATCTACATTACACTAATTACGTTATTTTTCATTTAAATTATTTTAGACACTAGTTTTACCTATATCAGGAAAATTAACCTTATATCGGCAAAAATGCCGCCATTTTGAGAGTACTCTAAATTTATTTTTTGTTTAATATTAGTTATAAAATAAAATATCCTTAATAATATAAATCTATTTATCTCACCTGGTCGGATCATATCTGGTATCAAACCCTGGAACATTGACTACGTTCCACTCGTCCTTGGCTTTGGCATAGCTGAACGAGATCTGATCTCGGAACGTCTCTGGAGGAAGGAGTTTCATCTGTTCTAGATGTGAATGGAACTCCGGTACTAGTGTCAAGTTCTTCTTCATTAGATGTTCTGTAATGATGATGATTATCGGTATCATGCAAATATTTCTTTTTTCTAAAAAGAATTTAGAAGAAGTAACTGTAAGTCTAGGTAATTATTGGCTGAATATAGAATTTGAAATCTACGTTAAATTATTGTATATGAGGGGAAATGAGTAGGCACAAATCAAAGTGGACGTATGGAGTGACATCGTCGTAAACATACTTAAAAGCTCTGAAAATGAGAAAATGAGGATTTGAAGAAGAATGTAGTAGTTGTGACATGGAAATGTGACTGACTGAAGATATGCTAATAATTCATTCACATTTATTAGGTTATACGATATAAATGTTTTCCTTAAGCTCCACACATGGAAAAGCAACATACCTATGATAAAACCCATGGAGACATCATCTGGTAACCGTATACCCTCACAAATGCTGATGAACCTGCCCCCACTGCAATAAAAACACATATAAATAATATACCATAACGTAAACTAAATCTCTACAGGGTTGTAGGCATTTCAATATAGGCAAAGTTTTAAACACTAACCTCGCAACAGGTAGCATTTTGAGAGCTAAACTTCTGCTTATGCAAAATCCAGCGCCGCCGGTGGCAAACCAAAACGAGAACATCAACTGGAACAAAGTATAGTTTTATGCAAAAGTTCTAAATCTACTGGAGGCAGGTTTTATTGGAATATTATGTGTTATGGTTTGAACGGGATAAGTTGATGGCTTTGGCCTAATGCAGTTTGGGTTAGAGATTTAGAGATAAAAGAAACTAAGAATGCATTATAAATTTATTTAATTGTAATGGAATAAATAAAAATGTTGATTGGTGTTTCTATTTATAATAATATTAATAACCGTGAATAATTGGTTTGCTGAATTAATTCTCTATTGATATCGGTTTCTAAGATTTTAAAATAATAGTAGCAATTAAGCATCCAAGAAACCATAACTCCAATTATATGTATACATGCCATAATTTATTATTTAAATATCCAAACACAAAGATACAGATAAAAACTTCCACGAATATGTAAATCCCTACCATTCTTGGTTCTGGAATTGAAATATGCGATACCTTATTCTTCGGCTTCTTGTAAATTTTGACCGGCTCATAAACAGATGTACGTCCGAGATACCAATCCTCTTGATGGTTGTATTTTTGCAACATGCTGACCAAACGTGGCACGTTCACGTAGTTGTCATCGTCGAAGTGGCAGAACCATCTGTTGGATAGAAAATATCTTTATTACAAGAACACTAAGGCTAGTTTTCGATCATCAAGTAAAAAAATAAACAGACCATAGTAATATAAGAATTAACGATCATTACAGGAAAAAACCGTAGCTATACCGAATGGACAGCTAAAATGGATGCTATTATAAAGGCAAGCAACGATCCAAACGATCTCATAAAGCTATATAAATGCCGAAGATATCAAGCAAACGGGATAACAGGCTTCTCTGTAATTTTATAAGTCGATGTTATGTTATTACGGCTTTTCTCGATCACCATCGTAAATAATAATTTGTTAAAAATGTCTTTACAATTAACATGAATATTTTTATGATCAACCTTGTATAGCGGACAATAGTTGCCATTCATAAGCTCTGAGTATTTTTTTGTTACAACAACGTAAAAAATCTCCGTCTACGTCGCGTATGAGACACGTGTACAGAATTCATTTGTAAAATCTGGTGAATTATATCATGAGATTCACCATGACCAACTCGCGCGTCAGCGTCAATAATCACAAGAACATGCTATTAAGCTGGAATTTCGTCAAGAATCACAAATTATTCCGATATTGCTATAACCAAGGCTATGCTCCACTGTAGGTGCTCTTACCCACTGTCAGTAATTAGCGTTGCATTATAATTTACCGACATTACGACTGGAAAATAACAGTTGCGCCTGCGTCGGTTGCATTGCGGTACGTCGAACGACAAATGGGTTTGCGACTCGAGTTATAATTTAGATCAGGTTTCTGCATATCAAGTTTGCATTTGCGAAATCGGATCGGTTAATGCGTGTTACGGGACACGTGTTTAATTGATTGTGCTCTGTGTAAGCAGTTGTTACTTGGGAAACAGTTCACTCTGGTGGTTATGGTAATTTAGTTGCAAACTAACTGGCTTTGCTTAGCCTCGCCCAGTTTAAATATATTTATAATAGTAACATGAATTCATTTTGTTATGCGTGTTTATAAGGGGACTAGTAAACAGTTATATAAACAGTTTTTCCGGGATAAAAAGTAGCATATAGCACTCAGGAGCAATGTAGCTTCCTATTAGTGAAAGAATTTTCAAAATGAGGTCTCGGGTTTGATCCCCGGGTCGGGTAAAGTGATATTGGATTTTTCTATTCAGTATCAGCCCTCTGGAATTTGTGCCCGATATGGTGATAATCTCGCCCGTCATGGGACGGAATACGCACGGCGAAAAGTGGGTGCATTAATTGCGCCTCTGCCTACCCCTTCGGAAATAAAAGGCGTGAGTGTGTGTGTGTGTATAGATTTATATACGTGTGATGCAGAAAGTTTCAACGCATAGTTTATAACAAAAATTACAATGTTATTATTTTCTAAGAAGTAAATTAGAATAACTTGTAAACTACTTCGCTGCAAAACATTATAAACATTCATAAACTTTGATAAAATTATGCATGTATGTAAATACATATCTAAAATTTATCAAGCGCGGGAAAGTTTTCCGAACTTTGTAGTTGGACATGGATAAAATTTACGCTGGGATATTCGACTATGTAGTTTGCGGAGTCGCCTCTCAAATACGCTCTGTATATTGAATACATAAACTAACTTTTGAAAGCAGGCAAGATAACCACGAGTCATACCATTATTATTATGTTTCTTGTGATTTCCGCTCTGAGGTCTCGCGTTCAAAACCCGGTTCGAGCAGTGATAGTGGGTTTTTCTTTTCATTATCAGTACGGAGTCTGCAATTTGTGCCTAATAGGGTTATAGGTTCGCCCCCCTATCACATAATGGGCCGCAAAAATTCGGCTTAAAGTGGGTGAACTAGGTGTCCCTCTACCTACCCTTTCGGAGATAAAAGGCGTGAGTGTATGTATTCTTTACGGCATACATGGGCAAACGAGTAAGAGTCATGCAATGTTAATTGATTTTCAACACTGGGACGTCTTATTTACCATAAGAATTAAATGCTTTGCCAGCCTTAAAGAAACGAATACAAAAAGCTCTGACGACCCGGTTACGCCGAAAAACTTTATTTTAGGACAGAAATCCACTAGCAAGGAATGTAATGTTAAGGCTTTGATTAATTATATACCTAGATAGACACTGAACATTTCAAACGCGTCGAAAAAAATAGAGGCCAACTGTTGCCCGCTAAATGAGGTCGAGTGAATTATTTTTTGTTGTTTTTCATGGATATAATTATCTCCCCGTTTTAATAGAAACCATGTAATAACTGGTATCATTATGCGCGCAAACAAGGATACGCAGAATGATGCAGCGATAGCATATGACACAGCTGTCACGCATACTAGCTTAAGAAAAGTTGGCCTGTTTGTTTTAGTTTCATTGTAGCGCGTCACTCTATCTAGGTATATAATTAATCAAAGTGTTAAGGAAAGGGTATTGTTTCACACTACGATTTAAAATAATTTCATCCCGCTGTTTTAAATGACATTAAAGCGTATTGAATAGATCATAAATTCACTCGATCACCATATCATTTCTTCTTTAAACCTTTTTGCTGTATATTATTAAAATATAGTGATTTATGAATATATACGCATGCATGCTCACGCCTTTTATCCCCGAAGGGGTAGGCAGAGGCGCAACTAGTGCACCCACTTTTCGCCAAGCGTATTCCGTCCCATGATGTGATAGGGGGCGAGCCTATCGCCATACCGGGCACAAATTCCAGACTCCGGGCTGATACTGAATAGAAAAATCCAATATCACTATGAATATATAACTAGTATTAATAGCCTTATTATTATCACGATTAAACACTTTACAATTAATTTAAAGCTTAATCACGTTGTGTTTGATTATGACTAAGTAATGTATGTCCAAAGTCGTGGATTTCCAGCGCTGCGGTATTCTCGTCAAAACTTGAGTACAACTCATTCATTTATAATTAAACACATGAGGGTTTATTTGTGAAAAGTATTTGAATAATAACATTGATATACGTCGTTACATAATTATTTTAAAACAAAGTCCTCCGCGAATCTGACTGTCTGAACGCGGTAAACACAAAAACTACTGAACGGATCTCGATGAAATTTTGTGTGGTCATAGTTTGAGACCCTGGAAAGGCTACTCACATCATCATCATCATCATCATCAGCCACATGACGTCCACTGCTGAAGTAGGCCTTCCCTAAAGATTTCCAGACGGATCTGTCAAAAGCGGCCCGCATCCAGCGTGTTCCTGCGACCTTTATCAAGTCGTCTGTCCACCTTGCAGGCTACTCACAGGTCATAGGCTATTGTTTATCCCGAAAAAACCCTATCACTAGTAGTTATTAAAAATCTGCAATCTGTTTAGAAGTTCCCTATGTATTGCTAGAAAGTAATGCGACTAGATGAGGTAGCAAAATTGACATGTATTTATTATTTAGGCGCCCCGCAAACTTTGTCAGCTTGTTGCTGAGAAAATATAATGCTTGCTTGTTGAAGCTACTGCCAGTTCCATAGTGTAGTGTTTCTCGGCAAGTTGATAGAGTATACGCCTTCCTTTAAGTGATACTATAGCCGGCCAACAACTTGAACACACTACTGCATGATGGGGGATTTTTACGTTATTCTAGCTACACTCACGTACAAAAAAACTCCCCGCTACGCTGTATCGCGGTATATTTATTTCATATATATTATGTGTAACACATATTACCTAGATTTTATTTTACTGTACTCGTCTATTTGAATTTTAATTATGCCAAATCACACTCTGCTTGCACGCAATGTGCTTAAAAGGGGTACAACGTTTTTACTTCAAGTATTAATATAAAATAAACTCTTATGGAGAATTCTCAGGTATGCAGGTTTCCTCACGATGTTTTCCTTCACCGTTAAAGCGAACGATAATTGATAAACAATACACACGTAACTTCGAAAAGTCAGAGGTATGCCTTGGGTTTTGAACCTACGGACATTGTCTCAGCAGACCGTTCCATTCCCAACTAGGCTATCGTCCACTCAAGTATTAATAATTAGATTTATTTATTGGAGTAACTAAAGACCCTAGTGTTAGCTTAGTTAACTTTACTTTTGTGTGTATACAAGATCCGTTATCTTGTTTTCCATAAAACGCAAACGTTGCCAAAGCATAGAGACTCGGAAAAAATATTGGCAGTGCTCATTATCTAATCGCTATGGGAATCGTCTCCTCAAACACGATTTTTAGGCTATTAGCAGAGACAGGATATCTTGTACGATACGAGATAGTGTTTACATGTGTCCTTGACATTGAAGTAATATCAAGTTCTATAACTTAAGTATTAGGATAATTTTTTATCTAGGTATCTAATTCTGTATAATTTAAATATTGATCAATTAAACCAAATTCGCTTCTCAGATTAAATTTTTAGTCCTGTCTAAAACTGTTTATTAAATCGATAAAATACAAGAACACACACACACACACACACTCACGCCTTTTATCCCCGAAGGGGTAGGCAGAGCATATCGGGCACAAATTCCAGACTCCGGGCTGATACTGAATTTAAAAACCCCAATATCACTTTGCCCGACCCGGGAATCGAACGCAAGACCTCAGCATTGCAGTCATACCGTAATACAACTACGCCACCGAGGCAGTCATGAAATATCAAGAAACAACTCGGTTATTACAAGGGAACACTAAAAAAATGTTGTTTATGTCTTTTGAAAATGGTATATGAATATGGCACATCTAGATATGTTTTAAATCCGTTGACCCTAATCATATTACGGCCCACCTGGGGCCGGTAAAAAAAGAAACCCTTCGATTACTAACCGTGTATTTAAGCTCTTTAGTATAAAATTAAGTTTTTTATTGAAAGTGAAGGTGATTCAGTTATATTTAAACACATCATGTTTTATTTTATAGAAGTATAAAATGATTTCTTAGTGAATGTATCAAATATGGGCTAAATATACATCTATAGGTACTATTATATAAAGCTGAAGAATTTTTTTGTTTGTTTGTTTGTTTGTTTGTTTGAACGCGCTAATCTCAGGAACTACTGGACCGATTTTGAAAATTCTTTTACTAATAAGCTACATTACTCCTGAGTGCTATAGACTATACTTTTTATCCCGGAAAAACTTTTCCACGCGGGCGGATCCGCGCGCAATGCTAGTAAATTATATTGTTTCATGGTTGAATTGTATTCCAAATTGCGTATTAAACGGTGAAGGGCAAAACTGTGTATGACAAATAATATTTTAAAATTAAAGTACTATAACGGATTTTATCGTGGTTATTTATTTTATTTTTCTCCAGCCGTTTCGAAGGCTTTGCAGCACTTCGTGGTCACGGGGCGGACTTACCACGAAGACCACGACACCTTCGTCTAACATTCGCGTAAACGCATGGAATCATTAAATAATATTCTGGTACGTTTAGAAACAAAGAAAATAGACACAAGCATCTAAGTTGCAAAATAAACACAATTCAACGTCAAATTCTTGTACCCAAAATACAAATACATAAAATGGTAACAATAACTTGTACCAAACAAGTCAGATTTAATTAAGGCATTCGACGTGTTCCACAAACTCATAAAATGCTTTGATTCACCGTCACTTCAGTACCCTTATTTCTAACATAAAAGCGAACGATCTGTTTGACCTTGTGACACTTGAATCATGCGGCTTTGGTATCATTCAAGCCTATTTCATTTGAGGATGTACCGGAAGAAGTGCCTACAAAAGATCACAACGGTCGACTTTTATTACGACCGTTTCAGTCTCGGTTTTATGGATAAATTGATGCGTGGGCAAATTGAAGCAAAGGAAATTAATGGTCTCGTGTAATGAGTCTCCGCGACGCGTTTTGAATAAACGTTCCCACTTAATCGCCGCCCCGATACAATACGATGTTCGGTTCGAACATTCGGTGTGCCGAATCGTTAATTTACGTTCCATCCAAAACTTAATTTGAGACCTTTCTATTTTTGATTCCGCCGACATTTCACTTCTCTACGCGTGTTTACTTTGTAATCTCTCGGGGTGCATGCACAGTAAACAGCGAGGCGAAACAAAAAAGGCTCTACAAAAACATTCGTCGCTCCTCTATGTAAACGCGTGAAAATTATTGTGAGCTCGAAATAATATTGGGATTGCTCTTCAAAAACCATTAACTTTTGTTGTGTGTGTTCAAACATCGAGCTTGCTCGTTGTCCACAGATTAAAAAGGCCTACACGTTGCTCAGAGTTTGGTAAAAACCCTCGAAAGTGGATGACTGTGCAAATTCTACAGGTAGCTTTTCAATGGCACTACACTTGTTCTTTACCCGCGACCACATTTTATACGAGGTCGTGACAAAGAGATTTTTCTTATGAATGGAGTAACAGAGAAGTTTAATCTAGTTTTTAAATTGCTTCACACAACGCCGGTATTTCTTGTCTGTGCGAAATGCGAATCCTTTCAGCAGAGCTCGGCGTGTGCTATTTGCGTCAGTGACGATATTTTGTACTGCATTTTGTGTGATTAAATTCTACTGACGTATGTGTGAAAGAGCGGATATTTAATTTCTATGATTATTTTCTGTAAAAGATCATTACCGTCGTTAAACAACGTCGGATTCAATATTTATCAAGAGAGACTCCTAAAAAAACAGAAGTTAAGAGCGTGTTGTTTTGAATGAAAACAAAAACTAACCCGTACTTGATTTTGGTTAACCACAGAGTGGGGAAACTTTGTAATACGGTCGGTTAACTTTCCAAACAAAATATAAATCGGTCAGAGCTCAAAGGCATAATAAATTCCGCGTACCATTTAATATGTATTAATTACTGTTCGTAACTGGAGAGCGAATAAAATCTGTTACAATTTTAAACGAGGCGTGCTCGTCGGATTTAACGCTACTAAAGGATGAATTTCCAAAAATCCGTTCATAGTGATTTCTTACATAACATAGAGAAATCGCGTACAAAATTGTATGCTTCTAGAACCACTATTTTAGGATGGTTATCTTCCATATTTAAATAATAAATGAACAATAAAAATGGTGGAAGTTCTTATTATAAAATATGAACATAATAGACTGCCTCAGTGGCGTAGTTGTATTACGGTACGACTGTAAGGCTGAGGTCTCGGGTTCGATCCCCGGGTCGGGCAAAGTGATATTGGATTTTTCTATTCAGTATCAGCCCGGAGTCTGGAATTTGTGCCCGATATGGCGATAGGCTCGCCCCCTATCACATCATGGGACGGAATACGCTTGGCGAAAAGTGGGTGCACTAGTTGCGCCTCTGCCTACCCCTTCGGGGATAAAAGGCGTGAGCATGCATGCGTACATAATATGGTATTTGATTGGAATAAGATTTTACATCCGTTATGTTGTTAGCCTCCCACTACATCAAGGGAAGCCCATCGAACTGTAATATAATATGTACTGTGTATTATAATTTGTGCCTCTATCTACTCCTTCTAGGATAAAGCCTTAATATATCTACATGTACGTATATATTTCTGCAACATTGATACGACATTTGAGGGACAGACAGATGTCGCAAAGAACCGTTGGATGCAAGCACAGGTCTGCAGATTATGGATATAAGACGGGTTACATATCGCGAAGGAAGATCAATTTTAGATACTCGTTACTGTGTAGGAAAAGATTTTTGTTTTGGTTATTCTTTATGTTAAAATATAATTTTAAAGTGGTACAGTCATAGAGTAACACAGTAGACATAATAGGCTAGTTGACTACCTTTTTAAATAAATTTATCAAAAATGTATGCCATCCAAAATTTTACGTAAAAAGTTTTTTCAAAATCGACGCAATAATTAATAAGTTATAAAGCTTTGAAATTTGGTGGAAGGGGTAGTTGTCAAATAACAGTAATATCAGACTGTGACGTCACTGACTGTCACCGGCCATAACGCTGCGGGCGTGCGAAAGAGATAGCGCGATATCCCCTCCACGTCCCCAATTTTCTTACAACAATATTTGAAATATGACTGCTTTATTCTTCAACCAATTATGATGCTGATTTTACAGAACAATTTCTGTTTCGTATTACTTTCTGTTACATATAAAATAATGTACAAAACCAAACATAGGAAACTCTATTATAATATACTCCATGAATGGGTCAGCTTAACCAGAATAGTAACAGTATCAAACTGAAAACCAACTTCAACCTTGCTGTTGTATTTTAAAAACTAAAAGAGAGTTTGGAAGGTTCAAAACACCATATGACTTTTCTATAACACCGTTGAAGCATCTATGCTTTGATTAATTATACACCTATAGTGACGCGCTGCAATGAAACTAAAACAAACAGGCCAACTTTTCTTAAGCTAGTATGCGTGACAGCTGTGTCATACGCTATTGCTGCATCATTCTGCGTAACCTTGTGTGCACGCATAATGATACCAGTTATTACATGGTTTCTATTAAAACGGGGAAAAAATTATATCCATGAAAAACTACAAAAAATAATTCAGTCGAACTCATTTAGTGGTGAACTGATCGCGTCTATTTTTTTCGACGCGATTGAAACGTTCAGTGTCTGTCTAGGTATATAATTAATCAAAGGATCTATGTATGATTCTAGTTTATAATAAGGTAAATTATTATCACCACTGTAAATTTTTGTATCTACTTATTCAACACTACCGATTACGACATAGATAAATATTTTGTATGCGTATCTTCTTTCTAATTGCGCTGTTATACTCTCATACGTCAGATCATAATTACCGTCTTGATTAATAGCAGGAGTATCATTTAGATCAAGAAAAATAGTTTTGATTGCATTATAATTGCCCGCATATGTCGTTCTGATGGACAAGGTGATGTTCAGTTATTATTGTACATCTTCAACAAAAAATGTAGATGCACCTTTCAGACATAAATAACATTTAAATGGTAATGAGTCTGCATTCATTACTTGAACAGTAGATTCCTTGGAAAGTCTTTACCATGGTTGCCAAAAAAATGTGTTATTATTTAGCCGGAAAAGATATTTTTCTTAATGTTTGGTAATGATACGTTTTCCATGATGATAATTTTTTATTTTTATTTTTATTTTGTGTGATTTTTATGATGGTTATTCAACGGATAACAGTATATTGCTGCTAAAGCAAGGGTGCACTTAAAAAATGCAATGAATATCAGATTCATATTTGAAAACTTTACTTAGATTCATATCACGTTGTATTTTTACTTATCTTTTTCCGGTTTGTAGATGTAAAGGAAAAACGTTAAATGACGTCTTTTGAATTCCGCGTATCTCGAGAGGGTTTGAGATATTCGCGGATTATTGGAAAAAAGAATCCTTTGATCTCTATGGAAAATGTTCCTACTGAATTCGGTTGTGGCTGTCTTATTTAAATTGTTATACAGCGCACATTCGAAGTTCCTAAACTTCCAAACAAGCAAGGAATATATATCAGGGGTTTGTGTTAAAAAATATCCGATACTGTCAAAAATTATTGAAATAAATTGAACACTGAACAAACACCAAGCGTATCTGAGTCAATATCTATAGATAACGATAAATTATGAACCATATGAGCGGTAAAATAGAAATTAAAATGTAATAACAAGTGTGAAAAATGGATACTCACTTCTTACCGCTTTCGAGGAAATGGTCATACTCAACGGACGTTTTGCAACATAGATGTTTTCGTTGGTGCGACGCCGAGCAGTTTGTGTTTACCATGTGGCCATCTGTGGACAAACAAATAGTGTGACGTCATCAACTAAACTAAGCTCCACCCGCGACTTTGCACGCAATGCCAATTCTATTCCAAAAACTGTAGTTAATGATAAACAGGCGCTCATTGTAGCCAGCGTAATAACTGGGCATTATGACGTGACATCTTATGTCTCAGTGACGAGTGCAGTGAAGTGCCGCGCAGTTTGTTCTTCAAAGTTTTGTATGATGTTACTACTGTTTATGGGCGGTCGTGTCGCTCACCATCATGCTCGTCTCGTCATTCAATTGCAATAAAAAAGAAACACAGCAAAATGTTAAGTTAATTTCAAATGAAAGCAATATAAACAAAACTAGATTGCAAATCTTACAGTCAGCCATATAAGTAACTGAACAAATTCAAAATAAAAAACGGTATACACTTTTATGTTCTTACCAATTTTTTTCTCTTGACAAATTAAAATAAAAGGGATTTATTTTACTTCACACAAAGATTTTTCTTTTTACACTTAACGCGTATACAATGCAAAGCAATCATTCCTGTATTGTATACTGCCCACTGCTGAGCATGGGTATTCTCTACTACTGAGAGGCGTTAGGCCTTAGTCCACCACGCTGGCCTAGTGCAGGTTGTTAGACTTCACATACCCTCGAAATACTTAGGGAGAATTCTCAGGTATCTAGGTTTCCTCACGATGTTTTCCTTCACCGTTAAAGCAAACGATTATAATTGGTTAACAATACACACGTAACTTCGAAGTCAGAAGTGTGTGCCTTAGGTCTTGAACCTCCAGACATTGTCTCCGCAGACCGTTCTATTCCCAATTAGGCTATCGTCCACTTCAACTCTTAACGGCTTATAGGATTTGTTCATCTGCTTATGTGGCTGACTGTACATGATTGAACGTTCAACAGATGAGATAGTAGTAAAACTTTTATTGGAAATGCTGTACGGCCAGTATTCGTATTAGTACTGATTGGCTTTTAGAAGTAGACTATTCCTTTTAGTGTGCGAATAAAATCACATCTTAATTATTCTTTCCATTATACTTAGAAGATTCTTATAGTATTAAATGTCGCAGGTCATCTTTGAACTAATTTATACCAAAATAACTAACTAGTTATAGATTCTATACAAAGATAGCGGCAATAACAAAACAAGAAAAGAGAATTCAAATTGAGAATTCGAATGCCAATAATTAATTGCCATTTATAATCAAATATTGTTACCACTATAGTAGGGACAAACTAATATGGCCGGTATGACATGACACGGTTTTGAATTTTTTGGGTAGACGTTCTCACAGAGTTATCGCTTCGGGAAAAAAAATTAATTGTCATACCGGCCAGCTTAGTTTGTCCGAACTATAGTTTAATTTTTCAAAATTAACAACAAAATCTCTTACAGTGTCAAATGTATAATAAGGATTTTTTTACAATATAAACTAAAATACTATATTCAAAGTACTCACTTGTCTGATTCTGGTGCTGTCGATTTTCCGTGTCAGTAAAGAACCACGTCTGCAACAAAGGAAATGGTCAGTAAGTAAATTCCTGTACCGCTCGAGTAAGGATTTATTGGGACCGCTGGTAGGTACTGGCAACGTGCCGTGACAAGCTTCGCTTTGAATTTGTATGTATTTCACTACTGAATTATATGTGAGTGCTCTTGAGGTTTAAACATTGAGTAGACCAAGTATAAAATTAAAGATAAACGTTTAATGAAAGATACAATCAGCATTATATTACATACATTTATTATTAAGGTCTAAGGATTTATCATTAAGATGGTCGTTCAGTGGTCGAAATTCGATTTTTAAATCGATTAGTAGAATTATGGTTAGTGGTGCGTGTCGACTGGTCGAAATTCAATCATCGATTTTAATATATTTAATAATGGGTACAATGTTTATTAAATAGATTATTGTAAGTTTACCGATATAGTAAAGTTGATATTTTTTTACCGAAATTAATATATTTTTATGTAGTCACTATAAATATATTAAATATTTTTAAAGAAACAGGCAATTAAGAACCGTGTACCTGGTAAATATTAATTACTTCCACCTATAATAGAGAAATTGTGGATGCGTTTGTAATTATAAACTATAAAGAACTATTTACATTAGCTGTTTAATACGATAACTTTAAAATAACATTTACTTGAAACCGGTGAAAGAGGCCCTTAATATTTCAGTTTACGCATAATATTGAGAAATCTAAAAATATCGAAAAGGTTTACGAAAAAGCAACATTTTATATCCTTGTAAAAACAAAACTTTACACTCGCCCATACAGCATTCTACGAAATTATTCAAATACAAACATCCTAGATAAATAAACAGACCCAATATCCAAACCATAATGTATTAGCAATACCTGGAAGACCATGTGTAAATATTGTAAGTTTATTTGGGTTTCTGTACGTGGCAAAATTTTGCCAAATAAGTTAACGCGTATAATATCGAGTTAATATTTTATTTTAGTATGAATGTACTGTATTGAAATTTAGTTTTTAGGAAAAAGAAAAGGAACCCTTATAGGATCTTTGACACTTTGTTGACCGTCTGCTTGGCTGTCTGTCAAGAACCTTTTTTGGGATAGCGTAGACATATGAAATTTATATCAAATACCAGACTATTTGATATAAATTTCATATGTCTCCCGAGACCTGTAGACCCCAGTCTACACTCTACACTCTCTTTCAGCTGTGAAAAACTCAAACTTGTAAGTCAACGCGATCAAAAGATATGACCGTTTATGTCGCAAAAAATATATTGCGATTTCGCAAAGGAATCAAAACCTATAGGGAAGTACTCGTTGAGCTAGAATCGTAAAATTATTTACTAAGTACTGTTGGCAGTCCACTGCGCTCGTCACCCTGAGACATTACATATTTAAGGCTCAGTAATTAAGCTGGCTAAAATGTCCTTCAAACCGGAACACATCAGTGCAAACGCACTGCCGCTTGGCGGTAGAAATAGACATTGCACATAGTCATTGGTACCTCCCCAGACGGCCTCTCGCGTACGAGAGACTTACCTACAATAAACATTTTGTTTTTTATTGAACACTGGATAAACCGGTGATGTGTTATAGAAAGCCTAACTAATAATGCAAATTATTTAAATGATAATGTTAAATGTGACCACATAATATATCCGACTGCCTCGGTGGCGTAGTTGTATTACGGTACGACTGCAATGCTGAGGTCTTGGGGTCGATCACCGGGTCGGGCACAGTGGTATTGGATTTTTCTATTCAGTATCAGCCCGGAGTCTGGAATTTGTGCCCGATATGGCGATAGGCTCGCCCCCTATCACATCATGGGACGGAATACCCACGGCGAAAAGTGAGTGCACTATTTGCGCCACTCAACCCCTTCGGGATAAAAAAAGGCGTGAGTGTGTGTGTACATAATATATCATTATTTAACAAAAACATATTTAAAGTGTAAATGATTTCTATGCTCTTAATATGAAAACATTATCGAAATGCGCCTTGTGTCGCATGTTGAAGTCAGGTTAACATTAGTATTTAGGTTGGAAAAGCCGCAATCTTATTGCCTGTTGACGGAACACCAGACAAGCAATATCTTGCCTTATAAACACCTTACATTGAACTAAAATAGCTAGAATGGTCCAGGTATTATTTATTAAAATTGTTGTTTTTCTTCAGTGATGGGATAAATATAATTTTACATTTGTTTTATCTTGTGACCATTGCCACAAACGAACGTGAGAGAAATCCGAAAGTTAGTACAAGTGTTTTGCTTTCGTTGTTTATTATCTATTGGTATTAAACTATTATAGCGGATTTTATCGCGGTATTTATTTAATTTTTCTCCCGACGTTTCGAAGGCTTTGCAGCACTTCGTGATCATGGGGCGGACTGAGGTGTTGGTGGTCCGAAAAGTTAGTGTTACAAATCTACATTCAATGTTTAATTTCAATGTCTAACATTCGCGTAAACATAAGGAATCATTATTTATTATCTAATTATTTTTCTCCCTCGGTTATTTCATCGTATAATAATTTAACAATAAGTAGAATGTGATTTTGCTCCACTTTTTAGATTTTGACTATTAGGGGAATAAACCCCTATTTCGACCATAGGAACGAAATTTTTAGATAATCCTTTTTGACTGACTATAAAATTCAATTATTATTTTTTGTTTTTCTGGTTGACCTTTCCTTATTAAGTTAATTGTGCAAATGTATACGTATCCTGTGGTACATAAAACGCAGCATGGGATGGGACACACTTGGTGAAAAGTGAGTGCTCGCGATGGACGCCTACGTGAATAAAGGCATGATGTTTGTGTTTTTATCCTGTAAATTACGTTGTTAAAACATAGCATATAGGGCAGAACACCAGACACGAATAAATCTGGTTCCAGAATATCCATATCACCCTAAACCGCAAACCAGCCACGATTTATTGCCGAGGAATTTGGAATTGGAGCAAGTATCTATACGCACGTACATTTGCGTATTTGTCAGAATACAAAGTTACTTTTTTTACGTAATCTTGACAACAGCCAGGTATTAATAGCAGTCTCATCATCATCATCAGCCCTGTATTATATATTGCCCACTGCTGAGCACAGGCCTCCTCTACTACTGAGAGGGGTTAGGCCTTAGTCCACCACGCTTAATAGCAGTCTGCAACGTGTTAATAGTTTAAAATCATATTTGTATTAATATTTTTACGGTCTTAACTTTTGAGCGTAATTTGTTGGTCATTTAAATATTGAAGCAGTCTTTGTTATGACTTCTTGAATAAATGCGGTCGAAATAAAAATATTCGAAAATTTCAGTTCCGCGGTATAGGTATTTGATCGATGCTTTTTAATATGAAATATCTTATTTAAAGATGAATGATGAATATACATAAATCATGAAAAGAATACTGAAAAAATCTGAACGTTTTAAAGTTACTACTATTATATGAATTCCCAAGAATTACATTATGATACATCAGCATTTACAATATTATATGGAACACTAACTTCCAATTATTTTCCTACGAGTCTTATATAATAGAAACAAACTTATCATAAAAAATTTAATTGAAATAAATACATAACTAATCAACCAATTGAAATTTGCAATATATTCAAGATGAAACAAAATCTATCAATGAATGCTAATAGATTAGAGGTACAACTTTGGAATTCATACGCGCTAATTCC
Organism: Sphinx pinastri; assembly: GCA_947568825.1. Classification (NCBI taxonomy): domain Eukaryota; kingdom Metazoa; phylum Arthropoda; class Insecta; order Lepidoptera; family Sphingidae; genus Sphinx; species Sphinx pinastri. The sequence goes on from OX387619.1 coordinate 15,258,230, forward strand.
AACATGACATGTCCATTCCAGGTGGAATCTAGAGCCGCAAACAGTTTTCAGGTCCGTAAATAGCATTAGGCACACTTGGTTCACGACATGTTTGGCTACGGTGGTGGAATACCTGATATATCACAAAGGTACGTCGATTTTGGGTGACTATCGCTATTGTAAATATTGGTTAGGAGTCTGTGGTGTTTTGGTGGGGTTAGGAGTAGGAGTATTTTCAGTGGTAATTTATTTAACAATGGTCTGGTGCAATCCCTTCCGAATGTACTTTGTTTCTTTTAACAACAAACCACAGAAACTATGTAAACATTGTGAATAGATTTTGTTATTCCTATTAGTTAATTGAACCGCAATAGGGTATGTTCTGTTTAGCATTTTTGTATTGAAATTATTTGAAATACAATATATTCTTGTATTATTATTTCTTGTCTTATGCGTATGATGCAGCCCGCCCCAGGGCGGCAAAATACGTGAAATAAAACCTTTTATAATTATTGGTGTGCCCGCATGACTCTTATTTGTTGGAACTATTTTTGGTGCCTTGCGGCGGCAAGAACCCACGATACACCACTGTCTTAACTTAGTAGAATCAATAAGATTATGTTCAAAGCCGAGATTAGAAACACTATACTACGCTACTCCAACTGCCATAAACTTATGTGTGACTTTATAACCCAGTGTAATCTGGTAGCAATATTGAATTTCGTAGACGCATTCAACGCGACGCGACGCTTCGTATCTCGCTTTAAAATTTCAATAACAGACCTTATAGTCAACTTCTCAGAACCACAAACTGATAAGCTTTGAAGAAATGCGAGATCCGGATATTAAATAGGTCCGGCAAACAGTGTATGTATATGTACACAATACGTCGGTTGAATCAGATAAAGTGTGAAATCTGAGAAACCATTTTTTTATGCTTTGCATTAATTGAATTTAATTGCATGAACGATTTATTCACTGGACAACTATTAATTTGATACCTTAAGCTTTTTATTAACTGCCTACATGGTACGTTAATGTTGGGTTAATAGACACGCGTGGATGGTCAAAATCTTTTTTTTGTAAAGTGACGGTTGCATTTAATTTAGAAAAATTGTTGCCCAATTGGGGGCAAAATGCAAAAAATTACGGTCAGATGAATTACCTAGCTTATGAAGTAACTGACTCGAATGAGCACTTTGATTAAAACTTTTCTCATTTCTAACTGCCATCTTGATAAGAAATAAAATATGTCCAAATGAATATTTATAACACTTATAGAAACATGTAGGTACAGCTACTAATTTAATACCAGCGAGTAAGAATTTTTCAATAAGTATTACAGAAACAGTTCCAGAATTACACGAATTAATTTTAAACTATATAAAACCAGTTACAATAAATAAAAAAAAATACAAGCACTCTACCTAAAAGGGCAAGCTAAAGCGCGGTGCGGTCACGTGGCGCGCGCGCGCCGTCGTGCCACGCGCTGCGCCCGCGCAGGCTCCGTGGTCCGTGCACAATAGTTATTTATGCCGGTCCTTCGAGCCGGATTAACGGTTGATTATGCACGCTCCAGATTCAGGAAACGCGAGTTAAACGGGTACTGCACGACTCCAGCCACTCCCTATTGTTTGCATACATAAATAATTATTTGATGTATGAGTTGGTATTTTGTGCAATGTTGAAGCGATAAGAACGATTGATGTAATGTTTTGTTATGAAATTAACGGTATTTGTGAGGAAAGAATTACAAGAAATTGAATTGGTTATTTAAAAATAATTAGATTGTTACAGCCACATATGCAAAACAGTTGATAAAAAGTTCCTATAACACAAACAATTCTTGTTTTTCTAAATCATTTTGTGATTCGTGCCGATTACCTTTAAATATTCCAATACAATACAATCAAATTTGATTATTCAGAAATCCAGTTTAACGACATATTTTATTACATAGTGACTTCACCGAAATATTTTGCATAATAACGTTGTTTCGGCTGTTACCTCTAATCACTAACAGATCTAACCCCACAAAGGCTTTACAGATAGTGATTTTATATGTTTTAAAAACGGGTTTAAGTCGTTCAACTAACTGGTCGGAATATATGAAAGTCGATACTATTTTAACTTTTTTAACTTCACCATCTTTGGTATAATCGTTGTATCAGGTTTTGATTGCGATGTTCCAGTATTCATTAGTGTGTAACACTGGGGTATTTCTTTTTTTTATCTCTTCATTTTTTACTTTTAAATTGAGAGGAATGATATGAGTTCCTACGTTTTAAATTGCTTTCTTACTTTATGGAAAGATAATAGATACAAATTAGACATTATTGGTAGGGTTTTTGGTAGATGCATTATTAATCAGATGAATGAAATAAAGGAACTGACTACAGTACAATTGAGTTATGATATTGTTGTTATTAAATATTCGATGGAACGAGACCTATCACTGTCCCTTCTCAAAAATATTGATTGTTAACTCCTAAGGTCACCAAATTCAGAAAGTAATAATGATAATGAGGATATAACATCCAAAACTCATGAGATCCCAACATTTGGCCCCAATCATAACTCCGCGGGTCGTCTTTTTATAACTCTTTAGTTTATTATAATAGTTATGTGAGAAGATACCATGCAATGGCAATTTAATTATTTTTAAGGAATTCGAATTTGGTAAAGAATAAAAATAAATATTGATGTATTAATTAGTATAATACTTTCATTGACATAAATGAATTATAAATTATTATATGTACAGATAAAATAATCCACTTAATTTGACTTAATCAGTCAAGTAGTTGGATAATTAGTAAACTTTCTATGTAGGCTGTAAAGTAACGAAGGCAACTAGCTAGCTTTATGGATACAATTAGTAGTAATAAGATGGTAATCTGTTGGAAATGTTGATGCTTTCATGTCTTTACTGATTAACGAAAACAGTCTTGTATGAATTTAGATTTGAATCAAAAACATCTCACATTCAAAAGGATCTACTCCGTATTGAAAAGAGAAAGTACAAATATTAAATTATTTGCAGCTAATAAAAACATAATATAACGTAAGCATGAAATTTGCTATTAAAATCACACTATTATACACTATATGAGGGATAAATGTTTCGTTGTTTTAGGACATAGTAATATTGCCAATGTGGATTCAATATAGGCTTTTGAAATAACATGTACTAGACGCCAGAAAAACAATGTAGAATAACTAAAGGGAATCACGTACATTGATTTGAATATAATGGATAATAAATATAACAACATATAGACTTTATCGTTTAATTTCTTAGGGTTTAACCGCACATGTATCTTATTTAAATTATTGTCCTCGCACAAAAATAGATATACATATTAAATATATTATGTTACTTAAGATAATATAGAACATGTGAGTTGAAATAACACGGTTGGATTCCTTCTTGTAGATCAGTTTTAATATAAGCATGTTTATATTAATATCATATTCATTAAATTCGAATTCTTATAAATAAAACTAATAATCATTGTTTCTTCCTTAGAACCATGTATTTCTGATAAACAACGAAAAAAAAATTCACTCTTTAACAAGAAATTATCTCACCTGTTGCTTTGCCAATTGGAACCATGTCTTCAATATGATCGGCAATCTTGTATGCTGGTAATGTTTTGTTGTTTTCACACTTATAAAAATGTCATCCAGTGTTATATTCTTGTTAAGTCCACTATCATCAATTGTTGTTTTAGTCACCGGCTCTATAGACAGGTCAGACACTTGCACACCTCCCGGTCTAGTTTCTTGGAAGTTGAAATTAACACCCCCATGATAAACTAATAAACTGCAGTATCCTAGAGCTATCAGCAATGCTGCCGCCTTGATCATCCTACGCCCACCCATCCCAAGGCCGGCTGGCGTTCAGGCGCCGATAAGCTCGCAAAAGCTTCAGCACTTTTTCACTCATCTGTTGATATTATCGAAACAAAACAAACAGTAAATCGTTCTACGGTTACATACGACGCATTCGTACAAGAAACGGTTACAAACTAAATAAAAATGTAGCGCAGGCGGTGGGCATACGCCCGCGTTCACGCTGCCCCACCACGTGGTGTGAGCGAGAGGGCGGCTGGTTCTGACTCTTTCTTTCGTCCAGAAGGGCCTACCTGCGCGTGCGCCTGTCTGCCGCCTGCATCGCCATCGGTGGCGACACCTTGTCAATGGTTCAAGTTATTGTTGTCTACAGATACGCATACACTGCCTGTAATATGCATTAGATCGCAATGCATATTTATATTGGTTTTCCAACATCTTATCTGCTTATCAGTAGAAAGTTACTTGAATTGTAAAAAACTTTTGTACTCGGGTAAACAAGCAACACAATGGTAATTTAGAATTCCTGTAAACTTTGATGCTGATATTAAGAAGTATTGGAATCGAAAAGCATCAAACTCAGCATGTCTTCCAAGAAATAACCAGATGATATCTAATCTATATTTGTCTCATTAGCTCCAATCATCTAATTTACCATAACGATCAGTAATTAGCTAGACTAGCGTGACGCCAGCTTCCCGTCGTCCTCTAAAATCCTCTTGTCATCGTCCTAATTTGTTTCTATAGATGGACAATGGTCTTTTGTTGGCGCGACTGTCGACGTAAAGCCCACCATTGCAAGATCTCGTCCCGTCCGTGGGTGGTAATGAAATTAGAGGCGAGTCATTGTTGCATTAAATTCCACTCAAATTAGTTAATCTAAGCATGTTAGAAAACGGTTTCGAGGTGTTTTTTGTAAAGGAGGACGTTTCGTAGGTTGGGAATTAACATTACAGTTTTTATTTATGATACGTAAGTATATATTATGTTCTATGGTCTTTACTTGTTGCTATTTGTAATAAAAGACCTTTGGATTATCATTCATTTGTTCGACAGTAAAATACTTTTTTGTTTTTATATAATAATTTACATTGCTCCCAGATAAAATTAATCATTGACATTGAATTTCTTAAACTGAAACCTTCAAATTAATAAACAATGATGTCCACCATCTGAAATTTCAATTATGTTAGAACCATTATTAAAAAAACCATTTACTAAAACCCATAATAATCTAATGAAGGAAACTCATCCAACATGAATGTAATAGTCGAAAGTTGATGGTTCACGGAAAGAAAGGTTCTTAAAATTAATTTAACTGTCTTTAATAATGGAACAGTGCCCACGTATTGTCTTCTGTTGTTGTTAATATTTCACACAGTGCCTTTCAATAGAACAATGTAAATTAAATGAAGGAACGGAGAAAAACAGGCAAGCGGTAATTATTCACTTCTTTTTCATACCATTAAAGCGGTTATATTTTTTAACTGTAGGTAGGTACCTACAATGTTTGCAGTGGTATTTTAAGATTCAAAATCCTTTTTATCAATACTTACTAAACAAGCTCATGAAAGACAATAAATCTATTTAAATCAGAAGCTTATAGGAATTATTTGATGCTAAAAGAACTTGAGGTGGATGTTGCCACTCATTCCGTAGATTTCTATTGGATACACATATCTACTCTTGAGTATATTATTATTAGTTACTGAGCCTACCAGACATACTCAGAATACTAAAAAAAAAATACGGAAACCTCACCAACACAGCAAATTAATGCAGTAATCCTTTCAATCTTGTTCTGACTCCGGCAAAAAAGATATTATTTTGCATAATATAGTACCGCTATATTTATAAACGAAAACCAAATAATTCTACAATGAAAATGGGTTCTTTTAGACATTATAGTTCGAAGAGCATTATAATAGACGAGTTAGTTATAAAAGTTTTAGAAGTAACATCGTCTATGTTCCGTTTTTTACAATGTTGCATTAATGAAACATGTAAAACTTTCTTTTAGCTAGTAACAAATTGTTTATAACTAACTTAACACCAAACTGCATCCGCTGACGATGTGTTTACAGCGTCAGATTTAATTGGAATTTCTATAAGCCGATCAGCCATCTACTGATACACGCCGCGGTTATAGCACCTTTGGATACTTTGTGTTTTTTATTATCATCCCACATCTGCCGGTATTAAGCGCAGGCACGGATCTAGAATATTTTGTTGCTTTTGGAGCTCAGTAATTTTATTGCTTGCATGTTTGAGACATAAGTGTTATCTAATATCGGTAATTAATTACACTGCGTTTGAGCTCTACTTTAAAACTCAGACCTTTCTCTGTTAGGTAACTAGTTCATTGTATGACACGATGAAGAATTTTTAAAAGTAGGTTTTTAGAAATCTACTTTATTGCGCTCATGTTTAAATTGCTTTATAGCTATATTTAGATATATTTTTTAATAAGCTAAAATAAGTCTAGAATCTGGATCCGCGTCTGTTCATATATAGTTAGATATATTATATCCATTTATATCATAAACAAACGTTATAGACTCCGCAAACGGCATGACTGCTTAAATGTGAGTAAATACTATTTGCACTTAGCATTTATTAATGAGTAACTAATTGAGAAACAACATTTCTTTGGATATTAAAACTCGACATATTTGTATAGTGAAATTATTGTATGCTATAAAAAGTTTTCGATCTAAAAGATAATCGATAGGTATAATAACTCCATTGCTATATTTATGCTCTCATTACGAACAGTTAGCTACAAAAGTAGCTGCAAAAATGCAAAATTTCAAAAGGCCTATACGCGCGTTTAAATGAAATAAAAAACGTTGTATGATCTGAAGTAAATACCTTTCATTTTATTTTTGTGTTGTTTTATTTAAGTGCATAGGCGATCTGAAGTGATGAATTTGTTGTGAGGCTACTTATGTGAGGACTGAAGATTGAGAAACCTTTACAACAATTTAATTGACTAAGGCGTCGCACATACACTGTCAAATGTTGTAGCAACTATACGTCGTGCTGCTGTTGCTACGTGCTGCCGACATGATTTCGTTTTAATTGCTACGCATCTAACAATTGCTATGCAATGCAATCAGCCGTGTATTATATACTGACCACTGCTGAGCACGGGTCTAGTGAGAGGGGTTAGGCCTTAGTCCACCACGCGGCCTAGTGCGGGCTGGCAGACTTCACATACTCTCGAAATTCTTATGGAGAATTCTTAAGTATGTAGGTGTCCTCACGATGTTTTCCTTCACCGTTAAAGCGAACGATAATTGATAAACAATACATCTAACAATTACTCCAACTGAATTGTCAAATGAATTAAAATAAGTTAGTTGACAGTTTCGGCCATTTTGTTTCATGTGTCTACAACAGATGCTACGACGCGGATCTTAAACTAATCAATACAAATCCAAATAGCAGCTACAACGGGCCAAATAAATTAATTATGATGGAGATTCCCATAGCGTTTATTCGTCATTATATCTGACGTAACGTGGTGGAGTTTTAGGGAGCGAGAAAGTTAAACCATATCCCATCGCTAATTGCGGAAACATGTCGTAATGAGGATCGCACACGCCAATGCGTCGAGCCATCCTGGGAACAATAACAAGTTAATGCTTCTATGTATTACGGACAACCCCATACACTTTTGGGGATGTTATTGTGTTGAGCTTAAACGGGTATGGTGTTGATGGCTTAACTCAAATTATGTTGTGAAATTTACGTATATGTTTAATGAATGCTGTATGTGTATATTGTTAAGTTAAAGCAAAAATTTGAAATAGAATTTTTATAAAGTCTCCTTTTTATTAGGAAGTAAAAAATGTTTTGCACATAATAAACTAGACAGCGTGTTTTTATTGCCTAATTTTACTGGTTATAGTATATTATAATATCTTGTATCCCAAGGATAGCGATCCCCGTACACAAGATGCTAAAAGCCGCCATAGTGACCCCCGTAAGTGCGTCGCATTCTGGGATCAGCCTTGTATATGCGGTTCCAACAGGCCGGCATGATCCCCTGTCGGACCGATACCGAACTCATTTTTGTTCTAACTCAGAAAGAATTATTAATATGGAAAAAAGTTATAAGCCTTTGAATTTCGGTAGAAGGGATAAGTGACAAGAAACAGAAAAGACGCGCAATACCCACATTTGAACTCATAGAGAATTGCAACGCATGCGAAAGAAAGAGATGAAGCGATAACCCCACTACGCACCCACTGCTGCCCATTGCAATATAAATGACTGCCTCATTTCTTAACCAATCGGAACCCGATGACGATGGCTTCACGGCTGTGAAGCGTGGGAGGAGGAAGAAAAGGGCGGTCGCTGCCGATAGTGTCCCCGCGCCTTCTGCGCCTTCAGCGCCTTCAGCGCCGTCAGCGCCTTCAGCGCCCCCCGCATCGGCGTCGACGTCGTCGCCACCGCCGCCACCAACCCAACCTAAGGCTAAAAAGCCCCCGCGACTGAACCTTCAGTTGCCCGCCAACATGTCCATTCCGGACGTCTTCGCTGAGCTGCGCCGGCAGCACATCAGCATCGCCAGCAACTCATGGAATAAAATCCATAAGCTTCTCGCTCTGCAGCCCGCCTCAATCGCGGACCACAGAGCTCTGACCAGATTCCTGGACGCCAGGAAATTCCATTACTTCACTTTTGCTCTCCCGGATGAACGTCGCTTCCGCTACGTCATCCGGGGTATTCCCGTAGAAATGTCTGCCCAAGAAGTCAAGGATGGCCTCCTTGAGAAGGGCATCAAAGTCTTAGAGGTGCACAGGATGCACCGTCAGTCCCGTGCCTCCCGGCCGGGCATTCAATATGAGATGGTTCTCGCCATCTTACAATCCTCGGAAGACGTTAAACGTCTTTACGAAATTAAGGACATCTCCGGGCTAGGCGGCTTCACCGTCGAAACCCCTCACAAATCAGGTCAGGTAGGGCAGTGTCACAACTGCCAAAAATACGGCCACAATTCCCGTGGCTGTCGCCTCCCCGCCAGGTGCGTCAAGTGCCTCGGCGAACATGGCACACTAGAGTGCCCCCGTCCCAAAGATAGGACTCAGTGCACGGAGCCCCCTTCGTGCACTAACTGTAGGCAGACGGGCCACCCCGCCAACTACCGCGGGTGCCCTAGGGCCCCCAAAAAACAATCCAGAGCTCCTAAAGCTCTAGCCCCTCAGGCCGCCCCACCAGCTTTCAAGCTGGCTCCTGCTCCGGTGCGTAACCCGTGGTTCCCACCCACGGCACGCCCGGACCCCCGTCTTAAGGCCCACGGCGGAGTCACTCCCGCCACCCCGGCCACAACTCCAAAACCACCACATCCGTCCCCTTCGGCTACCGCGGCTCCTCCTTCAGAGGCAGCCCAGCCAACTCCAACCAATCCCAAACCCAAACCCAAACCCCATCCTACAACCCGCCAGGTGGCGACGACGCCGGCGTCAAACAACTCTGCGGAATCAGTCTCCGCCCTCCTATGTTCTCCGGAGATCATGCGTCTCCACGGCAAAATTGCCGAACTCTCCGCTCTCATCTCCCGCTCTGGGGACGAGGAGCACGTAATCCTCGCGGAAATATATTTGACCCAAAACAAAATTTACTGGGCCATCAACAACGCCGTGCGCCTTCCGTCGTCATCATAAATGGCGAACGACAGCGCGGTGCATCCCCCTAAGCGGACCAAACCTCGCTCCATCAGAGTGGGGTTTTTCAACATCAATGGTATTCGCGGCCAGCGTGCCGAACTCTCTGATTTTGTCCGCACAAACAACTTAGACGTTTTCCTCATCCAGGAAACGTTCCTCAAACCCGCCCATCGCAGTCCCAATATCTCTAATTTCAACATGGTACGCAACGATCGTACCAGTGGCCCGTTTGGAGGCACCCTCATTTACTACAAAAGGTCCCTGCACTGCATACCCCTAGACCCCCCAGATAGCTTGAGGAACATTGAGACTTCAGTTTGCAGGCTAGCTATGACAGGACATCCGCCGATCACCATCATATCGGCCTATCTCTCGCCCTCTAAGGAGCTTCACTCCGATGAGCTCAAGACCCTATTGGAAATGGGGGACTCCGTCATTCTGGCGGGGGATCTCAACGCCAAGAACACTCTCTGGGGCTGCAACTCAACCTCTGGGAGAGGTGCCGCCCTGGAGAGCTGTCTTGAAACAATAGATATGAGCATACTGGTTCCTTCTGAACCTACCCACTATAGCGCAATTGACGACGAGTACCGACCCGACATACTCGACATAGCGCTCGTAAGGAACGTAAGCCTTCGCGTGCGTTCCATGCAAGTGCTACAAGAGTTAGACTCTGACCACAGACCTGTGATCCTAGATTTAGTCCCCCAAAACTGTCCAACAGACACAGGTCCCAACGTTCCGATGAAGGTGAAAACGAATTGGCGCCTCCTAGGCACCAAACTCGCGGACACCTCATCCACAGATCTTTCCGCGATTCCGACCAACATCGTGACTCCTGAGGAAACGACCAGCGCGATACGCTCCTTCACCAACCACCTGCAAAACGTCCTGAGCGAAAGCTCCGAGAAGGTGCCTGAGACTGTCCACAGTCAATGGCAACTTCCCGACGACGTGCGAGAGGTGGTGAGGTTGCGTAACTCCACGCTCAGAGCCTGCGCGACGAGCCCCACCCCGGAACGACGACATCTTGCGCGCTACCTCCAACGTGAGGTTAGACGTCGCATAAAAGAGGTCGTCGATTCGAGATGGGAATCTCGCCTAGCAGAACTCGACCCGACACATCAGGCCTTTTGGCAACTGTGTCGTTCCTTCAGGAGAAACGATGTGACCTCCATGCCTCCGCTCAATCGTCCGAATCAACGGCCGGCGTTCGATGACGACGAGAAAGCGGAACTTCTGGCCTGCAGTCTGGAGTCTCAATGTTCTCTCTCAACAATACCCGTAGACCACGACCATCTTGTTGCGGTTAATTCACTCGTCGAAAGTAGGAACGCGGTCCGGCCACCGCCGATCTCTAACTCAAACGATATCATCTACATCGACGTCGACCCGGACGTCGACCCGCCGCCGCCCGATCCCCTTGCACCGGTGACAATCGAAGAAGTCATCGATCTGATCAAGGCACTCAAACGTCGTAAGGCCCCCGGGGGCGATAGGATACCCACTCGCATGATCAAGATGCTCCCGGAGCATCTGGTCAAGATCCTTACCGCGATTTATAACGCCGCGTTTCTTAACTGCCTCTTCCCAGAGGACTGGAAGGAGGCAGTTGTGATAGGCATCCATAAGCCGGGAAAACCCGCATTCGAGCCATCTTCCTACAGGCCTATCAGCCTGCTTAGCACTCTGGGCAAAATTTACGAGCGGATCGTCCTCGACCGCCTCAAAATCGTCGCCCATAATAATAATTTGATCCCTCCTGAACAGTTCGGTTTTCGCACCAGGCACAGTTGTGTCAACCAGGTGCTCCGCATCACGGAGCACGTCCATGATAGATTCCGCGTCGGCATGCCAACCGGCGCTATCTTTTTCGATATTGAAAAAGCATTCGACAGGGTGTGGCACAACGGCTTGCTCTTCAAGCTGTACACTCTCAACGTGCCCACACATCTCGTGCACATCATACGAGAATTCCTGTCGAATCGTGGATTCAAATATCGCGTGGAGGGAACTCTTTCTTCCCGACACTCCATCACGGCCGGAGTCCCGCAAGGCTCCGCCCTCTCCCCCTTTCTTTTCTCGCTGTACACAAGCGACATCCCGAAACCGAAGAACGCCCATCTGGCGCTCTTCGCTGACGATACAGCAATCTACGCTTCACGTAGAGACCCTGACCAAGTGGTGCGCATTTTGCAGACCGCCGCCGACCAGCTCGGTGAGTGGTTCCGCAAATGGCGAATCACCGTCAACCCCACCAAGAGCCAGGCCATCCTTTTCACTCGGAAAACGAGGGTCCAAGTGGCTCGCACCTCAGTCCGCATGTCCGACCAGGTCATACCCTGGAAGGACAAAGCCAAATACTTAGGAGTGATCCTTGATCAGAAGTTGACCTTCTTGCCACACGTAAACGCGGTACGCGCGCGAGCCGCATTCGCGATGAGTCAATTGCATTGGCTCACAAACAAAAAAAGTAAAATGTCCATCCGCAACAAGATTAGGATATATACCGCGTGCATTAGGCCCATAATGACGTACGCGTCACCCGTATTCGCTCACATGCCGCCCGCTCGACTTAAGCGTATGCAGGTGTTGCAGAACAAATTTCTCAGATACGCTCTTGGTGCCCCGTGGTACGTTCGCAATCGCAACCTCCACGTGGACACCAACATGCCGACCATCAGGCATTTCATGCAAAACGCCAGCAAACGCTACTTCGATCGGGCGGAAAAACATCCGAACACGCTAATTCGCAAAGCGTCGATCTACACTCCATTCGACCGCGCCAAATGGAGACGGCCGCGTTCCGTATTAACCGATCCAGAGGACGACATCACTCTGGCAATCCGAGAAAAAAACGAGTTTTTAAAACTCATACACTCCACAAGACCGCAGTTCCGTCCTCGCCGTCGAGGACCTCGCCGCGTTCCCCGTCGCCCTCCCGACCCCCATGACAGTTCCGGCCCGGGTGCCGATGTAAACAACCCGAACTGATAGGATTAGGTAAAAATCCTTCCCCCCCACTAATCGTTGAATGTCTCATTCTCCCCTCAGCGACCGTCCTGAGCCGAGGTTCGTAACCCGTTAGTGGGTTGCCCTCAGCATGGTTGCTTAAATTCAGGGTTGCGAGCGCACCAGCGTTCACCCTAAAGACCGGTGTGGCCAGAAAAGCCGACCCTAGTCAGGCTACTGGCAGAATAGTCAGGGACAAAAAAAAAAAAAAAAAATCTTAACCAATTTTAATGCAGTTTTCACAGAAGGGCTTCTTGTGCATGCTATTTACCGTTACAAATAGAATAATGTATACAATCAATCCTAGGATGATCCCCTATTGCGTCAAGTGGCGAGCGTCATCATATCTCGTCAATCGACACTATCTGGACTCCTCTCTCTTTACCATCAGGTACAGTAGGGTTACTTTGCGATGTCCGTATAAAAAGTAGGTAAATAAGAAACCGGTCCGCCTGATGATAAGCGACCCTGTCCCCCAAGGACTTAGAGCAATGCCGGGGGCACAGCCTAGCCGCTGTCTGCCAGACGTAGCGTAGTGGACGAAGGCCTTAACCAGTAGTAGAGGAGATTAATTGATCCTAGCAGTGAAATAGTAATTCATACTAGCCCTGTATTATAATACCGGTATTATGACGACACAGCCGTACCACAAAATAATTTTAATGATATTATCAGCGTGTCACTTCCCGTTGAACGAACACGGATATCAATTAGTGGCTTTAGTTGCTTTATTTGTGTGATATGTGTCAAAACTTTGTGGTAATCTTTTATCTAATATGCTTTCCAGATCACTGGAGCGTTAGCGTTAATCTCAAATCAAGTTATTTGATTACTAGTTATGGTAATTAAAATGGACTGCTTCTATATTTTTTGGAATAGATTAATATTCATATATTTTATAGGACTTGGTAGTTAATTACGTATCGGGTGTAAGTAGAGGGTAATACTTGGCAGGGATTGCTTTACATAAAGATATTATAATCGGTTAGGTTTGCCTAACTAAATAACCTAACCTAAATCGCCTTTGGATAGCATCGTTTCTGTCACTCCTGTGTGATATGTATCGCTGACTTACCGATTGCCTACAACTCGATGCTTAATATTTCCTGTCAAGTACTTTATACAGGTAGTTTTTTCTAGAATTTATAATGATAAGAATTTTTTTATTTGCTCTTACGCCGTTCAATTTGATGTTTTCCAATATGAAATCTATCTTCATTATTTTAGCGGAAATTATGATATTAAAGCCATGCAAAGAGCTATAGAATAGGTTTATCTCTCTGAGTCTCTCCCAATGGGGATGACACCCATGATTAATAAGGTATGATTAATTATCATTTATTATTGGTATCAGCAACTAAAAGAGACGGAAAATGCCATAAACCTAATATTGGAGTCATTAATGATCCAAAAATACAATTGGAACGAAATTTTAAAACTGATTTTATTGCACTGATGTTTGTATGTCGATTTTTCGTAGTTTATATTTTAAACATTATCTTTCCACAAGAAACTATATTGTGCCCTATTTCAACAGAAAAAGCTGCACAATAATGTGAATCTGTGTGCCAAATTTCATAGAAATTTAAAAAGAACAGTTTTTCATATGCTAAAGGACTTGTCCAAAAACGGACCTAAAATTCTAACCGAGAAAATGTATATATATTTGGATACAACTCCTAAAAACTTTTACAATAAATCGTTTAATTTTAAAGACCTCCGATTTTGAGATTTATGTAATTTTATTTTGCTTAAAAACTACACTGAAATGAAATGAAATGAAATGAAATGAAATAATTTATTCGAACCCATAAAATGTTATACATTATTTAGATTCCGTCAATATTAACTCTACCACCAGTTCGGAAAGCAGTTCTCACTAGAGAAGAACGGGCAAGAAACTCTAGTGTAGCTCTTTTCAAAATCAGTTCAAGGTATAAAATACATTGCATTATGTAGAGAAAAAAAATATATACAATTCAGTATTTGTTAACTTATGTTTAGAGCAGTTCATTTATATACTCGCAAAATAGATAATAAAAATTTAAATTCCAACACGAGTGCATAACTATCTCAGGATGGCGAAATCACTGACAAATAATCGGTGGAAGCCATAAATTAAAAGAAGAAGAAGAAGAACTATCTCAGGAATCATGTAATAATTTGATTTAAGATATACCCCCAACACTTATATATATATAGTAAGCGAAAAGGGCAGACCAGTCCACACAAGCAGCACCCGTTCACGAGTTACACGAGTATGACACTTAGTATGAACGTTTTTAAAAAAGTTAGTTATAAATGGGGGGGGACTAAGAATTTTCTTGCAATGGTTCCAAGATCCTTATTTTGCCCCTTTAACCCGTCACAGCCTGCGGTGGACACAGGTCTCCATTTATATAAGGAAATTAGCTTATAGCCATATATAAGCGGGCGTTGACGGATTAATATCCATAAAGTTTGAGCCTGGTTAGATTTTTAGGCCCAGCACCCATACAAAAAGCGGACATCTTTTGAGTAAGGTTTTCGTTTTGGTTATAGTTTCACAGGTATCGCGAGCAGTGGGGTAACTCCTGAAACTGATTCGATTGTTCGATTGTTCCTGGATTCGAACTCGATTCGATCTCGATTCGAACTTGAAATGCGCACTCCCGACGTCGATCGACTAGCTGATCAAAAACGGCCGTTATCAACTCGTCGATCGAGTATTCGTTCACAGATTATAGCTGTATCCTGTAGATCACGTCATATTTATGTGGCTATGTTCTATGGAGAACTTCATTACAATAATTTATATTAAATTTATTTTACTTATAAAACGATGCTCCAGTTGTTGTTACGTACATATTTATATAAATATAAGAAATTATTACGTTTTTTATTGAGTTTTTTGTAATAATTCAGCAACCAAAGATAAATTGAGTTGCCCAAATCTATTTAGTCTATGCTATGAACTATCAAAATATCTGACATTGTCAGCGTCACGTCACAACTATATAAGTCGTAGCGGGAAACTCAAAATACAGTTTTTGGTTAAGATTTAGAATCTTGTAACAGGAGTTTGAGGTCAAAACTGGCATTAATTGGATTATTTATTGTTTTCACATATAACAAAACCATTTTCAAGCTTAGAAAATATATTTTTTTGGGAACTAATATCGAATTATTTTTATTTTTATATGGTTAAAATTAGTAAAGTTATAATTTACTGGTCTCTCATATGTAAGAGTCCGTCTGGGTGGGTACCACCGCAATGTCTATTTCTACCGGCAAGCGGCAGTGTGCGTGCACTGTTGTGTTTCGGTTTCAAGGACATTGTAGCCAGCGTAACTACTGGACATAATGAGACTTAACATCTTATGTCTCAGGATGACGAGTGCAGTGGAATGCCACACAGTACTTTGTAACTCAAAGTGCTGGATAGTGTTGATATTGTTTATAGCCTGGAGTCTGGAATTTGTGCCCGATATGGCGATAGGATCGCCCCCTGTCACATCATGTGACGGAATACGCACGATGAAAAGTGGGTGCATTAGTAGTAGCGCCTCTGCCTACCACTTCGGAGATAAAAGGCGTGAGTATGTGTGTGTGTAAAGATAAAAATAAATTGATATCAGTTTCCAAAAAAAGTTACAGGCAAGTTCTAGGCTCAAAAATGGTTTTATTATAAGTGAAAACAAAAACAAAAAAATGTATTTTTTTCAGTATCAGCCCTTAATTAAAGTTTGAACATAATATGATGTGTAAATCAGAATGATTATAAATGGTTATGATATGAATATAATAAGAACTAGACTTCACCCAGTGGTCGAGATTAGACTGCATTTCATAAAAATATGTAACAGGGCTTAATGAGATAAAAGGAAAAAGTAGATTTTTGTCTTAACATGTATATTATTATTTTATAACAAACTAAGAAACAACTAAATTTAAAAAAATCAAACAATAACTCACAGACTTTGAACAAGACGTTGCCGTGCATTTTGCCTACGTCGTAGCTCATCATTTCGAGATGATGATGAGGCATGTAAGACATTGTCTGCAATGCCTGTCTCCATGTCTTCAGCAATAATAATAAGGGATGGGCAGTTATGCAAACTTCGAAACTCATCGCAATCCATATTGATTGCCCGATTAGTAAAACGGCCCATCCTAAGCAAATTTCTTCTTCTTCGATTGTCAATACGGTTAGCTTCTTTAAGAACATTAAAAAATTATTGAAGTCTAGCCATAATTGCTCAGATATTTTTAAAAATTCTCACCAAAACACAAAACAACTTCACTTGAACCGTACACGGCACCTATTTAGCAATCGTAGAATTTGACAGATAAAGTCGAATTGACAACTCGATTCACGATCGTACGAACGAGTGGAGAGTAAGCATTTCTCGATCCTAACGGATTTTTTTGATCCAAGTAAGTTCCAATTTGAGGCACAGCTCTATCGTGCGCTAGTGTAGATTTCGGGAGTACCAAAACGCTTGAGATCGAATCAAACTCGATTTGATTTAGGATTCGAACGTGTCAGGAGTAACCCCACAGATCATAGTATTCAATAATCACTAGTATTTCACGCGCTCGCATACACTACATTATAAATGAAAGTTGATTCATCTGGTATATGCGTACCAAATGTGATTCTGTTATGGACCAGCATTAAGATGTGAAAGTACCAATTGGCTCTGAATTACTTGCCATAAACTAGATGTTAGCAGTGAAAGTCAATGGCTATTGATTTTGTGCAAATCGAAGTGATAGTAGGCTTATAAGGTACAGGTAATTGCTTGGAATATGTTTACATAATCAGTTGAGTTGGATTCGAGAAACGTAGGCTGTAATTCTCCGGTGGCAAGGAGCTTTCTAAACTATTCTCCATTAATTCTGAAATAAATCAGTTACGATGATTTTGGAATCTTTGATTAATTATATGCCTAGATAGCGTGACGCGCTGGAATGAAACTAAAACAAACAGACCAACTTTTGTTAAGCTAGTATGCGTGACAGCTGTGTCATACGTTATCGCTGCAACATTCTGCGTATCCTTGTGTGCGCGCATAATGATACCAGTTATTACATGGTTTCTATTAAAACGGGGAGAAAATTATATCCATGAAAAACAACAAAAATTTATTCACTCGAACTCATTTAGTGGGAAACAATTGGCCTCTATTTTTTTCGACGCGTGTGAAACGTTCAGTGTCTATATAGGTATATAATTAATCAAAGTTTGGAATATTAGATTTGTTTGTTACTGCCGATATTAGATTACACATTTTTATGTGTTTTATTTTATTTATTTGTTTAGTAATAGCTAAATGAGTTTTCAGATTGATTACGAAATTTTTGTCTGAATTATCCGGTTGTCGGATGATATTTCCATACATATATACGTTCCATTTGAATAAAATTTTCTTTTATTTTATATTTTATCTATATTTGTTTAAACAGTCTATTTATCTTGTACTTGATAATTTGTGAATTGTGATACCAACCGAATCAGCACAGATTTCCCTTAACATATCCAAATCCTCGTCAAATGTTAGATTAGAAAGGATAAAATGAATCCAACAGTTTTCACCGTCGGATGTCCAACATTAAGGGATCAAGGCGAATATTACACCGTCCACTTATCGGCACTTACCGCAACGCAGAGATTGGTGACGTCCGGCGCAAACGCAGGCGTCGCGACCGGTTCGCCGCCTATTATCCAATTCATACAATTTTGTATCGAATGACGTTGATGTATGTCATTGACATGTGTGTAAAAATCTTGAACTCTAAATAAAGGACATACAGATCTGTATTGTATCACAATGAAGGGTGAACGTTCAAGAATTAATTTCTATATGTATAATTCATAATATTATAACTGTTCAACTATGTGAGGAATATGTATGAGTAGGCCGGTAGGAATTGTATAATACGCATCATTCGTTACTGTTATGCTATTATTAATGAAAGTACTAAATTAACGTAACTTAACGTAACTTATTAACGTAAGCAAGCTGATGTGGGAGTGGGCAGGGCACATAGTTCGAAGAACTGACGGCAGGTGGGGCAAAAAGGTTCTCGAGTGGAGGCCACGTACTAGCAAGCGCAGCGTTGGCCGTCCATCTGCAAGGTGGACAGACGACTTGATAAAGGTCGCTGCAACACACTGGATGCAGGCCGTTTTTGACAGGTCCGTCTGGAAATCTTTAGGGGAGGCTTATGTTCAGCAGTGGACGTTGTTGGGGATTCTCGTTATCAGGAAAAATAATTTAAAACAGCTTCCGAAATCAAGTACGTGTAATGCAGTTCACAACGTTAGACCAAAAAAAAAAAATATTATAATTATGTCGGTAGCAGAGAACACCAAGCGCCTATCCGTATTGAAGTACGATTAGGATGCAGGTAGCCAATTTGTTGCCGTTATGCTTCTAGTAGGCGTAGGCGTGAACATGCCCCCGGGCGTTGAAAGGTTCCCTTTCAACCAGAAGCGTCCACCTCAGGAAGTGGGCAAATCTTGCTGCAGGATCTACGAACGACTCCACTTGAAGTTTTGATGTCTGCTACCCGAGTGATCCCATCAGGACCAGGATAAACTGCTACAACTCGGCCCAGTTTCCACTTTAATGGTGGGAGATGTTCTTCTTTCAAGACAACGAGACTGTCTACCTTAAGAGACGTATGATTTGAGCGCCACTTTACTCTCTCCTGTAGTTCACCTATGTACTCCTTGCTCCATCTTGTCCAAAAATGCTGACGTAATTGTTCGATTCGTTGGAATCGATTTAAATGACTGGTAGAGGAGTTTTCGAGGTTTGGAACTGGAAGGGCGGTCAACGGTCGTCCAATAAGAAAGTGTCCTGGTGATAACGGCTGTAGATCATTGTGGTCAGACGAAATAGCTGTGAGCGGGCGTGAATTTAATACTGCTTCTATTTGTACCAGAACAGTGTTCAATTCTTCATACGTAAGATTACAATTGCCCAATACTCTATGCAAATGATATTTAATAGATTTGACACCTGCTTCCCAAAGTCCTCCAAAATGTGGAGAGTAAGGTGGGATAAAATGAAAATTGATCTCCTCATTGGCCATGTTCGAAGGCAATGAAGAGCAGTTACTCTTTAAAAACTTGCCGATTTCGTTGTATGCACCGACAAACGAGGTACCATTATCGGAATAAATGTCTTTGGGTTTTCCCCTTCGAGATATAAACCTGCGTAGAGCTGACAAAAAATTATCACTAGTTAGGTCACCTACTAACTCTATGTGAATTGCCTTTGTTGTGAAGCAAACAAAAATGGCAATGTATACCTTAATCAATTTACAGCCTCGTCCACGACGATTCGCTGCCGTGACGGGGCCAGCATAATCTACGCCCACACACTCGAACGGGTAACCCCCTGGTCGCAAGCGCGGACCTGGTAGATTCCCCATTAGAGGAGTGATAACTTTTCCCTTCATACGATTGCAACGAACACACTGATGGTAACATAATTTTGCTAAATTACGACCACCAATAGGCCAGTACTTTTCTTTAATGGAGGCTAACATCAACTGTGGCCCTGCGTGCATTAATCGTGTGTGCTCATAAGAGAATAAAAGCTTGGTTAAGCGATGTTTGGACTGTATTAATATAGGGTGCTTCTTATCATAGCAGAATGACGAATTTTCTAATCGACCGCCAACACGCATTATGTTATTTTCATCTAAGAAAACATTAAATTTATGCAATGGATTTTTTGGACTTAAACATTTCTTTAGCATTAATATTTCATATTCAGGGAATGACTCGGATTGAGAAATTTTGATTAATATATTGAACGCCTCTTGTAACTCACTATTGTTAAGATAATCGGTTATTTCAGGCTGCCGTTTACAAGCTTTAATAAATCTTGAAACATACGCTACTGTTCGTTTAAGTCTAATAACATTGGAAAAACGATTAAAATCTATAAAACTTTTATTGTTACATATATGAGTCGCTAAGGAAGAGTGCAACGAAATTTCAGCACGAACCTCGGGAAGGGATTCCACTTTTAGTGGATTCGAAGGCCAAAGCGAAATATTATTATGTTTTAAAAATTGTGGACCGGACCACCATAGATCAAGAGACGGGATTAAAATTAGTTTCACACCACGTGACAGATGATCAGCTGGGTTTTGATCTGTTGGAACGTGTCTCCAGGAACAGTTACTCGTTCTCTCCAAAATGTCAGCGACGCGGTTGCGAACAAAAGGTTGAAGCTTGTTTGGTAACATCCTTAACCAACCTAATACTATGGTGGAGTCAGTCCAAAAAGTTGTATGTGCAACTTTAACTCTCAGAGAGGCAATTACCTTCTCATAAAGACGAACTCCTACTAAAGCTCCACAGAGCTCCAATCTTGGAATGGTAGTGGGCTTTATGGGAGCCACTCTACTTTTGGCGACAAGTAGACGTACTAACGTATTACCATTTCTATTAATACTACGTACATATAAACACGCTCCATATGCATATTGAGAAGCGTCTGAAAAAACGTGAATGTCTATTACTTCATGAGAATGACATAGAACAAGACGGGGAATGCGAATGTTATTTAAAACTGGTAAGCTATAAAGTATTTCTGACCAAGTTTTGGCAATGTCTGATGGTAACGATTCGTCCCATGACAATTTGTGCAACCACATTTTTTGTAGCAGCATTTTCATACAAATTACGCCAGGGGCTAATAAGCCCAAAGGGTCAAAAATTTGAGCAATAACTGAAAGCATTCCTCGTTTAGTTAAATTATATGAATTTGTAATATCTACCGATATACAAAGTTCATCAGATTTTGTCTTCCAGCAGACACCTAGTGTCTTGCTCGATTCAATAGCGCTGATGTTCAAATCAAGCGATTGGGGATCTGCCTGACCAGAGAGAACTTGAGGCTCGTTAGTTTTCCATTTTCGCAATGGCATGCCAGCTGAAGCTAACGCAGCAGTTACCTTTACACGTATATTTTTGACTGATTCTATTGTGTCATCGCCAGTAAGAAGGTCATCGACGTAGAAGTCATGAAGTATGATTTCAGAAACTTTGACATCATCACACTCAAGACCAATTTGTTTGAGGCATCTAGTCGCAAGATACGGGGCGCTGGCTGTTCCATACGTCACGGTATTCAATTCAAAGACCTTAAGTGGATCTGACGAGTCATTACGCCAATATATTTTTTGCAGAAACCTATCATCAGGGTGTACGACAACCTGGCGATACATCTTCTCTACATCGGCTGCCAAGATATATTTATGTTGTCTAAATCTGAGAAGAATGGATAGTAGGTCATCTTGTACAGTGGGACCTACCATCTGAAGATTATTACATGATACACCTGACGTTGTTGGACTACTGGCGTTAAAAACTACTCTGAGTTGCGTGGAGGAACGATTTTCTCGCAAAATTCCATGATGTGGAATGAAGTAATTCTGAGAATGTGGATCAAAATGGCATTCTGACATGTGTCCTAGGCTTAAATACTCTGACATGAAATCGATATAACGTTGTTTAAATGAAGGCTGACTTTTAAACCTACGTTCTAATGAGAAAAGACAACGTTTAGCTCGTTCAGAGGAGTTACCTAAATTTTCTGTTGATTGTTTTAAAGGAATCCTTACACAGAAACGGCCGTCAACTAATCGTGTCGTATTCCTCACAAAGTGTTCCTCACACAATCTTTCTTCTTCAGAATAATATGATGACTTAGGGCTAACTTCTTCGAGCTGCCAAAAACGCGTTAAGAGGTTTTGGATATCATCATTAAGAAGATTATTGTAGCTGGAATCAACTTTTATAAAATTACATGAAATCGGATGCGACCGGCGCGTTGAATAAATACTGTGCAAAGTTCCACAAACTAGCCAACCAAGCCTTGATTCCCAAAGCTTCGGGTTGCCGTTTCCTAACTCAATCTTTTGTATTCCTAATAAATCCCAAAAAACATTAGCACCAATCACTATATCCACTTCAGACGGCAGATAAAAATGTGGGTCAGCTAAAGCAATATCATTCGGAATGCTTAAATTCGAGATATCTAATTGACGACTAGGAACAGTATCGGTAATAGTCGGCAAAACAAAGCAAAGAAGATTGGTAGAAAAGTTTTCAGTTAATGAAGTTACTAAAACACGACACGTTTTAGTCGTGTATGATTTTGAATTGTTGACGCCAAAGATTGGCTTATGTATGTAATTAACGGGCAAACTTAATAATTGGCACATTTTCTCAGTCATGAGGCAAGACGTACTACCCGGGTCAAGCAACACACGCGCGATATGTTCAGAATCATATTTATCATATATTTTAACTAAGACAGTCGCCAACAAAGTGTCTGAATCATTATCTGATGTCATGTCAACACAAGCTGATAGTGTCAGTTGAGTTGAAAGTCCATCTTGTGATGATGGGTTTGAGGGCTTGATAGCACTCTCTGTACCCATAGAAACAGATTTTGCGGCGGGCTTTTTGGGGTCTGTAACATGTAATAATGTATTATGCTTGCGTTTGCAAATTTTGCAACCATTCTTTTTACAATGGTTGGCATAATGACCACTACGAAGACAATTATAACATAGTTTATATTGGGGTAATAAATCTAGTCTTTGTTCATTTGTAAGACTGAGAAATTGAGAGCAGTTATAAAGAGGATGGTCACCATTACATTTTGGACACTGTTTTAATGCCAACGAGCTGTTGTTACCTACTGCTAACTGCGGCTGTGTATTCGAAATTGACATCATAGTTTTAATTTTAACATTAGATTTAATGGATTGATTAAATTGAACAGCACGAGATCGCTCCACGTTTTCAAGTAGTTCCGCGCGGTTTCTCATGAACTCGAGAAATATTTTTAAAGTTATCGGCTTCTCTTTATCTAACCTACCTTTGAACTCTTCCCAGTGATGAGATGTTTTCCTATCCACCTTTTGAATCATCATATAAATGAGCAGAGTATCCCAATGGGTAGTGGGTTCCCCTAAAGATTCTAATGAACGTAAATTTTTATTAAAATGATCTATTATACTATTTAAGCCTTCAAAAGATTCTTTGTTCAGTGATTCCAAACTAAATAAAGCTGTAACGTGGTTTTGGATTAATGCTCGCTTACTATCGAAACGCTCGCACAATAATTTCCATGCCACAGGATAGTTTAATGCAGAAAACTCAACAGATCGAATGACAGTGGTTGCTGGTCCGGAGACAGATGCTCTGAGATAGTGAAATTTATTGATATCGTCCATATCATCGTTCGTATGAATAAGGCTAGCAAAAGTGTCCCTAAATTCGATCCAATTTTCAAAAGCTCCATTAAATGTTGGAAGGTTTATCGTGGGTAGCTCAACATGTTTACGACTACTTGAATGAGACGAGACTTCACTACCTGAGACTTCATTTTTGAGGTTACGTGAAAGAATTTCTTGAGCGTAAGAAAGATGCTTGTAATATAACGTTTCAAAATCATTTCTTTCTGGTATTTGCAGGTTTACATCATCGACTAAACATTCCAGACGTAATTGCACCTCGTCATATTGGTCATACAATTTTTCAATCTTACCTATTCGTATCTGCAACTCATTTACCTGTGACTGGCTCAATGATTGGTTCAAATCATTTAGGTAATTAGCAAACGCAGTTAGACGGCCTTTGAAACTAGCTCGCTTTTTTATTAGTTCCTTTTCCTCCCTTTCGGACATTTTGGAAACTATTGAAGCGTGTGTCAAACCTGGAACGTATACAGGTAACAATATAAATAATTATGTATTTAATGACTTACTCATTAAGTCTAAAACTGCAATTACACAAAAGTACCTACTGCCTACGTTATGAATTTACAATATCTATATAATATAATATCTATAAATTACAATTTAGGTATTTACAATTCAGTCTTATTTAATACAAATATAATATTACATACATTTACAATTAATAGCAAACTAAGGAATGGAAGTCACAATTAATAATTATGATTAAGAAGGCATTGAATTTAACGGGAATACGTTATAACAATAATGATTCAATTGCCTAGATTCTGCTTAGCTGCTAAATATAAGTGCGGGTAAGTTACATTATTTGTATGTATGTAATATACGTTGAATAGTGAGTGGTATAAATAACTAATAGGAACACATATAACGTACTACTAACCTTATTCGGTTTTTAGGCTGAATACTACCTGATTAAGAGTAATGGGTGAAATAATATACAATTAACGTTGAACACTGTCTGGAGTCCACATCTACTTGCCACGACGATGTCCCGTTACCTCACGTTAATTGACCGTTATTCAATTTTTCACCAAATATCCTTCTTTTTTTATTTTTTATTTGCACTGGTGATTTTTCTAATTATCCGGCTCGAAGGACCATGTTGGGGATTCTCGTTATCAGGAAAAATAATTTAAAACAGCTTCCGAAATCAAGTACGTGTAATGCAGTTCACAACGTTAGACCAAAAAAAAAAATATTATAATTATGTCGGTAGCAGAGAACACCAAGCGCCTATCCGTATTGAAGTACGATTAGGATGCAGGTAGCCAATTTGTTGCCGTTATGCTTCTAGTAGGCGTAGGCGTGAACAGACGTCATGTGGCTGATGATGATGAACGTAATGCAAATTACATTGAACTTACGCTTCGGAATATGTTTATTATATCTACCACAAAATGAATATTATGTTGAAGAACCACACGCAACATTGCCTTTAAAATTCATATACGCACTGATATTTCAAGAATACTACTACTACAAGTCCTGTATTATATACTGCCCACTGCTGAGCACGGGCCTCCTCTACTACTGAGAATGTTACGGCCTTAGTCCACTACGCTGGCCTAGTGCGGGTTGACAGACTTCACATACCTTCGAAATTTTTATAGAGAATTTCTCAGGTATGCAGGTTTCCTCACGATGTTTTCCTTCACTATTAAACCGATAATTCACAAATAATACACACAATATAACTTCAGAAAAGTCAGAGGTGCGTGCCCGTGGGTTTAGAACCTGCGGACATTCATCTCGGCAGTCCGTTCCACTCTCAACTAGGTTATCGCAACTTATTTCAAGAATGGCTTTAATTATATTCATCAGTACCAAATCACTGTCATACGGCCATATCGATATAACAGAATTAAGCACAGTTAATTTATTCCCAATAATATATCCGTGTGGCTGTCAGACTAGTGTCAGATAATGCAGAACAACTAAAATCCACCGTGACCAGTTTAATGGATTTAAAAATAAATACTTGGGTCCATCGCTTAATACGATTATAAAGGACAAAGACAACATCATTTAAATTTGAGTAACGGCTTGCAATTGAAAATCAATGTTTTATTTACTTGTTTATGTGGTACAGTTGTTGCTTTTGATTTAACTTCTACATTTGATAGTATACAATATCTAACTGATTAAGGGCAGATTTCACCGCTGCAATCTAGGAGCATAGACTAGAGTGTGTCTTGTGTATTTGGTCGGCTTATATAATTATGAGAATTACGTTTATTAACAAGCGGTGAAATCGGCCCTGTGTAAAAGTTTCGTAAATAATATGATTTTGGTTATGAATCTGCACTCAATTGACCATTGTCAAAGTCTGCTTGGCTGGCCTTGGTGGCTTATTTGTATTGCGGTATGACTTCAATGCTGAGGTCTCGGGTTCGATACTCGGGTCGGGCAAGGTGATATTGGCTTTTTCTATCCCGATATGGCGATAGGCTCGCCCCTATCACATCATGGGACGGAATACGCAGGGCGAAAGTGGGAGCATTAGTTGCGCCTCTGCCTACCCCTTCGGGGATAAAAGGCGTAAGTGTATTTGCGTGTGTACTTTGATAATGGTCAATTTAGTCTTGCCCACCTTGATTCACAGTATATTATATATGTTTTTATTCTGCTTGTTTTTATTTTGACTGCCTCGGTGGCGTAGTTGTATTACGGTACGACTGCAAGGCTGAGGTCTCGGGTTCGATTCCCGGGTCGGGCAAAGTGATATTGGATTTTTCTATTCAGTATCAGCCCGGAGTCTGGAATTTGTGCCCGATATGGCGATAGGCTCGCCCCCTATCACATCATGGGACGGAATACGCTTGGCGAAAAGTGGGTGAAATTTATAATACATATTTCCATAGTGTCGATATTTTCTCTCTTTCAAAGCAACAATTTAAAAACTCAATTCACGATTTACTTTCCTCGAATTTATTGTAAACTGTGTTTTGCAGATTTGAGATTGTTTTATTACAAGTAATGGACGTTTGTTGCTTCTTTATAACGTTTTTCTGTTAATTTGTGAACAGTAGTGTTGGTTACATGTTTATTAATGTAATACCTATGTAATTTTGTTATTTAGTTTTAATGTGTAACTGTTTTCTGTTCCTCTTGAATAAAATAAAATAAAAAAATAAAATAAAGTAAACAATTAACGATTTAAAACTCAACTTTCTATTCTTTCGTCGCCTGTCGTATCAACACTGGTGTTTTATTGTCTCTAGTGGGTATCTCATTAGTTATGCCTGACCATACATCTCGTTTATTTATAAGTTTTTCCAAAACAAATAGCGTATTAGTATGGAAGACGATGTTTCGAATAATTAGTAAAGTACAAAAGGTGAATTGTAAATATTGGTACTTTATTATAAATATACAGAGGTAGAAAAACAAAACGGTGTTGCCAACAAATTAATTGCAGGCGCTGTGTAAGGTGACGTTAACGGTGGGCAACCCACAGAGTCAAGTTTCTTGTGGCAAATCAATTAAACGTGTGCCCAGCGGGCGCTTCCCGTTGTTAGCTCTGTTACGATGCTTCCACTTGTATAAATTAATATTGGTAACGAAGGGTCAAAACATGTAGATTATTTAAATATTATTTAAAATTTCATTTATTACATACTATGTCATCTATTCTATATATTTCGGTTTAAATCAGTTCCTCGTAATGTCACAGCACTTCAAATTATTCTCTATCCCTTTGAGAGTGTATTTTTTCGTCTCGCGTATCTCAGTCGGTCGTGTTTCAAATGTCAGAGATTCTAGGCCTCGTTCCGTCGCTCCGCCCACGGCAAGGTTCGCAAATTGTTAGCTCAAGAATTTAGACGGGAGCCATGCTTATTGGCTGGCTATACCTTTGTTTTATTTTTGAGTCTGATAATTATATTAATCTGAATCATGGCTGGACTGGTTAGTTTGAGGATCGTAAATTAAAAAAATATTTAAGGTCATCAGGCTGTTTAAGGTAATGAGATATTGTTTATTGTTTAAATTTTTATTTGAAAATAAAAATTTGTTCCAAGTTTGAAGATTTTTTTGTGCAATTGATGCTTTGCCATTTCTTCTTCTTCAGCATTTATTAGTCCACTACTGAACATAGGCCTCTCCCAAAGATCTCCAGACCAAGCCGTCAGGAGCGGCCTGCATCCAGTGGGTTCCTGCGACCTTTACAAGGTCGTTTGTTCACCTTGTCTTGCCATGGCTTACAATAGTAAACGTAAGGCGGACAGATGCTGGCAATGTATTGCCGAGAAACAAAACACTAAGACCGGGTTTTTTCAACTGTAGTTAGGGTAATCATCGGTATTATTAAGCTGGACGTGTTCGCAGCGCCTGGCGCACTCGCAGCTCTGCGAGCGCGTCTAGCTTAATAAGACCCGGAGAAAAAGATAACTACAGTTGAAAAAACGGTAATATGTCTGGCGGGGGATAATCATGTTTTGTCACTATCTGGAACCCACCCCACTTACCTGGCGAAGGGGAGACATTATTCAGCACGCGTGTAAAAAATAACTCGGCAGCAAGTTAAGCACGTCTTGTTGACGCCTTTGCATTGAATGACGAGACGAGCAGTTTGCCTAATGGTAAGCGATACGACCACCCATAAACAGCAAAACCACTCAGAACCTTAAGTTACAAAGTATTATTAAGTATTTAGCATTTCACTGCGCTCTGCATCCTGAGTCATAAGATGTTAAGTCTCAGTATGTCCAACAGCTACACTGGCTACAATGTCTTTCAAACCAGAACACAAAATCCACCCAAAATGCCTTATTATGACTGGGATATTCAACAAACTGCACAAACTAAGATTATTATAACTCAAAAATTTGCTCATTTTTCATTAATTTCCAGATAAATGCGTGCGATTTTAAACTTTATAACGTAACCAGCTCACCAAAGTACATTAATTATCCCGGAACACAAAGTCGCAAGCAAATCTGATATCCCCTGAGTTATAATTTAACTTACTCAACATTTAGGTATTTTAATTGCCATATATTTTATATCATGACATGTAATTAATCTAAATCATAATAATGTTTTAATTTGCCTTGAACTACAGCACGTCGAAAGGCTTTGTATTTGAATGTAATACACGAGTTTGTGAAGGGTAATATTTTTTCTGACGAGATTTAGCTAGATATTAAAAATATTTTTCAAGAACATGGATATTTTTAATGTTTTTTTTAATGACTGCGGTATGATAAGCCGGCGGTTAAAAGCTAGGTGCAGCCAGTGGCATTTGTTGCCTATATTTTAATGAAAACAATATATACAGAAATTTTTACAAAATTATTTTAAAATTTTAGAATATTCTCTTTTATATATTTTTTTAAACTTTTCCTGTGCCCTTCCGGTTTCATTAAATATTCAGGTAAGAAACCCCTCGGCTGCTCGAACAAGAGCAGACGAGGAACTTAAATGCACTTGTAGGTAATACAAACACCAACTTGGATCACTTTGTTTCTTTAGAGACAAGAGGAACTATTAACCAAACAAATTCAGGAGCTCTAATCAAACATAGTACTAAAATTACTAACACATGGTTAAGTTTGGGAGTTTCGTAAACTTTGACTATCCTTTTATAATAAACATAATATTAGATAATAGTCCTTCCAAATTCGGTAGGTAGTATGATGATAGCTACATTTTTATTGGTAGTACCTACAGGATTTTAAAAGATGAGGATCATCATTTACAATAGTGGTGCATGCATGAATGGTTTCAAAATGCAAAATTGCTGGACCTAAAAATTTTACACAAAGCCTATCAATTTACAGATAATATATAATGACTAAGGCGTCGTGCAGACGCTGTCATCTTATCGATGAAGTTGTTGAAACAACTGTTGTTTTCAAAGCGGTGCAGGATTTCGCGGATACAAGTTGACTGCGTGACGCCTTTCAACAACTGTTAGCAGATTTAGATAAAAGATCCCAATTCCTAAATGCTGATCAAAAGTAAGAATAAAGTAATAATAAAAATAAATGAAACAACCTGGTGGTAGGTCTCTCATATGCAAGAGTCCGTCTGGGTAGGTACCACCGCAATGTCTATTTCTACCGCTAAGCAGCAGTGTGCATGCATTGTGTTTCGGTTCGAAGGACATTATAGCCAGTGTAACTACTGGACATAATGAGACTTAACATCTTATGTCTCAGGATGACGAGCGCAGTGGAATGCCACACAGTACTTTGTAACTCAAGGTGCTGGATGGTTTTGCTACTGTTTATGAGTGGTCGTATCGCTTACCATCAGGCGATCGGCATGCTCGTCTCGTCATTCAATTCAATAAAAAAAACAATCTAATTGGGCCATTTTCACTGTTTACACAAAGGTAGTGTATTTATTGAAATTGAAATCTATAATAGATCAACATGTAACTTTTATTTTCCAACACGTATTTTAAGTCGATGACCCTGTACACAACACGATGATAGAGTACAGTCAAAACAACAAAGTTGGATCGAATCGTTCGAGTAAACGTTTTGTTCATTCAAGTTCATTCGGTTAAAAGCAACGTTGCCGATTTGTTTGCGCAGACAATGAATATTTTCCGAACAAAACAACTGAATCAGAATCAGAATCAGAATCAGAATATTTTATTTGCATTCAATGTAGGTACAGACATAGGATGGTAATATAACTCATAAGTTCCGATACATTCTGCCAGGTGGCGTGCAAAAATTAAGCTTAGTAAGACTTTACAAAAATCAATACTATTAATACTATATATATTAAATTAATACTATTTTGAAACTGAAAGAGATTGATTTAACCATTGTAAATATTGGAGGTGCTTTTGCTATGGATTGTTTGCAGTAGTTTTGTAACTAACGTGTTATTCTCCGCGGAAATGGTGCCCAAGTTCGCTGTGTTCTACTAATGTTGTAAATTAGAAAGTTTGTAAAGTTTTTTGGATGTTAGAAGTACGCAAAACCAATGAATGCATTTATCCATTATCTAGTTCTGGATTAGTGTAGACTACTTTTTATCTCTATGTAGGCAGTAGACCATGTCTAAGAAAGGTATTTCTGTCTGGAATAGGCGGAGCCACAATGGTCCTAGTTATTAATGAATCTTTCCTATCTTCTACTAACTCTATGTCTTTAGCAGATATATTTCACTTCTTATTATTTATTAATAGACTCTTGTTTATAACTTATAAACCTTTTATTATACATTAATCTGCTAATGCAACGGAATTCGAATAAACGTCCAACTTCTCTGTAATGGGAAGATGTATGAGATCATTGATTTTACTTAAGCGCAATAAAATTTAATTACCGGACTCGTATCCCATTGTGTCAGCTAATCCGTTATTTATTGTGAATCGGGAACGACCCGTGGGTCCTGCACTAAACCTATCACTATTAATATATAGGCTTGTTTTGCTGAGTAGGTTTGTTATGGTAAGGAGTTGATTCTGCATGTGTGATGATAATTCCATACAAATTATTCAATGAATAATAATTAACTCTTTATTCTATAACCAATAAACATACAGGAATAACATTTAGAAAGAAAAATAAAACCAAATGCGAGACATGGTTCTACAATGGGCGGTCTTATCGCTAAAAGCGATTACTTCCAGACAACCTTTGGATAGACAGAAACAGATGAAAAATATAGATGAATTCGTAGTGTTAGGAATTAATAACGAATAGAGACACATTAAGCTTATAGTGCGTGTTGTATGGTCACCTAAAAATGGTTTTATTTATGAAAGGTCGGGAAAATTGATGGCTTCAATAAATGAAAAACACATTTTTTTATGTTATACAGTAAATCCCAAAATATCACCTCTGGGAGGGTACACATAATTCATAAAATGGATTTTACATCGTCACCAGTACTCGACAAAGTTGTACAAATGCATTTTCGAATACTCGTAAACGAAATCACGAGCGTCCAAGATATAAAACTAAATGAGTATCCGTCGAACTTTCTTTACAACGATAGAGGTTTAACGTGATGATCAAAGAAATAAACGTGTCAATTCGATTTCAGCATTTAGGAGATCTAAGGCAACATGCAGACGCTGTCATTTTGTGCATTAAAACAATTGATGAAGGTGGAGGAAGCCAAAGTAGTGTGCCAGAATCGAGCAAAGTGGCAATCAATAGTCTTTGTTTACCCCTAAGGGATAGAGGCGTGACACTATGTATGTATGTAACAGAAGGTATTTAATGGTGTAGTTTTTTCAGCAGTAATCGACGACAATAAATTATTGAAGAACTTGTGTTGCCGGAGGGTTCTCCGTATTTGGAATAAATAGTCCTCTATTTCTGCATAGTGTAGTAATAATTTCTATCATAAATATATTTTTGGAAAGTGCCGCCCAGGACTTTAAGTTCCAATGTATTGCATTAGATATATAGAACTCTTATTTATATTGAAATCTCAGTGATAGTAACATAGCTGATCCTTTAAACTGAAAAACAACAGAGCACATAGCTGCATAGTAGATTTTGGCAAAGTGCAGCGACTCAGGTGGTTTCTCGTATTTAAGAGACCTAGCTCCTAGTCGTTTAGGGATATATATATGCCTTTTTTTTTTTTTTTTTTTTTATAGCATTGAATGACGAGACGAGCATGCCGTTCGCCTGATGGTAAGCGATACGACCACCCATAAACAGTAGCAACACCATCCAGCACCTTGACTTACAAAGTACTGGGTGGCATTCCACTGCTCTCGTCATCCTGAGACATAAGATGTTAAGTCTCATTATGTCCAGTAGTTATACTGGCTGCAATGTCCTTCAAACCGATACACAACAGTGCATGCACACTATTGCTTGGCGGTAGAAATAGACATTGCGGTGGTACCCACCCAGACGGCCTCTTACATAATGAGAGACCTACCACCAGTGAGATGCCTAAGTTATACAATTTAGTATTCAGTTACTACGTAACTATAGTACAATTAGAAACCGAAACAGAAACTGCTGACCGGATTTGGATAATAATTAGAACAAAGATATACCATATTCTGAATTAGTATATAGGCTACTTTTCATCCCGGAAAACAATAAGACTTTTATTCCGGGATTCGGGAAAGGCCTGTCAATCGGCGAAGCCGAAACATTTTTTACAATATACGAAATTCAGTGAAATTGTTATGATATTTGTTAGAAGTAAACTCAGAAACAGCTGAACGGATTTGGATGAAATTTGGCACACACATATACCAAGTTCTAGAATAACACATAGACTTTTTATCCTGGTAACTTGCTGAATTATTACTTTTTTATCTGATTTTTGAATAGATGACGCTAGCGTTGTTCACATGATGCTGAGGATAAGAACAGTTATTAAGGGAAAGGCTTTAATGCGGGCGATACCGCGAGAAACACCTAGTAGCTAATATTACTTTGCACCTTTCACAAGTAGCATGTTCTGATTAATGATTCTGTTTCGTGACTATTTGTCAATGAAACTGAACAAACAGATCCACACCCGATACGAGATGCCAGAACGAAGAATGATAGTCACCTTAGAACTGTAGATTGACACGGCCCGATAAAGTTCTTTAACTTTACCAGTGTAACTAATTGCCGGACTTTCGATGTTTGTTTATTGAGAAAGCTTGAGGATTGAATAAAATAAATACGTAGTCGATTCGATTATTTTTCGTATATTTATGTAAATATTATTAGGTCTTATTTATTTTCTTATCTTCCGTAATTACGATATAGCTACATGCACCGAAATAATAGTTAGAATTATCATAACTAAATGTAGAGCTAGGAACAGAGTTTTACTTTTTAAATTTTACTTCAATTTA
Organism: Sphinx pinastri; assembly: GCA_947568825.1. NCBI lineage: Eukaryota > Metazoa > Arthropoda > Insecta > Lepidoptera > Sphingidae > Sphinx > Sphinx pinastri. The sequence continues at coordinate 15,291,818 of OX387619.1, forward strand.
GCTAATTTATTCTAATCTTAAGAGACTTCTTATGATACAGATATCTCAAAATCGGAGACAACACCCAAATAGACTAAAAAATAAAATTGAGGAATAGTGCTTTGATAAATTATATACCTAGATAGACACTGAACGTTTCAAACGCGTCGAAAAAAATAGAGGGGAACAGTTCCACACTAAATGAGTTCGAGTGAGTGAGTTTAAAATTATGTTTTGTTGTTTTTATGGATATAATTTTCTCCCCGTTTTAATAGAAACCCTGTTATAACTGGTATCATTATGCGCACACACAAGGACACGCAGAATGATGCAGCGATAGCCTATGATACAGCTGTCACGTATATTATCTTAAGAAAAGTTGGCCTGTTTATTTTAGTTTCATTGCAGTGCGTCACTATATCTAGGCTAATAATTAATCAAAGGAATAGTGGATAAAAACAACCGGTTTTGAATTGTTCTTTGTTTTATACATTCATCCATTATAACCATAATCATGAGCTTTTCAACTCTTGTATATTTTAATTTATATTGTCTTTACCCTGGCTATCAGGACCGTCAGAAATAAGTAGCGTGCTAAATGAATCCAGAAAAATCTATTTTTTTTTATGGTATAGGGGGCAAACGAGCATACGGTTCACCTGATGGTAAGTGATCACCGCCGCCCATGAACATCTGCAATACCAGGGGGTACACAGATGCGTTGCCGGCCTTTTAGGTGGGAATACGCCCTTTTTTGAAGGTCGCCAGGTCGTATCTGTCCGGAAATGCTGCTGCGGCAATTGGTTCCATAGTTTAGTAGTACGTGGCAAAAAATTACGGCTAAAACGTACAGTGGTGGATTGCCAACCTCCGAGGTGATGTGGATGGAATTTGGAGTTCTGCCGCGAAGTACGGTGATGGAACTCAGCAGCAGGGATAAGTCCGAAAAATTCTTCAGAGCACTCCCCGTGGTAAATGTGAATGTGAAATGTCAAGAGGGAGAAGCTGGTACTGGGGAGCCCCTGCCCAAAGATGGGAACAATATTCCATGTGGGGCCGAACCTGCGCCTTATAAAGTTGCAGGCGATGGCCCGACGTGAAATATCGCCGCGATCTGTTGAGCACACCAAGCTTCTTTGAGGCCAATTTGGCCTTACCCTCAAGGTGACCGCGGAACTGAACGTCACTCGATATGTCGACACCAAGAATTCCGATACTGGCTGTGGCAGTTAGAGGAGTGCCTTGGAATTGAGGCAAAACGACAAATGGCGTCCTTTTCGCGGTAAACGCACAAACTTGTGTCTTTGAGGGGTTGAACTGAACCAAGTTATAACAAAACAATCGCATTCAACTAAGCAGAATATCAAAGAATTAATTTCCGTAAACCTATCAAGCAATAGGCAACGACCATACGTAATACCTATGCTAATGCTCATGTCAACAGCACAGACTATTGGTCCGAGTAGAGCTAACGGGGCTGTATGGTGCGGGATACAAGCGAAAGGGGGACAAGTTTCCATTTTTATAACACTAGACTTCTGCTCGCGGCTCCACCCACGTGAAAAAGTTTTTCCGGGATAAAAAGTAGCCTATAGCACTCAGGAGTAATGTAGTTTCCTATTAGTGAAAGAATTTTCAAAATCGGTCCAGTAGTTTTTGGGTTTATCCATTACAAACAAACAATCAAATCTTTTCTTTTTATAATATTAGTATAGGCAACGATGAGTGAGGAATGACTTCAATAATATTTTGGTAATGAAAGGCAAAATAAATCTTATGCTGGAAAGTGTCGTAAAATATAATAATATAGACCGTTCAAAAGCTTTAATATTTGAATAATCATCATCATCAGCCACATGCCGTCCACTGCTGAACATAGGCATCCCCCAAAGATTTTAATAATACTAGGTATTCATTACAATATTTTAAATTGGTGGCAGGATATATTTCGTATCCACCTGGATACCGACCACCGTACATCATACATGAGGTGTTAAAACCCGCTATGGTGGCCCACGTAAATGTGCCGTGGTCCGGAATCGGCCTGTGTATATTAGGTCCAAACACGCCGGCATAATTATGTCGAATGTCAAGGGAAAATCGTCTCTCGTCAGTCGATACTCTATCTGGATCTCACTACGCTTAAAATCAGGTGCAGCGGGGTGGATTTGCTAAGCCAATAGAAAAAAGTATGAAATACACGTACAGTCAGCCTCATAAGTAGCTGAACAAATTCAAATTTTTTTCTTTTTTTTTCTCTTCACAAAAATAAAATATAAGAGATTTACTTTACTTCAAACGAAGAAAAAAATGTTTCAGTTTAACTTAACGCGTATATAGGCGATTTGAAATTTTGATTTTGTACAGATACTTATGCTGCTGACTGTACAAAGTAACATGATATTCCAAGAGGTCACTAATAATTTCAAGAACGCTTTTAGTAAATTGATTGGTAAGACAACATATTTCTGTTGAAATGCATAGCCAATATCACTTGGAATAATATCCAAAAGTAACGAAGCGAACGCCTAAATCCGTCCACAGCCGTTAACAAAATCTTACTATCGCACATTTAGACGCAATAAAACAAATTTATTGGTCTAGTTTAAAGTTTTTATTTCAACTACTGATTTTAGATAACATGCAATGTGGTTCTGTTTTCACAGATTGTGTAATTCGGGCAATTGAGCATTGTCCTAAATTGTTTTGTTTATCGAATGTAGGTAATGAAATGTTCAAAACACTCACATTACTAAGTCTTGAAGGTCGATTATGTTTTTGTATTTAGGTTCTGTATATTTAGGTAGCTTATAGTGGGGACAAACTAATATGGCCGGTATGACATGACACGGTTTTGAATTTTTTGGGTAGACGTTCTCACAGAGTTATCGCTTCGGGAAAAAATTTAATTGTCATACCGGCCAGCTTAGTTTGTCCGAACTATAGTTTACTTTATTCTACCGTGAATAATATTGACCGATTTGTTCCAAAATAAGATATTATAAGACTGCCTCGGTGACGTAGTTGTAGGTACAGTACGACTGCAATGTCAAGGTCTTGGATTTGATCCCCGGGTCAGGCAAAGTGATATTGGATTTTTCTATTTAGTATCAGCCCGAAATCTGGAATTTGTGCCCGATATGGCGATAGGCTCGCCCCCTATCACATCATGGGACGGAATACGCACGGCGAAAAGTGCATGCACTAGTTGCGCCTCTGCCTACCCCTTCGGGGATAAAAAAGACGTGATATGCGTATGCGTAAGATAATATTATTATGGCAAATATAAAGCGCATCTCATAAGAGCATTAATTTAAAGTATTTTCTACATTTAAAACGATGCATAACGCGGTTTCTTTTAAAACTTCAACTGAAAGCATAACTCACCCTGAAAATAAGCGTAGATACCTACTCCGTAGCTAAATTACGGAGATATAAAAGACTCTTAAAGCGTTTCAAAAAGGAGAGCGCCTGCTAAAATCTGTTACGCAATGTTGCTTAAAGCAGTTGCTCGAACATTTTGAGTAGGCGGGTAATTAGCCAGCAACCATTTTCATTATCACTTTGATGTCAAAGTGTGTGTCCTTTTGTAAGTTAATGGAGGACGAACGTTATAATAAATTCAAAAGTTTGTTCAGTACCTTTCAGGAAACTCAGGTAAAGAAAGGTTGCGTAAAGTATAAATAGTTTTCCTGTTAGCTTAACTCAGAATAATTTTGCTTTAAAACTAAAATACAGACTCGACTAACGACGTCCATCTATCCTGTAGAGATCATGAAAAATGTGGGTAACAGTTTTAATACCAGAAAATATACGAATGGAGAAAGCTACCTCAATACTATCTGTAACATCTATACATATAACAAAGCAGGAACCGGTGTGTCTGTACATTTAAGGAAATGTGTTAAAAAAGATACGGGGGCGACTAAAGAAGAGCAATCCAAAAAATCTGCGATTTTTTATAATATCTTGAAAACAATATATTCTACGAGAAGGCCATTGCGCCTAAATAATTGATCTATCGGTCTAGTGCCAGTGAAGCTATGAGAATAATAAGGCCTTAGGTTCAATTTTCAGGTCAGGTAAAATAAAGTTTTTATATATAAAAAAGACATATTTACATGACCCTTCCCTGGTTTGGAATTTGTTCGATATGAGATTAAAGTAACCTTGGCAAATCTTAGCATTTAGTACGCCCTTGCATACGCTTTCGTTTTATAGGCGTGAGATTCATAGGCGTAGATATTAATAATAATACCAGCCCTATATTATATACTGCCCACTGCTGAGCACGGGCCTCCTCTACTATTGAGAGGGTTTAGGCCTTAGTCCACCACGCTGGCCTAGTGCGGATTGGCAGACTTCACATACCCTCGAAATTCTTATCGAGAATTCTCAGGTATGCAGGTTTCCTCACGATGTTTTCCTTCACCGTTAAAGCGAACAATAATTGATAAACAATACACACATAACTTCGAAAACTCAGAGGTGTGTGCCTTGAGTTTTGAACCTCCCTCCGGGCATTGTCTCGGCAGACCATTCCATTCCCAACTAGGCTATCGTCCACTTAGATATTAATAATCATAATTAATTAGTATAATAATATCAGTACCAAGTAAAAAAATATTTACATAAATAAATTCATAAATAAATAATATAAATTCTTGCGCGCGTAATTTTGTGGTATGTGTATTATCATTACAAAACATTAAAAACATTAAAATACCTACAATACTTTAATTTGTTTTAACAAGATGTAGACTCTACATTGTAGAGTAAGAAAACTCTTTTTACAGAATAATCTAAGCGAAAACAAATGACATGATAATATCTATGTTTATGATTTAAAATATTATAAGTTAACAAATCACATGATCAAATCATCCTCGTAGAAAGTCTAAATATGGCGCTAACACACGTTCAAAGGCTATGCGTATAACAAGGGTCGTATGAACCGTATAAAGAAATTCTATGTTTCAACGCTGTCCTAATCGTAATATCGCAGGCACCTTTCACCTTTCACCTATCCCTAGAGCGCCATTTGTAAGAAACAAAGCGAGCGGCGGAATTTCGTCGGCTGTGGACGGCGCAGCGTCGGCCCGCATGCCGCCCAATATTCAAAACAATTTCGCACCACCTCCATCGGGATTAAGAAAAGAGATTTGTATTTTATCCTCGCAAGAATATTGGAAACAGCCAGACAGAAAGATAAAGGACAGGGCGCCAACGCGATAAGTTACCTCATACAGCCGTATTATGTTGCTTTCGCCCGATACAAGATTCCAATTGGATTACTACACCGCACCTGGAATTAGTATCAGTTGATCCTATTGTTTTTGTTACGTCCGATTAACCCATATTTTGTAGATACGGTTGCTTGACGTCACGTTACGTCCTCGATTTTTCTATCAAGCTAGGGGCGTCGGGTCAGATCGGGTCCCGCCGGCTCGCAAATGCACCGCGCATGCGCGAAAATTGCGCCAATTTCGCACGCAGCGGCCTCTGTCGGCAGTTCCAGTCCACTCGGAGCTCGGTGGAGGGATGTTGCATCGCGCGAGCCCGTGTCCAACGGACGGAATGTCAAAAATTTGAAAATGGAATAGTTTCAAAGTGGTGCAGGGCGGCACGTAACCGGCGCGGCGCTTCGATGTATTCGCGATTGTCAACTTTAAAGACTAATTTAGTGTTGTGTGTTTAGGTTAAGTTGCGAGTGTTTGAAGTTAGATAATAATTAATAGTTGAAGGATAATTTTGTAGTATTTATATTAGTTGATACGAGTTCGGTAGGCTGTATTGGTAGCTGTCTTGGCACAGGTTTGTTTGCAGTGTCCGCCGCGGTCTTATTGAAGTGCCAGTAGGTATAACCTTGACACGTTTTCCCGCGCTAGCGGCCCAAGCTTGTTTTCAGTTGCACTCTCTCTTGACATTTACCGCAAAAAGCGAGTAACTCTTACTAATTAGAGACGTCTATGTTTAGTGAAATATTCTAGTTGACATTTTGATTTACTAACTTTATCTGTGAAGTTTATGAATTATTGAACCATGATGTGTGTTGGCGAAACTTGTAAAGTCGTAAAGTTTCAATTCATGCTAATCTGAAAATTAAATTTCACATTACGTTCATGAAGTTTGTAAACATGGAGCCCTTGTGACCACTTCAGTGACGAGTTACGTGGCGCTATCAAAATGAAAATGTTAAAAGGTGAGCCATTCAATTTGTTTTTTTTTCCTATGCTAATATATTCACGTAACGATAATTAATATTAATGTCTGTTTTACCATCATTTTTAAATTTCGAACTAATGTTTCTTACTTATGTTCTTCTTTATTTTTTATCATAAAAGTCAAAGGTGATTATTTTTTGGCCAGTCATAAAATATCACCAGGTTCATTTTAATAACTTTTGACATTACTTTTGTATTTGCTACAATAATTAAATTATCGTAAAATGACTGGAGTTTCATTCATGTAGTTAATTATAATTTAACCATAATTTATTATAACGTATAAGCGAGATGTATTGCAGATGGAAAAGTAGATCGGTAGCTTGGTTTCATATAAAAAAAACAAGACGCTTCACTTCTTGCTCAATCATAATAATAATTAAAAAAGTGTGCTTTTTTATCCTTATTTTTCACAGCAAATAAGCAACGGATATAGTATATGGGCCAGTGTGACATAGACTTCTTTTATTCTTGGAAAAATGCACTTCCCTGCGGGATTTTTTCCGAGAAATAACTTTCACGCAGACGGGGTTTGAATATAAACTATTAATAAAAAGAAATGAACTCTTATTTAAATTGGAGAATATTATTACTTTATTAATACTGGTACATACATACATCACGCCTATTTCCCTTTTAGGGACAGAAAGAGGTGCATGAAACCCACATTTCGCGAGCTTTATTAGATCCCATGTAATCTATTACATGGGACTCTCTAAGACGAATCCAAAATCTTGATACGATTTATGATAATGTTTATCGACGTTTTCTTTCGTTTATATTCTTCATAATGGAAGAACACAAAAGAAACTGTTAATAATAATCGATCTATTAAACTTTCCCACTGTAGGGCGTTTCGTCCCCTATACTCTGTTGCGGGTTGGTAGAGTTCATAATCATATTATTTTATTTTATGAACAAGCTGTGATTTCCTCATAATGATTTCCTTTATCTTTAAAGCGATGTTATTAATCGTGAAAAAAGACGTTACTTCGAGAACTCAGTTATATTTTGACAATATGTAAAAGAAATGCACACACACACGCACTCACGCCTTTTTATCCCCGAAGGGGTAGGTACAGGCGCAACTAAGTGCACCCACTTTTCGCCGTGCGTATTATTGTCCCATGATGTGATTGGGGATGAGCCAATCGCTATATCGGGCACAAATTCCAGACTCCGGGCGGATACTGAATTCTAGAAAAATCCAATATCACTAAACCCGACCACGGAATCGAACCCGAGACCTCAGGATTGCAGTCGTACCGTAATACAACTACACCACCTGCCTACACCGAGGCAGTCAAAAGAAGTGCATTTTAATAATTGCTATATCATGGAAGGTAAATATGTTTTGGTAGCGCTAAAGTCGTTGATTCCCAATTTTATACAAAACAGGATATCTTGAAGCATTCTTTAAAGAAGACTTATATAGACTTTTTTATGCAAAAATTGCCCAGATGATGGTTTATTTTCCGTACCGCCGCGCACTTACGTAGGCAGTAACACCGATAAACACAACACAAACGTTCCACCTGACCTCCCCTGGAGTACGGTAATGGTAATATGTTTTCCCTGCCATAAAAAAACGCAATATACTTAGTCTACTTATTTCGTGTAATAAATTCGGGTCAAGACACAAAATTTTCTTAAATTCTGAATTGCCCACACATTAACCATGAAAATTAAAATTGCTCTTTTAGAAACTTTATTGTAGCAATATTAACGTAACTCGAAAGATATTCTCAATATCTTAATTATTAAATAACTAACCAGCTTGGTGCTATGATGATCGAACAAAAGATTTTAGACATCTTCTGCGTGCATTTATTTTCGGAAGGGCTATTATCCTCAGTCTTAGCATTAGCACTGATATTGTCTTCTAAAAAAAATTAACAAGTGCTATTTAACTCTCTACGTCTAGAAGATTCTTGATCGTGAAATGTTTTGATTCTCAAAAATCCCTGCTTTTCTTGAAACATGACCAAAATATTTTAAGCCTCTAGTTTACCATCAAATTCTATTTCTTGCATCCCATTTGTCGCGATCTAACCAAACACATTTTTTGAGAGAAATATGAAACGTATAGTATAGTCCTATGACTCCTGTGTCCTCAAGGTTCACAAATATATTATTTCCATTTAAGTACTAATCTCTATTTAATTTGTTTCAACACCCACTTGAAGATTGAAAGCCTTATTTTTAAGGCACTTTATTCAAAATATTCATGTAGACTGTATTCCTTGTAAGAATTGTCATTTGATATAGTAGGGTAGGTTCATATGTTTGATTTTGTAAATAATTTTATAGGTAATCGAAAATAATACGAAATAGAAATTCTTCTGTGAAATCAGCATTAAAATTGGTTGAAAAATAAAGGTTATTCATATTTGAAATATTGTTTTGAGCAAAAGTGAGGACGTGGAGGGGATATCACGCTATCTCTTTCGTACGCGTACGTACGACGTCACAGTGTAATATTACTGTTATTTGACAACTAATCCCCAGCAAATTTCAAAGCTTTATAACATACTAATTATTGCGCCAATTTTGAAAATTATTAGATCGTTAGATTTCGCGTGCGATACATTTTTAATAAATGTATTAGAAAAAAAGTAGTCAGCTACCCTATTGCTATGAAATTGTTGATGGAATTAAGGACAAGTGGTCATTTTTAAGAATCGAAAATTATTACCATTGGAATCCCATCAGAGGCTTATAGAGCATTGGTTGGGTATATTATTTTTAAGGAAAATATCAGTAATTTTTTTTCCAATTGCAGTTGGCATGCAACTGCAGCATTAGATACTTTAACTCAGAATTAACAATTCATAATCAGCTTTAACAATCAATACACAATCCACAACTGAGTTTACACATTACAATGTAGCCAGTGTAACTACTGGACATAATGAGACTTAACATCTTATGTCTCAGGGTGACGAGCGCAGTGGAATGCCACACAGTACTTAGTAACTCATGGTGCTGTATGGCGTTACTACTGTTTATGGGTGGTAGTATCGCTTACCATCAGGCGAACGGCATGCTCGTCTCGTCATTCAATGCAATAATAAAAAAAAAAAACAAATAATAATAAATACACAATCAACAACTGAGTTTACACAATATTTTTCGAGTAATCTGTTGCTAGTATCAATTGGGTCACCTAGAAACGCAAACAACGGTTTTCGAGTGTTCGATTTTTCACTATTTGTACATCAAACACGCACGAACTCTTGGCTCGTGTCGAGATTTTCACTTGGTTACCTTGGGTCCAGAGCTATTAGTTCGATCCTGGTAGAACTTGATATTTTGTTTTTGTCTTAAATCATGTGTTTGATGAAAACATTTTAGATCACCAAACTATTTCATGATTCATGAGAGGCTTGGCCTACGTATGGGAATTATAAATTTATTATTACACAAGTCAAAAATGAACTGCTGACAACGAAATAAAAAACACCACGTATTTTTTGTATTATACACTGTACCTCCGTATATATCTTTGAACTGATTTTGAACGAGAACCACTACAGTTTCTCGCCCGTTCTTCGCTGGTGGAATGTGCTTTCTGAACTGGTGGTAGAGTAAATTCGAATAAATTATTTGATTTCATTCATAACTTGTAGGGTCATTCGGCCTAAAAGTACGCACTTTTTTTTCTATCGTCTACACAGTCAAAAATATAGTGTCTTGAAAAATGTTTTAACACTCTATGTAAAGTAAATTTATTCTTCTTTCATTATTTAATGAGTTTTTGTACATTGCTTTACTGTTTTTTTTGCAATACATGTTTAAGTGCATCGGGAGAAATTCGTACTATTGACCCGTTATGTGGGTAAAACTACGCAGAGTATTTAATGAAAATATTTTTTTTCTCTATAAGGTCTAAAAGTCTTTACAAATAATATTCGACTTAATTGCAGCTTAAATAAGAAAAAACCGTGCGATCATTGTGATGAAGTTATAACAGGGTGCGTACTTTTAACCTCGTACACTTACCCAAACAGGGAATATTTTAAACAATCACACGTGAGTTGAGACGCATTTATTTTCTAGGACAGAAATAATGACTAAAATAAATACTATAATAATCATGTAAACTTAACATAATTAACGGAATTTTATAAACTGATGCACCGTCTAGCCATGCACTTTTTTCTTAGCACAAAATGTTGGTAACTAATCAACAAAATCACGTTGATCACCGTTTTTCGCTAAACAAGTGAGGCTTGGTAAAATAGCTTGTGGCTCTGACATCGTCCCTGACGCGCCCCTGATCTAGCCGAAAAAGTGTCTGAGTCCCCTCAATAGGTTCCGAGATATTGACCATGCGAACTTTTACCCACTGCGTGCTGTTGCCCCGAATGACCCTATACACTACAGTATTATCTAAATTTTCCGCCAGTATCCATATAATTCATCTATTATCTAACTCGCTAATCTCAGCCTTCTTATACACAAATACATGAGTGTCTTCGTTTATGCCAAGTTTTATCCCTGAAAAGGTGGAGGGCGACTAAGTACTTTGCTAAGCTTATTTTTCACGAATCTTCATCACATTCTATACACAATACTAGGCGATTTTTGCCACCAGATTAAAAAAAAAAACATTAATTTAATGAAATCTATTGAGTAATTATACACCCTTTTTGAATTTCCTTATAAACTCCTGACAAAAGTTGATATTACCAAGAATTCACAATATGGGCCGAAGTACGGTGCGAAAGATGTCAAATCCATACAAACATAACCGCCAGGAATCATAGTGTTCTACTCAAAACTACGACTGTGGGAATAGTCAGTAAAAATGTAGGGATGAATGTTTTTATTTCTAATACTTTGCATTTGGTTAGCATTACGTACATACATATTGCTTGCATAAGCATAGTTTTCTTCGTGGCATATTTTTGTTAAAATGTATAAAAAGTTGTATATAGCGGGAGCGCAGAATACTATATTATTGACTCGTAGCATAGTGGTTATTCTATTTTATTTCTAAATTGATTTCAATTACTTCATTTTGTGCCACCTGTCCTTCCATTATAACTTAAAATACATTATAAAAGGTGCATTACATTTATTTTTTATTTCTTCACAAAATCCAAAAAATCTACTACATTTACAATCCTAAAAAGACCTGCAACTTATAGATTAAAAACTATTTCACAATGGACTTTTTAAGGACTCGCCCTTGCAGCACGTTTCAGAGGTTGTGGACCTGTACTTGTCTGGGTCTCCGACCCTGGTGCATCACCTTTGTCTAACCTCTTCCACCAGGTCGTTACACTCGCAAAAACCTGTGCAATATTATTCTATTAGGCCTTTAAAACCTTCATGAAAGATGGATTTTATTTGAAATCTGCTGGTACTCATTTCTTAATTATTTTTTGTAATTCAATGGCCGTATTTTCTCTATTAACTATAATGATAGCATTATTTATGGGAAAAGAAATTATTCAATTGATTTGCGGCTTTTAATGATGGTGCTTTTAATGTATAATGTATTATGAATTTACCATTAATGAGTAGATTCAGGAATAATCTATATATTAACATGTAAATAAAAAAACTTTTGCAGCCCTTTTAAGCACATTTCACGTAGGGAGCAGTGTGAGATTTGGCATATTAAAGTTCATATAGAGGAGTGCAGAAAAATAAAAAGCATGAATTCCGGTCGAATTTTGATCAGTAGTACATGACCTTGATAATGGAGTATCTTGATAAATTTCAGACTCAAAATTCTCATTGCCACCCACGTTATACCAATCACACCCAATATTTTTCGGTGTGACCTATTGACGTATTTAGTTCTTCGATACTAGTTAATTATCATGTACTGCATGCAACTCAGGTTCCCACTTATACCATCCTAGCGTTGTCTTCTACATTCTTGCAATAGACAAATATTATGGTACATTTTATTTAGCGAAATTAATTTCCCTCTACCTATTGAGTTAAATTTCTAACTAGAATTTTAGCGAAAAATGTTGTTCATTTTCCACATCATTCTCGGAAATCGGGTCTATTTTTAGTAGAAGGTCAGTAAGCGAACTCTGGGTTAGCTAATAGTAAATGGCTACCATCCTCTATCTACCCTATAATACAAAAATAATCTCGTGCGTTTACCATTAAGGACATAGAGGGAGACATAAATCTTCAGCTATCTCTGGCTATATTAATCGTAACAAATTTATTTGCGTCTATTGTCATTGAGACTGTGGTGGCTGGTTGAGGCAGCACATTCATGATGTCTCTAAAAGTTACATCGTAGCTTTACTAAGCTAACTGAACTGGCCACTTCTTCTTCTTCAGCCTTTAGAAGTCCTTTGCTGAAAATAAACCTCCCCCAAAGATTTCCAGACCAACCTGTCAGAAGCGGCCTCCAGCGGGTTCCTGCGACTTTTACAACTGGCCACTTATAAAGCAAAATAGGTGATAATATCAGTTGTTTTTTGCGTTCAGTGCATTATTATCTTTGTTTTGAGTTATTTTGGAGTAGTTTCAATGTGACGTCTATGCGGTAAAACACGATTTTAGGTTCATTGTTTGTGTTTTGGTGCATTCATTGTGATTTGGTGGTTATTAATTTATTTTCATTATAATCATTTCGATACCGTATCTTATTTTTACTTCTATAAGTACCATTCTACAATACAAAATGATTTTCATAACAGCTTCGCTTCTAGTTAGCAGACAGCACCATCGTTTCTTCGGCTATCTGAACTCTAAAATAGCACCTAGACTGAACACAAACATAGAAAACAGTAATTTAAACACAGATATTAAGCATACATCCCTCGGGTTCTATGAAAACTGTTTATTAAACCTACAAAAGGCTGTACGCCCACGAGACCTCTTAGTATATTTAGAAGCTGCATAATTCGTGTTCATCGTGCCACTGTAAGCGTGAATACATGAAGGACGTGGAATTATGAAATAAATTTACACTCGAATCGTTCTATTCATTCTGAGTGACGTGGTGCTAAGCCTTTAATGTTTTTAAGTGGGAATGCGATGAGATACTTCCATTGTTGTCTGTACATTCAGAAGATTTCAGACCAAATAGTTTACATAAACAATTCGTTCAGTGTTCAACAGTTCTGTTTCGTTGACCCAAAACTTGGTACTTAAATACGAGTATTTTCTTTGCTCTTATTGTATGTAAACGTCGAGTTTTCCTCTAATGATAATGGAGAATCTTATTTCAGTGAAGTTTGTTTAACAGCGAATGCCTAAGTTGAGTGTGTTTTTGAATTTCTTTTGCCGCATCGTGTTGGTTCGAAGTTTGCAATGTTTAGGAATTTCTACTTCAACATCAACTTCATATACTTCAACTTCAACACAAAAAAAAACCATTTCTTCATGTTGCGTAATGTAAAATTAAATTGGAAATATTGCATAACTTTATTTTTACTGAGCTTTGACATTATAGTACCGTGGAGACTTAGTACTTACTATCCTACCTACAACAGGTAGTAAGTCATTTTATCGGATTTTGTTTTAAATTAAAACAATCTTCACAGATTTTCAGTGAACGCGATTTCAAATTCGCATTCCACAAAACGAATCGGTTGAAACTGGTTTCATCTATTATTTTTCTATTGTTTTAGCAGTTTTCATTTTAGAATCAGAGTAGCTGATTATTTACTCTGCGTGGCACTGCATCGGTCTCATCAACTTCAAAACTAGATTTTCTGGGTTCGATTTCCAGATTACCAAGGTTTAGACTTTAGGCCCTCGATACCTTTCACGTCATAGAAAGGAATAGGGAAAATTTAGAGCCATATTTATATGAGATGCGATTAAACTAACGCCTGTCTCTACCCCTTGGGAATAAGGCGTGAGTATACGTATAATATACACAAAAAATATTCAATGGCACTTGTTTTGTAGTACCTACACAGCGATATCAAAGATTATCATGCCAATTTCACACTGTCAAAGATTATGATAATAGCATCGCGACCCGAGAAACCCTCAATATTTTTAACCCCCGACAAAAAAGCGGGGTGTTATAAGTTTAGGGTGTGTATCTGTGTATCTGTATGTCTGTCTGTGGCATTGTAGCTCTCAAACGAATGGACCAATCTTGACGAGGTTTTTTTTGTTTGAAAGCTGACGTGATCGCGATGGTTCTTAGCTATAATTTATGAAGATCTGTTCAGGCGTTTGAAGATTATCAGCTCATTTCCAATTTAAAAAGCCCGATTGAATTCAAATTTGTTGTACTGTGACTTCAACAATATTTTTAAACATGAGCTGATACTGCAGCATCAAGTAGTCTGCGGGATACCCAACTCCTTAGCAACTTATAGCAGACATAGCGTGTTTGGGCTCATAAGGATGGTCTCATCGAGTAGGTGTTAGATAGTTGACTATCAAGGCCCCATGATGGAGAATAAAGTAATTTAATAAGTTCGAAATAAAAATTAAAATAACCCCCGACACAAAAATCTCTAAAAAGAAAAATAATAAAAGTGTCTGTCGTTTAAGTACCTAGTAATATTTTGAGCCAAGCGTCTTCACGTCGGGGGACCGAATTCCGAACCTGGGAGACGAAAATACTCTTTTATCGGTCCCCCGACGTGACGACGCTTGGGTCAAAATATTACTAGGTATATAAACGACAAAGACACTTTTATTATTTTACTTTTTAGAAATTTTGGTGTCGGGGCTTATTTTAATTTTCTCTATATTCGGTTCAAGATTTTCTATTCTTACTCTGTTTATTTTTGAGTATTTTTATGGTATGTACTAGCAGAGGAATCCACAAATAAACTATAGGCGGGTAAATAAAATAATTGTCTTAAGAGCTAACTTTCCGCCAAAGGAATTATTAAAAAAAACGACTTTTTAAAGCCGCATGTCAGGTCATTCCGATCTCTACAGCTGAAGTTGTAAAGGACTAGAGGATGACATTAGACATTAGAACCATAATTTACCGGTAAGATGCCTGAGGGCATCACATTTCAATGTAAGTTACTATGTTGTAAAAAAGATTTATTTTCTATCAGCATATTTGTAATAAAAACAGCATTTTAAAACAAAACATTAATGAATAACATAAAAACAAACTGGCCACTACAAAAGTACTTACATCAGCGCATGGAAATTAAATTAATAAAATGTGATTAATAACCCATTAAACCTCTTATCGTTCCACGAATATCAAGCCAGTGAAGTGTTAAATTAAAATGAAATCCTCTCGTGTATTGTACTGAAACGATACATTTGCGATTTTACCCAAATAAATTAAGTGAAAATGTTTACAGGACAAAAGGAACGGGTAACCCAGCATAAACTCGCATTACAGGAATTAAACGCTATATTCTAATTCTGTTTTGCCGTGAGAGTCAAAAAATTATTTATTTTAGGGTCTAGTTCGGTAAGTCCCTTAAACCTTGTATCCGTGTGTTGCAATTAAAATTTTCCTATAATAATAACGTTTTATTGATATTGTCTGAAATATGAAAACGATTTAGGGTCGGTTCCATCTAGAACTTGTTAATTAAACTAACAGTGAGAAAATAAATTCAAATTTAACGCTTATTCAAACTAGAAATTTTTCATCAAACTTTTCGGAAATCAATATACTTGTAACTTTTTTTTTTTATTATTCTATATTTATTTCGGGGTTTTTATCCATATGGACATGTCAACCCCATCGGAGCTTATATTAAGACAAGCACAATAGATGTAAACATATTATCTATATACAATAATGTACCTAAGTGCTATGGTTACACAAGAAAATACAAAAACTAATCAATATCAGTTGCCAGGAGGCACAACTTTTTTTGCCAATTCAGTATGTGGTTTTGCTAAAATAGTTTGTACTATTCCAACATCTAATTTATTTATTTTAAATTCCCTAATCAATAGATCTCTTTCAGATTTCTTTTTCACACAATCCATCAGGAAATGTTGAACGTCTTCAATTTTGTTACAAGAACTACAATTAGGTGTATCTGACTTCCCCATTAAATGCCGAAACTTTGCCGATGGATGTGACCAGAGCGCAGTCTAAAAGCCAACTTAATATAGCCGCTTTTAAGTCCAATACCACTAAACCAAGGTAAACGAGGAGGCTCACATTGTATCGATTTGTACCATACTCCTTTTTCTTTAGACTTTCCTTCAAAATAATCTTTCCAAGTGTCGAAACATTTTGATTTAAATTTTGAAATGTACTCTGTATAATCCGGCAAAAAATTTAACTCAGCTCCCTCCTTTGCAGCTAGTTTAGAAATTCGGTCAGCCTCCTCATTCCCCTTTTTATTTTTATTTTCTGTAAGCAATTTTCTGCGTACTCAGAAGAGTAACAGAAAGGATCAAAATACAAAGAGTGGACTTTCTGCACAAGGACAAAACAAAAGGCACCTTAATCAAAGGAGAATGCCCATTTTTGTATGAAAGTTGGGCTACGCTTGCGTCTTTATAAAATCTTCACTAAAGTATAGGAAATATATCCTAAATCTTATACAAATTGAAAACAATAGGATATACAATGGGAGTTCGGAGTAATCTGAATTTTTATTGCTCGGTTATTTTGAGGTTAAGTATGTAGGTACTGCAATAATGTACTGTAGAAAGTACCTACGTGCCTAATTAAGTTCAGTATTGCAGTATCTACTTGTCATTGCTATAAAAAATATTGATCATTCTTTTCACCTAGCTTTAATCGCCCTTTTAAGAAATTGATAGCTACCAACATATCTGATAAGACGAAACCCCAATAAAACTTCTAAGATAGTATGTCGGAATACCAGTTTTTTCACTGAGCGTATGCTACCTGACCTTTAGTGAGAATACTTCATCTTTATTTCCACCTACCTTTATCTCACTCCAACATGGCGTCAGCGCAACACATATTGCAGAATAGATTCAGCTAAGTTTTTATGACCGGCCGCTTGCCTGACGCCAACCCTCTTTGGAGGATTCCGATCTCAGGCAACTCATGTTAAAAACACTGTGATAAAATGTTGCCTGGCCTGGGAATCGAATCCAGGATCTCTTAATTCACAGCCTGATTAGGCTAATAGTTAATTATCATAGGGAAAGAAAAATAAAACAAAAATTACGAAATCAGTTGTACATTTTTAGATATATTGTGACTGAAAATACAGTACACACACACAAACAACAATCTATTATATACCCATCACAACAAACACTCATAAAAGGTTTTACAAGATTATCTAACTTTTGCAAGCTATAGGTATCTTTTTGTAGTAGGTAATTACTGCTATTTTGTACAAATATACCTATAGGTTGCATCACACATAACAATTGCAGGTTTAATTTTATCATCTAGTAAAATGGGGTCACCGAACAATCTCTCTGGTACTGTTTTATTCCTAATTGCTACCTGCTCTACAGTTAAGTGACCAAAACATAAATATTAAAAGACAAAATCTGTTGTCTAAACATTTTCCTGCGATATTAATTTTTCTTTATAGAGTACGTTTTAAAAAGAGAAGAAAGACTTTCATTGCTCTCTTCAGTTCTTAATTTAACAATATAAATGCACACATTTTTTACTTCTTGTGATAAGCTTGGTAGTCATGCCAGTAATTCGTCAAATTGTTTTGCATTCAAGCCAAGCCAGTAATGACATAAATGGGGTAACATATTTGCTACATTTTCAAAATAATAGCAGTGTGCTAGTCATAAGATTTCTAATATTGCATCAAATTGTGCACCAGTAAAATCTCATAGATTTGAAGTTAGATCACTCCAAGATCCATTATCTAAATGAAAAAGACATATTCTAGCACTTGTTGGCACATAGAACTTATGGTGTATTAGAATCAATTCTCGGATTGATTTAGGCACCAATAAACATTCTGGTTCTTGGCATCCCAAAACAAACAAGAACTTGATGTAGCAACATCTGATCAGAAGCACGCTTATATACTGCTGAAGTTATCTTTGCTGCACCTGCACTGAAGCATTGAGCAGTCAGATGGGATGGCAACGGTGGTGGCACTGGGATTTCAAATCCAATTTCACTTGTAGACTGAATGACTTCTTGCAGCGCTGGTCATGTCATGTTTTTGTTGCCTGTGAACCTTTCTATTAGTTGATCACGAACAGGCAGCTCAAACTCGTTCCAGCCTTGAAACCTAAAATATAATTTAGAAGTTGAGTAAACATGTTCAGATTATTAATATCGTTAAATTGTTTTCTTTAAAACTGGTTATTACAGTAAGTTCACCTCTGTTTAGATTGACCAGGTGTGTAATAATATAAAAATATGATTTTTGGAATATTACCTGATGTGCTGGAGTTGTTCTAAGAATGACATTCCTTTTTGGACATTCTAAAGACACTCTGTAAGATCGTGATCTTAATATAGACTTCCCAAATCCCAAAACCGAACCAAACTTGTCTGTGTCTAAATTCCGGTGCAGGTATGACCTCAGAAGTTTCATGAGCTTGAATCTTTGTGTAACATTCAAGACATAAATTATCTGCAACAATGGTTTTTAAGTTGATTTAGCATCCAGTCAAACTTGCTTTGTAGGAATTGAAAAATCGAGAAAATAACAAAATACTTACATTCAAACAAATCTGAAAGTGAACTGTCAAAATGTCATTACTTCCGGTTGCCAGTGTAATAAAAATCTGTACCCATATATTTATTAATTATATTGTAAAATAAACCGTACCAATAAAGAAAGGAATTCTAAACGGCGGCGCTAATCATTTCCCCTCATTTTCATAATATCGCTGTCTATTATTATAATTGCCAGCTAAGCAAATACAAGAATAAATATACGAAAACAATGTTCAATTTAAATTAGGCACCGACTCCAAATATACGTATATAAAGTTAAATATTCTTTTGGTTTGTAGGGTTTTGAAACCGGTTTTATTTTTTACTTACTCCAAAACAAGGAATTTCTGCGTTTTATCCATAATGATATGTGATGAATTTCTTGATAATCTCTGATTTTATGATATTTTCCACATTAAATAGGTAATCTGTATCAACTGTAAAATATGGTTTTAGTAGGCAGTTGGCACAAGTTTATTCAAAATCGAACTAGTAATTCTAAACATATTGACTATTAGGACATAATTCACCATAAAATATTTTTAGTCTGCAAGCAATTAAACATGATTTTTTTATTTTAATAAAAAATAAAGTCGACATGTTTTGCTGACTTTGATTTCTGTTAATGCAAGTACAAGTCGCCATTCGTTTTTTTTTGGAACCGTTTATAATTTACAATTTTTTTCCAGCTACTAGGAGTTCGGTCATAATTATTGAATAAAAGATATTATTTTATAACTATGTTTTTGTTTAATGATTAATATATTTAATCCATATATAATAGATGAAAGTACAAGCACATTTGTTGTGCATATTTATTTTTTTATTCCATTTATAAAGGGAATTTGTTATAAGTTGGCATTAATTCGCCATATTGGCAGTAAATGAGCCGGTGTTGCATTTGCAACAATAAAACAACTTTTTTTTTTTCATATCTTTAAAACCCCATTGTGATTATGGCTGAAATAAATACAAATGAAATAATAATTGAAATAATGATTTTTTATGGATAATTGGTTAAGACGCATGACTGACGCAAAGATAGCCTGATTTTGGGCATTCTCCTTTACAACCATCAGAACTCCAGGGGAGATTCAAAATATCATTTAGAAGAGCACAAAATTAATAATTTTTTTTATTGTTACTGAATGACGAGACGAGCATGCCGCTCGCCTGGTGGTAAGCGATACGACCGCCCATAAACAGTAGCAACATCATACAGAACTTTGAATTACAAAGTACTGCGTGGCACTTCATTACGCTCGTCACCCTGAGACATTAGATGTTACATCTCATAATGCCCATAACGCTGGCTCTTCTTCAAACCAGAACACAACAGTGCATGTATACTGCTGCTTGGCTAATAAAAATAAACTACACACACACACGCACACACACACGCCAACGCCTTTTCCCCGAAAGAATAGGCAGAGGCGCAACTAATGCACCCACTTTGCGCCGTTCGCATTCCGTCCGATGATGTGATAGGGGGCGAGTCTATCCACATATCGGGCACAAATTTCAGACTCCGGTCTGACACTCAATACAAAAACCCAATATCACTTTGCCCGACCCGGAGAACGAACTCGAGTTCTCAGCATTGCAGTCGTACTGTAATACAACTACGCCACCGAGGCAGTCGTAAAGAAAAAATGGAACTAATCAAGAGAAATTTCACCGTGTTACACTATATTGGAACGCTACTCAGCTACCGGTAACCAACTCATTCAAGATAATTTAAACTCAATTAAACTGTAGACTCGACTAATAGCATTTGCATAAATACCGAATGGGAGTCGTGAATCAACAGATAGGCAATTGATGCAGAAACCAATAATGTAGGCCGCAATTCTGCGCCTCCAATCAGTGGTGTCCTACTTCAAAGCTGTTACGATGTAAGGGGGAACGGCCAGTTGTTTATGTGAGCTATATTTTCCTGCAACCGTTCGCGTTTTGCCAATACATTAATTTGTTGTGTAACAAGTGAATACTGTCTTTTATGTTGTCTAAACTAAAGAAGACCGGGACAAAATCATGAGAAGTTCAGTTTCATGATGTTCCAGACGCATTTATAAGATAAATATTAAGTTTATTTTATTATTTAAAATGGACGTATCGCACCTTTAGAACGAAAACGACACAATTCAAAATAATCGAAAATTGAGTTATCGTCATAAAATGACTTAAAACTGGTCCCTTTCTTATAAACATATCACAAAAAAGGCCCGATATAATAGTTTGGTCCTTTTCCTGCTTGAATATGGCTATGTTTGAAATATTGTTGTATTTAGAACTTCGTTTTAAGTCATTTTATGAAGATAACTCAATTTTCGATTTTAAGCTATTGCATAGCTTCTATCGCGGGCCTTGAGCGTGGAGACCGAATCCAGACATTCCGTAACGAAAATAACCTCACATATTTTTTATCTTACTAATATGAACCTTAAATATAATGCGTAGAAGCTATAATTCTTGAAACGAGTATATTTTTATTTATTTTATTTATTAAAGTCATTAAAACCATTTCTTACTAATCTAATATGAACCTTAAACACATTGCGTAGAAGCTATTTCCCCAGCGTTGGCACGGCACGAGTACACAAGAATCGAACGTAACATTATTTTTTCAAATTTTGATTTATTCTACTTTGGTTGTGATGACCATTGCATTTCTGACATTTATCTATAACAAAACTAAACGTGCGTTGCTCGCGTTTAATAATCTACTTTATGTGGTAAGCGTAAGATCGAATTTGTGTTTAGTCAATCAAAATTTGTGATAAAAAATGCTATGCAATAGCTTTACCGCGGCAGTCTCCGAGTGCCACACGTATTTTTGAATTGTGTCGTTTTCGTTCTAAATGTGCGGTATGTGCGTATTGCATTCTTTTTATACTCCATGCATTAATGTATTAAAAATAATACATCAATGACTCCATGCCATAAATGCTCTCTAATGTCTATACTTTCGTCTCGAATTTTCCCAAACTGGAAACCGCACCCATGACCTTCCGTTGTACAGCCTATAATATACTCTAGGCCTACTACTAGAATAAGGCGCCGATAAGGTAAAACCAATAAACGTCTTTAAATAATTACTCCTAAATTTATGCTCCAGCATTCTGTTTTAGTACGTGGATAATTTGATGATTCTTATTTGTTAACGTGAGTAAATTTTCAACCTTTAACGTGTCTTTAGAGACTGTTCGAAATTATAACAGAAATATAAGCTCAATAGCATTAAATGTTCCGTTTCATTATATTTATCACTTAATAAAGGACACTGGAATATTTTTATGTTTAGTCATTAATAATAGAAATTGTATCTATTTGTGTTTTATTATTGTTATTGCTTAATTTTTGTATTGTTGTGGGATTATTTGTAACAATTACGATTATAGTTGAATGTGTAGTGGAATAAATGGTTTCTACAAAATAGTTTATTATTCTAACAAGTTAACACGTATTATTTCTTTCACTTATTTTTTAAATCCTTCGTATATTACTCTTGCAACTAGACTTAGGGCTGATTTCACTACATGCTGATAAAGTCCCTGATAGCCTATAAGGAACTTACCCGTCACATAAACAACAACTTTTGGCTTCACGGACTACGAAAAGAAATATCTGGAAGAAAAAGTCACTAGTAATGTGCCAGATAGAGTTATATATCAAAAGGTTATCTGGAACTCTAATCAGGAATCGGAGAAACTAGCCCATACCATACCATACGATACCATACCAGCCCTGTATTATATACTGCCCACTGCTGAGCACGGGCCTCCTCTACTTCTGAGAGGGTATAGGCCTTAGTCCATCACGCTGGCTTAGTGCGGGTTGGCAGACTTCACATACCTTCGAAATTCAGAGAACTTCTCGGGTATGCAGGTTTCCTCACGATGTTTTCCTTCACCGTTAAAGCGAGCGATAATTTCCAAAGAATACACACATTTTACAGCTATATATATATACAACTTTTTAGAAAAGTCAGAGGTGTGTGCCCTTGGGTTTTGAACCTGCGGCCATTCGTATCTGCAGTCCGTTCCACTACCAACTAGGCTATCGTCGCTTAAACTAGCCCTTAAATTTTTTAATTTCCTATATCATTCAGGCAGTTCAATTTTATCACTATTTTCACCAAGACTTAAATTACGTACTCCCAAATCGGAGATGATAAAGTAATGACCTGTATCAAAACCATTATAATAATATTTTAATTTATCTTTTTTTTTTTTTTATTGCATTGAATGACGAGACGAGCATGCCGTTCGCCTGATGGTAAGCGATACGACCACCCATAAACAGTAGCAACACCATCCAGCAGCTTGACTTACAAAGTACTGTGTGGCTTTCCACTGCGCTCGTCATCCCGAGACATAAGATGTTAAGTCTCATTATGTCCAGTAGTTATACTGGCTACAATGTCCTTCGAACCGAAACACAACAGTGCATGCACACTGTTGCTTGGCGGTAGAAATAGACATTGCGGTGGTACCCACCCAGACGGCCTCTTACATAATGAGAGACCTACCACCAGTCTATCCAGTCCACCATCTACCAGTTATCTAATGAACATTTCACAGGTAAATTTTAACTATCTATTAAATTGATCTTTACACAGCGACAAAACATTTAATATCTAGGGCTATAAATATATATGGGATAATGAAGCTTAGCAATTAATTGTTCCGCAAAACCCGTCTAGCCTTGAGCGAGTCCTAAGTGGTGGACGGCTTTAGTCAGTTTCAACGGGATTATACCGAAACATTTTCTTGAATCACCTCAGGTTGGTGTGACGTAATATCACGCTCGTGTTACATATCACGCCTCTATCCCACAGGAGTAGGCAGAGACAATGGATTGCACAGTTCTTTTGCTTCCTTCACTTTCATAAATTTTCTAGATTTCCGCCGATTAAAGGTACTTTTGACCTCGCCTTTACCAAGAATATCCGATATCTGATATTCGATGGTACGGTACGGTTAACCCCAACCGGCTCTTCCATCCATACTCACCTTATATATTCTGTTTGTAAGTCTCCTATCATCCATCCTCTCCAAATGCCCAAATCACCTTAGCATACCCTTTTCCATTTTGGTCACTACATTCTCGTTCACTCCACACACGTCCATCACCATAGTATCCCGCACTCTATCATTCTCAGTCACCCCACAAATGGTTACTTATACGCTCATTTTATATTAACTATTCTGATTATTGTTAAATGGAAGTAGATTATGAATTATATTTGTTTTAATTTGGCACGATTAATAGTGGTTTGCAAGGGCAAATATTTATTTAAGACGAAATTTTCCTAAATAATTTATGATACCCCTTGCTCAACTAAACTAATACTCCCCAAGCATCTTTATTTTCCGCATCAAATTGCTCAGAATCGCTCATGAATGAAGCACTTGTTTTTTATTCCTCTGCTGCAAAAAGGCCTCCACAGACTCTAAATACAAACAGTTCCGGATACCACATATCATAGCCAACGCATATAACCTTCACCTTACAAGTCTACGTAAATGGGTTCGCCCTAAAAACATCAGCGTAATCCAAACAAATGACGCACCGAGTGATATTAATGGCTTTGTGCCGTTGCCCAGAATTACCCTACGTTCATATATATCCCGGTTGAGTAGAGCTTGCGACGCATTGTAATTGATTTCTTATTTAGTTTCCGTATTTGGTATTGCAAGATGGTTTTTGCAACAGTGAATTATTTTCGTGCATTTTTAAATGTATGCCTATTGCCTTACTACTTTACATTTTATAAGGTGTTCAACAGATTTATACAACACAAATAAACACACATTGTATCCCTGAAGGGGTATGCAGAAGTGCAACTGGGGCACCCATTTTTCACCGTGTGTTCCGTTCCATGATGTGATAGGGGTACATCTGTCGCCATATAGGGTAGAACCCGGGTTAATACTGGGAAGAAAACCCAATGTCACTTTATCTGACCCGGGATTCGAACTCAAGTCCTCGGAGAGAAAGTCGTACCGCGCACACAATACAAGTACGTCACCAAGGCAGTCAGAACAGATATAATATATAATACGTACATAATTTACATGTACATTTAGAGGGGACTTCCACAGTTTTCTTTAATAATTGATCAAGCGTGAAGATTTAAACTCAAGACGGTTCTGAAACTTACTACTTTTAGATATTAAATTAAATCAAAGATCGTTACTTACAACTTCAACATTAGTCCAAAGTAACTAACTTTAAATACCCTTATAAACTATAATTAAATTTTACTGAAAACTAAATTCGGTCTATAAAAATCTTCGTCATTCGAATACGACGTAATAAAACGTCTTAAACCCACTTTTATAATATTACCTATATGTACGCTTTCATTTCTTATATTATAAGTACTCCTTGAAAATTCTTAGTTAACTGGCAACAGTTTTTATTTAAAAGGAACCCGTTTAGTTGTAACTCTGTTAAATGGCATTATTTTCTATTCTGATGTAAGCCGACGAGAATGCTTTAAAACCGTTTATTCATTAAAATGTCTCGGGCGGATGCAGTCTTTAGAAATTAAAAGTACTACAAAGAGAGAAAAAAGGAAACGATGGATTCAAAAGCTTTTCTCTTTATCCTTTATTTTTCCAGTTTCATCAATAGCACTTTTTATAGTCTAATTCCGGTCAATAGTACTATTGCTAATTAACTTTCTCTACACTTTATCTTGATGAATATCTCGTCGAATTAAGTATCAGGTGGATTAAAATTACTACTCAGATAGTTACTTTATCATACTATCTGTTCAAAGTTTGCTTATTTGTTTTCATATTATTAAGTGTTATAAAAAATAGCAATTCTTTTTAATGCAGAATTGCGCTTATTTTCAGCCGTCAAAACAGCAATATTTTCTGTTATGCAGAGAAACCGCCCCAATCCAGTTGAACCAAACATGCTATAAATATATTAATGCATCTTTAATTCCTCTCACGCCCAAAGAGTTTAATTTAAACGCGCCCTTTAGCATTATCGCTTAATCTCGATATTCGATATCACTCTCCAACTTTCTGTTTACTTAATCTTGGTCTGATTAATGAGAAAACGTCTTACCCATTAACCCATTTGCAAACACCTTCTATGACAGAATTGATTGAGTAAACCTCTTATTTGCTGTGACACGGTTTCCCGTTATCCGACCTTCACGTAAGTCTGAGATGGTTCCAATTTGGTGCTAGCACCTGGGTATCGTTTATAGGCTGGCTCGATTACCTCATTCGTAACCAAGTTCAATTTATCACAAACAATATTGCAGCCGACAGTATTTCTTACGTGACCGTAAACCTGACGGATAGCCCGGGACGGCTTTATGGCATTTTTCTGCGGCACAGTTTTGTTTTGCTGTATCGATTATTTTTCCACCTTTTATGTGTTAGGTTACATGTTCCAGGATATTGGGTACCTTTTATTGTGTCCTAATATTATTGTTGAATACACAGTGACTATCTTTAACCTTATGCTGTATAAAATTATTATGTTAATCCATAGATGTATTGTTATGGAGATATACAGTTATTACTAACAACGAAAAATAAATAATGTTGTGATAAATACGTTACAAACAAATTTCACACAAAAACAGCACCACGAAAGAAATAGGTTTCTGTTACCATTACTATCAAAGCTCGTCCGCAAATCCATCGACTGTGTAGTTTGTGTTAGTCCGATGCTGGAGTGTACTCGTTGCTCTTACGCGATAAATAAAGGATTTTGTGAACGTCAGCAGCAATTTTAAACGTCCTATTTGTTTTCATTATTGCAATTTGTGATTTCTTCTCTAGGACTTAGTCTTCATTTTCGAATGTAAAGTTTTTATTTTTTGAAGTCTTTCTTATATTCCTGATTATGATTGAAGTTATGCCAGATATTATGGCATGGAATGTAACGAGACACAAGATGCTTGTTGGTCTGATTTATTCTGTTGGTCTAGTGCTTATGTACTAATGTGGTACGTGACGTACGTGACGTTATCTAAGTACGTGAATTTACGTACGACGTTGTCGCTACAAAGTCTTTATGCTACCAATCCATTAATTTGTCGTGAAATTAATATTATAGTAATAATTGCAAGATCAATTCCGTTAAAAACTATATATTACAAGAGATATACTATTTAATAGCATACAGCCACTGAAATTGTGTCAGCTTTTTGGCCGAGAACATTTTCAATGTAACTCGTTATTGCCACTCGGTTGCACAAGCATTATAATTTTAAATTTGGACTCATCACTGGGCTCTCCACTTCAATTTTCGGCAAAGAACTGAGATCTAGTATCTATACAAATAAGTACATGTTCAAATACATGTCCAAACCAACAATAAAAATATGCATTCTTTTGTATACAATAAAATCTGTCGTCAGTTGAATTATAAAGTCTTCAACGTGTAATAAAGCAAAATATATGTTAGAAAAATGGCTGCAAGGTATGAACTACGAGGATACTGAGGAAATTCTTGTAGGTTCTGCTTAGGGCACATTTAAACACACATACACACACACAGATACACACACACACACACATACATACACAAACACGCATATATAATACAAGTGTACTTAGTTAATAAGCTTAAATCTATTTATTTATAGCGATGGTTTTGGGATGTGTATCGGACTTGTCGCCGAATTAAAAATATAAAAATACGTGTGGCACTCGGAGACTGCCGCGGTAAAGCTATTGCATAGCATTTTTAATCACAAATTTTGATTGACTAAACACAAATTCGATCTTACGCTTACCACATAAAGTAGATTTTTAAACGCGAGCAACGCACGTTTAGTCTTGTTATAGATAAATGTCAGAAATGCAATGGTCACCACAACCAAAGTAGAATAAATGAAAATTTGAAAAAAGAATGTTACGTTCGAT
This sequence comes from Sphinx pinastri, assembly GCA_947568825.1. Lineage (NCBI taxonomy): Eukaryota > Metazoa > Arthropoda > Insecta > Lepidoptera > Sphingidae > Sphinx > Sphinx pinastri. Next base: position 15,319,489 of record OX387619.1, read on the forward strand.
TCTTTTGTACTCGTGCCGTGCCAACGCTGGGGAAATAGCTTCTACGCAATGTGTTTAAGGTTCATATTAGATTAGTAAGAAATGGTTTTAATGACTAATAAATAAAATAAATAAAAATATACTCGTTTCAAGAATTATAGCTTCTACGCATTGTATTTAAGGTTCATATTAGTAAGATAAAAAATATGTGAGGTTATTTTCGTTACGGACTTTCTGGATTGGGTCTCCACGCTCAAGGCCCGCGATAGAAGCTATGCAATAGCTTAATATATTTTATTAATTCTTATTGGTCACTGCGATACAGGCTTAGAGCCTAGTGCAGCGGCCGCCGTGAATTGCTGTAATAAATAATTATAAATGTAATAAATAAATATCAAAGAATTACATCAAAGTAACACGCATGGATGCTCCGGTATCTTCAAATTATATTTGAAGATTCGTATTCAGAAAGATAATTTTAGGTAGATCATGAATATAAAGAGGCATTTGGCGAGACGCTAATCTAAATAAATCGTCCTCAAGATACACAGAGAATATTTGAGGTTGTTCGCGGGCTATCAGCGTGAATTTGTTGACTTCCACAATCATGTGCGGGTAATGCAGATGCGCTTAATAAGAATAGGTTTATTTATTGTTGTTGCATTGTTTTGGAAATGTTATGTAGATTACGTAGATATAGTGTGTTTCTTTTATTTTAAACAATATGTTGCAAGGACTGCCTCGGTGGCGTAGTTGTATTACGATACGACTGCAATGCTGAGGTCTCGGGTTCGATCCCCGGGTCAGGCAAAGTGATATTGGGTTTTTCTACTCAGTATCAGCCCGGAGTCTGGAATCTGTGCCCGATATGGCGATAGGCTCGCGCCCCCTATCACATCATGGGACGGAATACGCACGGCGAAAAGTGGGTGCACTAGTTGCACCTCTGCCTACCACTTCGGGGATAATGGGCGTGTGTGTGTGTGTGTGTGTGTGTGTGTGTGTGTGTATGTTGCAAGGAAAAAATATATATTTTGGTTGTCATACCTTTTAATTTGATAATTATTTGTTTGGACCCGCTAAATATTGAACTACTTGTTTTTGATTTTGAAAACCCTTTCACTAATATAAAGCTAGATTATCCCCGAGTGCTATAGGTTGAAGTATTAATGAATGATAATGAAATTGACTGAAATAAGGAAAGGACAATAATGAGAAGCGACATAGTATTTTATTTTATGGACCAGTAAACGATAACATTATGTTACTTTTTACTAGTATTATAAAAGTGAAAGTTTGTGAAAAGCTTTGGATGTTTGTATGTTTGTTAGAAGTAAGCGCAGAAACAAATAAACAGATTTGGATGAAATTAGGCACACGGGTAGATCACGTCCTGGATTAACACAAAGGCTACTTTTTATCCCGGTAATTTGCTTCCATGGGAAATGATGGATATTTTTAATCTGATTCTTTACGTAGATGGCGTAGACGTAGTACTGTACTTATGTAGCGGGAAAGGCTCTTCACGCGGGCGAAGCCGCAAGCAACACCTAGTTAATAATAAAGTTATTGCTAATAAAACTATTATGTACGAATACAAAGATGAATAAATACCAAGCAAATGTATGCAGTACGTACGACTAATTTAGAACTCACTAATTTCTAGTAGGAATGTAATCAACACCAGCGCAACCCTCATTGCGAGCTAGTGCATAAACCAATTTGTCTAATGTGAAGGTCAGTCCCACGAGGTCTAGTGATAAAAATGCCGGACCAGTGGCTATTACGTACGTTGTTTTAAATTCAGTTAACACTGCGAGAGAGATAAAACAAAATCTCTAGCTACCAGCACTAATTCTCCTCTCGCGGTAAAAGCTATTAATGTTAATTCTAGTCGGTTATTGCGATCAGTGTCTTTTTCCGATTTGATTTTTATCGTTGTAACTTACTTGATATCGATACTTTTTGTGTAATTGCTAATACGATATTTTGATGATGGGAATAAGTGATTCGTCAGATCTTATCGTATACTTCTTCTTTTCGCAACTATTCGTAAACAATACCTAAAACTCACATCACCCATTTAACCCTCAAGGGGTAGACAGACGAGCAACCTGGGCTTCCACTTTTCGTCATGCATATTCCATCCCATGACGTGAAAGGTGTCGTGTCTATCGCCATATAGGCACAATTTCCAAAATCTGGATTAATGATGATCTGAGCAGAAATTTGCCCGACCCGGGACCTCCAGGCGGTGTCCTATTCGTAAACAAAAATAATAATGTTTGTGTTGAACAAATCCCCGTCATGTCAAAGACAATGAGTAATTTGTCACACACTTTACAAGTAAAGCCAATAAAGAAATAATTTACCTCTGCCTTTTGTTTGATAAAAATGAAATCTCTTTGAATGATCTAAATCACAATTCATTTCACCAGCAAAAAATGCCGATTGTTTTATAATATTACTAACATTCTGTCTATATCAGATAAACTATGACTTCCCCAAGAGAGTCAACGTTAAAGAATATTCAGGTCCCTGATGCGTAGTTACACCGTTCACCCGTTCATGAGCTCAGATCCTTAAGTTCGAAAGGCAAGCTAAACCGCCGTGAATTGTGCCCTAGGGGTACTCGATCTACCATTGGATTACAGATAAACGAATACTATGAAGATTATTGCCCACCCGAGTTCAGGTGAATAACCGAGTTAAGTAATCGAAGTATATGGATTTAAATCGTACAGGGACTGCAACGTAGGTAAATATAAATGTCATGTATAGATATTAAGCCTTATTTAGCCGGAACAATTGCTAACAGTAATCGCACGCAATTATTGCTAGAAATAATTGTCTGCCGAATATCTGTCAAAAGGGTCGTAAAAGTCAACGCGGGCCAGAATTGCCTCTCCATTGCATATATTCAGACAGGGTTTAATAGTTGTCATCAATTATTGATAGTAATAATTGATTCTAAATGAGACTGAAGAGCAGTATCTTATAAATTATACCATTACTTTACTGTAATAGAATACTAAAGATAGTTTCAATATGACACTATCCAAAATGTTATGGAAGCCTTGCACAATGAACTCGTCATGACAAATCTGCAAAAACGCAAAAACTTACTATTTACGTCTACTTAATACTGTGCCTATAAGTTCCTCTCGGTAAATTACAGTTGATTTATTGTCCGTAATAATAATTAAAACATACAGTTTTCACTAATATTCGAACACATGTAGACAACTATTTTAATTATCCCCGTTCATGGAGCGCTCTCAATTGTAATTAAATTATTTATCTAGTTTCATATCGGTGATTAATTGTGGCGTATTTTAGGCTGGAATATTCTGGATGATATTCGTGATATAATTGTAGGTATCTGTAGACATTTTATTTGCTCTGTTTTACGAACATTCATACGCGATACTTATATTTAAGGGCGTATTCAACTTGCAATTTAGGGAGGGACAATATTTTTAACTTTGATCCAGGCGGGAGCGGGTTTTTTATCTGATTCTTTGAGTAGATGGTGCTGGCGTCGTATGTTAGGGACTTTTGTGGCGGGAAAGGCTCTTCACGCGGCCGAAGCCGCAAGCAACGCCTAGTAATTTAAAATCCAAAATCATCGTTGTAGTCAAGTTTCCAAAACTATAGATTATTGATTTGAACGATTTGTTTGTCAGTTAATTACACATTAGGAGATTTTTTTGTATTTAATTCAAATGCGGAATTGCCATAAGCCAAGTTTGTTTCTGCACGGTTAAACAGAACTCAATGAAAACATAGTATAAATTATTTGAAATCCAAATAATATAGCAATAGTGAGATAAATAGCAACGGTACTCTTGGTTTAAGCATAAACAAAATGTATGGAACAAAAATCCATTTCGGCATATTTTCACCCAATATATATTACAAGGAAAATGTATTAGCGTACCGCCTGGGGTCAGGAGGTGAGTGGGGTTCTGTCTCATATATTGTTGTCGATGAAAATAAACACACTAATGATAAATGTAGGCATAACGTAAAAGTCGTATGAATTTAGGACTAAAGGAGATGTCCGCTTTTTGTATGGGTGCTGGGCCTCAAAGTCTAACCAGGCTCAAACTTTATGGATATTAAAGGAGCAAAAATATGGATCTTGGATTCATTAAAAAATATTTTTAAACCCCTCCATTTATAACTGCTGACTTTTTTAACGTTCATATTAAGTGTAGTTTAAAGCAAGATAATCCCACTTATAATATTATAAACGCGAAAGTTTGTAAGTATGGATGTATGGATGTTTGTTACTATTTCACACAAAAAGTACTGAACGTATTTCGATGAAATTTGGCACACGGGTAGATTATGTCCTGGATTAACACATAGGCTACTTTTTATCCTCGGAAAATATAAAGCGGGACTTTTATCCCGGGAAAACTCATTCACGCGGGTGGAGCCGCGGGCAACAGCTAGTGTTATATAAATCTCAAAATCGGAGGACTTTAAAATGATACGATTTATTGCAAGGGCCTAGTTTTTGGGAGTATTTTCCAAAATATATATATAAAGCATCTTGGTTAGAATTTAAGCCAGTTTTTGGGCATGTCCTTTAGCAGCTTATTTGAGATAGTTATTGTTTCTAATAAATTAAAATACAAAGAACACACATTATTAAAGTTATTTTAACAGAAGCATTTTTGCGTGATATAAGAATAAATAAATCCTGAGCTTTGCATTCGAAAACATGTTAGTCATAAGGCCTTCGCGGCTCCAGTAAATCCAGCGTTGGATATTTCATATCTGATTCAACTGTTGGTCCTGTATTGAGGTCAATATAAAATGGATTTATTTCTGAATGTGGTTAGTAAAGTTGTGAAGAATTTTGATGGAATATCGGGTGACCGATTGCGATGCATCATTTTATTTATAACGCACGGATGACGTATCATAAGTAAATGAAAAACCTTTTTTTTATTTATGTACCAAAATTAATATTTTTTTATGAACTAAAATATGTCTTAAATTATTACACACTAAAAAAAATTCTGAAGTGAATTTTACGTTTGTCAGATATTTGTATCGTTTAGTGGAAAATATATGTCATATTTTAGTGTGAAACTCTTACACTGAAAGTTAAATGAAGAACCCATATTCACAAACGTTACTTACCTAGGTACGTAGCAAGGCTGTGATAATAAGTCTGTTTATGAATGCTTTCGGCACGAGAGCCTTTGCAGTGCGTAAGAAAGGTGCGCTGTGATTGGCTAATATTGAGATACAACTTTACTTTAATAAACAAAGCCAAAGAAAACTGTGAAATTGACCGACATTATGCGTTTGGGCGCACTGTTCGTCCTCATAGTACTTTTTGTGAATACGGGTGAAAGTCTCTTCATTCTATAAAGAGTCCAAAGTGCATTTTAGGGATAATACAATAAGTAATACCTATTTTTAGACGTTCAAGCTAGATTATGATTTACCGGACTTTCCTTGTAACTCTTGTAACAACAAGAGCACAATTTCATAAATGCTCCAATATTGTTAAATACTAAAAACTTGCCCAGCAAATCTATTTCTTTTAGTAATAAAGTTTACATTTATTAAGTGTTCTATGAAATCTAAAGTGGTACAAGACAATCAGACATAGTTTCTTTCAGTGCTCAAATACCTAAAAATACGTACTTATATGACCTAACAACTACATCTCGTTTCGCAAAGAATAAAAAATACACAAATGCGTACAGAAATTCGGGGCTAATATACTTTATTATTCTGCCCGCGTCCAGCGTGTTACTGACGCGTTTTATACAAATTTCATGCCGGTTTGACGACGGGTGTTTTCACTAATACTGACGCACGTCCTGTTACTATCTATATTACTCACGGCTGATTTTTCAAACATTATGTTGCTATGGACAGCCTCGGTGACGTAGTTGTATTACAGTGCGACTGTAGAGCTGAGTCTCGGGTTAAATTTCCGGGTCGGGCAGTCATATTGGGGTTTTCTACTCAGTATCAGCCCGAAGTCTGGAAATGTGCCCGGTAAGTGGCAATAGGCTCGCCCCCTATTACATGGGACCTAACATAACTGGCGAAATGTGGGTGGGATACATCTCTGCCTACCCCTCAAAAAGAGAAAATGCGTCATGCTATGTATGTATGTATGTAGGTAGTTCGTAAAGTGAAATACAATAAGGTCCTGTATCACAAGTTTTTATTTAACAGTTATGGTATTAAACAGCTAATGTAGAAAGTACTTAATTTATTACCATTTATTTGGGAGCGATACAGTGGGACTTTTGTATTTGGTCGGCTTATACATTTATGTGACGAACAACAATAGCTCAGAAGTTGTGAAAAAGGCCAAAACAAATTAAGTAATTGTTTCATTAAAACTGTTCCATTTTCACAATATTATTCATTCAGGTTAAATTTTATTCCAATGATATTTTTTTATCTGATTGTAAAATCAGACCTTATTGCAAGGAAAAACAAATTTTAACTGCATTCTTCATGATTATAAAATGACCTTATTGTAAGGAATAGAATTTCTGATCAGAAAGAGGATATGAAAATATTTTTACGAAAACTAGCGTGAAACAAAGCCTTTATACATTATCCTAGTTGTGAATACAAAAGTTTCTATAGTTCCAATGGTAGCCGCGAACGAACACACCAGCCGACCTTATTTTAAAAATGGAATTTAATGTTGTTACTATTTTGTTAAATATTTCTATTTGAAAAATTTTAAGGCCTGAGGGGCCGTTGTTTTTTCCGTGGTCAAGTAAAGTTAAGGGTCTTATCACACTGGAGAATTGCAAGCGAATTCATAACAAGGCGAAGGCGTTGTGCGCTGATCCTGCGTAACTTTACATGAAACAACAGCGCCAAAGTGAGCATCCATTAATTAAAACAGACATTAATAAGGTCATTGATTTTGTAGTATTTATATTTTCTTCTAATCGTTTTTATTTTTTCGTATCTTCAGTTTTCTTTTCACACAATGTCCTACACTTCATCCAACGTTGAGCATTTTTTTTCAAATGATAATTATGTCAACTAAGAAATCAATGTAACATCTCACTCAACAACCGTCAATCTTCTTTGTTTGTCTTTTCCCACTAACCTATGTCGTCTCCAACGTAAAGCAATTTGCATCTGCAACAACGTGACATTAGTGGAATATTTTCATAATCAAGCTCGACGCCAGTAATCAAAGAAGAAGAAGAATATGTCAACTGAATCCTTCAAATCAGTCATCTCCATTTCGACCTTGTTTTACCCAAATTAAAGTCCATGCAGGTGCTACCGACAAACTACACAACAATGTAATTCCGAATCCGTGTCAGTGTGTTTGTTAACTTTTAACACAACAGCCAATCAGTGTCAGTAATTGTCACACGCGTAGTCCGAATAACACAAAGGATTGTTATCCAAAATTTAAATACATTTGATCCGAAATAAGGGTGACAATTTTTTTTCGGGGCTAATCATGATTGTCGTTTTGAGTAGAAGGTACGAGCGAATTAGTATGATACTATCATAAACTTAAAAGTATTGTATGGGAATTTTATAAATGATAGTCTTTGGCTGTTTTGTCTCCTTCAAGGCTCCGCAGTGCTTACATTTAACGAGCAATGTAATTCATTAATAGAATTATTATTCTAGGATAGGTATAGTACGTTACCGCGTGACAAATTTTATCTCTAAATTGTATCTTACAAAATAGATTTTCTATTCGTATCTATGTAGAAACCAAATGTATTACGCGATGTAAAAAAATTCGAATGCATATTGCACATACGTAGTAACAGTTTATTATAAAAACTTTTTATATAAGTTACATAAAATCAAATTTTATTTTCAAGATTCCACAAAAAATATTATAATCGAAAATACATTCGCCATTTTCGATTGAGGCAATTTAGATTTAAAGCGGAGGTGCGAACGTTCACGGATAAGCTAACACAGAGAACCTTAATCACAATAAAATGTAGCGCCCTTTGTCTCTTATCGCTGTAGTTCGTGCCGGCATTCGCGCTGAGTTTTACAAATAACTTATTATTGACGTGGAAAGGTCGACATCGAGTATTTCGGTAATTGCCTGTTTGTTACCTTGATATGTAATCTCTGTAGTTAGAATTTTCAATATGCTCAGGTAACGTTTTGTTTCCTAGCAGTTTGTATGTAGCAATAATGGAAAACTATTTCCAGTATGGTTGGATTGAATCTGAAAACTGATACTGTAGAGACTATATAGCAGGAGATTTGTAAGTTTTATATGACTTGAGGTTTTTTTTTTTTTTTTTTATTGCATTAAATGACGAGACGAGTATGCCGTTCGCCTGATGGTAAGCAATACGACCACCCATAAACAGTAGCAACACCATCCAGCACCTTGACTTACAAAGTACTGTGTGGCATTCCACTGCGCTCGTCATCCTGAGACATAAGATGTTAAGTCTCATTATGTCCAGTAGTTATACTGGCTACAATGTCCTTCAAACCGAAACACAACAGTGCATGCACACTGTTGCTTGGCGGTAAAAATAGACATTGCGGTGGTACCCACCCAGACGGCCTCTTACATAATGAGAGGCCTACCACCAGTGAATGCTGCACCAGTTTTGCTGAATGTTTTTCAAGACTTGGTCTTGCAATCATTCAAGACTTGATCTATCTATGTGTCGAATTTTATCCAAATCGATAGTCAAGCGTTAAATTCTAGCAAAATTTATCCCATCATCTGTTATGATTATAACAGGATTACAATATTACCTATATCTCCTGCAAGGTGTGGAAACATAATACATAATATTCACGGTATTGCGATATTATCATCAACGTCCCAGATATTTCTGACGTGTAGTTAAAGTCAATTTGGTGTTAATCGAATAATCGAATTAGCCTGTCGGCCGTTATATCAGTTCATTACACTGAGGTCACACAGCTATTGTTATTAAGTTGCGTATCGAGTTGAGGTGGTGAATAAACAAACTTGATGAATCAAACGTAATTTTGAATTACAGAAGCATTGAGTAATGGGAAATCTTTTTCTTTGCTGTTAAGGTTCATTTTTGAAAAAATATCTATGCTATAATACCCTCAATTATAGTTATGTACGCATACTCATGCCTTTAATCCCCGAGGGGGTGGAGACCAGCATCCACTTTCTGGCAGAGTGCTCAATGTACTCTCTGCCAAGATGGGAGATACTGGGAACAGACAGACTGGAAATAGCACAACTACAAGAGGTAAAGCTAGGAGACATGATTAGGTTCAGTAGGGCAACAAAAAGGTTTGTAGGAGCAGAAGGGGGCATACTGCAGGAGCACCAGTAAAACCAGTGCTTCAGGGTGGAAACTGTCACGAATAGGCAAGGAAAAGTAAGCGATGCTGTGTCATACTGGGGGACACCGCCTGGGGGGTGGAAGAGTATGTGGGCAGACTGGGCCTGGCAGCTTGTGTGGTCCTCACCGCAAAGGCTGAGCGCTGCCCCCCTGTTGGCTCCTGCCGCAATGATCAATCAAGGTTAAGGTGGCGGGACTCTCAGTGGAGGGCGGTGCTGGGCAGAGATTGGCTACCTGGAAGGTACACACTGTCTAGCTGAGCCACAGCTGAAACTCCTTACGGTGAATGCGGCCCCTGGGCACGATACCTGCCGAGCGAACCGAACCAAAGCGAAAGTGGCAGCGCCACCCGAGCTGGGACTAAGGGTGAAATAGTTCCAAGGAGGTGAACTGATCACACGTCTGTGTGACTGCATACGTCCCCAATAAACATACATACATCCCCGAAGGGGTAGGCAGAGGCGCAACTAGTGTATCAACTTTTCGACGTGCGTAATCCGTCCCATGATGTGATAGGGGGCAAACCTATTGCCATTTCGGGCACAAATTCCAGACTCCGGCTGATACTGAATAGAAAAATCCAATATCACTTTGCCCGACCCGGGGATCGAACCCGAGACCTCAGCATTGCAGTCGTACCGTAATACAACTACGCCACCGAGGCAGTTATGTAGTTTTGTATGTAAGCATTTATTTATTCATATTAGTCTGCCTATTTGAATAGTAGATACTCCCAAACACTAGGTCTTTGCAATAAATCGTATAATTTTAGTCCTTCGATTTTGTAATTTATGTATTATTATATATTATTATATTTTTATGTATTATTATGTATTATTTATTTATTTATTATTTATTTAAGTTTGAGCCTGGTTAGATTTTAAGGCCCAGCAATCATACAAAAAGCGGACATCTCCTTTAGTTTTAGAATGCTAGCAAATTCTTTAAAACTTCTTAAATTACGAAACGCATAGAAAACCCAGCCCGCTGAATGTGGGACTCCGCCTGACGTAGCCGACAGATGTCTTGCGGCCTGACGTTTCCGCGCTGTCACACCTAGCTGACAACTTTCCAATAAGGAAGTTGCAGTACCGAAGCAACCAATAACTTGTTCTACAACTATGCGAAAATGAAGAGATTTTGTCAAAACTGATAGAAGTTTGCAAAGTGCATTTGTTGAATCATTAATTGGTTAAATTTTAGTTTCATTGTATGAAAGTGCTGTTAATATAATATAGTTTGTAGCTTTCATTTTATTTCAATTATGCAATACAATTGGTAAAGAGATAAATTCTTATAATTGGAGTTTCGCGTCCTTGCCATATTATTTCCTCGCATGACCGAACACTGCATTATGAATGTCGCGGCCTAACGCATTTGCGTTGAGATTTATTTTCATGAGAATCATCATCATCATCAGCCACATGACGTCCACTGCTGAACATAGGCCTCCCCCAAAGATTTCCAGACTGACCTGTCAAAAGCGGCCCGCATCCAGCGTGTTCCTGCGATCATGAGAATATTGTAGTATTATTCGAGTATTATCATAAATTACATTTAACTGCCTCGGTGGCGTAGTTGTATTGCGGTACGACTGCAATGCTGAGTTCTCGGGTTCGATCCCCGGGTCGGGCAAAGTGATATTGGGTTTTTCTATTCTGTATCAGCCCGGAGTCTGGAATTTGTGCCCGATATGGCGATAGGCTCACCCCTATCACATCATGGGATGGAATACGCACGGCTAAAAGTGGGTGCACTAGTTGCGCCTCTGCCTTCCCCTTCGGGGATAAAAGGCGTGAGTGTGTGTGTTGTACACATGGTATACAGGCGGACTTAAAGCCATAGGCATTCTATCCCAGTCAACCTTAGGGTGGTGTAAAGAGGGACGGAATATGTTTTTCCAGAACAATCTTGGTATATTTATGGTGCTTTCATAAAAACCTTTTCAACGGTACCTGCTTTTATTTCAAAGATGTACATCTAAAAATCTTCCCAAGCTATCTCAAAATAATCTATACGAATATTATAAAGCTGAAGAGTTTGTTTGTTTGAACGCGCTAATCTCAGGAACTACTTGACCGATTTTGAAAATTCTGTCACTAATAGGAAGCTACATTACTCCTGAGTGCTATACGCTATTTTTTATCCCGGAAAACTTTTCCACGCGGGCGGAGCCGCGCGCAATGCTAGTTTAATATAAAATAATAACTTTATATACGAATTGGGATTACAGCATTCCATTGTATCTCAATACTTTTACTATTCACCATTTCGATCAAGGAATAGGTTATTACATTACATTGTACAAAATCAATTTGCTTTAATGTGGAATAGTTTTTCTGTGATTTCCACTGGGAGTTCAGTAAGGCATCCTCACAATATCTTGTATCTATTGTAGCTGTGTTTGTATGTCGTATTCTAGACGAATAAAAACTTATTGCTATCTTGGATGGGTACTTAAATAATGTAACTTTACTCTTACACTTATTGTGTTATGTTATTTCAACATTGTTGGATTTTTCATTATTGTGGAAAGTAATTTTCATGACAAGCTGTGATTTTATTTTATTATGTTATTTAAAAATTGTTCAAGTTGTGAAACATTTCAGGAGAAAAATATAGGCAAGGTTCCTACTTGATAAATACACGCGTTTTGACATGTATCGAAATTCATACATATATGCGTATGGGTATGACCACAAAAAGTTGATTAGGATATTGAATAAAATAGGTGGGACTCTTTGATTAATTATATACCTAGATAGAGTGACGCGCTATAATGAAACTAAAACAAACAGGCCAACTTTTTTTAAGCTAGTATGTGTGACAGCTGTGTCATACGCTATCGCTGCATCATTCTGCGTATCCTTGTGTGCGCGCATAATGATACCAGTTATTACATGGTTTCTATTAAAACGGGGAGATAATTATATCCATGAAAAACAACAAAAAATAATTCACTCGAACTCATTTAGCGGGCAACAATTGGCCTCTATTTTTTTCGACGCGTTTGAAACGTTCAGTGTCTATCTAGGTATATGATTAATCAAAGGTGGGACTGTATGCACATAAAATGCATAACATTTTAATTACGCATATTCAAAAAGGTCCATACCTAGTATTGATCCCAATAATACAATTATATAATTATAACTAGTCTTAACATTGAAATAAAATTTTAATACATTATGTTCATGTTCGAGAAAAGCAAAATAAATACATGCTTTAAAAGTATAAAGCAACACTAAATAATTAAGTTAATTACATTTACAAAAAGCGTAAAACCATTATCATTTCGTTACGCGATTATATTTTCATACTTTTATCTGAAACCCTTCGGTAGCTACCTGCCGTGTAATTACTAAAGTCTGAAAAGCTACTCAAATTAGCATCCAATTTACTTAATGGCTGAAGTACGAAACTAACGTGTAAATTTCACTCACTACGAGCGACAGGAATTTCAGCATTTCATATCGCGCGGTGTTGATTCTTCAAAAGTGTGTGATCAATGAAAATTTCGGTGGGGTTTTATAATTTAATGTGAGCTAAAGTAAGCGTACTTGAAAGCGACAACAGGTATCAATTAATAATTGCCAATTAAAATTGGTTAGGCTATTATTTCACGATTTATTAATACGTAACGATGTACGTGTAGTTTAGGTGTCAGCTGTTTAAATTATTTTGACAATTCTACAACACTTGTAGAGAAAAAGAAAACACTTTTTTTTATATGTACATATATTGCGTAGTATCTACACTCTTCTTTAAAGGGAAGTAGTAGGTATCCTCTTGTCCTTCACATCGTAATCAAATTTCAAGATTTGACTGTTGCAATGAGGCATGTTCAGCCACCTCAACCAGTGTACTATCATGAAATTACTATACGTAGCTCCAGTCACCGCACAAAGCATACGTTCGACACTTAGGATTCGGGTCGGTGCCGGTACAACCGTACGTTAGTTGAATAATGGTTAGCACATATGGTGATGGTGATGAATATCGCATGCCATATTTTTACCGGTCTACGCCGAAGCAAGAAAGGGTAATGATTTACAGACAGACACCCTATATTCGTAATTATGTAAGTTGTAACTATAAAAGTCGCAGCAACGCTGGAAGAAAGCCACTTTATACAGGTCCGTCTGGAAATCTTTAGTGGAGACCTAAGTTCTGCAATGGACCTGACGACCGATGATGATGATTAACTATCAAGTTCAGGCGGCATACGTTAAGTTCGCTGGAAATCGCCCTAGGTACTTCTAATTTGGGTATGATTGTAAACACAAATATATTCTGACCGCACAAAGCATATATCCTTTTATCATTCAAGTCAATGTCGATGCGTGCAACCGAACGTAAGTCGAATAATGGTTAGCGCACATTATGTTGGTAATGGCTGAGAATCGCATTGCGTTTCCATATCTTTGTTCGTTGGATTTTGTGAATAGTAAGCAAGTGTGGAGGCTAATGTGAATTATTATGTGAAAATAAAAAGTATTCACTGATATAGTATGCAACGCGTTATTACTGTCCAATCAAATCTACGTAGACTGGTTTTATATTTTATTAGAAAAGACTGCGACAAATATTTAAAATGCAATTCAATGCGATGCGTTCGATGTTAATCTACCTTAAACATTAAAAAAATTGAGGTTCTGTGAGTTTTTCTTTTTTTATGATATAGGGGGCAAACGAGCATACGGTTCACCTGATGGTAAGTGATCACCGCCGCCCATGAACATCTGCAATACCAGGTGGCATAGAGATGCATTGCCGGCCTTTTAGATGGGAATACGCTCTTTTTTTGAAGCTCGCCAGTTTTTGATATTGTAAAATTTTCGGTTTATTACTTTGCGAATTTTAATTATATTCTTCAGGAATGCTCTTAAGCATTATTTCCTTATTATAAGATGCTTTAAATGTATAAAGTAAACTCGCTAAATTATGAAAGATAATAAAGACAAAAACTCACAAAACAATTCTGCAAGATTTTAAAAGTTTCTTACATAAAATTTTATGTTATAAATTGAAAATTGGATTTTCTTGTGCGCTTTATAATGAAGGAGCTCGGAACCTGTTTTCCTACATCTTCTATTGTTTCGTTTGATTAAGTGCCTTCCGGACCCCCGGGCTTTCCCTTAGGACTGGTGTTACCTAGCTCGTTAGCGACCCCAGTTTTGAATGTGAAATTCAGTTTGAACGTTGCTATGGTATAATTATAGATGACAACACTTGTTGACTGAACTTGGATTCATCCATGTAGACGGATATTTTCAGCCGTATGAAACTTATTCAACCATAATTTGTTGGAACATCCATTGTTATATTTTTAAATTATCTAGCAACCCTGTTTTATGCCCTGACTAAGGATTAAAGCCGAAAGCTAGAACATAATGCAACGAACTGCAAGAATCACGGATTAAACCGTTTACGGCAAGTGAAGAGAAAATCTCTGGAAGAAAAATAGTTTTCTTTTCGAAATAGTTTAATGTAGTGTTGCACAACGTTTAACTTTTAACGTTATGTTGAATTACTGAAATAGAATTTTAGCTGTCGGTCGCAGGACGTGTGTGATTAAGAATAGTTTAATGTTTTTGTATATGTTATATGCATATAGTTGATATACATACAGCAGTAATTCCATTTAATACAAAGTAAAACCGCTATCCTTTCCAGTTAACATACTAAGTAGACTGTGAAGAAAACTTTCGCTCAATTTCGGATAAACAAAAATTAACCACTTATTTACAAATTATCCAGTCTTTATTCGCAATTTACTATTTAATAATGGATAGCGTAGTCCATTAAATCATGAAACAATTTTTATTAGTTATCTTACAAGAGATATTTTCTTTATTATTTTCTTCTAACGGAATTTCTAGGACGCCGCTAGATTATGTTACATGTACTGTAAAATAGACTCTAGACGAAAATTTTGGATTTTGAATGTATTTTGTGTATTTCCTTTTCGGTTGCCCGTTCAAAACTATTGCATTTTAAATTATTTAATTTTAATTTGAACCATGTTTATTTTATCTTAGTGCTTTGAAATATTCTTTAGATTATCAAGGGCCGTAGACTAGATGTCTGTCGACAAACGTTGCCGCTAACAGTAAACAAGAAAATGTATAGAAATTACTTATCCTCACGCCTAAGTCTAATGTTAGGATATGTCATTCCCTTTTTTTTCTATTTAGTATAGTGAAGTCAATTACTCGGAAGTCCTCAGGAACTGCTCCGATTTTGAGGTTTTTTTTTGAATGGCTGTTTTTTATATATAGAATTATTTACCCGCTTCGAAAGGTTTCTGATTTTAAATAATGTAAAAAACGGCCGTTTAAAAAAATCATATTTATCGGAGCTGTTCCTGAGGTCTACCGACGCATGCCTATTTTATGTAATCATTGACGCGGCTATGAGCGTTTACGATTGTACAAAGCCATCTTGTCTACGGCCCCAAGAATATCAAGTATCGAATAAAATCTATACTATATAATATTATAAAGCTGAAGAGTTTGTTTGTTTGTTTGTTTGAACGCGCTAATCTCAGGAACTACTGGACCGATTTTGAAAATTCTTTCACTAATAGGAAGCTACATTACTCCTGAGTGCTATAGGCTACTTTTTTTCTTTTGCAATGCTAGTGTATAATACACACCCACATAATATTGGAACGTACCAATATTTGTCTCCGACAAGTAATCTCCTCGTCTAGGATTCTTTCG
Source organism: Sphinx pinastri (assembly GCA_947568825.1). Taxonomy (NCBI): domain Eukaryota; kingdom Metazoa; phylum Arthropoda; class Insecta; order Lepidoptera; family Sphingidae; genus Sphinx; species Sphinx pinastri. The sequence goes on from OX387619.1 coordinate 15,335,531, forward strand.
CTGATATTCAATTCTAAACACAATGTGTTATTTACCCTAAATACACATATCTATTCTGTTTTATTTATTTACGGCTTCTTGAGTTTCATTTTGTTGATATTATATAATGATGTTTTTGTAAGATATCAAATCGTAGTTTATTTATAGACGATAGCTGTTTGCTGGAATATGAAAATCTGAAAATAGTAGTTACATTAGTCTTTAGTATAGACTAGATAGAAAGAGGAAAGATTTGATTGTTTGTTTGCATTGAATAGGCTCCGAAACTACTGGACTGATTTGAAAAATTCTTTCACCAATATAAAGCTACATTATCAGCGAGTAACATAGGCTACTTTTTATCCCGGGTAAATTATATTTATAAAGCGGGACTTTTATCCCGGAAAAACTCATTCACGCGGGCGGAGCCGCGAGCAGAATTTTAGTATATTATAATCGCAGTCATTCTACTACCGGTACTGTTATTTTTATTAAATGTTCATGAAGTTTTTCATTTTATGAACATAATACCTACGTAATGAACTAACATGCAGTACCTACCATCTAGATATAAAATGTGATCTACGTCAACTATGTTGCATATACAAAAAAAGTAGAGAGGAACGCATTCTATGACACAAACAACCCTATTAGCTGGTTCTTATTATATTATAGTACATTTGTAAACTATACTAATATATAAAGCTGAAGAGTTTGTTTGTTTGTTTGAACGCGCTAATCCCAGGAACTACTGGACCGATTTTGAAAATTCTTTCACTAATAGGAAGCTATATTACTCTTGAGTGCTATAGGCTACTTTTTATCCCGGAAAAACTTGTCCACGCAGGCGGAGCCGCGCGCAATGCTAGTAATAAATAAATTATAGTCCATTACAACCATCTAAAGTTTTGCGGCAACCCTAACACGGCAGACACAGCGGAAATACGATTAACACCCGCAATTTAAAAATCAAACTCGCATTTAAATTAGCTGTTAAAATATTTAACACGCAAAATCTACATCGAAGGTAGTTCACGAGCCCGCGAAACCTCCGCAAAGTGTTTGAGCCCACTTCGCGTTGCGTGGCAACCCTATTTTGCATTTCACTTTAGTGCTAATCATGTTTGACCTGCTATTTTTTAACCGGAATTCATGAGGTAAATTCCGAGAATAGTCAGCAAATATGGTAATGGAATAATTACCTTTCGTGACCATATTTCTAACCGCATTGTAGTAACAATTTTCCTTGGCAACATGTTTTGTAATTTACTAGGAATTCCGTAATACATTTTCACGTAAAGTACTTGAGTGAACGTTGTCATAAACGCTGCGTAAGCACACAATTTTCTTTGCTTTTATTTTCAGTTTACGCTAAAAGGAAACCAAGATTGTATTTTCTTAATAGGGTAGTTTTCCTATGTTTCATTTTGTACATTATTTTAGAAGTAACAGATAATAATACGAAAAAGAAATTCTTCTGTGAAATCAGCATCAAACACGATTGAAAAATAAAGCAGTTATTCAATTTTGAAATATTCTTGTGAGCAAAAGTGAGGGCGTGGCGGAGATATCGCGCTATCTCTTTTGCACGCAGGCAGCATTATGGCCGACGGCGCTTGGTGACATCACAGCCTAGTATTGCTGTTATTTGACAGCTACCCTTTCCACTAAATTTCAAATTATAACTTACTTACTATTGCGCCAATTTTCAGAATTATTTTTCCATTAGATTTTGGATAGCATACATTTTTCATAATTGTATTTAAAAAAAAGTAGTCATATACCCTATTATGTTAACTGAGCGATTCTGAGTGCTCCAGTAATAAAGTAGGTGATACTCACCTTTTGGTAAGTATGTTCACACAATATACTTACCTACAATAAAAAAAAATATCCTACCAAATATTTCTTTAAAAATATGTTGCCAAGACTCAACAGCCTTTACTGTTTAAAAAATTTGTAGACTTCGTTTGTAGATTGAACTCTTCAAATTTTTGTTAAATAGCTTTTATTTCGCGGTAGAAAAACGCGCTATCGCTACCAGCACTGGGGGGTGAGTGGAAAGCTTCTGTTGGTTTCACTGATCTTACGGCCCAATGTCGCCACTCGGGAGTATAGCATTAACAGTTGATTATTCTCATTTTCAAATTCCTTTTACATAATAAATCAAAATAATCTACTTTAGACAAGCAACCGACTTACAATATAACAATAGTGTATCTTTTATCAGTGAGCATACTGTTTCTAACTGAATAGATTTCCGTACATGCGACAGAGATCTGAATGGATCGGTTATCACGTCCCAAATCACGTGTGCTTGACATGGGTACATAAATAGGCGCCATAAGACAGTGACAACCCTGATGTGTCCCAACTCAATAGTGTTTGAATGTTGGCGTAAAGACGTAGCACTTTATACGGTCTATACTATAGAGCTACGTTATTATATAGATACATATAGCGACTTAGTTCTTAGAGCAGAAAATAAGCATTGACAGGGCTGCCTCATGATAACTAAGTTAGCAAATCTTTAAGCATTAAAACAGCCCGAGGGATTGTGAGTTCATTAGTAAATGTTAATTACATGACTACTGGAGACCCAACATAGGATTTGCCACCCCTAGCTCTAGCTTCGTCACGATAATAATATTCTGCCTTTTAGACTAGCGCATTTTGTAATTTAGAACTCATACTGCGGAGAAATAGCATCGATTATAATACATCTTGTATTAAGAATATTTGAGCTGCAATGACAACTTACCACAGTTGTCCTTGCTATTTTTCTTTTACATTTTTACGTCTTCTATCGTCTGCTTTTAAAGCGCGTATTTTGAATGAAAAACTTGAAGCTAGCAGCAAATTAAATATCATTTACAATTTTCTATTTAGTAACAAATGTAAACCTCACAACACCAATCAGTACAACTAACTCAACAACATAAGAAACCAAACTATCGATCAATCAATCAATTCATTTATTTTGCAAATATGGGTACATTATTAGATGGCGTATTTTATTACAAAGAATCTTGCCTTATTTAGTCGAATGACATGCAAAAATTATAATTCATGTTTCATAAAAGATACAAACACACGAATTGAGTACCACCTCTTTTTTTGGAAGTCGGTTAATAAAATTACGTCCTAAAAGTAACTAAAACATCATATAATTATAATCTGTCACAGCAGTTACAATGTATTTAACAAATTTATTTTTGTAAATATCCTCTCTAATATGGTAATATGTCTCATCTATTAAAAAGGTTTTTAATTTATATTTGAATAATCTATGTTTTCAATGTTTATAATGTAGCTTTAATTAAGCGACGCTAGCCAAGTTGGGAATGGAACGGTCTGCCGAGACAATGTCCGCAGGTTCAAAACCCAAGGCACACACCTCTGAATTTTCGAAGTTATGTGTGTATTGTTTATCAATTATCGTTCGCTTTAACGGTGAAGGAAAACATCGTGAGGAAACCTACATACCTGAGAATTCTCCATAAGAATCTCGAGGGTATGTGAAGTCTGCCAACCCGCACTAGGCCAGCGTGGTGGACTAAGGCCTAACCCCTCTCAGTATTAGAGAAGGCCTGTGCTCAGCAGTGGGCAATATATAATACAGGGCAGATGATGATGATGATAATGTAGCTTGGTAATTTATTGTATACTAGCTTTTGCCCGCAGCTCCGCCCGCGTGAATGAGTTTTCCCGGGATAAAAAGTATCCTATGTGTTAATCCATGACATAATCTACCCGTGTGCCAAATTTCATCGAAATCCGTTCAGTAGTTTTTGCGTGAAAGAGTAACAAACATCCATACATCAATACTTACAAACTTTCGCATTTATAATATTAGTAGAATTCTTGGACTCATGCAGAAAACAATATTATTTAAATTCAATATATCCATAGATACTTTTAGGTGTACTGTTCGTAGATTTTTAACGATTTCTAACTTCAGCCTCGATCCCTACTAATGACTCCGCGTCGAACAATGCAGGAAAGCGGTGATTAATTGATATTTTTCCGCCTACCGAACGACATTGTTGGAAAACGCTGAGTCATACCAACTAAACGTATTGGGTACTTTTGTTCTATCTGTCTCTATAACGCGGATTACGATGGTAATCTATTGATCAATGTTTTTGTATTTACGTCGAATCTTGAAGTTAGATTAATTCGTATCAATCCGTTTTTTACATCCTTGTATTTTGTTTTTTTTTAATCCTATTCGTTTGAGAGGTAGACCTTTAATAAAAATATGATATCTGTATGTGAAAATAAATAATTAATTTGAATAACATAACATGAACCACACAAATCAGTAATTAGGTGTTCTACGTTCTAAAAGAAATCAATTCTTATTGAAAACTCATGCTTACCATCAAATCTTATAAGTCCTCGTTATTTAATAGCTTTCATAGTAACCAAAGGACCGACCGAAAAGGATCTTAGCTGTCCCGTTTAAAATTTATTATTAGCTCCATTCAAACTTGTTCAATACAGGAAGATGGAAAGCATGAAAAGGCGTCATTTATACAGGCGTAAGATTGATGACAGCTCTGCTCTAAAATGCTCGTATTCAACTGAAATACTCCCGGGTAAAAAAACTTTTATAGTTGGCAAGACACGAAATGAATGAGTATTATACAAAATTGTATTTTGCGTTTATTGCTTACGGTTTAATTTTGTAAATCGTGTTTATGCTAACGATATTTCTGTTGAGTTTTACTTAGTGAAGATGGTTAGGGATATTACCTATATAATGGGTAATTGTTAGAGATCAATAGTATCAATAAGACATATAGAGCTTCGTATATTTACTGACTTACGTATTTCAAATTATATTTTCTTTGTTAAATTTAGCAAATTAATAAAAAATATACTACATAGCTAAGCATAAATAACTTTAACTTCATTGTTTTACTTAATGTAAATAAAATGTTTGGACGAAATTGAATATGAAAATAGCAAAAAACACAGCCGAGAAGTCACATTTTTTCAAGTATTTACAAAAGGTAGGTAAGCAAAAACAGTATCAGGTCTGGAAATGAAAGGCAAACATCATCGGGCCAACGAGTTTACCTACGATTCTAATCAAGTAGTAACCCGACGTGCTGCCTCAGATGTAACACATATTACTTTTATCTTGATGCTTTTAAAAGTATTTTCGATGGAAAACCTTTTAAAAGAAAATATTCGTTAACATTTCCTGTGTTTTGTTGTGTCGAGGCAGATTAAAATTCATTAACGCAACTAGCTTTTGCCCGTGGCTCCGCCAGGGTGTAAAAGTTTTTCCGGGATAAAAGTCTCGCTTTATTTATTCCCGGGATAAAAAGTGGATGGGATGAAATTCGGCACAAGGGTAGATCATGTCCTGGATTAACACATAGGCTACTTTTTATCCCGGGAAAATATAAAGCGGTACTTTTATCCCGAGAAAACTTATTCACGCGGGTGAATATATATAAACCGCGGACAAAAGCTAGTATATATATATAAACTGTCTTAGTTAGATTTGTAGGCCCATTTTTGGACATGTCCTATACCAAAATAAAAAAGCCCTGCATAAACGATACACATTTTTATACCCATAAAGAAAAATTTGAATATAACATGCAAACGAAATTAAACAATGTGTGAAATGATTTAATATTCAGCAACACTCTACGTACATTAGCATACATTATTCGAAGGATTCGAAAATAATTCCGCATTTGGGATACGAATTTTATGGGACAGGGAGGGTTGGGTATGACTTTTATATCCGTATGACAGAAAAGCGATGTACTCTTCAAACAATAAAACGAATTACGTATCCTCAGCAGGAAGTTATTTTTAAAAGCATTTTAGTTATGACATTACCGTCTTCGTTGCCTTCAGTCTTTCAGTCAACATAAAGCCGATTTATAAAGTTACTTATAAACTTAATTTCACATCTTGTTAGTTCATCCTTATAATGTCCGGGAAAAAGAAAAGTGTATCCCAAAGCCTAGCAAAGGCGAGTTCTGGAATGTTTACAACTTCGTAAATTTTGTGAAAGGAAAATTGAACTTATTTTTATTTCGCATAAAATTTATTTGACGGATAAATTAATTGTTACAGGGTCGGACAACATCGCAAAAGCAATCGGTATTCTCATATGCCTTCACCTAACCGAATGTGATGTGGTCACCGAAAAGCCGAGAAAGGATGCCAAAATATATTTGAGAGACAGTCCACTGTCGAACGAAATACCGGAACCCGAACTCCTGCCAGTGCTGCACGGAAACGACACCAGGTGCCGCATATCAGAGTATATGTGCGTGAATAAAAAATGTATACCAATAAACAGATTCTGTGACGGAACCAACGACTGTGGAGACGCGTCCGACGAGCCGAGGCACTGCACGCGTGAGTACTCACGTTCTATGTTACATTCAAAATGATGAAATTATTGTTAAAGTAAATGTGAATTTATTTTTGAATGATATTGAATTTCAAGTGTATTTTAAATATTTAGAAGTATGTTAACGGCAACACATAAGTAGTGGTAGAATAAGATATTGACGAAGTGGTCGATAAATCTCTACTAATATATAAAGCTGAAGAGTTTGTTTGTTTGAACGCGCTAATCTCAGGAACTACTGGACCGATTTTGAAAATTCTTTCACTAATAGGAAGCTACATTACTCCTGAGTGCTATAGGCTACTTTTTATCCCGGAAAACCTTTCCACGCGGGCGGAGCCGCGCGTAATGCTAGTATTCAATAAACCTTTGAGCATGTAGTCTTCAGATTCAGAATTGTAGTTCTATCACACCCGAGTACCAAAAACCCAATAACATTTTGCCCAACCCGGGGATCGAACCCGAGACCTCAGCATTGCAGTCGTACCGTAATACAACTACGCCACCGAGGCATTATTACATTTTACTCGCTCAAATTTTCAAAGTTACTACAACACTTCAACATCTAATAGGCGTAAAGATTGAAAAAAAGTTCCACATACAAAAGCATACCTGTATGGTATGCTTTTGTATGTGGAACTTTTTTTCAATGCTCTTAGGGTGTACCCTAAGAGCGTTTTAACGAAGTATAAGAGAGTGCAAACCAAAGAGGATCACATAATAAGATTTCTGTGCTCTGAGAATAAAAGCACTCAGAACATGCTAGTCCGCGTAACCGATTTGATGACGCGGCACGAAGCGCGAAGATAATGTAATAATGGGGTTAAATAAGATCTATTTTACTTTGCTAACAAGATCTGACTTTAAACTAGAGTATCGGTTGTATGTGTGCTAGATAATGAAGAAACTTTCTCACCATTTAAACTTTTTTGCTGTTACTAATGAATATTGTTGCTTGATTTTTTATTGAAAATATTATTCGACAGTTGCAAATCGATGTAATAATTTCTTACCTTACTTGCAGGTTGAGGACTTACTTCTATGAGTTAATTTATTTACTAGAAAGATTCCTTAATATTTTATTTTTATTAGATTAATAATGTAATAATAAATATACTATATTAAATAGATTAGATTACTTAATATTATATAATAAATACCATTTCTAAAAATAAATTTCATATCGCCATTTTGTATTTGAACTCGATATTTGAAAGAAATATTTTGAGGTTCTAGTCATTGATTTATTAAAAAAATCAATACATCAATGGTTCTAGTACTTTCCTTTGGCACTTTCATAATATTTTCATGCTTCCTACATGACGCCGTAACAGCTGAGAGAGCAAGGTGAGGATTTATTTTACCCTTCTGGTAGCGACGGCTGTGGGTTACGGACATATAACCGCTGGAAATGACGTTTATACGGTTCACGATATTTATAGCTATGATATCGTAGCGTTCGCGTTTTGGACTTGTTTTATGTTAGAATTTAAAATTCAGTAAAAATTTGATGATGAATTTTCAGTTATCTTTTATGCGTTAAGTCATCATTTTTGCGTTTGTGACGACGATTTTGGGTATAGCAATAATGTTAGTGACCGCATTGTAACAAAAAAAAACGTTAAAAGCCAAACAGTAGTTAATTGAAAAATATTTATTGCTAGAGAACTGATAATTAACAAAATCTGTATAAAATGTGATTAAATGTGTACCGTAACGTATTAATTGAGACAACTGTAGAGCTTGCTGTGTATGGGAGTTTGTGAGCTCTACCTTGAAGAAAGTAAAACTCCAGAGATGGCACTTGTAAAGGTTTATATTGAAGACTTTAGAGTACGTATATAAAGCGGAGTACTTAGATGGTAACAGTAATAATTTGTCAGACGTACTGAATAAACTAAGACGTACATCGCTTATATATTGGAGGCATGGTGTGACACAGCGTTCCCGCACAACTACGTACGTACACCTACACAGCTGCGCAAGTGTGTGTGTCCCTACACCAACTACAATTGAATTCCATTTTATTCGACAGAAGTCACATTTTATTTTGTATTAATTTTAATAAAATAAATAGCAATGCACACAATACAATTACCCAAGGAATCAGCTGTAAATTAAACGAGTTAATACTTAATAATTTTTAAACTCTATTTACAGGACCCATTTTCGAAACAAGACATAATGATGACGGGTTTTAAATAAGCCCAGGGGAATTGACGGTCTCAAACTTACAACGATTTAATTCAAGTAGAATAAATTGTTAGGAATAGATGTCTCAAACAATTCCCTCGGAGCGATGTAAAGTAGGTATTATTCTGGGGGAAACTAAATAAACGAGTATTCGCGAGAATGCAGGGTAAATAAAACCATTCGTAAGCCTTATAAAAGTGGCTTAGGGTTTATGAAAATTAAATACAAGAACGATATAAAATATTCGCTAAACAATGTGAATCCCGTTATTGGTTTTGTTATCTCTTATTGAAAAGAAGGAGTCTTAAATTGCCCTTTAGGATTGGATAATATTATAACTTTATTGGTTCGTTTAAGTTCAAAGACTAATGATGAATTACTTTTTGATAAAATTTTAGTGTCCTAAGAATTATGGTTCTAACTTATAGATACGCTAAAACAAAAGTTACACAGAAATAATAATCCTTATCTAATCGATACTGATTTTGAAGTGAAAACTTCTTTAGCGGCGTTGAGCACTTTTCTTGGGATGGGTATAAAATGTTAAACTCGCGTACTCGCGTCAGGATCACGTGAACAAATCTGACGAAAATGCATGCGGAGGTTTTACTAATATGAACCTTAAGAACAATGCATAGAAGCCATTTCCCCAGCGTTGGCACGGCACGAGTACAAAAGAATCGAACGTTACATTTTTTTTTTAAATTTTGGTGTATTCTACTTTGGTTGTGATGACCATTGCATTTCTGACATTTATCTGTGGCGGCATAATTACCAACACCGCCACCTATCAATATTGGCTGGGAACAACTACATTAAGTAGTCAACTAGATAACCCGACACTCATCCATCCGACATCGAAGTGCAGAGGTATCGACAATTAGCAGATGAAGCCCAATAATACTGCTAGATGGTGACACTCAATCCTGGACGATAGCGCAATAAATAAATATTTTATTTAACCACATAAATGCTAGTACTTTTATACTGATAAATAAAGCAATTCGTGCGAAATTATTTCCTAACCATTCCAAAATATTCAAAAATGCACAACGTTAATGTTCAAGTTTTCACTTCGGCCGGCACTCCCGTTCTATTTTTTTTTAAAGAGATAGGTTACTTTCTTTTCTTCGACCATCTTCTCTGATCTCTTTCGAATTATGTCATAGCGTAACACGTGTCCTCTTCCATGTTGCATGAAGAATTTGACTTAATTTTTACGACCGGCCTGACGCTGATTCTATTTTTGGCTAGGTATTCAATTTCCCAGAAATTGCACATGGTCGATATGTAACGATTTGGCAGTTTTTCAATACCCTCGGCCGTTCCAGAACAAATTAAATTTCACAGCAAGATACGTTTGCAACAATGTCCCAGCGTCGGCTATTCCGCCCGAAAACTCTCATAATCACATAATGGAAATTTATTCCCGGTCTTTGATTTAAACTGCGGTGTTGGATGATTTACGACTACAAGTTTCGGCTCCTGTTTAATAGAAATTATCATTAAATATACTATGTAGGTCTTTCGTATGAAAGTATGGTTGGGTTATTATACCATTCTGTCTATTTTTGCAAGTAGCATCGTGCAAGTAGGTATTATTGTGGCTTGGTTTAAAGACATTACAATACTTTGTAACCTAAAGTGCTGGATGGTGTTGCTACTGTTTATGGGTGGTCGTATCGCTTACCATCAGGCGAACGGCATGCTCGTCTTGTATCGTATCCAAGGCCCCTTGCCAATAGGCAAGGGGCCTTGGATACGATAAATAAATAAGAAAGAAATAAGAATAATAAAAAAAGATTAATAAATCTATTTCTAATTGCATAACATTCATCAGCCTGTCCATAAGTTTATTCAGAATTCGCTTTAGGCTAGAAACAAGATTCTTTCTCTAGTACCCTTTAAGTGACCTAAACCTAAATAGCTTGACCTAACCTTTCATGGTGTCCATGGAATTAACCCGAGCGTCGACGGTTGAATGCCGTAATAAGCTCAGCTTAGTAAAAATACTAAAATTGTGACAGTATCTATTGAGTACAAATTATAATATTGGCGAACGAAATGTGTGTGATAATAATTACATCAATTTATCCAATCTACCCTTATAACTTATTTTGAATTACTTTAATTGATACAATTTTATAGCCAATACTTATTTTTACGTCGAATTCGAATTTTCGAAGAATTTGTAAAAATATAGAATTATAAATAAAAGAATATTATAAGCATTACCACCTTTGCTATCATATTCAATCAGATCCCGTAGATTTATTATAACTATAAAACAATCAATGGCAATTTATCAACTTAATTTTTAAAGTTAATACTTAAATATAACGTAATAAAGCTATTTCTATAAAAAAGTCATCGATTACGGCTGTTATATAACGTCTGTGCTATCACCGACACGATCCTTTAAATCCCTTTTAGTACGAAATAGAAGGAAATCGCCACGAAGCTCGGTACCTTTGATGCTATCCGACACACTACGGTTACGTTCGATCGTTTCGAAGAGTAATGGTTCACTTTCCTCTACACTTTTACTGAAAAAACTCACTGATTCCTAATGTGATTGGAATAATTTATCAGCTCAATGTCTTATTGTCACCGCTCCTAGATCTTTTGACGTCAAAGTCAGGTGACTAAGACTAGTATTTGGAAATGCATTGAGGTTTGATTAGTGATATTTACCATGACTTATTTTTGTATTAAGTTAGAAGGTATTTAGGTATACACAAAATGTGAAATTGTTAAAATCTATGTTTTCTTTTAGTTTTATACAGCCGATCACCAATTTAAATCCGACTAAAGGTTAGTAAGTTATGAATGAAAGCAATCGTGGCTCTAATAAAAGAGCAAAAATGATTAATCTGACATTCCTATACTTGCTTATTCCACACAATACAAGTCCCAAAGGAAAATTTATTACCTACATCGACATAGAAAATATGTCTTTACCAAACAAAATTATCTTTCTGTAATATCTCATTCATCATACCCACGCAAGGTCCACAATTCCTTTTCAGCATTATGTATTACGCCAAACATAAGATATAAGTTAATTATACAAAACCCTTTGTGTTCTTTGTGAGTCCATTCCGTGGGGAGAGCACGAATAAAGATGAAGTACTTTGAGACCTGAGCCTTGGAGCGTGACCTCCGCAGCGAATATAATAATTGAGTTTGGAATTGCCACAAGTCCCAGTACATACATCCAGTGGCATTCTTGATAAAGGGTTTATCCATCTTTACGTGATAATTACTTAGATATTTTGAATTTATGTAGTAGAGAGTTCTCGGAACAGGAGGCGTTGTGTTTCGGAAAGCGTGGGTGCTTCAAATATCCGCTTTCAGCGTCTCCGGTCGCCACTAAGAAATGATGGTCAAACGTTTATGTCAATTATTTAAAGTAGTGACTGCCTCGGTGGCGTAGTTGTATTGCGTACGCGTTACGAGTACGATTTGCGCACTGAGCTCCTGGGTTCGAATCCCGGGTCGAGCCTAAAAATTGTGACTGGGTTTTTCCATCTTAAAAATTACTCAGTCACAGCTCGGAGTCAGGAAGTTGGCGGTGTGATACCCCCGTGCCTCGGAAAGCACGTAAAGCCGTTGGTACTGAGCCTGATCTCTCTCCGGTCATGTCGGATTGCCGTCACACCCGACTATGAGAGTGAAGGAATAGCGAGTGCACTTGTGTATTGCGCACACACTTGTGAACTATAATATCTCCTGCGTACCTGGCTGATCTCCGTTGAGATTGGTCACCGTGGCCGAAATCGGCTAGGAAGGGATATAGATAAAGTGATATCTCAAGAGTTGTTTTTCATTATGCTAATTGTGAATACGTATGGCTCAACTTTATTGCAGTAGCATCAGTAGATATACGACCGATATTAGAACAAATCATGTTTTGGTTTGATATAAGTAATATCGTACTTTCACAAATCATACTGTATTACTCGTATGATACAACCGATTCATAATTTTAAATTGTAATCAAATGCACAAAGGTCTCATAATAATAAACAGACTAATCATAAATCTATGAAGGTCTAAGATTGCCAGAGTATCAAATAAAAAGTTAGGAATTTCGTACATATAAAATTAATTGCAACCGAATTCGATTAACTCTAGATGGGAATTTTACCAAGTTTAATAACCATACCTTGAGCTTAGAAATGACGTCATAATCTACATTTCCTTTATACATTTCGGCCAATCCGGCAGAAGTTACTCATCTCAAAGAGAGCTCTATTAAATTTAAACAGTAAGGCACAACGCCGCTTGAGCCGTAAGTAACCTAATGGCATGAGTGAGGTGGCTAATAAGATCCCGTGGTTCGTTAATTTGCACCGACCTCGTCTCCCAGAATTGCCAAAAGGTGGTTTCAACTTATAATGAAATAAATTGCAATTACTTGATGATTTCCTGCTTCAGTTCGGACTTGGACACAGTGTTACTTCTCTGTTACGGATATATACGTAATAAAATGTGTTGTGACTATTGTCATTTTTAAATTGCTATTTTAAACTAAACACTGCCTTGGTGTCGTAGTTGTATACGGTACGACTACAATGCTGAGGTCTCAAGTTCGATCCCGGGTCGGGCAGTGAGTTTTTCTACTCAGTATCAACCCGGAGCCTGGAATTTGTGCTGGTTATGACAATAGGCTTGCGCTGTCACATCATAGGCCGAAACACGCGCGGCGAAAAGTGGGTTCACTAATTGAGCCTGTGCCTACCCCTTCGGGGATAAAAAGCATGAGTGAGTGTGTGCGTGTGTCTGTGTTTAAAGTAATTACCGTTTTTTTTTATATCGAAGTTTGTGTAATATTTATTCCAATAATATTAATTGATTTACATGGAATTTGCGCTCATTGTGGAAGTATTCAATCATAATCACTTAGGAGATCCTTTGCAACGAAATAACTAGTCATTTAATAAGTAGTAACAAGTCAACATTGTTTTCCACCAAATTAAAAAATAACAAAATGTATTCACACCCAACAACGCTAAAACCGTTGGAATAAAACATTCTATAAATCTTCGCTAACTTGTCGCAGCGAACCATTACAGCGTAATCAAAAAAAGTTTAGATTAAACCCGCAGCGAGGAACAATTACTCGTCGGGCCAGCCGTCCATCCGGTAATCAGCGAAAAAACCGACCAAACATACCAAAAAGGGTTTTCTCCAGTTTTAACAATAAACACATGGGCGACGCGGTAAACCCCAGCCTAGGGCGAATTGAATCCACCATTATTAAGTTTTAATGACGTCTGCCACAATGCCAGGGCTCGAGGCGATAAACAAAGGATAATAGCCGTTGTGTCTCTCGTAATAACATAAATAACCGCAATAGTAATACTCAAGCCTGGAATGTAATCTGAAGACGGTGAAATTAAATATGAGTGGGCTGCAAATGAATTTCTGACTGTAGGTACCTATCAGGATCACTACTGTTCAATTCGGAGCGACCGGTTGATGCTCATGGACGGTACTTGTTTTATAAAATTATTCCTTTGTGTCGAAATGGTGCGCCGTTGATGTTATTGAGGAATGAGGATCAAAGATCGAAAATTGGCTCGGAAATTTCATATTGAAAGGAGATGTCCGCTTTTTGTATGGGTGCTGGGCCTCAAAATCTAAACAGGCTCAAACTTTAGGGATATTAAAGGGGCCAAATATGGATCTTGAATCCATTAAAAAAATATTTTTAGACCCCTCCATTCATAACTAACTTTTTTTAAAACGTTCATATTAAGTGTAGTTTTCAAGCCAAACAAAATTACATAAATCTCGAAATCGGAGGTCTTTAAAATTAAATGATTTATTGCAAAAGGCTAGTTTTCAGGAGTTCTATCCAAATATATATAAACTGTCTTGTTTAGAATTTCAGGCCCGTTTTTGGACAAGTCCTTTGGGAGATTTTTTTTTATATTCTGGTTCTTTTGTTTCAAGTATCCCCAATTATGATAATAATTACGCTTTAGTTACTTATTAGGTTCGATCTGATAAAAAAGCTTGCTTTGGTATTGCAAAAATGTTAATATAACAGCAATAACATTTATATTGCTAAATGCTTTATGCAAAATCTGAATCGAATCGGTATTACTAACATAGAGATTTTTCAGCTTCAATGCAATCTCACTATCCCCTGAGAAAATAATCAAGCAAACATAGCATCAGAAAATATTTTTGCTAGCTAAAACTTATTTCGCTTTTTATAAGTCTTCAATCTCAATCATATCATTTTGAAATGTCAAAGACGAATCGTTTGCAATAATATTTTTGACTGTCGAATATTCTCGAAGGCAAGTTACGTGTTTACAGGAGTTATAAAACTATGCATTGCATGTCACTCTACTTTTTTTTTATTGCGTCGAATGATGTGACGAGCTTGCCGTTCGCCTGATGATAAGCGATACGACAACCCATAAACAGTAGCAACACCATCCAGCACCTTGATTTAAAAAAACATATGAGAGACCTACCACCAGTTATGGATGTACCCATGCGCACGTTAGTGGAAGCGCCTGTCCCCATTTCCTTACCATATAATTCTATGTTAAGGCCGATTTTGACACGTAATGTTAATTTAAGAGGGTTTGTGGTAATAAGCTTACTTCATCATCATCATCATCATCAGCCTATATTTTGGTCCACTGCTGGACATAGGCCTCCTCCAATACGCGCCATTTTACCCGGTCTTCGGCCTGTCGCATCCAGTTTCTACCAGCTTACTTATTGTAATTTAAAGAATAGTATGATAGAATTTATGAATTATAACTTTATTAGTATTGAAATTAATGTTATTTTAAACCAATGAAATGAAAGTGAAACTATGTAACGTCTTTATTAAGTTTTTTCAAGTTGCATAGAAATACGATAGAAGAGTTGTACTCGTATAAAGTAATACTTCGACGTTACAATTTAAAATGTTCAATCGCAGAGATCAGAATCATTTTTGGTTATTTAAGGAGCTTATTAATTTTTAATATACCAGTTACTTCGGGAATTAACATCATCAGCCACATGAAATTCAAATGGAGTTATGGATTATACTAATTATAATCATACATGCCTGTGTTACAGATTTCCCGACTTAGACTATGACAATATATCACAAAAACTATGATGCTCGGTATGGTTGTGTGGTTGAGTGTTTCCAAGCGAACAAACAAATAACTCTGGTAATAATCAATCATAATCGGTCAGTGCTACAAAGTCTTACGTAATCCAAATTAGTTATATAAATAAGTTGAGTATATCATTATGAAAAAAACATAAATCTATACAGTATACTCAAATCACTGAACCGCATCATGTATTTATAATAGTGAAACCATTTTTACTGATCTAAAAATAAGTTATTCATCTCTTTCAAGCTTACAAGTGGTGTGCTGAGCTGCTTACTCCATGGCAATAAAATAAATACATAATTTAAAAATACTAACAATAATTGTATGAAATTAAAAATGTTTTATTTAATGATATTTCTATACCATACCAGCCCTGTATTATATACTGCACACTGCTGAGTACGATCCTCCTCGACAACTGAGAGGGTTTAGGCCTTAGTCCACCACACGGGCCTAGTGCAGGTTGGCAGAGATTACATACCTTCGAAATTCGTATAAAGAACTTCCCAGGTGAGGTTTCCTCACGATGATTTTTCTTTAACGTTAAAGCAAAAAAAAAATATACACATAAATATTTAGAACAGTCAGAGGTGCGTGCCCTTGAGTTTTGAATCTGCAAAAAAAAAACATTTCAAAACGCTCCAAAAACGGATAAATAAAAGAATGTATTGCAACTGCAGTTTGAAATACAACAAACTCAAAATTACAATCTGTATCGAAAACGTTCCGTTCCATTCAATTTGAGATAGTTCCGATTGTTGCGCGGAAAGCTTTAAATACAAATTTCGCGTTTGTATAAATTCCAAAGTAGAAGTAAATAGTACGAAAGCGGTTGTAGCGCTTCCAGTGAGTTAATTAGGAAGTGTGCCGTGGGGAGTAGTTGTGTAAGTTGTTTGCAATACAGCTATTGCATCGCTGAATTCGAAACGATGTGTTATCATACCTCTAAAGTCGGTAACCCATTTAAACGATGATACGTTTGTGGTTACGTTTTTACTATTTGAATTTGGATTCATGTTGTAAAATTAAAAATGTTAAAACATTTTATTTTCTTACATTATTTTTGTGGGAGCATGATTTTGTTTAGCCTGTGTAACCCGTAATATCCTAGATCCAAGTTTTAAGTTTAAGGTCAGGTTTTTCATTAAAAAAACAGGCCCTAGGCTGCTAGGAAAAATAGTCTTGCACGAACTGTGTAAACAAGTAAACAGTGTCTTGTGTTTGAAGTTCTGCCTGACCTTTCGAGGATAGGTATATTCGTTATACATACATACATAGCATCACGCTTTCTGGTATTTTTTGGGGTAGGAACAGGTGTATACACTATACATAATACACCAACATTTTGCCAGTTTTGTTAGGTCCCATGTAATGGCGGGTGGGGTCTATTGCCACTTACCGGGCACATTTTTTAGACTCCGAGCTGATACTCAGTATCACTTTACCCTAACCCGGATTCGAACTCGGGCAAAGACTTCAGCGCGATAGTCGTACCGCGCAGGTAATTCAACTACACCACCCCCACGCCACCACGGCAGTCGTCGTGAGGTTGTATAAATCGATATATATATAAAAAACTTTAAAAAAAAAATAGCACCGACTTCAAAAACCACTCTAATGTAAAAAATACCTTATCCTTTCTCATGGGTTATAAGGAAATTTAAATACTACCAATATTATATACACTGCCATTCGTGTGATTATATTTATGTGCAATGAATAAACCTTTGGAGTCGGTGCCTGATTTTTTGTACTAATTTGGCATGCGACTAGAATTATTTAATTCATTCTTTTGTAAAGTACATAGTTCATATTACAATTTAATGTGTCTAATTTAAGAGTATTTTTAATAGACATATTTGTGTGAAGCGGCGATAGCCTAGTTGGTAGTGGAAAGGACTGCCGAGACGAATGTCCGCAGGTTCAAAACCCAAGGGCACACACGTCTGACTTTTCTAAAAAGTTGTGTGTATATTCTTTGTAATTATCGCTCGCTTTAACGGTGAAGGAAAACATCGTGAGGAAACCTGCATACCTGAGAAGTTCTCTAAATTTCGAAGGTAAGTGAAGTCCGCCAACCCGCACTAGGCCAGCGTGGTGGACTAAGGCCTAAAACCCTCTCAGTAGTAGAGGAAGCCCGTGCTCAGCAGTGGGCAGTATATAATACAGGGCTGGTATGGTATGGCATATTTATGTAGGCAGTTCGATTTTTTTATGACCGGCACCGACTCCAAAGGTTTATTCATTGCACATAAATATAATCACACGAATGGCTGTGTATATAATATTGGTAGTATTTAAATTTCCTTATAACCCATGAGCAAAGTATAAGTTATTTTTTACATTAGAGTGGTTTTTGAAGTCGGTGCAATTTTTTTTTAAAAGTTTTTATTTTTCACTTTTTAGTAAATAGGTAATGCAATGTAGAATTAAATATTATAATTATTGCTATTATATATCAAATCTTGTAATTTATTATGATAGATGGAATTCCCAAAGCTGTCTTGATTCGATATTTTGATGATCAAACAATAGATACAAGCCTAGAAATACTAGCTCAAGAGTCGTGAGTAAAAGACTTTTGAAAGTGAAAGAGTTTTTATATCATTTATATCGACATATAAAACTCTTTGAGTAAAATTGACAACGGAAATTTTAAAAAACTAATAAATCTGTCAAATTATATTGACAGAAGTCAATAGGGATATTATTTCTTCGGATTAATTATAGCTTAAATTTATTTCAGCACGCAATTACATATATCAGTAAATTGATTTGAAATTAAATCTAGATTATAGTGTGTTCATGGTTTAAAGGAGGTATAAGACAGGTTCGTCTGGAAATCTTTAGGGGAGGCCTATATTCAGCAGTGGACATTATTCATACAGCTTTCTCTCTTCTGTGTCGTGATAATCATGACGATGATGAAGACAAATAACTTCAGGATGCTCTCTCAAAAAATTGACCCGAGCCCTTTGATAATAATAATAGTTCTCATTTTTATTTCAGAAAATTATATCTATGCTTAAAAGCAAAATAGTCTAAGAAGGAAAATGTTATTATTATGTAACACGGAATTTTACAGAAAAGGTGCTAGAAAAACTCATGGTTTGTATCTGTATAATCCAAGTCCAAAGAGTATAATATATACTACGATGATCCAAGTCATTTTAGGTATACTATTTGAATTTGTATTGAAAAATAAAATATTTTTTGTTAGAAGTCTTTTATTTATTTTTACCGCATACCGCGAGAATGAGCGGAGCGGTCATATTTTATTTTATTTTTTTATTGAATGGAATGACGAGACGAGCTTGCCGTTCGCCTGATGGTAAGCGATACGACCACCCATAAGCAGTAGCAACACCATCCAGTACCTTAAGTTACAAAGTGCTGTGTGGCATTCCACTGCGCTCGTCATCCTGAGACAAGATGTCTCATTATGTCCAGTAGTTACACTGGCTACAATGCCCTTCAAACCGAAACTATAGTGTATGAACACTGCTGCTTGGCGGTAGAAATAGACATTGCGGTAGTACCCACCCAGACGGCCTCTTACATATGAGAGACCTACCACCAGTAGCAGTCTTATTAGACTGAGAATGGTCTTATGACTCTAAACGTAAACTTAAAGGATCGCCAGGGTAGTGTCACGCTAGGACAACAGCTCAGGTCTGTATTAGAATATAAAAGACTCCATCATTTGGGTAGAACAGCCTGATGCTCACTGTTGAGTTGTTAATCTAATCTCTAGAACATCACACGCAGTTAGATTAGACTTTGCAAACCAAAGTAGGTATAGATTCTAGTAGATCCTGAAATCAGGTGAAAATCTTAATGCTCCATAATGTAGCAATGATGAATGATTTATTAAATCAGGAGTTAAACATTCCTTTCCTTTAGTAGAATCGCAAACTTGCATGGGCGTTTTGCGTCACACACATATTACACTAATATACGTACCTGTTAAAATAATTCTGCAAGTCATTATGATATATTCGTTCTCAAGACTAAACAGCTTATATTTATCATATTTTGAGGTCCATTAGAAGTCTATAGATAGATACTAACTACATTCTATCGAATCTATCGAAAAGCCCCTACTCATTTTTTATAGCAATATGTCAAATCTACGTTTTTTGCTATTTATTACTTTTTTTATAAATAAATCGTTTCATATACCTATTTATCCCTTACCATCTAGTGGGAGTCCCTGTTATTCGTATAACGGGTCACCGTGCATATGTATTATCTTTTATTATGTTTTTATTCAATAAAAAAATATCTCAAATTTATGCGTTGCTAATAGACTTTCGTAAGGGCACTTTTAAGTCGTCGAATGAAATTACTCATATGATTCAGGTATATTCAGTCTGTTCCATAAAATGATGAACCCTATACCAAGATATATTGAAATGGGACCACTTCGCGACCCTTATTTACTAAATAAAGAAGGAATCAAGGATATACGCTCCCAATTTTCAGAGAAATCAGTGCACATACATAAAAAAAAATACAAACACACGAATCGATAACCTCCTCCTTTTGGAAGTCGGTTAAAAAGCGAAAGGTCACTCACTCACTCATCACAAAATATCAGAAACAACAAGTGCTAGGAGTCAAAAATTTTGCATGGGCGTTCCTTTTAGGATGTAGGTGCTCACTAAGACGGGATTTTGAGTAAAAAGGGTTTGGCAAAGTTTGTATGCGATAAACTCAAACACTCCGACGGATTTCGACGACATTTAGTATGGAGATAGTTCGAGATCCTGGGAAGGTTTTAGGCTACTTTTTATCCCGGAAAAATGTATAGCAGGACTTTTATCCAAGAAAAACTCTTTCGTGCGGGCGAAGCCGCGGGCAAAAGCTAGTTATAATATAAATACAATTTTAGCAAGAAATAGAATAGATCCTACTAATATTATAAACGCGAAAGTTTGTAAGTATAGACGTATGGATGTGTGGATGTTTGTTACTTTTTCACGCAAAAGCTACTAAACGGATTTCGATGAAATTTGGCACACGGGTAGATCATGTCCTGGATTAACACATAGACTACTTTTTAAAGTATAAAGTTTTGAAAATATAAAGCGAGAATTTTATCCCGGGAAAACTCATTCACGCGGGCAGAGCTGTGGGCAAAAGCTAGTATTTAATAATATTCAGTATTCCAATAGCAAAAAATATTAATAACAGTAAAAGCAACCCATGATAAATGAGATGATAATATTCGCCACACATTTCGCACCGTGGTGTACCGCACAATTATAAAAATGGTTTCAATGAGCAAACTCCGGCACGATGCCGCGACCGCAAACCACAAAGCACTGATGAACGTAAATGTTACTACATAAATAGGTACGTAGTATTTAAAAACCAGAAAGGTACTTTTGTGGTTTCATCAGCAATGCAATGCAATCAGTCCTGTATTATATACTTCCCACTGCTGAGTACGGGCCTCCTCTACTACTGAGAGGGGTTAGGCCTTAGTCCACCACGCTGGCCTAGTGCGGGTTGACAGACTTCACATACCCTCGAAATTCTTATGGAAAAATTCTCAAGTATGTAGGTTTCCTCACGATGTTTTCCTTCACCGTTAAAGCGAACGATAATTGATATACAATATCTACACACGTAACTTCGAAAAGTCGGAGGTGTGTGCCTTGGGTTTTGAACCAGCGGACATTGTCTCGCCAGACCGTTCCATTCCCAATGAGGCTATCGACTTCAGCGTTAATCAGCGTATGGATACAACTACGAATTAGGTATTTTGTATAAACCTGTTTATCTTTGATTAATATTTAAAACCCATTAACAATTTTCAGAATTCTTCAATTGTTAGGTCTGTATCTCGTACAGTTACGTACAAAAAATAAGTTTGGAATTTCCTGTATGAAAATGGCGTCACCTCCCGTCGCAACTATACTACAGAAATAGTTTTGCATACTCTCATTCTAATTACATTATGCAAGTAATTCTATGCGTGAACATCTCGTTAGGAATTCTAGTAATTCTGCCGGCTGTGCGCTTATGGTTGCCTACTACAACGAATGAAAGAGATTCCTTGGAGCATTTTGCGTTGAAACATTTTTCCTTTGATGAAAACCACGTGTGCCATTGTTGGAATAGTTTCGAATTAAAATTATATTTTGTGAAGTTGGAATAGGGTAAATAAAGAGTCTAAAGGGACTTAAAATTATGAAAATAGTTTCACGTTTTGTTAGAATAATAGAGTCAAGGGAAGGTTGATTTGAATATTAATGACTGGAGTACAAACTACCTGCGCCTATACTCCTGTAGTGCTGAATGAAGATGCTATGGTGCAAATGAAACTAGACGAAATACATAATGCTTGAAAAATCTCAGGCCACAAATCAATTGAATATGACTTGTAGATAATCTCATAAATAAGAATGATTCTGTATGAATTATGAAGGAGTCAAAAACATCGATATAATGATGACCTACCTAGGTATCAAACACGAGCCTTGTTGAAATATCAGTTAATAAAAATAGACAAAGTTTTATAATAGGCTAAATTTTATGTTGCTCGGTATCTACGCACTAAATAATTTACGATCCGTTTTAATTAACTGTACTAAATGCAGGATACAAGCTTCCTGTTGATCATACGAGGGGCACTAACGAAGGCCGAATGTGATACTAAATGTTCAGTTTTACTTTAAATATGAATACTTTATCACAAGAATTTCTAAAGTAAAATTAAGTTGTAAAAGTGATATCGCATTGAGTTCAAAATAATGGTACACACACACACACTCACGCCCGTTATCCCCGATGAGGTAGGCAGAGGTGCACCTAGTGCACCCACTTTTCGCCGTGCGTATTCCGTGCCATGGTGTGATAGGGGGCGAGCCTATCGCCATATCGGGCACAAATTCCAGACTCCGGGCTGATACTAAGTAGAAAAATATATATCACTTTGCCCGACCCGGGGGATGGGATCCGAGACCTCAGCATTGCAGTAGTACCGTAATACAACTACGCCACCGAAGCAGCGTAGGTATAGTACAATGGTAGGTATTTGATAAAACCAATTTAATATCACATTATAACAAAACACCGCATCGAATTCATAAGAGATTCGTAACACAGGTCTAATTAAACTTTTATAATAACAGTCATCCAATTTCGTGTAACCCAACGCTATTTATATTCAAATTTGAAATCTCCCCTTCGGTTTCCTCATTTGCCGCAAATAGCCTTTTCTAATTAGGACTAGACGTGATTACAGAACTAAATGGAATTTGCTCTAATACGCAGTAAGTTCCACGATCTACTCACACCATATGGTAGGTAACAAACTAATTTGCATATACCAGAGGTCGTGCGAATCGTGATTATGTTTGAATGTGCTATGTGTATAACTAATTACACTAAAGAGGGATAACTCTGGTGACGCAGGTTGGGACTACAAACTACTCGAAGTTTTGGATGTGATAGATAAGTCCTCGTTTAGCTATGATTAAGAAAAATACGTAATGGCGACAATTCTATAACTACGAGTATACGAAACTATGAGAGTAATTAATAAAATCATTAATGAAAACATATTTGATGAAGATTCCAAATTGTACATCACTTGGTAGATACCAAATCTTGGATCATTTATTCCTATCTAAAACATTACATTTTGTCCCATTTTCAACAGGACTTCCAAATTATCAACAAAATACTAAAATAATCAAATTTATCCAACAAGGGAACTAGACATAACAAAGTTACTGAGTAAGAAACGGATATTCTTCAATAAGAAACAGCGGATCTAGAGTTACATCATTCATCATCAACAACTGCATTTCCACAACACAGCAATCTACACTTCCTACAAATATTCTATGAAAGCGTAGTTTCAATTTACCCACTGGTGTCGGAGACCGTAGTTAGGGCGTAAACATTGATTGGGTTCCGTATCAAAACAGATAATAGCAAACAAAGTTCGTATGTTCACTTGGCTCGATTCCTTGAGGCATTTAAAGTTAGCGCCCACGCCCTAGTTGGGTTTACTCGATGGATCAATATTGAAGTTTGTGCGTTTCATTATTTAATTATTGTTGGTGTTGTAAGGCTCATTATTTCTATCTTGAGTGTGAATAATTACGATGAGATTATTTCTTGATTTGTTGAAATACATGTTTTATAACAAAGTTGTTATTAATACTAATTTTCGTAACTGTAGTTCAGCTTTGCCACAAATTAAACTTATCTTAGAAATCGCATAAAATCTTAACATGTAGTTAAATTATAATATGACGTCTTAAGCAAAACTAACTTTCTATCTCATATTCAAATACTTGCACAGATATCCATAATTGTATGTAAAAACAATGTTCACGTTCAGATTGCTTCCATAAAACCCAAACTTGGCCTAACCGAGCGAGTAACACGTAATAAAGACATTCGACGTTCAATATTCTATTTCGTAATTCAAATAGAATTATTGCAACGATCTCCACTGCTAGGATAATAAGTCAAAAGGGAAATAATCGTTTGTCGCACAACGATGCGTTGGCATTAAGCCAGTGCTGCAACTAAGCGCTTTTATACTTTAATACTTTTCATCGCAACTTAATTTGCGAACCGTACTGCGCCAGACTCTTTGACCGATATTTTGACTGGGTGATATTAAATTCCGTTTCGATCTTTACATCAAAATGATATTCAATGTTGGTGATATGTTTTCTTACTGGTGGTAGGTCTCTCATTATGTAAGAGG
The DNA here is from genome assembly GCA_947568825.1 of Sphinx pinastri. NCBI lineage: Eukaryota > Metazoa > Arthropoda > Insecta > Lepidoptera > Sphingidae > Sphinx > Sphinx pinastri. The sequence continues at coordinate 15,359,970 of OX387619.1, forward strand.
CCGTCTGGGTGGGTACCACCGCAATGTCTATTTCTACCGCCAAGCAACAGTGTGCATGCACTGTTGTGTTTCGGTTTGAAGGATATTGTAGCCAGTATAACTACTGGACATAATGAGACTTAACATCTTATGTCTCAGGATGACGAGCGCAGTAGAATGCCACTCAGTATTTTGTCAGTCAAGGTGCTGGATGGTGTTGCTACTGTTTATGGGTGGTCGTATCGCTTACCATCAGGCGAACGGCATGCTCGTCTCGTCATTCAAAGCAATAAAAAAAAAAAATTAAAACGGAAAGCAATAATAGTATAATTTGATGGTACGCGAACTCTATTAAATTCTTTATGACCTAAATATACAAGAGACATTGGGCAATGTCCGGAAGTTCAAAACCCAAGGGCACACACCTCTGATTCTTCAAAGTTACGTATTTGTTGTTTATCAGTTATCGCACGCTTTAACGGTGAAGGAAAACATCGTGAGGAAACCTGCATACCTGAGAATTCTCCATAAGAATGTCAAGGTTATGTGGAGTCTGCCAACCCGCACTAGGCCATCGTGGTGGACTAAGGCCTAACCCCTCTCAGTAGTAGAGAAGGCCCGTGCTCAGCAGTGGGCAGTATATAATACAGGGCTGATTCCATTGCATAAATATACAAAACTTAGTAGCGATTAGTTGATTTCCTTTAGAATTATAACCAAAAATAATAACTAACAAAATACTTCTAGCTCCTAAGCTTATTATTAAAGAGCGCGGCCAAATCATTGTGATATATAAGAAAATGTTATGTTTAGTTCATAATTAAATTAATTTACCAACTTGACTAAGAGCCAGTTTAACCGATTCCTGATAAAGTTCCAGATGACTATCTAACAGCTAAATCTGACACACTAGTGACTTTTTATGACAGATTTCTATTCGAATCCTGAGAAACCAAAAGTTGTTTGTATGGCGAATAAGTTCCCAATATGCTATCAGATTATCAGCATGTTGTGAAATAGGTCCTAAAGTGGCTGTACCTACTGTAAAGAAAATATAAATAAAGCTAGGTACAAGTCGGACGTTAACCGCCTCTGGTCGGCAACGGGACGCATCCGGAGGGATTTACCAAAAAAGTGCCAAGATTTAAGCCAGTAAACGAGGATACTTCCCGAGATTCAGCGAGACCCTAATTCTTACAAAAATTGTGGGATATTGTCATTGATGGATATTGTAAAGATTTTTGTTTGCAAATTTTAATATGATTTACATAAAGTATCAAAATCTTGGGGCAGATTTTGCAAAGTTAAAAGATCTAGATCATGTTACGGCCAAGATATGAAAGTTCGTTTCGAATGGATTGTAAGATTTCTGTAGAAATAATTTTCTTTATTCCATTGTGATGATTTAATATTTAATTCATCATAAATCATTCTCCAAATGATTGCCAGTAGGCTGGATTGTTGTTATGTGGCTCGTTGCTGCGCCATTTCACATGGAATGGGGCAGCGGTGCACCACATATTAATTTGTTATATTTTAATTGGGTTTTTACTAACATTATATTATATTTCTTTTTGTATTTTCTAGTAACACTATGGGTCTTTGGTTACCCGAATAAACAAATATAAATAAATATTATAATAAATAATAATAGATGTACAGACATATACTATTTGTGGACAAGTTATTTCCGGCGAAGCTTTTTATTGTAGAAGTGTTTAAAAATTATAGGTACTTCGGAGATAGTGTATATATAACCTATAATGGTGTACAAATTATAAATATTAAATAGTAAAGACGCTTCAAAAAATTGTTTCAGATCAAAAACACTATCTCCATAGATTTTGAAACGAGAGCGATAAATGGCTCATTCCCCTATCCACGTTCAAATAGAAGTAACTATGCACGCGTGGCGAATTATGAATGCGCCGCTTTCACGCGTCCATACCGCAGCTTGCAGCTTTTTTCAGCGGTGTAACGCGCTGGATTTAAGGCTTTCGAGGCATTATACTGTGGTTATACGTTGCTTGTTAATCGCTAAACTTTGACAGTTTTATAGCCTTGCTTGAAGGCTTGAGTGCTGTGGTTTAGAATGAGTTAATATTTCAAATTGTGCATATTTTATCATCACCTGTGTAAAATATTATAGCATAAACTGTGAAGTCATTAAATGGACTCATTATATAAAATACTAGCATTTGCGCGCGGCTCCGCCCGCGTGAAAAAGTTTTCCGGGATAAAAAGTAGCCTATAGTACTCAGGAGTAATGTAGATTCCTATTAGTGAAAGAATTTTCAAAATCGGTCCAGTAGTTTCTGAGATTAGCGCGTTCAAACAAACAAACAAACAAACTCTTCAGCTTTATATATTATTAAGTATTAATGACTGCCGAATACTCTAACGTTGAGTTTGTTTAGTGTATTTTTAATTCTTTCTTTATGTAATAAATAGACAAATCGCACAATTTTCGATGATGGAAAAGTTTAATGCGTAAATTACGAAAACTTGAGAATACTTAGTAAAGTAGATACGAGTAGGTATTGCTTGGAATTTAATAAATTTCTGAAAATATTCGCTGTTTCGGACAGTTTACAGTTTAAATGATAAATTGACTTGAAATTTTGTCAGTTGGATAATGATTTACTAATACGAAATTTAGTTGTTGAATCTAGAACAATGTCGATTAGATTTACTAATAAGTTGATGAACCAATACAAACCATCAATACCGCTAAATACCATAAAATCATAAGCCGACTACCGAAAAGTCATCACGGTTAGTGCTACTACGCTAAAATAAATCAAAATAACAATAAACATGTTTCACATATCGTGAAACAATCTAGTTTCAAACTGCAGCTTTATTTTCGAGTAAAAAGGCAGGAAGACGAATGAGGCTGGCATTTGTTACGCTATCACATGAATACAACGTATGGCGTGGGATAGTAGCTCGGTTTAACCGAAAGGCCATTTACGATCGTCCACGCAGTTATGACTCCCTATAAACTTTGTAGCAGGGCTGTCCTCGCTGTGGCTCTGGTGTGCCGTTCGACGTTCTTTATTTTCAATTCCATTTTTAAAATGTTCATAGAAAAGAAAATAGTTTTAAACTTTTTTTGTTTTTGAAGTGAAAACTTCTTTAGCGACGTTGAGCACTTTTGGGATGGGTATAAAATGTTAAACTCGCGTCAGGATCACGTGACCCTGATCGAAAATGCGTAGGAGGTTTTACCATCTCTTACTAATATGAACCTTAAATAGAATGCGTAGAAGCTTTAATTCTTAAACGAGTACATTTTTATTTATTTCCCCAGCGTTGGTACGGCACGAGTACAAAAGAGCGTAACATTCTATTTTCAAATTTTGATTTATAAGCAATGAATTGCGTATCGGTTAATGAAGTATCGATGTCGCAATAACAGCCGCTCATTCAGTTTTGTTTTTCAAATGGGCAAAGAAAATAGTTTTTTTTTTGTTTTTTTTTTTTTACAAGTGACGAAGATATAGTGAAATTGACATTTTTGTGTACGATAGCGCAATATAAAAATTATATTTAACTACATAAATGCTAGTACTAATACGATTCGTGCGAAATTATTCCCTAACCATTCCAAAATATTCAAAAATGCACAACGTTAATGTTCAAGTTGTCACTTCTGCCGGCACTCCCGGAGTGCAACCCGTTCTTTTTTTTACAAGTTTATGGCAAAGTGACCACTACTTTGATGATAAGTGGCCTATCGGTTTACGAGTTATGATTATACCTCGCCATTAATTACAACTATGCCGCCATGTTTGAAAGTGTCAGATTGGTACTGTTTCTGAAAATTCATTTTATAGATAACTTTACTATTTTTCTATTAAAATACTAGCCATCTGTGATCATTTCTTATGTTCAACGTACTCTTCTTGAGTTAAGGTTTCCTAAATATGTATATATATGTAATGTTGGTCAATAAAAGAAATTTTACAGTTTACGACCTATGCTGTTTATTTAAGGGCTCACGAGTATCTTCAGTTTTATGGTGTAGTTATTTTTGTCCGTTTATTTACTAGAGTGCCGGATAACGATTAAAAGTTTATCTACAACTACGGAGAAAGTATTTTAAGCGAGAAAATTAATTAAGCAGAAGATTAAATAGAAGTTTATTGTTGCAAACAATTTCATATTTTTTTTAATGAGAAAGGGCTCGTAACTAAGATTATTTTGTATTCAGGTGAAACCATATATTTTTTTCGGTTATCCAAAATAGAGACTTATAATAGAAAAATAAGTTTACAAAGTATTTTTTATCATTTTAATATTTAAAGATATTAAGAACCTATATATTTTCCATTTGGTATTATTCGAACATTATTTTTTCTAAAACTTTATTATTTCATTATAGACCATAATTATTATAACATTTCATTACAAAGGAGATTCAAGAATTGCATACTTATATTGAAATTACTATATCGATGTTATTCAAATAAACGATTAGATTCTACGATCGTTCTAAAAAAATCCAAATATCTCACCAATTACGAACAATCCTACTAATATTATAAACGCGAAAGTTTGTAAGTATGGATGTATAGATGTCTGGATGTATGGATGTTTGTTACTCTTTCACGCAAGAACTACTGAACGGATTTCGATGAAATTTGGCACACGTGTAGATTACCTATGTCCTGGATATAGGCTACTTTTTATCCCGGGAAAATATAAAGCGGGACTTTTATCCCGGGAAAACTCATTCACGCGGGCGAAGCCGCGGGCAAAAGCTTGTGTTACATAATAAAAGCCTGATAAGCGCTGCATAATTCAATAAATTATGTTTACCTAAGGAATTTGCGGGTAGTCCCGTTATTCCATACCAGCACTGTATTATGTACTGCCAACTGCTGAGCACGGGCCTCCTCTACAACCGAGAGGGTTAAGGCCTTAGTCCACACTCCACCACGCTGGCCTAGTGCGGGTTGGGCGACTTCACATACCTTAAAAATTCAGAGAACTCTTTCAGATATGTAGGTTTCCTCACGGTGTTTTCCTTCACCGTTAAAGCGAGCGATAATTCACAAAGAATACACACATGACTTCCAGTCCCGTTATTATCGGTAGCAAAATTACCCCAGGGGAATATTGTGGAAAGTTCGGATCATTTCTCGATAAAATCAACACTTTACTACCTGCATGGATCGTGCGTAGATTTAGGTAATTTTCCTTATACGTCATTAATTACGTGTTGACGTACCCACTTCGCACATTCGTTTTCTATGTATTTATATGTTTCTAGTTTGGCATTGGTGGAGGACTTATAATTCTTTAAATATTTCAGTCCTTATGATGTATTCTACAGAGGTAAATTTACTACGGTGTAGACGCCGTAAGTATGTGGGTGTGACACATCTCTGTCTACCCCTGAAAAAGGGAAAAAGGCGTGATACTAATTAGTTATGTATGTCGGAAGCTGGTTACACGGCGGCCGTTAATGCGTAGCTAATACTTCGCAATAGTCATAATTGAAACTATCTCTTCAACTCAATACTGTTTTATTGCTCGTTCATGACATGTTCACATGTTCAGAGGACAATCCCTATGTCAGGATACATTAGAAACCCACTTGACACTTACTACGTTGAAAGCTAACCCAAAACTAACATAGTAACGACGTTAACAGTTAACTAACACTGAACTAGCATAGTAACGCTTTGATTATAGCTACTAGCTAAGACTGCACTACGACTGTTCTAAGACTGTTCTAAGACTAACGCTTCAAATGCCGAGGCGCCCTATTTATACTCTCAACTGTCATTCCCACCAATAGTTTGACATTTCGACTTGTTTTCTTCAAGATTATTATTTCAAATTACCCGACCATCCGACACGGCCATTCTGACAATATGATCGTCCTCGATCATGCATTTGTTACAAAATAGACAGCACCCCCAAAACGCCCTCCCGCCATCACCTCCTAGTATCATAGCCAGAGAGAAGAAGTGACGGTAACAAACTCTCATGATACAGCTGTCAAAATAGTTACTAAAACTGTATACAATGCAAATAATTCTTAACTAAGTGGAGATCAGTGCCACTGACGACCAGCAGCAATTTCCTCTGGGAAGCGGCTCAGTAGCTGCACTGCACACAGTCCTCGAACCGGACCAGGACGTCACACACGGCACCACCAACAGCGATTTCCAATTCCTGCAAACAGAAAATATACGCAGCAGCATCACATCGCTCGGCCATTCCTGGCCAAAACCAGAAACATTCAAGTAAACAGAAGGAATTAAAAACCCTGATTAATTACAAGATTTGACAGAAATCTTTACTCTCACTTTGAACAAATCAACTTTCATTCACCTACAATGATTAAATCAAAGACAATCTATTACAAAATGAGTTTCCAAAAATTACATTTCAATATCAAATGCATCAACCGTGAAACTCAGAGCACTAATTCGTATACTCGATTATCATCAAGCCATCTCATTAATCAAACCAAATAATTAAGGCTTGCATGTGACCCCTGGCTACACAGCCTAGTAACTTCCAGTTACTCTCATATGCGAACCCCCACGGGAACGCCGAGCCTCTCCCGGACTCTATGGTTTCGTCAGAAACCCGACCTCCGCCAGAGTTGACTGCTTACCGCGTACTCACGCTCGACCCCACTAAAAGTAGGCAGCGATTTTTACTGAGCTACGGCTACACGACAACCTCTGGTACGGTCCACTCCAGATCAACATGCACACTTAATTACTGTCACTAGTACTTGTCTTTGCTTCAATTTCATCGATTATGCTCTGATTTTCCGGCATTTTACGTAAAAGATCATCACGTAAACTTAATAACATTCTTCAGAGACGATATAGTTGAAAAGTTTACAAAAATGGTTGAAGGTTCATCTACAACACAAATCTTGATTTATTACTTGTTCAGTTTACTACACGAATTCATGAGACGCCAAATGATCAGACATCGTACCTCCAAGTACGATCCTCCCAGGACAACTCCATCGTGCGTTCCAGTACTTACTTGTGCCACCATGCACAAGGTTTCCAGGATAGCCTCCATCGTGCGTTCCACACTAGGACACGCATACATCGAGCTTCCCGTACTTGTGCCTCGTCTGAGCACAAACCGCACTAGGATACGCATACATCGAGCTTCCCGTACTTGTCTCTCCCTCGAGCACTAAGCAATGTGTTGACTATTACTCTAATCAACAGCCTCATCTACATTGTTCTACCATTGAACGTTTCAATCACAACTTGACCTTCAGGCATTTTTACAAACCATCACAGGAACAAATAAAACCTCAACACATACGATAGAATGAAAACTTCTCACCCGAGTGCAAGAATCTTCCTTGCGGAGCTACAAGCTTACAAGGGCCACTCTAAAATTGACAGCCCTCAAACGTCCATTGACGACCTGTAGAGGCTTTTCCACAAAAGCTGCTTAATAGTTGCACTGATCGGCGCAGCACACACTGTACGCGCCGTACAGAACTTCTCAGGACCTCGCGACGGCAACAGCCACTAAAGAGTACAGCACCCGCAAGAGTACCTTCAGAGGCGGGTTGACTCGTACCTATAGCATAGTAGGTTACACATGTCCTTCACCCAATATGCATTGAAAAATGCACCTGCCAGGCCAACGCTAGACATCCGCGTCACTCCAAATATAGTGGAGTGCGCAGTGCCATGTCCGCGCAACCTGAACCTCGCCGTTCCGCGCCTTTCCGCATCTGCGCGGACTGGAGTGCGCGCATCCGCATGCCCCGGAGCGCGTATCCGCACGGCGTGGACCGCGCGTCTCCGCACAGCCGGAAGTACACTGCTCTACACTGGGAACACACTACACAGATCTCTTGTTCCTGCAAGCAAAGAAAAACAAAAACAGAAACACACCGTTCGGCCTATTCTGACCTTTGATTAAGATTCCTCCTTATGCTACTAAAATGACTACTTCAGTTATTCTTGATTTCATCTGTACCAAATTTGCTACAATAATTTAGACCCAGTAGGTGATCACGTTATAGTCTCGTGATACACAGGCCACACATAGTAAACAGATTGTAATGTATTCACTATTCTCACAATATAAGACTCTGGTGGAAGTACGGCTATAGACTATGCTTGTGTAATAGTAATATCAAAACTATTGAAATTAAAAGTTTTATCAATTGGGACCATGTAGGTACAGTATTTCTTACCCAAATTGCCATTTAACGGAATATCTTTAAACCTAGTAAGTACTCGAAAGTGAAAAACCACGGCTATTATATCTGGACGGTATTCTCATTGCTACAACAAGCAAATCCACCTGCAAAGTGGTGTGGGCAGAATCTCCAGTCACCACCACGAGGTAAAACGAGATCCCAACATTTGTGGAGATTACGGAGAAATAAAGGAAACCAAAAGCCTCAAACAAGGGTTAAGAGTGATACGATACCAAATCCTCCTCTATCACCGCAGTTAACGTCAGATCCACCAAAGGATCCCACAGAGGCTCTTCAGTAGTTACAGTTTACGGAGTCTTGTAACGCAGACTACATTAAGTACTCCCTGCTAGGATCTTTAGTTCCTGCAATCAAAAATATCACAACAGCATCAAACCGTTCACCCTATCCTGGACTTTAATCAAGTCTCGCATCAATCTTTGAGCAGGAGTTCAGTAGTCATCTTAACACGAGGACAACTTTAAAATTATCGCACGACTCACTCTTAATCCAAAATTTTAAACAGTACAGTGTTGCGATCCGAAACCTTGACCAAGGAAGGCCAACAATCCTTCAGACCGAACACTATGCACCTAGATCACTTTTGTCAACCAAGGCCATGTACAGTCATTGTTTACTACAACAGGTAGTTTTCTCCAAGTCCTTAAGTTTAGGGACGGCTCTGTACTCAATAACCACTAATTGCTCGATAATCCATGTCTGCACATGCCCCGTTAAACAAGATCTCAATATTTGTAAAGGTTACCAAGAAATAAAAGAAACCAGAACCCTCAAACAAGGGTTATGGGTCATACGATACCAGACTTCCTCTACCGCTGCAGTAAGCATCATATCTGTCGTCACAGACAGCCACACGTGATATGTGATGCAGCAGTTAGCATCAACCGGTACTACACAACCGTGCAGTCACGTTGCCCGGGAAACCAACTACGACGTATGGTGCGTCGCACGTCGTACGTCGGCAGCACATCCACCGGAACGTTTGCACACCAACAGGAACGTTTGAGCACCAACAGGAACGTTTGAGCACCAACAGTTTGATGATTGATTTCATTGTCCATCCAGTACCATTTGCATTCCACATGGCGTATACAGTAAACGTAATTCGCATTTGTGGGCATCGGCCTATCCCACTTCTGATGTCGGAAGCTGGTTACACGGCGGCCGTTAATGCGTAGCTAATACTTCGCAATAGTCATAATTGAAACTATCTCTTCAACTCAATACTGTTTTATTGCTCGTTCATGACATGTTCACATGTTCAGAGGACAATCCCTATGTCAGGATACATTAGAAACCCACTTGACACTTACTACGTTGAAAGCTAACCCAAAACTAACATAGTAACGACGTTAACAGTTAACTAACACTGAACTAGCATAGTAACGCTTTGATTATAGCTACTAGCTAAGACTGCACTACGACTGTTCTAAGACTGTTCTAAGACTAACGCTTCAAATGCCGAGGCGCCCTATTTATACTCTCAACTGTCATTCCCACCAATAGTTTGACATTTCGACTTGTTTTCTTCAAGATTATTATTTCAAATTACCCGACCATCCGACATGTATAATATTATTTAATTGAAAAATATCAATCCATATCGGCACATCGGTCAGGTACCGCAAAGCACTTGAACCGTGAAATGTGTCGAGGATCCAGGTCGGTTCAAATCCGCGAGAGTAATCCGATTGCGCGCCGTCCGGAAGGATCGAAAGAACGCTTTGTAGCTCGCTCAGTCGCGTGTCCTGAACTAATTCAATTATAGGGTGACTCGGTACCATAAACGTTCGCTTTAATGGCCATACCTTTAGTTCTTTTCGCCCTGATTGCGGCAACTGAATTGTTCGTTGTTGTCAGTTGAGTGTTTCCAATAGGGTATTTTCCTATGTTGAATTTTGTACAGTCAGCAGCATAAGTATCTGTACAAAATCAATATTTCAAATCGCCTATATATGCGTTAAGTTAAACTGAATTTTTTTTTATTCGTTTGAAGTAAAGTAAATATCTTTTATTTTATTTGTGTGAAGAGAAAAAAAAAGATTAGTAAGAACACAAAAGTATGTAGGCAATTTGAAATTTTGAATTTGTTCAGCTACTTATGCTGCTGACTGTACAGTATTCTATATGTAACAGCAAATTGTACGGAAAAGAAGTGAGGCAGTAATTCATATTTCAAATATATCAGTGTGCAGGGATGGTCGCATAGTGGGGTTCTCGCTTCATCTCTTTGTTTCGCACGCATCGTAATTCCCGATGACGTCACGTGCGCGTATTGCTCCTCTTTTCTTTTTTTTATTGCATTGAGTGACGAGACGAGCATGCCGTTCGCCTGATGATAAGCGATACGACCACCCATAAACAGTAGCAACACCATACAGCACCTTGAGTTACAAAGTACTGTGTGGCATTCCACCACGCTGGCCTAGTGCGGGTCGGCAGACTTCACATACCTTCGAAATTGTTATAGAGAACTTCTCAGAAATGCAGGTTTCCTCACGATGTTTTTCTTCACCGTTAAAGCAAGCGTTAATTCACAAAGAATACACACATAACTTGGGAAAGTCAGAGGTGCGTGCCCCTGGGCTTTGAACCTGCGGACATTCGTCTCGGCAGTCCGTTCCACTCCCAACTAGGCTATCGCCACTTGTATGTAATGTATTAGATGATGAACAATATTACAACTACAACGTATATTGGTATCGATTCATACGGCAAGATTCCAAGTAGCGGCCACTAGGTCATGTGGACGCATGACCAAAAAACAGAAGTCTTCTGCAGTGTACAGTTGAATTTCATAATCTATACTATAATATTATAAAGCTGAAGAGTTTATTTGTTTGAACGCGCTAATCTCAGGAACTACTGGACCGATTTTGAAAATCCTTTCACTAATAGGAAGCTACATTACTCCTGAGTGCTATAGGCTACCTTTTATCCCGGAAAAACTTTTCCACGCGGGCGGAGCCGCGCGCAATGTTAGTCGGATCATAAACGGCAAAACACGGTAATGAACATCACAAAATGGGAATATTTGACCGTTTTTTGGCTAAATATTTTTTTATAAACATTACTTGGATTTAAATAAGTATATTTTTAATTAATTGTCTCGCTTCTCTGCCCGCGTGAAAGTATTCCGGAATAAAAGTACTATGTACTTTTCCAAGATAAAAAATAGTCTATATCATTCCCATGGCTTGACCTTTGAGTTTTCTCTGCACTAAATTTCGAAATAATTGGTTCAGTGGTTGGGCCGTGAAAGCGTAACAGACAGACAGAGTTACTATTGCATTTATATTATAACTAGGTGTTGCTCGCAGCTTCACCCGCGTGAAAAGCCTTCCCCCTACAAAGTCCCTAAAACACAGTACTTACGACGCAAGCGCCATCTACTTAAAGAATGATATTAAAAATATCTATTAGTTCCATGGAAGCAAATTGTAATCAGGACAAAGTGGCCTACGTGTTAAACTTTCGCATTTATAATATTAGTAAGAAGTAAGATAAAGCATGCTTTGATTAATTATATACCTAGATAGACACTGAACGGTTCAAACGCGTCGAAAAAAATAGAGGCCAACAGTTGTTCACTAAATGAGTTCGAGTGAATTATTTTTTGTTGTTATTCATGGATAGAATTTTCTCCCCATTTTAATAGAAACCATGTAATAACTGGTATCATTATGCGCGCACACAAGGATACGCAGAATGATGCAGCGATAGCGTATGACAAGGGTGTCACGCATACTAGCTTAAGAAAAGTTGGCCTGTTTGTTTTAGTTTCATTGCAGCGCCTCACTCTATCTAGGTTTATAATTTATCAAAGAAAGCATGGATATTTTTTTGTTCTAATTAACGCGACTCGAACTGAACGTTACGTTAGCTATAACTGTACAAAACAAAAACTTCCAGACGTTTCGGAAGGAGACGACATAAAATTTTCCAAGTCTGTTTATTTCCAAGTAAAAACACCTGAACTTAGTTACTTAGAGTTCGGTTTTCGTAAATGGGTATGTTATACACGCTGCCAGATAAATTGTATGACTCCCGCACCGCTGCACACTCGAAGTTTAGAAAAATGCAATGAGATTCAAACTTAGTCGAATGTTTTATTTATGAAGAGTTCTTGTTTCTCCAATAAGCAATGTTTGTAATAAGCTAAATATGACTAATTTATTAATTGTTATATAATCAGTTAAGCATTGTTACTTTATACTAGCTTTTGCGCGCGGCTCCGCCCGCGTGGGAAAGTTTTTCGAGATAAAAAGTAGCCTATAGCACTCAGAAACAATTTTCAAAATTGGTCCAGTAGTTCCTGAGATTAGCGCGTTCAAAAAAAACATATAAACAAACAAACTCTTCAGCTTTATAATAATAGATAATAATATAAATAATTTATAATGATTTCATAAATTTTATGTTTGAGGTACGTAAATTCTAAATCAATATCAAATTGATATAGATCGTATTTTATAGTAAAACTTTCAATGTCCTAACAAAAATATACCAATTTACTGGCAAAAAATTTTTCATTTTGATGAAAAACTATAAAAAATGTACACTAGCAAAAGCAATTAATGTAAGTATGTCTGATTAGATATTTACTTAAACTAAATAGATAACGGATAGTAATTAAGCAAAGCACACATCAAATATATTAGAGCCTCGTACTCGAAAGGCTTTCCAAATGATCAAATATCAATTATAAACTTATGCAAACTACGCTTCGGGCCAGTCTAACAAATTTCGGCGTAATTAGCCGGTGGCATCAGTCAACATAATCAGATTATAATGAAGGCAAAGTCTTGGTGTTTGAAGTAATATGGCAAAATTAAATGAATCTAACTGCGAATGTCTAATTGTTTGCGCTCCGTATATGAAATTTGTAGCGTGGAATATTACATGGGTTAGTTTGCCGGCAACTTTGTGTTGCTAACAAGGCTGCTCTTGATAGTTGGAAGCACTTATGTACTTTGCCATAGCCAAGTACATAATTCAGCTACACATGGCAGACTTCGTTCACCGACAATATAAGGATAAAATGCAAATTAATTGCATGAATTTTAAATATCCTATTAATTTTTTACTATAAAATTAGTACCTATATAAAAAGCTGTCTTTAAGCATGTACTTGGATCTTGAAATTTTCTGTAAAGTGAAACTTACCTAAACAAAGGTAAAATAAATAGAAACAATCGAAGCACCGAAGCTTTTAAAAATAAAATAGGTTCTGAACAAAAAGTTTGCATATTCACTAACGAGCTTAAGGAATTATAAACAAACAAAAAAGTAGCAAAGTAAACGTGAAAGTTTTGTGGCTAATTTGTTAAGGAGCTCGTTTATTGTTGCAAAATGTGAAGTCATTCATTAAAATCTTAAACGGTTTCACTAAAGGACTAACAACTTGTTTTTTTTACATTTCACCCTGAATTGGCTGGTGTTGCACCCTGCATGTGAGGAATAGTAAAATGTGTGGAATCACCATTTCAAATCGACCTATCTAGTGTCTAGTGTGTGGGTATGAATTAGGGAAATCAAGATACAATTCCGATTCTATCTAACCACAAAGTCTTAATCACTTAGTTAATTAAAATATGGTCGTTGTATAAAAATCTGGTTAAAATCATGCTGATTTTAATCATCTTTAAATTTTACAATGATTAAATTAATAGGACTACTGTATAGACTTCTCATGAATGTGTTTTTATTTATGCTTCCAATATCATACGTACTTTCAGAAATTTACGTAGTCATGATACTAACGAAGAAAACAGCGCTGTACACCGTTTTTAAAAGTGGATTATGAAATTAAGCAATCAAGAAACTGAAGACGCAAAGGGAAATAGCTTCATAATAAAGTTTCAGTTTTGAAAGTTGAGCACAAAAATCGCTTTGTTTTGAACAGCGACGAATTAATATTTTATGCAGCTGACGTTTTTACACTTCTGGTTCTTTAATTTTTAATCGTAAATGTGATGTAATCCGTCTGGTCAATAAAATTTGAGCTATCATAACTTTGGACTATAAAGACTTAATTTTATCATAATTTCTTTGGATTATTTAAGTATTCCTTTTAGTTTTGTAAATAAAATAAAAAAATGCTGATTTGAGTATCGACTTTTTAATCTATACATCTATACATATAAATAAAATTGGAGTGTCTGTTTGTAATATTGAAATAACCGTTTTTTACTACATGTATATGAATATATATACGGCACATACACCAAAATATTTTTTTTTTTCAATTTTTGTATGTCTGTCTGTTTGTTCCGGCTAATCTCTGAAGTGGTTGGACCGATTTTGACGGGAGTTTTATTGACAGGTAGCTGATGTGATAAGGAATAACTTAGGTTACTTTTTATCCCGGGAAAATATAAAGTGGGACTTTTATCCCGGGAACGCTCATTCACGCGGGCGGAGCCGCGGGCAACAGCTAGTCGTATAATAAAAGGTACCCACAAATAAATTAATATTCTGACTGAATATAAGTTAACTGTGAGCGCATTTTATCCATACACCTGCAATGTAGAATTTGATTATATGTATTTTAACTTATGAATAACTTATCTGCTGTTCATAAAATCGAAACTAAATAAAATATAATTGACATATTATGTTGGTACCTAGCTCATTTCTACCTATCCTACGTATTATAATAGAAGACCAAACTTCGATGAATTATATGACTAACCTAGATACTAAACAGCAAACAACACTACATAAAGTTTTCAAATGAAATGCTCGGTTTGATTTCAAAAGTTATGACGTGAAACTACCTGTTAAACCTTGGCATAATAGTGTTTCGAAAGACGCCGCGGCAGCGTAGGCAAGTCTAACTAAACTTTGGACTGTATTCCGAAGTTGCTCTATAACGTTACACTTAGCTATCCAGAGATATCCAATGAGATTAGCTATAAAGTTTACTCTAAGGCGAAAAGGATTGAGTACTCTTTGTTTCAACGCTATCTATCGTCCGGCGGGATTCCTACTTCGCACTTAAGTTCCTTAAGTTTGCGGTGTAACGAATCGAGTTGTCTTCGGGAAAACATTTCGATGTCGTGTTTTCTTGTTTCAGTAGTAGCACTTCGTTCAACTGGCTCGCTTGAATGTTTGAGAAGAATGGTAAAATGAATTTAACCTTTTATAAAACGGTCATTATTTCAAGAAATGTTTCAGTAAACAACAAGAGGCAGTCCTCTTATGAAATGTTGACTACTTCTAGAGTCAGTTGATAACTTTTACAATAAATTGTTGCGTTATAAAGCTAGAGGACTAGTTCCTGCTTTCCTTTGAATTTAGACAAGTTGAGAATTAATTAATTAATTAATCTTAATTTTACTAACTGTTTTCAAGCAATGGCGTTTTTCTGGTTTACATTAAAGCCTTTTACTCTTGCACAAGTCATAAAATATGCACAATTTTGTATGGAAATTCGTCTGCAAACACATGCAAATAAATAACAATAACTGACCTTATATGTCACTACTGTTAATTTATTCAGTCTGGTCGATGCTATGCAACATTAGCCACGACGGGCGTGTTGTGTCCAACTGGGCGTGAACGATAGCGCCCAATGTTCCAACGCGCATTCTGTATTCTGAATGTAAAAAGTGCTAAATGGAATTTGTATTTTTTGTAAATTGATGATTCCAGTTTTTTGTGCAGTTGAATCTTATCAAAAATAGATTGGATAGTGTTTAATTTCAACTCGGTTAAATTAAGAAGTACTTAGTCATATTATGATCAATCAGCTCTAGCAAACTATGCGGTTCTTATCTAGTTTGATAGTCTTATAATTGTCACCAAATTAACATGGCACAGGCAAGACTCTCAGCAATCACTTCAATTTTAAAATGACTAAGCAAAACACGTCGATATAGCAAATTAATTAAAGTTTTCAATAATAAACACGAGCAAAACAATATTTAAAGCAAATAGCTTGCCTCCTCCGATAAGTAATTTACAGCATTCATAACCGAATGAATTGAAAACATTTCCCGGAGACAGGAACATCAATTTATTTGCAAAACAATTTCTACAACTCAGTATATTATCCGCTCAGTAATAAAGATCACGTAGTCGGTAAGTTGGCTGATATTCTCTCCTTTATTGTTTGAAGTTAGTCGCACAGCTGGTTAACGATCCAGAATAAAAGCGATCAAATATGAACGTTGCTCATGAAGGCACGAAGGTCTGTAACGGGCCTAACCTATTTTTCTCAAATTTCCGAAGAAACTACGATATATTTGTCGTAGGCAATCTTTCTTTACTTGGGTCACTTGTTCCGTAAATTGTAAGGGCATCCAGCGGAGAAGAGGTAAATAGCAAATTTAAATTCCTGCATTGATGAGTTATTTAAACAGTATATAGTTATATTCAAAATGCATTAAATACATAGTGTTAGTTTTTTATCTGCTAAGAAAATAATAAAATGACTAAATGCTAAAAACTGATTAAAAACCTCATCAGAATCTAAGAACGTAACTGATAATTAAACATCAAATTCCACTCCAAATAAAATATAGACCATGTCAACATTAAAAGTTTAAAATATTTCATTATCAAAGTATTTCGGACAGCTGGTGGGTCATTTTCTTCTTTGTAAATTCGACAAATTCACCCCCTAGCTAATTTCGACAAGTTACTCCAACTTATTACAAGTTAAATTGAAATTCTGTAAGACCTACGCCTATTCAGCTCTGTCGGCAATTTAAGAGGAAAAACTTTGTATTTACAGCGGCCAGTGCACGCTGTACCCAAGTTTCGTACTCATATTTCACCAAAATGTTTTTAGAATCGTTTCAATTTTTACTTTTGTTGAATATGATTTAAAAGGTTTTTGTTCAAAACTTTTCTGTTTTTAATATTTGTGCGGTTTTTGTATAGCTTTGTTGAAATGTATTTCAATGGAACAATTGGTTAGATTGTTATGTTTCTTGTTTGTGTTTTAGATACACTATATTACTTCTACGTTTATGCAACAAATTGTGTTATTAAAAAGTCGTATATCCGTTATCTATCAGTCCATGCCCATCCACTTCTGGACATTTCAAAGTAATACAGCCTTGAAGGACCTTGACCTTGACCCTCAATGGCGTCAACGCAACCCTTCTCATCGGTACGCTTCCCAAGTTATTATTTTAGTTCATCGGTCTAGCGGTCACAAGATCTTCATTGCGCAATTATTATTATTATTTAAAAGTATTGTAAAATTCCAATTAATCGCCTATCTAATACATTTTAGGCTCAAATCCAGAACACTCGCTAAATTATTAAGACGGGCGACCTTCGTGAACGTAAATTTTTGTTACAAAGTTTTTCCATAGTATGACTCCATTCTACAGAAAGTCACAAATAGTTGGCGATTTCTTTTACATTGTATTAAATATGCGCTGATCCACCCTAATGTGACATAAAGAAGATAAACGATATTTTCTAGTACATCAAAATATTTCTCCCCAAATATTAGTTTCTTGAATAAACGTGTAAACTAAATACCTTATTTTATATCGCAACAAATTCCAATTTATCAAAGTCCTCACTTTACCCGACACTGCTCCCTAACCTCGTGAGTAGGCTCTCGAAGCCCACTCAGCTAAGTTCCATGCCAAGGCACCGTAAAATTGAATTCCAAAGACAACATATTTCGCCAAACTTCGATACAACATTAATTTCCCACGTCCAACATTTCGTAATTTCAAAGTAAAACAGCAAAGTCATCAATAACCCCGATCAAAGTTGTTAAGCGCCAACGATCTGACTCACAAAGTCTCGCTCGGTCTATTTACAATGCACATCGGTTGAGCCACGCCGGTGCTGCATATTTGCATATTACGCGCATCACGAAATTCTTGGTCAGCGATTCTACGGTAGCGTTGTTTGTCACGCGTTTTGTTTTGGTAATCTGTGTGCAGATGGTGATTATGACTTTAATTTGGATATTATGAGCCTATTTTGTGGGCATAACATATCACACAATCATCATGTGCGCTTAATGATTACAGTTGAGTTGTGTTACAGTGTTATGTCAGTCCATAATTTTTGTTCGACCCACTTTCTTACAGGCGTTAAACGAACAGAAACTTTATCATTTTTAGTTAAATTTTGGAAATTTCCAAATAGTCAAAATTAATGTGCAATGTAGCATAGTAAATCTCTGATAGCTAGTTGAACACTAAACTGCACCAAAAAGTGAGGCATGCTATTTATACTCGCTACTGTCGCTCCAAACCAACAACTTTAGACATCTCGACTGGTTTTGCATGATTATGATTAATTCCAAATTACACGACGCTCCGAAATATCTTTATAGTAAGCTTCTGACAGGTTGGTCTGGAAATCTTTGGGGGATGCCTATGTTCAGTAGTGGACTTCTAAAGGCTGAAGAAGAAGAAGCACCTAATGGGCAACATCTAAAATTCTTTACACTGACTCAATGAAATGGTTTGTTCACGAATTCCTGATTAATAGTTGGGGAGCACAAAGAAAGTATCTTGTTAAAATTTCGACTCCTGAAGAGGTTAAACAGGAAAGGATTAAAAAATTAAGGTTTTAAGAATATTCCCATTGGATAAACGCTGCTTTCTCCGGTATCTCATTTCCTAAAACACCTCGTGGAATAGGAAAAAATATAGCAGTCCTTTTGTTTCAGAATCCTTCCTGGCTATGCACGGCTATGGTTTCTTTGATAAATTTTAGCCACCATTACTTTTATCTCAACGTCTATAGATGTTATATTAACCCGGGCTGCATAAAACACCTACAATTGTTTTCTTGCGTCATATTCTTTGTTCTATGGAGTTTCTTCCGTTAGATGATGTAATTTAATCTTTCGATTTTATTTGAGGTTTGCTTCAATTTAATTTACAATTCTGTTTTGGTTGATGATATTGAGGTTAGTTAGTGAGAAAAATATTAATAGTCTTGTTTATTACAAAAACGGGTTGTTATTTTATATTATGATCTCTGTATTACGATATCATCGTACATTAAATTTATTTATCGTTTATTCACAGCGAATCAAAATTGAATCTCATTGTAGTAAAAATCACAAATATTGCACACCTCAAACTTCTTAGATACATCTATTTAATAGCTACGAGCGTACAGAACACAGTACCTTTAGGAAGTTGTGTAATGAAGTCGCCACGGCTAACTGAACTCCTAGCAAATATCAAAACTTTCCCGAACAGATAATAAGAAAACATAGAATACTGTCTGCGTATCTTCACTGTACAGTATGTTATTTTACCAATACATTATTTATAGAAAATACCACGGAAAATACAATAGATTGTCTGCGTCAGTAATAAAGATTTTAATTTTTGTAGTTGCTTTATTTATCCGCAAAATCATACGTAGTTGCAGTAATTACTGTACTCTAACATCATTTGCTGGTAGATACTAGATTCGTTTTCGGTTGATAAGTTATTTCAACGACAGCTGCGTATTATTTCACGATTCAATAGTAATACCAGACCCATATTAAACTTTTCGACGTCGGCATAAGGGTCCTTACTTCCAAAAATGTTCATAATTTTAGCCTACTACACTTATGTGATATTGAGGAATATAATTTTCAAACATGCAAGCTTTGTCGCCATGCTTTTCTTCTCTCTTAAACTACTTCAATTTGTGCCTATGCCTGCGCTACTGTCTAATATAAAAAAAACATTTTAGATACGATTACAATATCAGAACTTAGACATTAAAAGTAATAAATAGTAGCTGTTAAAAAAAAACACGCTTTTGTAGAAAATCTAACTAAAAATAGAAAATAAATTTAAATTACGCATACTCACGCCTTTTATCACCGGAGGGGTAGACAGAGGCGCAACTAGTGGACCCACTCATCGCCTTGCGTATTCCGTCCCATAATGTGATAAGGGGCGAGCCTATCGCCACATCGGCCGCTAAGTCCCGACTCCGAGCTGATACTGATTAGAAAAATCCAACATCACTTTGCCCGACCTGGGGATCGAACCCGAGACCTCAGCATTGCAGTCATACCGTAGAAGAATTGTTCGGACTTATTTCTGCTGCTGAGTTCCATCACCGTACAACGCGACGCAGCAAAACTCCAAATTCCATCCACATCACCTCGGAGGTTTGCAATCCGCCACAGTACATTTCTGGCGACATTTTTTTACCACGTGCTACAAAACTAAGGAAACAATAACCGCCAGCAGCATTTCCGAATAGACACGACCTGGCGACCTTAAAAAAAAGAGCGTATTCCCAACTAAAAGGCCGGCAACACATCTCTTTGCCCCCTGGTATTGCAGATGTTCATCGGCGGCGGTGATCACTTACCAACAGGTGAATCGTATGCTTGTTGCCCCCTATATCATAAAAAAAACTACGCCACCGAGGCAGAATTTGAATTAAGAAGTGTAAAAAATAATTAATAAATACAAATTAAGAATAGTTAAAATAAGAAAAAAAAATTGTTTATTGTAAAAAAAAAGCGTATTAACGACTTGTGAACAATTCTATGGAAACGTGTATGCCACTATGTATGTATGTAACGGAAACTTTGAACATGATTTGACCCCCTTCAAAACGTCGGATTAAATCGACATTTGGCATACTTATGAAGGACCAATGACAATTCAATATTTTAAACTAAAAAATGAGAAATAAATAAAAGTTTAAAAAAATTAATAACACGCTTTATAGAAAATCCAGCTAAAAAAAAGAAAACAAATTTTAATAAAATTGAATTAAGAATAGTGTAAATAAGAAAAAATGTGTTTTATTGTAGAAAAAAAGCGTGAATAAGAAAAACGTGTTTTATTGAACACGCTGGATGCGGGCCGCTTTTGACAGATCCGTCTGGAAATCTTTAGGGGAGGCCTATGTTCAGCCGTGGACGTCAAGTGGCTGATGATGATGATGATCGTGAAGTGGACGATAAACCTTGCATACCTGAGAACTTCTTTGAGTTTCGAAGGTATATGAAGTCTTCCAACCCGCACTAGGCCAGCGTGGTTGACTAAGGCCTAAAATCCCTCTCAGTAGTAGATGAGGCTCAGCTGTGGGCAGTATGTAATACTGGGCTGGTATGGTGGTATCGCTTTTAATCATGCAAATGGCATGCTCTTCTCGTAATTCATTCCAATAAAAAGAAAACAAAACTAGTTTTTTTGACCAAGGTACCAGCACAAAATAACAGCTAATTATTCGTTTAAACATTCATGAGCAGTAGGGGTCGCTTACCTTCCACAATCCAAAAAATTTACTAATAAATTCCGCCGAAAGTAAGAATTATCTAGAATCATTATATCAATATCTTAATTATTAAAGAAAGTAATTAAGAATTATCGACATATTGCCGAAGACTGAAATGATTATAGTAATAAAAATAAATGTTCACCATGATAGCTATAAATATTGAACAAATAACTTAAAGCAACAAAAGCTAGTCGAAGATAAAAGATAACAACGTACGTCGGAAGGAAAACAAGCATCAAAGATTAGAAAAGCTGTATTGCATTTGCCTAACCGTAAAAGCCACACAAAGCCGCATTAAATTAGAAAAAAAATGGGTCACAACAAGCAACAATCGCGAATCACTCGCAGACACCACATAATTGAAGAAGCTTCAATAAAGGGACGTAAATAAATAAAAGCACGGAATAGTCGTTTTATTAGGACGATATCAAATAAAACTGCCATGAGCAGAGCGTGCGGTTGAGATAAACAGTGGGACCCCGAATAATGAAGACACTTTACAAATAAATAAATAAATAAAAATCGCCTTCCTATGTTGGTGGGATGATGCTCGGTCTCGGTAAACACCATTACCAGGACCCTGCCAATAAACCCGATGAGATAAGATGAATAGGGACAGCTGCCGTAAAAATAGATATCGAGTGTTTTGCTTATCACGTCGTGTGAGCCGTATTGGTGAAAGTTTTAAAGCTTTGCACGATACGGATCTTAGACTTTGTTCAATATGACCACGGAATTCGACTTTGACTTTGTTTGTATGTTTTCGCTACTTCTACCCCACGATCTCCTTGAGGGAATGAATTTGAATTTAGTTGTATCAAAACATGCAGCTGCTCTTATGTAACAGCAAAATATGTTGTATATTAACCGTTGTGGGCGATATTTTACTATATCGACGCTTGAAAGGCAATAATATCTAAGCGACATTTAGCAAATTTTTCAGTAGAGCGTTTTAAAGTTTTGATTTTGACAAAAAAAATCATAACTAATTAACCATTTGCTGCATAAAAATAATTGTAATTGTTTTAGGAACCTCTTAATTTTTGACGTTTTTTGAGTTAAATTAACAGCCCTGAAGATTATAAATTAAAAAGTTAACGTCGCTTAGTTAAAAATTACCTAAATTTACAAACAGGTAAAATCATCTAAATGGATCATCTTATGAATACCGTAACAAGTAAATTTAATGAAATACAAATATTCGAAAATGCGCAGTTGGTAAAAATCATATAAGGATATCTAAACATATTAATAAAATCGAGTAAAAATATCTATAGCTAAATTATTGGGTCAGACGATCGTGGAGAAACATAAATACGTGCATAATATTGTAAATCTTGTTATTCCTACAAACATTGAACTATTTAATAATCAGTCAATTTTAATAATAATCAACATTTTATTGTTAGATAAACATACTTACATCCAAAATATAGCATAATGATATAGAATTTGTTAATAGCCAACACTTATTTCTTTGGAGGGAGTTTCTCGCCTCAAATATACGATGAGCGGAAGGACATACAAAATTGCCTTATCTGAACATTTACAACGGCTTGCTTAAATATCTCTGTGTAAGCATAACTCGAAAGCAATAATATTATAATTTATTCATTGTGTTGGAAACTCATAATTTTCTCTCTAAATTTATTTTTGCTGATAGGAAATACATACGTACACACCCACGCCCTTAACCCACAGGGGTAGAAAAAGACTATTGAGCACCACATTCTACGATCTTGACATACGTCTTCCACAAAGGTTTTTCATAGTACTTCGCAAAGACAAGTAAGTGTGTATAGTGTATACCAAAATGAAAAAGAGAGTTCAGGAAATAGTTGAGCAAAAGAAAGAAAAAGGAACTAGACCACAAACCTTCTCGTGAATCCAAAGCGAACCTTTCACTATTCTGGAAACAAATATGGTTGATCAGGGGAGAGTCGGGGACTTCAAAGATAGGAGTCATCAGAAATGAAGATGGAAGGGTGTTTAGAGTAGAAAGGGAAGTATTGCTTGGAAGTCCTACTTCAAAAGACTTTTTAAATGAGGCGATGGGGATGTAGCAGGTGGTTAAGAGGCCATAGACCTGGCTTACTCTCAAAACGAGGCTAATAATGAGATTACGGAAAATGGAATAGTGAATGCGATGAAAAGTATGAGGTTAGGCAAGGCTGCTGGGTGTAACCGTTAAAATGCTGAGATACGGCAAAGGCGTAGTAGCAAAATTGTTATGGCTACTTTTTAATATCTGGTGCAAAACTATTATTATATCCATTTTCAAGAAGAAATTTTCACAGCAAGAATATAAAAGCTACCGCAGAATAAGCCTTCCCTGTGATGCCAGTAAATTGTATGCCAAGGTCCTCATTAAGAGAGTGATTAATGAGACTGAAAAAAAAGGGTGGAATGTCCAAGTAGGTTTTAGAAGAGGAATGGGTTACACACATCAAGTCTTTTACATAAGGTGCATAGCGAAAGAACATTTGGCTAAGTCCAAAAAAGTCTTTTATACCTTCGTAAACTTGGAAAAGGCTTATGATCGTATGCTGAGGAATGAACTGTTGTTAACATTGTTATTTATTTATTTATTTAAGCACTTCATTTACAAATGTATAAAGGCGGACTTAATGCCGTAGGCATTCTCTCCCAGTCAATCTTAGGGTGGTGCAGAGATTGTTAACATTGTCTTTAATATATCGGATTGACGGGAGAGCTGCAAGGCACGAAAAATTATGTGAATGATGTCTTTAAAGAGAAGGGAATGAAAATTAATGTGAGCAAGATAAAAGTGGTTGTGATAGAAAGAGGTCTGGGCACGTGGAGAGGATGGATTCAAGACAGGTCATGAAAGGTTAAATACCTTTCGTGAGCTTTCGAGCTAATGTGGATGGTACGGCTGGAAGAGGGCACCCAACGAGGGCGTGCATTTATCAAATAAATTATCTCCAAAAAGGGTAGGTCAGGATTAGCCTCAACCGGCAAAAAAGTATACGGAGAGAATAGGTAAAATTGGAGTTAAATTATTATTAACATATTGTAATACACAATAATGCAACATAAATATATTTATTACAAAAATAAATGTTATTAAAATTATAAAAGTCTATTTATTTGTAAAAAAAACTCACCATATCTACGTAAAATTGAGGCAAAATCATAAAAACGTCGGACGGCTGTCCCCTCTTAGCGACAACCAATACGCGCTGTACACGATCGCGCGCATATACAAATGACACTTTCAAAACACTAGGTGGTTCGCAAGCGGGTGTATTTACTTTATTATGAACAGGTAAATATCTCTTAGCAATAAGTATAACCACCTGAACATACCCGGTAAAATTATCTATGCGACATGACTGAAGTTAAAGGTTGTCAAGTAAAAATATCTAAGTATAAAAAATAGAACTTATATTATTCAGGTAAAATTATCTAACCGACTAATAATTATTTATTTTATTTTAAGTAAAATTGTATAAATGTACTATTAACAAAATATTTTATTAAGCTGAAAATATCTAAGCACATAAATATGGAGAGTATGGATCCAGGTAAAATTATCTATGCCAAAGTTATAATTTTTTGTGTAGGTAATAAACAACTAATTAAAGAGCGAGCAGTTTTTTATTTCAAGTAAACATATATTAATACAAAACAGTAATATCATGATTTCATGTAAAACACACTAAGTTCAAAACCAATTTCCTTAAGCATACCAACTACTGTAAATCCAAAAAGTCGTAAAAATTTTGGCGGTAAGTGAGAAAAAAAAAGTGAAATTTACCGGAATCATCTAGTATCTAACCGCCAAAAAAGTTGTCCTAGAGCTACGAAACCCGGATCATTCGACGCAGAAAAATCTGGCGATTCCAAATATGTATATAACTCATTTTAGGTATTTTTGTCGCTTAGATATTATTGCCTTTCAAGCGTCGATATGTTTTTTATATTTCGTCGTATTTCGAGAAATGAAAAGAAGTAATCTATAGATACAGCATCTTAACGTAAAGTCAATGCGGCAAAACAAGGAATGAAGATTCACTGAAAATTCTATATTTGACCATAAAAGCAAAACCAAATTCTGAATTCTCTTTTCAGCTTAAACCGATATCACGAATATTGACGATTAGCCGACTAAAAAGAGTATTGGAAAAATCGAAAAACATCTACGAGACGATGTGTGTATTGACAAAGGTCTGTCAAACACAAAGTGCAAGTCTATTGTGTTCGAGCCGAGCGAGATCTGTTTGCTGGTAAGCACGGTTCCTATCGCACTACACGGGTTTGTCCTTGCACCGGAAATCCACGGTCCAAATGCTAATGTGATAGCCAATTTCTTCGCTTGTTTTTGTGGAGACATGTTCACGAGCCGTGAAATCACAAATTGTTGAACAATATAAGCCTTTATGGCTTTCGTAGTAGATTACGAAATTACACGTCGTTTTCAAGATATGTGTTCGTGTTCAATCTTTAGGGGAGGCCTATTTTCAGCAGTGGACTTCCAAAGGCTGAAAAAGAAGAAGTTCAAGATAAAATGTGGGCTCGTTTACAGAGATATTTAATGCCACGTTAATATAAGGTATAATACATTTTCTTTTTTGGTGTGTTTGAAAATAAGATATAGCTGATTTCTGTTATAGGTTATCTAAATACATCTTTCATTAGTATAGGAAATCCTATTTCTAAAGTGTTGTAAAATTCGTTAGGGTCCAATAATGTAAAATAATTATTACCTGCAGTTCAAATTTTAAAATAGCAGTAGCAAAATATTTTAAATTTGTATTTCATCCAGGCATCTACTTTCAATCTGCGAAAAAAATGCTAAAATTATAAACCATTGAATAGTTTGAAATTGAACTTTTGATAAATGTAGGTATTGTAGCGAAATGAATTGGAATCAACGAGTCGATTCAAACATGCATGAAAATATATTGGGAACAAAATAAACTGATTAATATTATTTCAAACTTTATTTGGTTCATATCGTTTATTGTTGTTTTGCTCATCACGCAGTTATACAAATTTTACATTATCTGTTGAATAGAGTTCGTAGAGAAAGACTGAATCGATATCAATATAACTGTGTTTAAATATTACTAGATTCTAAAATTTAGGACGAGTGACGGCGTCAGAAAGTAGGCGAGACTTATGTTTAAGGAGGGTTAGCCTCCATATACCCTCTTCAGTCAGACTCTTCAAAAATTGTGACGTCAAAGTATGTCGACATAGATATATGAGGCACTTGAGGGGCTTGAAACTCAGTTTGCCAGGCTATCGAATAGTTATAGTTCGGACAAACTAAGCTGGCCGGTATGACAATTCAATTTTTTTCCCGACGCGATAACTCTGTGAGAGCGTCTACCCATAAAATTCAAAACCGTGTCATGTCATACCGGCCAGATTAGTTTGTCCCTACTATAGTTTGAAATAACAGATTAGTAACATTATATTGACGTAAATATAGGTTATAGAAAGAAAATTAATCAATCTGTTCAGATAATTAGTAAATTATAATTTATGTTGATGCCTGTAAACATTTTGTAAATGTAATAACATTGCTCTTCTTAACAATAATAACGAACTGAGTATAGTCACTTATAAATTAAATCCTCCGCCAATCCAGATTAAAACGTTATGTGCCAAGTGACCTAAATTACTCCATATTATAGAAATAATTCGGTTTCTTTATACAACAGGTTCTTACGCAGTAAATTGCTACATATTCAGCAAACGAAAATAAACTGCGACATTCGAAACACGTCTGTTGTTTAATAGTACCTTTCTAAAGGTGTTAATATAAATATATTCTGGAAATTGTCACAAAAAAAAGACCCTGCAACCATTTATTGTTAGCAAGAAGTACGTTGCCTCGTAAATTCAGGTCCCAGAGCACACTGAAACTTGACTGTAACAAAGGGTGCCAACGAGTTGTGACTACACAAAACCGTAAATAACAAAGGGGTTGATGTGATTTGGATGTTCTACTCTAGCGAGGTTCATCCTTCCCACGCAATTGGTGTTTATTTAAAAATTCATAACTACGAACAATTTGTTGGAAACTCTCAAGGTATTAAAACGAACATTCGTTAGGTGTTAGAATTATTCAGTGCTGCGTATTTTTCGAATGTGCTGTTTTTTATTTTCCGCATAACAACTTTAACATCATATATTTAAGCTCACCCAGAGCAAAACAAGTAAAATCCTCTGTCCGTGTCAGCATAATGTCGGGAAATTAAATCCAAAAGTAATCAACAGTATGAAATTTTAATCGTAAATTCGGAGTGTATGTCTAAATTTAAATAAACAATTTGTGAATGGGGTGGAAACTGTATTGCAGGCACTGTTCTGTGATGCAGTAATAATTATAGGTTCTGAGAATTTGAGATGACTGAATACGTTAACGTCATGAGCATATTTGATATCTGTACTTTCCAAAAGCATAACTGAACAGAATATTTTTCTAAATACAATAATTTGTAGAGCATCAATGTTTGCCTTCTTATTAAGTAGTTGGAGGCGTAATATACTCTGTGCCCTTTCCAAATAAGCTATGTCGTGTACCAGCTGGCGCTGACGTTACGTACGAGATCATAGAATAAGTCTTAAACTTTACTGTGCCATAAAATCATGTTTCTGTCTCACTTGGCATAGGGGTATCTAAACGCTTATACATACTATCCAACAATATATTCAAAGAACAAAAAACGGACAGAAGAGATGCTTGCTAAAAATATTTTAAACGTTAAGTAACATCTTAGCTAAAATAAACTGCATAGAAACTAGCACGGAAATGCTAGATGAGTACCGAAATGCATCAACTGTAGGGTCCTTCCGTTGCCAAGAGCCGACGCGTCGTGTCCCACAAACACTGAAACCCCCGGTATACTACTGGAGTACACGTATCGGGCAACGCGTCCCACTACCAAAGTATCATATCGCTGCAATCAAAGAGAGAGCTTTTAGAGTTATGTCGGAAACCAAAAGTTGCCACTGTCTAACGTTTTGTTCCAGCAGCGTGAATGAGAACGCTTTGTGATGTTCTGTTTTTTTTATATTCAATACTAATTCTGCATCATTTTTGTGTTTATCAATTGCTATACACAAATCTGAAAGGCGTATGTGGGTGTTTTTTTTATTTTATTTGAATGACGACACGAGCATGCCGCTCGCCTGATGATTAGCGATAGGATAGTATAAACAGATACAATACGATACAGAACTTAGAATTTCAAAGTTTTTCGTGGCACTCTACTGCGCTCGTCATCCTGAGATATAAAGTGTTAAGACTCATAATAATAATACTGTGTGTGTGTCAATTAATAATGTATTTAAATAATTAATGAAAGGATTCTCGTACTAATCTACAATCAACTTTCACATAGAAGCCGTAGTCGGCTTTACCCGTTTCTGTTAACAGCAGTTTGCAAACACTGTTGTGTTCTGGTTTGAACTTTTAACAAGTATGGTTAGAGGTGACAAGCGCAGTGCAGTGTTAAATAATACTCGCAGGAACACGCTGGATGTAGGCCGCTTTTGACAGGCCCTTCTGGATATCTGTAGGGGAGGCCTATGTTCAGTAGTGGACTTCGTGTGGCTGATGATGATGATTATGTAGCCAATTTTGGAATATGATGTTGCTATTGTTTATGAGTAGGGGTGGAGCTTGACATCAGATGAGCGGTTTGCTCGTCTCGTCAATCTGTTAAATAAAACATATCATCATCATCATCAGCCACATGACGTCCACTGCTGAACATAGGCCTCCCCTACAGATTTCCAGACGGACCTGTCAAAAGTGACCTGCATCCAGCGTGTTCCTGCGACCTTTATCAAGTCGATAAAATATATGCTAGAAACCAAAAAGATTTCATTTGGAATTCATTTCAGCAACGTGCTAAATTAATGAAATGTAACAAATTAAATGAAACCCATTCGTATTTATCAGCGTATTATTTGACAATTTCCTTTTAAAGGGCAATAAAGCTACCCGGAGTTTTTGGTTAAAATTCGTGACACGGCATATGGGAAGCGTAATGAGCACGTTCGAACGATTGCGCGTGTACAAATACAAATTTGTATAGTCTCCGGGCAAATTGAGCTTTTATCGTGTAAAAACGGTGTTCATTCGGTTTTCTCATTTTTACAACAGTGAACTATTGAACCCTTCCATTATTATATTAATTTATCATTATCATATTGCTAATTTTAAATAAAAATAATTTACTGAACAGCTATTATTTCTTATACATTAATGACTCATAAACAGTTAATACTAATTTCTAATTTGTTATATAATTATACCAAATTAGAATTCATTCATAAAGTCCCGTTTTAAGTACAAATTTAAGCATCATTTATGTTTGACAAAGGTCTTAGTGGAAGAAAATTTTGAATAATTTATTTAGTTTCGTCAAAGCGCCTTTGTTCTGTAATTGTTCGAGATTGTTCAGATTGATGAATTCAAATCTTTATTATCAGCT
This sequence comes from Sphinx pinastri, assembly GCA_947568825.1. NCBI lineage: Eukaryota > Metazoa > Arthropoda > Insecta > Lepidoptera > Sphingidae > Sphinx > Sphinx pinastri. The sequence goes on from OX387619.1 coordinate 15,389,895, forward strand.
GATTTGGCACTCAAGAGTATTAATTATTATATAAAAGCATGATACAAGCTAATAATGTTATATTATATTACTTGTTGACCTTTACGTTAATATAATGGTTTTATACCTACCTAGCTTTACTTTGATGTCACTGTTGTTTAATTATAATGTCAAAATGAATGGAGGCAATAATGTCGACTTTGGGTTATGCGATTGCCGAAGATAATTGTTGGTTGCCGTGCCTTTTGTCTTAAAATTACACAAGACTGACCGTTTTGTTACTTTAAATGCAAAAACAAAAGGAGATGCCCGCTTTTTGTATGGGTGCTGGGCCTCAAAATCTAACCAGGCTCAAACTTTAGGGATATTAAAGGGGCAAAACATGGAACTTAGATCCATTAAAAAAATATTTTTAGACCCCTCCATTCATAACTAACTTTTTTAAGAACGTTCATATTAAGTTTAGTTTTCAAGCCAAACAAAATTACATAAATCTCAAAATCGGAGGTCTTTAAAATTAAACGATTTATTGCAAAAGGCTAGTTTTCAGGAGTTCTATCCAAATAGATATAAATTGTCTTGTTTAGAATTTCAGGCCCGTTTTTGGACATTTCCTTTCATTTAAAATACTCTATGCCTTTGTTTTTCATCTTCAACTTTAAAGACTTTTTTTACTAGATCTAAGAATTCCTTAAATTCTGATGATATAGTATGGAAAAATATAATATTAATACGCACGTCACACACCCCACACAATCTAGCATTTTATGCTAATACGTAATATCTCTGGTTTATTGTGTCTTGTTTTTACCTGTGGAATCCCTCTTTGATAATTTGACCTCCAGAGCCGCTTAGGTGTGGAAAAATGACTTAATAGGGAAGATATCTTACAGGATTTTCAAGTATAAAGAGAAGGGTTTAAGGATAGGTTTCGTGAAACTCTTAATACACTGTTCCGTGAATTTTACTGTCGTGTCGATAGGAACTTTTGTATATTTGCACTCATAGTATTACCATACCATACCAGCCCTATATTATATACTGACTACGGCTGAGCACAGGTCTCTTCTATATTTCAGAGGGTTTAGACCTTTGTACAAGTAAAAACTCATAATAATTCAAACTATAAAAAAACTAAACTTAAGAACATGATATAGAGCAATTATTTACAAAAAAACTAGACGAAAGGTCCAAAATAAAGGTAAATAATAAAATTTACGAACTACAACACACCTTACTGATAATAAGGATATCGAATTCTATTAAATTGAAAACAATCACACTAAGATAACATTATACTAAACGATACGTTTTTCAATTACTAATTGGACAATTTCAATTTGTAAAGTACAAATTGAAGCACATCGTAAAGGCTTAAGCCAGCGCTTACTCATCACGTTGTTTTCAGTATATAAAGTAAATCTCTTGACGTCATCACCCTTTCATTTCAATGTAAGACAAATTACATGAATATCTGTGTACTCACTTCTGTAAAGGCCTTAATACCGTTTAATGCCAAATGGTTTAACCTCATATTCAAAGTAAGCAATTTCGTGAGTTATTAGTTTCTGCCGAGGTATGTTTGATTTGCAATCGTTTTATGTCTTCTCAGAATCGGATATTCCAGTGATGTCACGAACGTGATTAAATTCGTCGGGATTCAATCCTATTCTTGTGATATTATCTCGTATGAAATATTTTATTTGTGTAGAATATAAATTTCCAGCCAGAGGCATTCCCATAAATAACGTTAGCGTTGACGATTGTAGAAAGATCTTTTTTTTTTTTTATTGCATTGAATGACGAGACGAGCATGCCATTCGCCTGATGGTAAGCGATACGACCACCCATAAACAGTAGCAACACCATCCAGCACCTTGACTTACAAAGTACTGAGTGGCATTCCACTGCGCTCGTCATCCTGAGACATAAGATGTTAAGTCTCATGATGTCCGGTAGTTATACTGGCTACAATGTCCTTCAAACCGAAACACAACAGTGCATGCACACTGTTGCTTGGCGGTAGAAATAGACTTAGACATCTTGGCTAAGGACTCTGAACTGTAGCTAGAGTTTTATTGTATTAACTTCAACTCCTATTATTATAAGGCTTCAAGCGATGCCTAATTTCTAATTATTTAATAAAATAGAACGCGTTCTTTTCTTAATGAGCTATCTATGCCAAAGTGCGAAGTGAGTCCACAAAATGGGACGTACAATCTATACTAATATTATAAAGCTGAAGAGTTTGTTTGTTTGTTTGAACGCGCTAATCTCAGGAACTACTGGACCGATTTTAAAAATTCTTTCACTAATAGGAAGCTACATTACTCCTGAGTGCTATAGGCTAGTGCTTTTTATCCCGGAAAAACTTTTCCACGCGGGCGGAGCCGCGCGCAATGCTAGTCATTTATACATGTACAATCATTGTTTGGGCAATCAAGTTGAAAGCACTGTCGTTGCGAGACTGACAAGTTTCCCTCAACTACAGTACAGAACTTTCCGTCACGACTCACGCTACAAGTTTGCTTTGTCTAACTTATAAGTCGTTTGCTACGAAGGAAGGTAAACATTTTTCTTATTTCATGTGAAAAATAGGTATACCGTCGGGTGTATTCAACTTTGTTTTAGGATAAGATATTATGTTTTTTATGTCTATAAAGGGCTATAAAGTAAGGAGAGAAGGGTTTAAGACTGGCGGACTTTTACGTTTCATGCTTCTATAATATCAATCTCTTGGGTGAATACTCCTTTATAAATGGAAAAGTATTGAAGCGTGGTTATAGATGTGGAAACTATTTGCAGTTATTTCATTCCGTATCATATAATTTGTGAATAACTGAGCTAGAGATCTTTCTTGTTTTAAAATTATTTTATTTTCGATTTCTATTGCATTTAGTATTATTATAAATTTTATTTTGATTAACATGATGATTAATACTATTATATTCTGATTATTTATTAGCAATGTTTCTTCTCTTTGTCGTAGGTTGCAACAAGACTTACTATGGAGACATCGGGAGAACTTATGAGTTGGAGTTGCACAGACCTCGTGAAGACCTGGTACCTTACGTTTGTCTCCTGACCATCGCTGCTGCAGGCGGCATCCATGGTGATTTAGTGCAGGTAACAAAGTTAAACATTATCTTGAATACTCATCTTCGAAGGGACGAAATAGACGCAATCCTATTATGCGATGATGTACCAAAATATAATGATTATATTCAATTCAACGGTCTATCACACGTTATGATGTAAAAAAAAATAATACAGATACCGTAACTGTTACACTGGCCATTTCCGTGATGATAGCAATTATATATCACGTTAATTGTCTCATAGTATTATTATCATGTCTCGAGATCCCCAAGACTTGTTTAGATATCTAATTACTTCACAATTATACTAACGCGTGATCTGAAAAATCTCCAGCGTTTGTGCCAAAATGGGAAAAAATATTTGAACCTTTTTCAAGGGCCAAGACTTACAAACGAGTATGAAAAATGTGCTGTCAGCCAGTTCTTTTATAGCTAACTCGGAAGTGTTGGCGCCCGGTATCTATTGTACGTAACTTGTCTCCCTCCACCCGTGAATTTTCGTGAATGTTACCGAATTTCATATGTAGTTTGAATTTGGTTGTTATGGTGAATGATTTCAAAAAGACTTGCGTGTTTTGGACTTCTTATGAAAGAGATGAAATGCTTATATCTTAATGTTCTTCTTCCACTTTCCCTTATCACGTACTCTGGGTTCCGTGCACGTACTATTAATAATAAGTACTCGGGTAACCTCGGTATTTTTTTTTTGTTTTTTTTTGTAAATTGTGTTTTTTAGAAATTATATTTAAATACGAATTACATACTGATGAAATATGAATAATATTTTTATAAGTAAACAATTGATTTTCTTGGTCTAACCTCAAACCTAACACTTATTAGCTTAGTGTTGCTTAACAACGCCATCTACTGGAGCAGTTTTAGTGTTGTTGTGTCGTTAAAGCAATTAGTTGCTCCGAATTAAAAAAGAATAGTATTATTACTCGCCAATAGATGTCAGGAAGATTCATATTTTCCAGTTTAATTTAATTTACAACGCCATCTATTGGAGTAGTTTTAGTGTTGTTGTGTCGTTAAAGCAGTTAGTTGCTCCCAATAAAAAAATAGTATCATTACTCGCCAATAGATGTCAGGAAAAGTCATATTTTTCAAATAATGCTTAAGTTCAATTACTGAGAACACGGATAAAACGACATTTTCTAAAATGAATCCTAGCTAGATCGATTCATCGATCGATGTATGTAAATAACATTATATATAGATTTACGTCGACATTCGCGTTTATATAACCAAACAATACATTAATGCTTCAACACACAAGAGCTTAATACTATTGTTGGTGGTTGCCTAATACTATCCGACACTTGACTTAGTAACCTATTGCAACGCTAGATGCAAATTATAGACAATAGTAATAGTCAGCGGCTTACAAGTACTGGCTTTATAATCACACGCACACACACACTCACGCCTTTTATCCCCGAAGGGGTAGGCAGAGGCGCAACTAATTCACCCACTTTTCGCCGTACGTATTCCGTCCCATGATGTAATAGGGGGGGAGCCCTATCGCCATATATGGCACAAATTCCAGACTCCGGGCTGCTAGTGAATAGAAAAATGCGTTATCACTTTATAATGTGAGCAAATATAGATGTTAGGAGAATTACATTGATTCGAATAGATATTTTGTTTTATCTCTGTGCCATCTAAGGTTGACTGGTAAAGAGCCCCAGGCATAAAACGCTGTCTTTACATAAATATTGTCTGAAGTGTGTAAAATAAAATATTCGGACAGTAGAATGGCATATCGTGTTCAGAATTGCACTATGTTTTTTTGGAAGGGACTTCTACAACTTTCTTTACTAATACAATAAGATAAGCCTTATTATTATTAAGTACTAGGTCCTGCTCTCGGCTTCGCCCGCGTGATATGTCTTTCCCGCAAAAGTTCCCAAAACACAATACGACGCCAGCGCCATCTACTTAAAAATATCCATTATTATTTCCATTTGAGCAAATTACCAGGATAAAAAACGTATAATATGTTAATCTAAGACATGATCTACCCGTGTGCCAAATTTCTTACAAATCCGTTGTTCCTGCGTTTACTTCTGACAATATCCAATCATTTTCACAAACTTTCGCATTTATAATATTAGTAAAATAAGACATTTAATCAGTGATTAAATTCAACAGTTTTGTTTATATTCAAATTTAGTACCACGTTCGGAAAAAGTATCTTAATGATTAGTGAACTCATTGTTTATTAAGGTAACCGCTAAGGAAAAACTTATTTCGTGTTTGGTAAATTAAAAATAATAATTAACTTTTCTTTTCTTCACGTTCACTAATCGCATAAAATTATACATTACATAAGCGTACTCTATTCCTACCTCAAAGTCTATAGTTATTATTATAATAGGTCAACTGGCACTTTTAGTTAGGAATTATGGCTCTAGAGTAACGGTAAAAGTGTTGTAACATTTTATGTAGGTACATTCGTTTTCCATTTCTAAACCCTATTCAATTACATACTGTTCTTGAAACTTAATTTTATTTCCCTTTTGCAATCACTCAAAGGAATTATTACGGTTTTTGGTTACAATTTTGTGTTACATTCCAAGAATTCTTTTCCACTTTTGACTTAAGCAATTTGACGTTCTTAGGAATTAAACTTGTTTTGAACAATATCCGATTTTTTTGCGAAGGTTGAAATAAGGGATTTGATTTTAATATTACGATTATTTTTTGTTGAAACGGTTGTAATATAAATATCGTAGGTTAAAAAATGTATCATTCTTTACAAGTGAATGTTAGTTTAGTTCTATTTTTTAGTTACTCGGATTTTTATAAAAGCGCGTCCAATAAAGTGAGCAAGTTCGGTTTACGGCTACCGTGGCAATCTAGATCACTGAACACTTTTTACTTCTATATGAATCTTCCCATTCGATTGGGAATACTAGATGTAGTCAAATAAAATGAACTGCTAATAAACTTCAAGATAGTATCTAGTCAGTAATTTTGACTGTTTATCAGACATCTTTCAGTGACTAATATCTTCCGTGAAGAATGACTAAGTACAATATAATTAACATATTGAAATATTTTTCCATTTCACAGCTTCCATTCGATTTCCAAGCTTCAATTTTCTAAGCAGGACACGAGTCATTATGATTGGAATCGGGTCGGCTGCAGGACTTAGCTCTTGCACAACGTAATAAGGCGAATACAATTCCACCACAGCCATCCGCCTCGCCAGCTCATTAGCGCTTCGAAACATTGTGTTCTGAATTTTCTCTTCATTATTCGCTATTTAATTTCGCCGTTCGTTGCCACCGCCTTTAATTCCCATATAATTGGGAAAACTATAGTTAGTTATCGAATTCTTATTTGTATCCGAACGTGGCCCACGTTTTTTACCTCCAACAATATTGTGAATTTTACAATTTCGCTTGAAATATTTTTGCAAGCGAACGAAATCGCAGACGTAAAATATGGAGACCATTATTCACGGAATATTTTGTAAGGGTACGCTGTAAGATTTTCTGCATTTTCAAGCTGACGTGCATTTTTTATACGCTTTATTTTGGAATTTCCGCGCGAATAAATTTACATTTACAAATACGTCGACATTACTCTTAAGCTATTTAGTATGGGGAAATGTCCATCCTATTTTTAACCGACTTCCAAAAAGAGTAGAAGGGTTATCAATTCTTGTTTTTTTGTTTTTTTTTTATGTATGTACACTGATTTCTCAGCAGCAATCTCTTTAGCAATGCATAAATTTGAGCTATTTTTTATTGAATAAAAGCATAATAAAATATAATAAATATGCATGGTGACCCTTTATACGAATAACAGGAACTACCACTAGATGGTAAGTGATAAATAGGTATATAAAACCATTTATTATACGTAAATTTTCAAATTCTCTCTACAAATAACATGTCTTTTAGTCTTTAAGATAATTATTTACTGTATATGTATTGATATATTCAAGAATCTATGCTTATACGGCTTTAGATCATGTCTTGTTGTACGGATAGTGTTGTACACGACACGACACACTTTGCCTCCAGTCATATCTAGACTGACATCACGCCAGTAATTGGATTTATATCAATCGAGGCTGTAGGCTATCTTCTATTGTATGAAATTGATGTAGCAATATTGGCTTGGTTGTTGTAACCATTTGTAAGCATCGCTCGTATTGTTAGGCCCCGTTTTTTCAACTGTAGTTATCTTTTTGTTAGGGTCTTATTAAGCTGGATGCGCTCGCAGCACCTGGAGCACTCGAAGCTCTGCGAGCGCGTCCAGCTTAATCACACCGAGGATTACCCTAATTACAGTTGAAAAACCCGGTCTTAGTCTTACAATAAGTACGTAATGATCGCAGTTACTATAGTCACTTAGCCACAAACACGTCTTCTATCCCTGAAGGGGTAGGAGGCTCAACCAGATTACCCACTTTTCGCCTGTTCCGTCCCACGGTGAGATACGCAATAAATCCAGACTCCGGACTTATACTGAGCAGAAAAATCCAATATCACGTTGCCCGACCCGGGGATAGAACCCGAGACCTCAGCATTGCAGTCGTACCGTAATACAACTACGCCACCGAGGCAGTAAACCATTTATACATATTGAAACGTTTTTATAAAGCATTTTTGTGTTGTTATACTTACAATGAATACCTAAAACAATCACAGTTACTAAATTCATTGTGCAATCTTAATATATATAAATCTCGTGTCACAATGTTTGTCCTCAATGGACTCCTAAACCACTTAACCGATTATAATAAAATTCGCACACCATGTGCAGTTCGATCCAACTTGAGAGATAGGATAGTTTAAATCTCAAATTATACTCGCAATTTTAATTTATTGCTAATTATTTGTCTGTTATTATTTGACAGTCATATTTATCTGTTAACTCCAAATGATTCTAACAGATGTCGATACCTTTCGACTGGGTTGAGTAAGTAATCAATAGATGGCGCTGCTATGGTAAATCTACGAACGTGTCATATAAGCTACATTTTAACAGCATAATTACCACGTGTTGTTGACGCTATAAAATTAATTAAATTTATTTTGTAGTGAACGAAATACCGTATAATTCAATTATTTCCACTTTTTAAATTTTTGGTGTTAGCATAGCCGGCCATACATATATATATCTTATGTTGTTTATAGCCATTTTAGTAATTTAATAACTTTTCGATTTCGATGAAATTTGGCACACGGGTAGTGTTGGGGATTCTCGTTATCAGGAAAAATAATTTAAAACAGCTTCCGAAATCAAGTACGTGTAATGCAGTTCACAACGTTAGACCAAAAAAAAAAATATTATAATTATGTCGGTAGCAGAGAACACCAAGCGCCTATCCGTATTGAAGTACGATTAGGATGCAGGTAGCCAATTTGTTGCCGTTATGCTTCTAGTAGGCGTAGGCGTGAACATGCCCCCGGGCGTTGAAAGGTTCCCTTTCAACCAGAAGCGTCCACCTCAGGAAGTGGGCAAATCTTGCTGCAGGATCTACGAACGACTCCACTTGAAGTTTTGATGTCTGCTACCCGAGTGATCCCATCAGGACCAGGATAAACTGCTACAACTCGGCCCAGTTTCCACTTTAATGGTGGGAGATGTTCTTCTTTCAAGACAACGAGACTGTCTACCTTAAGAGACGTATGATTTGAGCGCCACTTTACTCTCTCCTGTAGTTCACCTATGTACTCCTTGCTCCATCTTGTCCAAAAATGCTGACGTAATTGTTCGATTCGTTGGAATCGATTTAAATGACTGGTAGAGGAGTTTTCGAGGTTTGGAACTGGAAGGGCGGTCAACGGTCGTCCAATAAGAAAGTGTCCTGGTGATAACGGCTGTAGATCATTGTGGTCAGACGAAATAGCTGTGAGCGGGCGTGAATTTAATACTGCTTCTATTTGTACCAGAACAGTGTTCAATTCTTCATACGTAAGATTACAATTGCCCAATACTCTATGCAAATGATATTTAATAGATTTGACACCTGGTTCCCAAAGTCCTCCAAAATGTGGAGAGTAAGGTGGGATAAAATGAAAATTGATCTCCTCATTGGCCATGTTCGAAGGCAATGAAGAGCAGTTACTCTTTAAAAACTTGCCGATTTCGTTGTATGCACCGACAAACGAGGTACCATTATCGGAATAAATGTCTTTGGGTTTTCCCCTTCGAGATATAAACCTGCGTAGAGCTGACAAAAAATTATCACTAGTTAGGTCACCTACTAACTCTATGTGAATTGCCTTTGTTGTGAAGCAAACAAAAATGGCAATGTATACCTTAATCAATTTACAGCCTCGTCCACGACGATTCGCTGCCGTGACGGGGCCAGCATAATCTACGCCCACACACTCGAACGGGTAACCCCCTGGTCGCAAGCGCGGACCTGGTAGATTCCCCATTAGAGGAGTGATAACTTTTCCCTTCATACGATTGCAACGAACACACTGATGGTAACATAATTTTGCTAAATTACGACCACCAATAGGCCAGTACTTTTCTTTAATGGAGGCTAACATCAACTGTGGCCCTGCGTGCATTAATCGTGTGTGCTCATAAGAGAATAAAAGCTTGGTTAAGCGATGTTTGGACTGTATTAATATAGGGTGCTTCTTATCATAGCAGAATGACGAATTTTCTAATCGACCGCCAACACGCATTATGTTATTTTCATCTAAGAAAACATTAAATTTATGCAATGGATTTTTTGGACTTAAACATTTCTTTAGCATTAATATTTCATATTCAGGGAATGACTCGGATTGAGAAATTTTGATTAATATATTGAACGCCTCTTGTAACTCACTATTGTTAAGATAATCGGTTATTTCAGGCTGCCGTTTACAAGCTTTAATAAATCTTGAAACATACGCTACTGTTCGTTTAAGTCTAATAACATTGGAAAAACGATTAAAATCTATAAAACTTTTATTGTTACATATATGAGTCGCTAAGGAAGAGTGCAACGAAATTTCAGCACGAACCTCGGGAAGGGATTCCACTTTTAGTGGATTCGAAGGCCAAAGCGAAATATTATTATGTTTTAAAAATTGTGGACCGGACCACCATAGATCAAGAGACGGGATTAAAATTAGTTTCACACCACGTGACAGATGATCAGCTGGGTTTTGATCTGTTGGAACGTGTCTCCAGGAACAGTTACTCGTTCTCTCCAAAATGTCAGCGACGCGGTTGCGAACAAAAGGTTGAAGCTTGTTTGGTAACATCCTTAACCAACCTAATACTATGGTGGAGTCAGTCCAAAAAGTTGTATGTGCAACTTTAACTCTCAGAGAGGCAATTACCTTCTCATAAAGACGAACTCCTACTAAAGCTCCACAGAGCTCCAATCTTGGAATGGTAGTGGGCTTTATGGGAGCCACTCTACTTTTGGCGACAAGTAGACGTACTAACGTATTACCATTTCTATTAATACTACGTACATATAAACACGCTCCATATGCATATTGAGAAGCGTCTGAAAAAACGTGAATGTCTATTACTTCATGAGAATGACATAGAACAAGACGGGGAATGCGAATGTTATTTAAAACTGGTAAGCTATAAAGTATTTCTGACCAAGTTTTGGCAATGTCTGATGGTAACGATTCGTCCCATGACAATTTGTGCAACCACATTTTTTGTAGCAGCATTTTCATACAAATTACGCCAGGGGCTAATAAGCCCAAAGGGTCAAAAATTTGAGCAATAACTGAAAGCATTCCTCGTTTAGTTAAATTATATGAATTTGTAATATCTACCGATATACAAAGTTCATCAGATTTTGTCTTCCAGCAGACACCTAGTGTCTTGCTCGATTCAATAGCGCTGATGTTCAAATCAAGCGATTGGGGATCTGCCTGACCAGAGAGAACTTGAGGCTCGTTAGTTTTCCATTTTCGCAATGGCATGCCAGCTGAAGCTAACGCAGCAGTTACCTTTACACGTATATTTTTGACTGATTCTATTGTGTCATCGCCAGTAAGAAGGTCATCGACGTAGAAGTCATGAAGTATGATTTCAGAAACTTTGACATCATCACACTCAAGACCAATTTGTTTGAGGCATCTAGTCGCAAGATACGGGGCGCTGGCTGTTCCATACGTCACGGTATTCAATTCAAAGACCTTAAGTGGATCTGACGAGTCATTACGCCAATATATTTTTTGCAGAAACCTATCATCAGGGTGTACGACAACCTGGCGATACATCTTCTCTACATCGGCTGCCAAGATATATTTATGTTGTCTAAATCTGAGAAGAATGGATAGTAGGTCATCTTGTACAGTGGGACCTACCATCTGAAGATTATTACATGATACACCTGACGTTGTTGGACTACTGGCGTTAAAAACTACTCTGAGTTGCGTGGAGGAACGATTTTCTCGCAAAATTCCATGATGTGGAATGAAGTAATTCTGAGAATGTGGATCAAAATGGCATTCTGACATGTGTCCTAGGCTTAAATACTCTGACATGAAATCGATATAACGTTGTTTAAATGAAGGCTGACTTTTAAACCTACGTTCTAATGAGAAAAGACAACGTTTAGCTCGTTCAGAGGAGTTACCTAAATTTTCTGTTGATTGTTTTAAAGGAATCCTTACACAGAAACGGCCGTCAACTAATCGTGTCGTATTCCTCACAAAGTGTTCCTCACACAATCTTTCTTCTTCAGAATAATATGATGACTTAGGGCTAACTTCTTCGAGCTGCCAAAAACGCGTTAAGAGGTTTTGGATATCATCATTAAGAAGATTATTGTAGCTGGAATCAACTTTTATAAAATTACATGAAATCGGATGCGACCGGCGCGTTGAATAAATACTGTGCAAAGTTCCACAAACTAGCCAACCAAGCCTTGATTCCCAAAGCTTCGGGTTGCCGTTTCCTAACTCAATCTTTTGTATTCCTAATAAATCCCAAAAAACATTAGCACCAATCACTATATCCACTTCAGACGGCAGATAAAAATGTGGGTCAGCTAAAGCAATATCATTCGGAATGCTTAAATTCGAGATATCTAATTGACGACTAGGAACAGTATCGGTAATAGTCGGCAAAACAAAGCAAAGAAGATTGGTAGAAAAGTTTTCAGTTAATGAAGTTACTAAAACACGACACGTTTTAGTCGTGTATGATTTTGAATTGTTGACGCCAAAGATTGGCTTATGTATGTAATTAACGGGCAAACTTAATAATTGGCACATTTTCTCAGTCATGAGGCAAGACGTACTACCCGGGTCAAGCAACACACGCGCGATATGTTCAGAATCATATTTATCATATATTTTAACTAAGACAGTCGCCAACAAAGTGTCTGAATCATTATCTGATGTCATGTCAACACAAGCTGATAGTGTCAGTTGAGTTGAAAGTCCATCTTGTGATGATGGGTTTGAGGGCTTGATAGCACTCTCTGTACCCATAGAAACAGATTTTGCGGCGGGCTTTTTGGGGTCTGTAACATGTAATAATGTATTATGCTTGCGTTTGCAAATTTTGCAACCATTCTTTTTACAATGGTTGGCATAATGACCACTACGAAGACAATTATAACATAGTTTATATTGGGGTAATAAATCTAGTCTTTGTTCATTTGTAAGACTGAGAAATTGAGAGCAGTTATAAAGAGGATGGTCACCATTACATTTTGGACACTGTTTTAATGCCAACGAGCTGTTGTTACCTACTGCTAACTGCGGCTGTGTATTCGAAATTGACATCATAGTTTTAATTTTAACATTAGATTTAATGGATTGATTAAATTGAACAGCACGAGATCGCTCCACGTTTTCAAGTAGTTCCGCGCGGTTTCTCATGAACTCGAGAAATATTTTTAAAGTTATCGGCTTCTCTTTATCTAACCTACCTTTGAACTCTTCCCAGTGATGAGATGTTTTCCTATCCACCTTTTGAATCATCATATAAATGAGCAGAGTATCCCAATGGGTAGTGGGTTCCCCTAAAGATTCTAATGAACGTAAATTTTTATTAAAATGATCTATTATACTATTTAAGCCTTCAAAAGATTCTTTGTTCAGTGATTCCAAACTAAATAAAGCTGTAACGTGGTTTTGGATTAATGCTCGCTTACTATCGAAACGCTCGCACAATAATTTCCATGCCACAGGATAGTTTAATGCAGAAAACTCAACAGATCGAATGACAGTGGTTGCTGGTCCGGAGACAGATGCTCTGAGATAGTGAAATTTATTGATATCGTCCATATCATCGTTCGTATGAATAAGGCTAGCAAAAGTGTCCCTAAATTCGATCCAATTTTCAAAAGCTCCATTAAATGTTGGAAGGTTTATCGTGGGTAGCTCAACATGTTTACGACTACTTGAATGAGACGAGACTTCACTACCTGAGACTTCATTTTTGAGGTTACGTGAAAGAATTTCTTGAGCGTAAGAAAGATGCTTGTAATATAACGTTTCAAAATCATTTCTTTCTGGTATTTGCAGGTTTACATCATCGACTAAACATTCCAGACGTAATTGCACCTCGTCATATTGGTCATACAATTTTTCAATCTTACCTATTCGTATCTGCAACTCATTTACCTGTGACTGGCTCAATGATTGGTTCAAATCATTTAGGTAATTAGCAAACGCAGTTAGACGGCCTTTGAAACTAGCTCGCTTTTTTATTAGTTCCTTTTCCTCCCTTTCGGACATTTTGGAAACTATTGAAGCGTGTGTCAAACCTGGAACGTATACAGGTAACAATATAAATAATTATGTATTTAATGACTTACTCATTAAGTCTAAAACTGCAATTACACAAAAGTACCTACTGCCTACGTTATGAATTTACAATATCTATATAATATAATATCTATAAATTACAATTTAGGTATTTACAATTCAGTCTTATTTAATACAAATATAATATTACATACATTTACAATTAATAGCAAACTAAGGAATGGAAGTCACAATTAATAATTATGATTAAGAAGGCATTGAATTTAACGGGAATACGTTATAACAATAATGATTCAATTGCCTAGATTCTGCTTAGCTGCTAAATATAAGTGCGGGTAAGTTACATTATTTGTATGTATGTAATATACGTTGAATAGTGAGTGGTATAAATAACTAATAGGAACACATATAACGTACTACTAACCTTATTCGGTTTTTAGGCTGAATACTACCTGATTAAGAGTAATGGGTGAAATAATATACAATTAACGTTGAACACTGTCTGGAGTCCACATCTACTTGCCACGACGATGTCCCGTTACCTCACGTTAATTGACCGTTATTCAATTTTTCACCAAATATCCTTCTTTTTTTATTTTTTATTTGCACTGGTGATTTTTCTAATTATCCGGCTCCGTAGGACCATGTTGGGGATTCTCGTTATCAGGAAAAATAATTTAAAACAGCTTCCGAAATCAAGTACGTGTAATGCAGTTCACAACGTTAGACCAAAAAAAAAAATATTATAATTATGTCGGTAGCAGAGAACACCAAGCGCCTATCCGTATTGAAGTACGATTAGGATGCAGGTAGCCAATTTGTTGCCGTTATGCTTCTAGTAGGCGTAGGCGTGAACAGGTAGATTATGTATACTTTTTATACCGGGAAAATATAAAGCGGGACTTTTATACCGGGAAAACTCATTCACGCGGGCGGAGCCGCGGGCAAAAGCTAGTATCTGTATAAAAATATAACAGTTAGGACTCTAGATCGATACTATATTAAATCATACATGCAAGTCGCTTTTCATAATCACCCAATTAGGTGCTAGTACACTTTCTCAAGATAAAACGCACATTTTTCATATTTTACCGAGAAGTTGCGATCGTTTCGGAGATGTACAAAGGAAACATCAGATAACACTTATTGTCTACTTTAGTGGTAAGTTACATGTTGATGACAGAAAACTTGCACGCCACTTATTTAGAACGTTACAGTGGTCGAGCATACACTTTTCTGACTGTACCTGTTAGGTAATATTCTAGTTGTATTACAGTCACTCTGTATGATAAATGAGTTGTTGACACGTTTGTTGTTGTTTGCTTTCATTAAGAAAATACCAAAAAAATGGTCACTGTGGAAACATAGTTTTACACGCTTTATATTAGCTTCACTTGTATGTTTGTAACCGACCACTTTGGGCGCGATTTTGACCCACTTTAAACGGTCAGATTTTATTCAAACTTTGTAGATTTGTCGAGGACCGATGGCAATACACTAATTTGATAAGATTATGCCATTATTCAATTTGCAAAATGAGCTTTTTGTCAATTTATATATTTTTTATTTTTAGTGACATCTCTTGGACAATAGTAGAATTACAACTAAACTGGCTACTCTTATGCGTAAAAAAATCCTATTTGATACAAGATGGCGCTTTCGTTTTTAGTGACAATAGTAGAACAGGACTAAAAAATTAAAAATAAATAATAGTTTAAAACAACTAAAAACACGCTTTATAGAAAATCCAACTAAAAATAGAAAATAAACTTGAATTAATAATAGTGTAAATAAGAATAAAATCTATTTTATTGTACAAAAAAGCGTGGGGTGCATGGTGTCAATAGTTATAAATATTTTATTGATAGATAATATGAGTAGAACTATTATATATCATTTTGATAATATCTTAAAAAGCACCCCACGCTTTTTTTACAATAAAATACATTTTTTTCTTATTTACACTTTATTAATTCAATTTTTTTTCTATTTTTTAGTTGGATTTTTACAACGATAGTTGGGCCGACTTGACCACTTAAATAACAACAGCTTTAGTGTATCATAAGATAAATGAGATAACCAGACTTAAAGTATATGTCCATATTCCTTTTCCATAAGGATATTGCTTACATGATTCTAGTATTGTGAGGGCTGTATTAATAGATGCAACTCAAGTTTGCTCTGAAGTGCGATATCAGCTGAGATGCTGTCAAATTATTTAAAACAAGCTTTTGCGCGCGGCTCCGCCCGCGTGGAGAAGTTTTTCCTGGATAAAAAGTAGCCTATAGCACTCAGGAGTAATGTAGCTTCCTAATAGTGAAAGAATTTTCAAAATCGGTCCAGTAGTTCCTGAGATTAGCGCGTTCAAACAAACAAACAAACAAACTCTTCAGCTTTATATAATAGTATAGATTATAGTATAGATTAAAGTCAGCATTTTTAGATAGTCGCTATTTAATAAACCCATATAAACATCAGCTCCAATGACATCTTAAGTAACAATATGTGACGGACTTTGACAGCTAAGTTTTATTTATGTAACAGCGATTACTCAACTGGGAACAAGCTCTTAAATAACAGCTTAAGCTTGGTTTATTAAATAGTTCCACACATAAAATGTCTTGATTGTACATTGAAAATACAGAAATTGTCTCTTTCATAATTAAGGCGACTTTTATACCAATAAACAGTAACTTTAGTTAGTTAGTTTAAATCACGATTTGGATTGAAAACGGCATGTTTGAGTCTCCGTACAACAAAATTTCTGAAACAGACGTTGGAACTTGGTGGATAGATTGAAATTAAAGAAAGATATGAAAAATGTGGCTCGTTTGTTTTATTAGTGTTGAAATAGTCTTTCCGATGATGTATTAGAAATTAATCAGATCAGTTTATTTTTTGAATAATCACGATGAAAAGGTGACTGAAATAGTTGAAATTTCGTATACGGCCTCTTAATACTGCCCTTAGGCCCCGTTTTTTCAACTTTAGTTATCTTTTTGTCAGGGTCTTATTAAGCTGGACGCGCTCGCAGCACCTGGAGCACTCGGAGCTGTGCGAGCGCGTCCAGCTTAATAACACCGATAATTACCCTAACTACAGTCGAAAAAACCGGGTCTAAGTGTTCATAGGCAGTGAGATCACTTAGCATCAAGTCACACATTGGCTTGCTTGTCGCCATGGGCTATAAAAACATATCTGACTACTACAATATAGTATTAGGGTAAAACCGCATTTAGCTGCAAGCTACAACGGCGTGTTGCAATTGCAAACCGCAGACACCATTTTATAAGATTATTTTAAATTATAGTACTTCCATGTACCATAGAATCGTTATGCGATCGCACATATTACTTTTATAAGAGCAGCTTGCAGCTGTAATCGTGTTTGAAATCGCACCTTGAAAATTAATACTCTTTAGCATGCGAAATATTAAGCTATTTGGGATCAAGCTTTTGAAATTATGTTGACATTGAATATAGAATATCTATTATAGTAAGATGAGTACTGGCTTAAAACCCTCTCATTTAATATACTGACTTTCAGTTCAGTTATGATCTTGACATATTTTGTGTTAGATTTGCCGATAATGTACATTCAGCCAAATAAGTAGCTCAACAAATTTAAATCTTCAAATCGCCTAACTGAACATAGCTGGCTTGATAAGTACCTACGATCACAAAATATTTACTAAACCTTGATCCAATAATGAACTATTACTACATGCTATAATGGTCACCACAGAAATGCGTCGTATCAGGCATTGATCGAAAACTATCCTTAACATGCGGGTAAGGTATACATCCCTTGCCGCCTAAACAGGTCAGCCGTCACGGCCGACCATGCGGTGACCGGAAATTGTGTTTGTTTCTTCCGCTCGATAACGTTTACTTACTCAATACGTGCTGTTT
The DNA here is from genome assembly GCA_947568825.1 of Sphinx pinastri. Classification (NCBI taxonomy): domain Eukaryota; kingdom Metazoa; phylum Arthropoda; class Insecta; order Lepidoptera; family Sphingidae; genus Sphinx; species Sphinx pinastri. The sequence continues at coordinate 15,407,601 of OX387619.1, forward strand.
CGTAATTGAGTAAAATATTGTATTTGTTCTTACTCGTTCAGTGTTTGTGTTTCATGAGGTTAATGGACGGGTTGTTTTTTGGAAGTTGTGTGTGTTTTAGGGAAAAGTTCTGAGTAAATGAGTTTGTTTTTATTATAATGAGCATCGATTGGTTTAGCAAAAGTAATAGTTATTAGATCCATTAAATGTAACAACTGAGACTATTAAGACTTAATCTGAATTTGAAATAGAAAAACATGGCAAAATCAAATAAATTAAAAAATATATATTTAGCCTATTTTTATTATACCTATTATAATTTATAAACCTACGAAAATTGTACTGAAAGTCGTAAACCGAGACTATAGGTGAGACAAAAAAGCTACGTGTTACAGACGCAGAGATTTGATAATAAATTTCACGCGAAGTCATCAAAACAACTGGATTAAAACTGGCCTGCAAACTTCGGTTATTGAAAGGCCTCAAAACTATGAAAAAACTTTCATTGATTTCCACAAAGCCTAAAAGCGAATGGTACAAAAAACATGGAGTCGTAAAAAACACTCCGACCTTGCGCCTGTTTCCTTTCGAAATTTATTCTCCCCTCGCAGGTAAATAAAAGTGGCGTTTTCGTTTTGGAGATTAAATATTTTTTCCCACCCTTCCTTTATTCTGAATTCTAAATAAGTGGCATTTAGTATTTTTACTTTTTTAATACCGCAAATGGGTACATTAATTATGGTTTAAGCGATGCCATTTTGTATATTTATCAACATCTAAATTTATGATAGCCATACCATACCATACCATACCAGCCCTGTATTATATACTGCCCACTGCTGAGCACGGGCGTCCTCTACAACTGAGAGGGTTCAGGCCTTAGTCCACCACGCTGGCCTAGTGCGGGTTGGCAGACTTCACATACCTTCGAAATTCAGAGAACTTCTCAGGTTATGATAAATTTATGATAGCGAGGAAATAATTTCCTTAGCGCTCCTGAACGTCTTAATAATCTTAAAAATACTAAAATTAAAATAGAGAATTACATCCAATGATATTTACTTTTTGAAAATCATTGATTACAACCGCAGTCACAATCAATCCATTAGCTACACCACAATTGACGTCCATTCCAATAACGGAGTATACACAGACACTCTATTTTTTTATAGCTTCAGGAAAGACGTCTCCCTACGTGTGGGTCGTATAATCCGCCCCCCTGTGGAAGTGAACATGCAATCAGCAGTTCCATCGATCCCAACGTAAATATTTAAAGAAAACCACTCATTTATGCGAAATCACTGCTCTAATTTAGAGTGGATGAAACACCGAGGTGAATAGTTAAAACACATCGCAAGTAGGATTTGGCGAGTGTTGTCGTTCGATCCGACAGATGTGCCTTGACTTAATGCTGTTGAATTATTAATTAGGGATACGATGAAGTTGGTTATGGATGCTGGGTAATTCGTGTTAAATGTTGGCATGTATTAGTGTTATGTGGGATTTGGAATGGATTTGGTCTTGTATAGATATGTGTTACTTGTGTTTATACATTTCAGCAATTATAAACAACGAATTTCCAAAAAAAACGAAAACAAAAATTACATGCAACACTTCTGCTGTTTTCTACTCGTCGCATCATCCAAAGTTGTAGACAGTTTCTCCAAGCTCCCAACAGCTGTTAAGTTTATAATTGTTGCACTGGAAATTCGTATTTTCTTTAAAGTCATTTAAACGTACCTTATTCGGAGAAAATTTCGTACGTGAACTCGCTTAATTCTCGCCAGCTTACTTAGACGAGGTAAGTTAAATCTTCCCAGAACTTTCCAATGTACAAACAAACTACGATATTTAAACAACAATATAAGAGCTCTCTCATTAAACCCTACTCGCCATAATACCCTTTTGAACGTTAAAATTTCACTTTAAAATGCGCGGGTATTTCGCTTCACCACACGAAGATTTCGGTGCAAAGAGAGAATCCAGGCGCATAAATTAGCTAAATCCCAGAAGTACCGGCCCTGACATAGACAACTGCATTTTGCCTGCCAAGTGCTCATACTGTGTGTGGTTTAGATGGAGAACTGGAGATAATTACGGCCATGATTACATTTCTTGTTAACTTTACGAGCTACCCCAATGGCCTGTGGTTTTATAAATTTGGAGCTAAAAATGAGAAACATGAACAGTTGGGTTTAATTTTGAGTTTAAATTATTTTTGTAAGGAATTGCTGATGAACACTGCCTTGGTGTCGTTGTTGAATTGCGTGCGCGGTACGACTTCTGCTCAGAGGTCTCGGGTTCGAATACCGGGTCGGGAAAAGTGAAATTGGGTTTTTCTTCTCACTATACGCCTGGAGATTATTTGTATCCGAAATACTCACCGTACTCACTCACGATAAGCTCACCCCCTATGATATCATGGGTCGGAACACACACCACCAAAAGTGCGTGCCCTAGTTGCATACCTGCCTACATCACTGGTGGTAGGTCTCTCATAATTGTAAGAGTCCGTCTGGGTGGGTACCACCGCAATGTCTATTTCTACCGCCAAGCAGCAGTGTGCATGAACTGCTGCATGTTGTGTTTCCGTTTAAAGGACATTGTAGCCAGTGTAACTACTGGACATAATGAGACTTAACATCTTATGTCTCAGGATGGCGGGCGCAGTGGAATGCCACACAGTACTATGTAACTCAAGGTGTTGGATGGTGTTGCTACTGTTTATGGGTGGTCGTATCGCTTACCACCAGGCAAACGGCATGCTAAAATAAAAAATAAAAAATCTTCGGGAATAACGGCCTGAGGTGTATTTGTTTGATTTTGTTCAATAAGTAATATGTTTCTGGATTACTTGACAATGATCTAAATAGTTGATTATATAATTTTTGATTACCGAAAGCCATCGAAACAGGCATTATTAAAAATAATTATTAATAGTAAAGGCTAATCCAAACATAAAGTGTGCATGATAAAAAGTAATTTAAAAGATACAACTAATAAAATACAAATGTCCACAGAAAACACCTTATACGGTGCTCTCAGTCAAAAATCAGTATAATAAATGAGCACACAGAAACGGGTGAGAGGAATGGAAATTGCATTGACGTGGAATTCCGACGTTTTATTGATGATCCTCGTCACTCAATGTCCGTAATATCAATTGGTGGCGCTTTAATTTTCAACTTTATTTGAATAGTTAAAATGGAAAATGATTAAATATTGGACATCCAAACGCTGTACGATACTAGGTTTTTATTTTTAAATACAAAACAAGACAATTTGAAAATATATAATTCGTGATTACGTCACGATGCTCAATATAATCAAATAGTACGTTATTTATTTTATTACAAAACACAAATTTAAGTTCATAAATAAAAATTACATTTACTTACTAAACAATTGCAGGTCTTTATAGTATTGCCTCTAAGGCTGAGCGGTAGCGGTAATAGTAGGTACTTTCTCAGTGAAAGCAAAGGTCTATCATAGTATGTAGAACGGTATCACTTCAACATTTTCAAAACCTGAGATGTGTGTTACTGTTTCTGTCTCTATACAACATAATGTATTAAATAGATATTAAAGAGAATGTGCAATGAGTATGCGCGCATTCTTTAGAACAGGATTCAACATTCAATAGAGACATTATAAAAATATATTATACCTTAGGAGCATTTTACATTAGGAGCATCAAAGTTTATAATATTAGGATTATATTGTGAGTTGTATGTAAACCAAATGTCTCAGAGGGATGTTAGGATATTTATAACACCACAATTGACTAAAAATGAAAAAGTTAAAAATACTAAAAGTAACGCCAATTTCTGTGTAATTCAAATTCAGACGGTCCATACAATCATTACAAACACGTAGGTCAAACCTACGTTTTGATATTATTCTTTCCCAGACACTTGACATAGATCATAAAAAATGCAAACCACAAAATTGTTCGAGAATTATGAATTTGCTTTATGTCTAAACTTGTACGTTGGACAACACTTGGTAGGCTTCGGCGATGTTTCCCGAACAGTCGTAGGCCGGCTTGTCGTTCGCTACTATCCACGTGTCACCGCTTTTCGCTGATTTGATTACTTCTATTATGCCAGTGGCTGCAGATTCCACCCTGTAAACCACATCAATATTCTTAGTTGATTGGTAAGGGTCGATAGTTCGGAATGTTGTCTGTAGAGAACTGTTTATGAGATTGTCCAAGTAATACGCTATTAGTTATAATAACCTTCGTTAGTTGGATCCAATAATTTACCTGCTAGTTCATTCTCCTCAAGATTCTAAAGAAATCTTCAAGACTATTCTTTCAAAAGCCCCTAAGAAATAACACAAACCATTTCAGATAATAACAGAGCGTATGAAACTATGAAAGTAATTTCGTTTCTAACGAGAAAAATTCCAAGAACCATCTGACAAACAATTATAGCAGTTAAGAAATATCCGGTTTAGTTGTGACAAGAATATTACCTTTGCCTCACGGGAACGCGCGACGTGAGGTGCGCCGTGGAATCTTTATCAAAGTTTTCCAAGTTTGTCTTGTTCAGGATCGCAGTGTCTGTCGGACCGAGGCACACTGTCGCCACTCGGACTTGTGTTTTCGCGAAATTCTCCTCCGACTGAAATTAAGAAATAGTTACCGTTTAAACCGACTGAAGTTTAAAAACCGTTTATGTTTTTCTTATACTGAAGAAATAAAAGTGGATTTAACGCTGATTATGTGGGGTTTATGGAAAATAAGATGAACGTAGGGTCATTTATGTTTGGATTTATGTACAGTATAGTTGCAACTCAATTTAGTGTGGAGGTATTTTTTCATTTATTTAAAACCTAGGCAGAGAGTGACAAACAAATAAAGAACAGAATACCATATAATGATACGATCTTTAAAACTTTTCTTGCATTTAATGCAGTACATACTAACCAAAAGAAAATTAATATAGTTTGTGTGAATCTAAATTCTAATGAGGCTTAACATTTATTACTTGAACCATAAACTAAATTTTTTAGGCGACTTACCCCCATTGCAATACTGAATTGAAGAACAGCTGTCTTCGTCGCGGAGTATACGGGCAAATGACTTGAAAGGTCAAGAGCTAACAATGAAGATATGTTAACGATAACTCCACCGTTTCCTCCTTTATCTGCTCCCATTTTTTCTAAAGCTTTTAGCGTACTGCTCACTGTAGCTGTCTGGAATTGTAAAAAAGTGAAAATAGAATTAGTAAAAGAACTCGCAGAATTGGGCACTTATATATTTTGAGCATTGGTTTTAAAAAGCTAGTGGACGATAGCCTAGTTGGGAATGGAACGGTCTGCCGAGACAATGTTCGGAGGTTCAAAACCCAAGGCACACGCCTCTGAGTTTTCGAAGTTAGGTGTGTATTGTTTATCAATTATCGTTGGCTATAACGGCGAAGAAAAACATCGTGAGAATACATACCTGAGAATTCTCCATAAGAATTTCGAGGGTATGTGAAGTCTGCCAACCCGCACTAGGCTAGCGTGGTGGACTAAGGCCTAAACCCTCTCAGTAGTAGAGGAGGCCCGTGCTCAGCAGCGGGCAGTATATAATACAGGGCTGGTATGATGATGATATGATTTAAAAAGATAAGTAAAATTATAGATAATAAATTATGGTCTGTTATAGTAAAAAAGGATACCAGCGAACAATATGACCGCAATCCCCAAACCCGCTTTAATAGAAAAACCATTTTCGCCCCCGAAAAATCTATTTTTACCTTACATATGTACCTATATTTTTATAAAGCGATTCACTACAAAAAGATCCTTAACTAACACAATTTATTGGAATCTCGTCGAATATAGAAATTCAAGTACGTAACAAAATTGGTAAATGTATATCGACGGTTAACGGCCAAAAGGGGATAACCGCCACTTTACAAATTTTACAGGAGAGTGGTTTAAAGTTGAAAATAACCGAAAAAAAATCATATAAATTTTTCCTTTGATTCCAAAAGTTTCAAAATTTAACCATATAGCTTTTAAATGGTTTTCTTCAAAACTGCATTGTTTAATTAATATAAATCACCGTTTTAACACTATTTACTGTCGCTTACCCTCAAATGTACCTGATTTTACTAACAGGAAGAACGTCGTAAATGAGACAACTCACTGATCCTCTTCCAGCCTAAATGATGTTACTGCCTTTTTCATTTTGTTTAAATGATGGAAAAAGAGCATACTGTGAGTTTTTTTGTTTATCAAGTAGCACGAAATATCATATAACCGACTCTTGGGTAGTGACAAACAGACAGGGAAATTGTAATAAATGAACAGTTTATAAAACTTACATTCAGCTCCTTAAAAAACAAGAAAGCACTTTGTGTGATTTTCTTATAAAATAACCATAATTCCATAGGATCTGCACTCAGAGACCTGGGATATAAAAAAAATATTGTTTTTCTTAAATCAGTCTTTATTTTCTCTAGATTATCGAAGTAAAGTTTTCTTCGAGTATGGAGGCATATGTTTGATTTAAGTAATGCTTTGCCGATAATGTCCGATGCCCGATGTTTTTGAGACAAAATGGGCTGCTTGAAACGGAAAAATCTTGTCTTACTATAATATAATAATTATTATTAATATTAATGCGAAAGTTTGTATGAATTTCGATGTTTGTGAGAAATAAACACAAACTGCCGAATGGATTTGCATAATATTTCGCACAAACATAGACCATATTATCAGATTAGCGTATGTTATGCTACTTTTTATCATGGTTAATTGCACTCGTAGGCAATATTTGTTTTTTTTTTTATCTGAGTATAGTAATTGATGTTGATGGCATCGCACCGATAACGCTATGGATAGCTACAGTGAAAAGTACACAGTAGGATTTTTACACCGTGAAATGTCTTTCACGCGGATGAAGTCTCGCAACACCTATACCCTATGGGTTTATGTACTAAATGGGTGTATGTAACTAAACTAATGAGGTATATAACTATATTAATACTACTACAGATAACTATCCAAAGCGATACATTATGATTTAAGTACTTCAATTTTTAACCCCCGACACAATAGCGGGTTGTTATAAGTTTAGGATGTGTATCTGTATGTCTGTGTGGCGCATCGTAGCTCTCAAACGAATAGACCAATCTTGACGCGGTTTTTTTTTTGTTTGAAAGCTGATATGATCACGATGGTTCTTAGCTATAATTTATGAAGATCTGTTCAAGCGTTTGAAGATTATCTGCTCGTTTCCAATTTAAAAAGCCCGATTAAATTTAAATTTGGTGTACTGTGACTTCGGCAATATTTTTAAACATAACCTGATGCTGCAGCATCAAGTATTCTGCGGGATACCCAACTCCTTAGCAACTTATAGATAGACAGACAGATATAGCGTGTTTGGTATCATAAAGATGGTCTCATCGAGTAGGTGTTAGATAGTTGATTATCAAGGCCCCATGATGGAGAATAAAGTAATTTAAAAAGATTGAAATAAACATTAAAATAACCCCCGACACAAAAATCTCTAAAAAGTAAAATAATAAAAGTGTCTTTGTCGTTTAAGTACCTAGTAATAGTTTGAGCCAAGCGTCTTCACGTCGGGGGACCGAATTCAGGACTAGGGAGACGAAAATACTTCTTTAGCAGTCCCCCGACGTGACAATGCTTGGGTCAAAATATTAAGTAAGCAAGTAAGTAAGCCCTTCCTAGCCGATTTCGGCCACGGCGGCCAATCTCAACGGAGATCAGCCAGGTGCGCAGGAGATATTATAGTGCACAAGTGTGTGCGCAATACACAAGTGCACTCACTATTCCTTCACTTTCATAGTCCGGTGAGACGGCAATCCGACATGACCGGTGAGAGATCAGGCGCAGGACCAACGGCTTTACATGCTTTCCGAGGCACGGGGGTATCACACCGCCAGCTTCCTGACTCCGAGCTGTGACTGAGTAATTTTTAAGATGGAAAGACCCAGTCACAATGTTTTTGGCCCGACCCAGGATTCGAACCCAGGACCTCAGCGCGCAAATCGTACTCGTAACGCGTACACAATATAACTACGCCACCGAGGCAGTCAAAATATTACTAGGTACTTAACGACAAAGACACTTTTATTATTTTACTTTTTAGAGATTTTTGTGTCGGGGGTTATTTTGTCTATATAATATTGTATAGCATTATATAATAGGTACAATATCACAATCTAACAAGTGCTAAAACATCAAGGATACTCTCCAGGACTAGAAGATAAGGTGTCCTACCAATCTACCAATTACTAATCAAGTGTTTTTCTAGACGTCACTAATACTATGTAATAGCGAGGTATATAGGCACATATACAATAGTATACATACTTACTTACATTCGAAGGTAGGGACCTCTCCCTACCTTCGAATGTAAGTAAGTATGTATGTATGTAAAAATTGCTGTGAGAACACCTCTGTTCTCACAGCAATTTTTCACCCAGGTATGTTAGGTCCCATGTAATAGGGGGCGAGTCAATTGCCATTTACCAGGTTGATACTGAGCATAAAATCAAAATATTATTTTACTCGACCCAGGAATCGAATCCGAGAGCTGAGCATGAGAGTTGTACCGCAATACAATAATGACATTACATCACCAATACACTAAAGCGTTCAAAATGAGTCAATCAGCTTCCTAGCAGAATGTTTTTTATCTCAATAAAATCGTTACAGTAACACAGGAAAATTGTATCTCCTCCTCCTCCTTGCTTCGTTTTCCTCAGTGCTGAGGGTCGTGATCCCCTGAACATGGAGTAATCTTTGTCTTCATCAAGTTGCGCTACCTGTTACCACCTGTTCTAAAGATACAGTATACATACACTTATACTTCGTTTTCTAGCTAAAATAATGATGATCACAACCAAACCAACGCATAGCAAAGCTACCTAACAAATAAAGCATTCAAAAACTAATATAGCGTATACGCATTTAACCACTCATATTGAAATTATGTGTGATTTATATCTAAATAAATAAATGGCAATACTTACATACAATTATTATCAATAAGACAAACTATGAACTTACCTTTTTAACAGTTTACGTAGACACAAGACCGCGTGCCAAAATGACTCACGCGCACATGTGGTGCTTATGCCGTAGTCGTGTGAGCACTGGATGTTCGCTGTTCAACTATAACCCCATTTGATTGAAACGAGTGAAAGAGTTTCATTTTTGTTGGACAAGCCAATCGCCAAATTCTTCACGATTAGATTTATTCGAATTGGGTTAACTATTAATTTTCGTTTTACCTTTTTATCTAACCACCATTCTGTTAAAATTTATCGGGGGGAAAAAAAAGGATAAGCGACAATATGTTAGGTGAGGTTTGTTTGAGCGATTTATATTAAGCGTCATCGATAATTGACATAGGGACTCGAAAAAAAAGGACTAAACGCCAAATAAAGTCTTGAAAATTCGGTCTAAACGTATTAAATGAAAATTATTTTTTTCTAAGAATGAGACCTAATGTCCTAAGCAAAAATTTAGACCAAGAATATGTAAGCAAAATTGGAGTAATCTATTTATTTGTAAAAAATGTTTCCAGCCCAAACAGGGTAACGTGCAAGAAACAATATTTTACATAAAGCCTAAATAGCATAACTGTCAATTTTGAAGAAGTGTTTTCGTCCAACTACCATAATAAAAAAAAACACAAATATGTCCGTCGTTTACGACGACAAATTTAATGGTATTGCCATAAATTTGTGCCCGCTTAAGCGACAAAAAAATTCTTGTAGCGTCATGAAACTTAGACCAAACAACGGAGAAAAAAAAGCCGATTCTAACAGTATATATAACTCTATTTCGTAAAAAATGTCGCTTACGACGTTTTGGCCGTTAACCGTCGATATGAAACACGAAAGGGCTCGTGTCTAATCGAATCATACAAATCCGATAAGCAAGTTCAGCACGCATTCAACTCACAAAATTAATATCGATCATCCTCTTGTAATGTCTGTAGTCACTGAGCACCGCTGCGCTGTTAATAACGCCATCCAGTCTTCTGTATTTGTCTAAAACTTGAAAATATGTGGTGGCAAGTTGATCTTCGGCGGAGACGTCGCATTTTATGAACTTGGCTCTTAAAGGGCCAAACTTACTTAGCAGCTCAGTTTCCAGGGCGGCGCCCTCGCGCTCTGCCATGTCGATAAAAGCTACGTGCTGCAATAATGAACAATCGATTTGTTAAAGTACTCTGTACTAGTCTAATTTCGTGGACGATGAACTCCCTGCAATGTCTGCATGAAATAAAACTTAATGGTAATGACAGTTAGTTGAGCGTTTCGGTTTGTAATTCTGAGCTTTTGTAGCGAACTTAAGCTAAGTTGGGTTGAACTGTGTAGAATTTTAGTTTTTATTTCTTACATTTTGAAAGTTGTAAAGAAATATTTTTTTTGGTTGAAATTTTTTTTCCGTCTGTTTAGGTTGAATTTTATATGTACCTACTGAATCCTACATTATCGATTAACATCAATTATACCATCCTTATATTATTGTTATGTTAAAGGATTGAAAATTAATAATTTATATTGTTCGTATTAAAATAATAAAACGTATAATCATTGAATAAACATTTAAGTCCAGAAAAATATTTGTTTGATGTTTGATATGACCAACTTGTTTATTGACACATTAATCTACACTGTGTTATTAAACTTGAAATGTATTATCAATACATAAATACATAAAGGTTAACAGTATAAGTCACTAGACACGTTCTCAAACCGGTAAAGTTGTTTTGAAAGTATGTAGATTTGTTTTATAGTCACTTTTTTATATTTTGCACGGTGACTTCGTCCAAGAAATATGTCGAAAGACAGGAGATGAAAGCATCCCTCGATTTCGGCACAAATATGCAGGTCTGCCTATTCTTAGCAATTATGCTACTTCTATACTTCACTTCTTATTATGATCAAATTTCTGTATTATTTGTGGATTCCTTATTCCTTAGAAGCTAGAGTGCTGCACTAAATTCAATATTGTTAACATACAACTACTATTAGAAACAATTCTCCTCACATTATCATTGCATTAACTTCTTAGTTTCGCTTACCAAGCTAAATGTTTGTAGCAAGGATATAAATGGGAATTAATGGACTTTATTCTACATAACGGGGTTATTTATTTATTGCTAAAATAAGTAATCATTTTACCTTCATAATATTTTCATTACTATTCATTACGTATAAAATTATATCATCTCAAAATGTTCAAGGCACAATGAGTGATAAGAATAAATCTTCCGTATGTACAGTCAGCAGCATAAGTAGCTGAACAAATTCAAAAATTTCAAATTGCCTACATTTTTTTGTGTTCTTACTAATCTTTTTTTTCACTTCACAAAAATAAAACAAGAGATTTAAAAACTTCAAACGAAGAAAAAAAATGTTTCTCTTTAACTTAACGCGTATATAGGCGGTTTGAAATTTTGATTTTGTTCACCTACTTATGCTGCTGACTGTACATACTTCTGACTTCTGAGACGATTCGTTTAAAATTACTTAACAAAAATAATTAATTTATTAGGTACCACTCGCGTTCATTTCTTATCATAATAATCTTGCATCATTCGTTTCTTAAAATGTAAACTCACCCTAGCATTTTCTGCTAGTAATGCCCGAACCACGGCGGCTCCAACACCTGCAGCTCCACCAGTCACCAAAAATACTTTATCGTCTATATGCACTGAACGTTTGACTAAATTCGCGGCCATATTTAAATCATTACTTATTACAATTTTATATTCGTAAATCTCTGCGCGAACGTGCAACACGGCGGGCCGAAAACAATACTTTTATCGAACTAATTTCCTCGCCGAATGATACTGTTATCAGGAGATAAAACCAACTCTCGATTGTCGATTTAACGAGTGTGGTAATTACTTTTGTAAATGTATTCTTTGATTATGCTAGTGGAATGTAGCTTTGGTTACTTTGTGATTTATTTATTGCCGTAGGCATTCTCTACCAGTCAACCTTAGGGTGGTGCAGAGATAAACAAGGTAGGAGCATCAAAGTTATCTGAAGCGATAAACAGATTCAATAATGAACATCAATTTAAGGACTCGAAGTGGCAATGGATTAATATTTAAGCTAAATGTCAATGCGCCATTGTACCTTTTTTTTTTCGCGTGGAAATCGATGTTATCGATACCGTCCAGTCCGTGGGGAAAGGCAGACGGTTGGGCTCACCGGTCTTACGGCCCAACATTAGATCGTCCGGGAATAATGAGGCCCAGTGCACAGGTTTTTGTCTACAATTGGTTAGATAATACACGATGTGATTTTTCCATCAGCACTTTCGCCACGATCTGAATCCTCCAAAAGAATAATTTTTCAAAGGACTTTATATTTAGTGTTAAAAAAATTGCACACAAGTCATATGACTTGTATAAACACACTACAGCGTTAGTTTACATTTTAAGTTGATATTCAGTGATTAATTATAGTTATTTCTGACAAAATTATTTATTATAGCCTTATAACATAATTTAATTATGTAACCAATCGTAATTTTTGTATTGGTAAACATTAATAAGCACACAACAGCTCAGTGAATATTTAAGTAAACATCGAACTTTATTTGTAGTTTTGAATGTTTCTAATTTACTGGACAACTAGTTTTGTTAATATTGTACACTAGTTTTCTCCCTGCTTCTAGAAACTCGGAATGCTTTTGCCTAGTTAGGAAAATTTTGCAATAAACTGCACACGCCTGTGTCCATTATTTAGAGTGTAGTTTCAAGAGCAAACTACACTTTGCCTGCTTCGATGGTATAGTTGTATTGTGTGCGCGGTAGGTACGAGACCGCTCTTAGGTCTCAGGTTTGTATCCAGGGTCGGGCAAAGTGATATTTGGCATTTAGCTCAAATTCTGTGTCCGATATGGCGATAGGCTCCACTCCCTATCACATTATGAGACAACACCCATAATGAAAAGTGGGTGCCCCGGTTACACCTGTGCCTACCTCTTCGGGATAATGCCGTGATGTGTGTGTGTGTGTGTTCAGAAGGAAACACCTAATGTGTTTAGATTTAGAGTACTTAGTTTTATATGATATGATAAAATAATTTAAAAGTTTGTTCTTCATCATAGTTTCAATTTAGAAAACTCTTTGCTGGCTTTTTTATAAGTGACACATAAATTATGTTTAGAAAAGACTTAGAAAAAGATAAACCAGCTTATATGGCCCTAAATAAATATAACAATATATCATCGCTCGTCGTTAACAATGCGAAACAGCCGCAGTGACTTCTTTGTTTAAAATGTAGTATACTCACGAAGTTGTTAGGACCAATCTAAACCCAACTCAACTAATAATATCTAGCCAGTTTCCTCATGACTTTACTAAACAAATATTAAAAAATGTCCTTTAAAAATATAACATGGTGATTTCAAGGCTGTATCAATGGGTGGTACTCAGGACCCTTCGCCCGCGGCGACTCATTCTGAAGGGTTGACGCGACGAAGCGGCAAAAGCGCTGTCAAGTGCTGCAACCATTGACTACGCAACAATAACGTCTAATAGCAGGGGCGCTTGACGACGCTTTTTTGAACCTGAGCCTTGTAAAACGCTGACGAGGAGCGTACATTTTAAATGTTTTTATGCCGCTTGTAATTCTTATAACTTTAAACACAGAAGTGACCACACGGTCCCTATTGTGTTACATTCAGCTCAGTTTAAGTTAGGTGTTTATACCAATGTAATTCATTTGCACTTTTTGTGTCAAAGATACATTTATTTGGTACCTTTATTTCAATATACTTTCTTCTTCTTCTTTACAATAAACGATCGTAATCCAATTATCTTCAGATAGGTCACGGAGATGAACTAATTAAAAATTAAAAATATTACTAATTCTTGTATCGATTTGCAGATATCAAGTTCTTAAATAATTTCGACAATATTCTAAAATGAATCACTTCAACTGCAACATTCATGCAATTTCCAAAACGGTATTTCTTTTAAAACACATATGCTTAACACTGATGTTTTTAATTTATACCCCACTCGAACAATTCCATTTTATTAACATGTAAAGTTGGAAATGTTGAAATAGTGAAACGTGAACAATGGAGAACACATTGCTGCGTTAACGCATGTAAAACATTTTAACGGGAAATCCATTTTTTTATATTAAACATGGAAAGAAATTTAAGGCATTCTTTTACTTCCTTGATAAACGGTCCACGCGATAGATTGTAAGTTTTAATGAAAACGCGACTAACTTCAGTTGAAAACGCTATCAAACAATTTACAAGAGTGATTCTAAACAACGTATTTCAGATCGAAAATCACGACAGCATCTCCTGTACGTAGTCCACTGTACTTGCTTGATTATCAGTATGAATCCGAAATCCGAAACTTTCCTTAACTAATTCCAATAATAGGAATGTATGATATTTGGTTCTAGGCCAACAAAGAATCAGCGTTCCAATCACTTTCTTCACGAATTAGTCACTTTGATGATACTGAAACTTAGCATGCCAATAAAATAAACTATATCGACATAAAAAGATTTTTTGTAACAATTTTCTTTTTTAAAATACAAATACAACGTTTTCTTTACTTTAAATTAAAACACTTAAATAGAAAACCAAACTAGTTGTATTGTACCTAATATGTAATTGAATAGAAATGGTGTGGACCATAACCATTGTTATATTACGAGGTAGCCACAGCTATGAATGTAATGAACTACAATAGTACATTCTGTGAAGAAATGTTAAGTATTAAACATTTGAAGATATTGATAGATTCGTACAATGTGGCAATGATCTTTTATTATTTAAAATGTATTTAAAAGTTTATAGTACCTATTTTATTTTATTTTATTTATTTAGGCATAGCTACAAAGTATAAAATATAATTATACAAAGAGGATGCATATAATAGTAATTTAAACTCCGATAAAAGCTACGTTAAAAATCGTTTAGAAATCATTTAAATTAAAGGTAATAAAAAGGTTTCTGGAATTACACAACAGAATTTGATCTCGTCCTGTATAATATCATCCATCTGACGCAACTTCACAAAGTATTGCTTAAACGAATAGAGAAATATATGTACCTAATGTAAGTTATTCATCATACATGAGACGATTCTTCCCAAATTGCTAATATTCGTTTCTTCATTTCATTGCTCTTTCCGTTCAGTTAGGTTAGTACTACTGTATTATAAATATTAATCAGCTAATTCTTAGAAACAGTTTTCTTTAAAGATATTATGACGAACTATCCAAATTGTTCCTAATTTGTTACCAACAGTTATAATTACACGTAGAACCATATATTTCAAGACTAGTTAGCGCAAATATGAGCTACGCTTCGTGGTTCAGTGCAAGAAACTTGTGTTGAGCTACTGCAACTTGCAAGTAAACTTCTTGGAGCAAATTTACCAGTGTGGTGTACCGTGTACGGTTACTAATTTTACACAGGTAGAACTGTTTAAATAATGTTGGCACACTGAGCCGGCGTCGAACAGAGGTAGTGCGGTTGCTCTGCAAATATGGTGGAATGAGCTCTCGTGTCTTGTATAACAGTGAACGCATGTACGAGTAAACAGTATTGTCTAAAGCGGATTTGATATGGTTGGTATATACTTTAAAGTCATTAGGGATAGTGTTAGGTAAAACGCTATTTGTTAATGGATTTTTATCATAAACGGGAAACTAGACAAATTGCGTTTGACGAACGCCAAAGTTATGCCGACCTACCTTACTGGTTATACTACGATATTAAAAAACTAGAAATAAAAGCTATGAAATCTGCTACTATAGTTAAAACAGTTTTTTTTTTATTTTTCAGTTTTAATAAATCGCCAGACAGTAAACATTACGCCTGCTAACAAAAAATAGCAATACCACTGGGATCATTGTATAACGTAGCATTGCAAAGCACTGCGTTATTCATTATACGCAATAAAAATGAAACAACTGATGGCAAGCGAAGTGAGGTACAGGTAGATCGTGGACTGAATAGAGATGTTAATTTCAAATTGCCCACATTTTTTTTTAATCTTTCTAATCTTTTTTTTCTCTTCACAAAAATAAAATAAAATAGATTTACTTTAATTCAAACTAAAAAAAAATGTTTCAGTTTAACTTAACGCATATATAGGCAATATGAAATTTTGATTTTGTACAGATACTTATGCTGCTGACTGTACACAGACTGATCCCGGAACGCGACACATTTACGTGTCACTACGGCTGGTTTTACGCCTTGTACGGTGGTTGCTATCCGGGCGGGTACAAATATCTTACCACCAGCCTGTAAAAGCCTGTAATATCTTCTAACACATACTGCAGTCCAAACATTTTCCAAAATATACACTCAAGCCTTTTATCTCCGAAGGAGTAGGCATAGGCGCAACTAGTGCACCCACTTTTCGCCGTGCATATTCTGTCCCGTGATGTGATAGGGGGGCGAGCCTATCGCTATATTGGACACAAATTCTAGACTCCGGGCTGATAGTGAGTAGAAAATCCCAATATAACTTTGCCCGATTCGGGGATCGAACCCGCCACCTCAGTAATACAACTACGCCACCGAGGCAACACAGAAAAACAATTATTTTCCAAAATACCACAAGAAAGGAACTAATAACAACCGTCCAAACGAAAACCACCGATGCAAAATATTAGGAAATATTCACTTTTAAGCCGAATGAAATCTTTAACAATGGCATCTATAACAATCGCAATATGATCCGGCACAGCTAACTACTATGAATCCCGTCGAACGGTCGTTGATTATTGCGTTCCGTACGGTCTATCACAATATTGAAATACACGGCAATGTATGCATTCTCTTGGGGATTTATTATGAGAAAATTGCGATCGTATATCATAGTTTGTTGATCATGCTGAAAGTTTATTTTGAAGAGACTTCAATTTGTGAGTTCAAAAATAATTTTCTGGTGGTAGGTCTTTTATATGTAAGAGTCCGTCTGGGTGGGTACCACCGCAATGTCTATTTCTACCGCCAAGCAGTAGTGTGCATGCACTTTTGCGTTTCGGTTTGAAGGACATTGTAGTCAGTGTAACTACTGGACATAATGACTTAACATCTTATGTCTCGGGATGACGAGCGCAGTGGAATGCCACACAGTACTTTGTAACTCAAGGTTCTGGATGGTGTTGGTACTGTTTATGGGTGGTCGTATCGCTTACCATCAGGCGAACGGCATGCTCGTCTCGTCATTCAATTGAATAAAAAAAGGTTTGTGACAATGAAGTTATTGTGACATCTACTAATCATTTTATGGAGCAATTTCGTCAAGGTATGAAGCATGTGCTGCTTGTAAATGTACTTTTTAAAATATCCGCATGAATAAATCCAAAATTAATGAAATAAATTCCCTTACAAAAGATGAAACAAATGAAACACGACACTTAGCTGAGGGATTAATTAAAACAAACCAAATAGCCAGGCGAGTTCGTGCACGTTTTAAAGCAAAACTCGTGCTGTTATCGCCTAGCCGGTTGCAATTTCATGAAATCCTCAAATGATATGTCTAGACACAAATGCTTTTTGCACGTATCCGCATAAATTGAAACGCCGCAACGTGTTTCCGTCGGTAGCGACACATTTAAATTTCATCAAAGACCCGCGGAACATCCCTAGCGGTAGGTGCGAAAATTGTATTTTCTGCTTGAGAGAAGCGAGTATGAAGGGATATGTCTCCAGCATTTTCTGCCTTCGCTGTCGAATCATATTTCATTTCTCTTGACATGTGAGAAACGAATTTAATTTCTACTTTTCTTTTTTACCTTCTTTCAAATGTGATAAATTATTCTGGTTGAAGTACTATTATTATAGCCAAATAAAGGTAACTTGAGAGTTGTATGAAATCCTACTTACTAAATTTATTTCTTAAATATTCTTAGTAAAACTGGGTCTGCACTCAGAGAAAATTATGTGTAATTGACCTAAATGTTTAACGACAGTGAAATTATAGAGCAACATAAAAAAGTAATTATTATTATGTAGCGGGCTTGCCGACAATGCAATCGTGTGATCTACATGTGGGTTACCAAACAGCACGTAATATATTATTGTGACGTCATACACGTAACAATATCTACGTGGGGTCGGCATTGATGTTTAATTAGAAGTGGTAACGAAATATTCGATGGTAAAATGTATTGCATTTTAAATGTAATAATCATAACTATATTTTATTACAATACAATTTATAAATGCAATAAGCTTTTCATTCACTATTTTACACAAAATATAGTGCTACAAAAATGATTTTAATCAATTTGTATCATTCCCATTGTCCTAAGTCGTAATAATAAGACACAACCTCTGTACTAAATTACGAAAAAATCTGTTCGCTTTTCATGCAATTTGTAATAAAGTACAACAACTGCGAATGCGCAACTGAATAATCAAAGGCTAAGTCCACTCAGTCCGCTGGAGTCTCTTTGTCTCTTGGGGGCATAAATTCACAATGGACTAGAATCCTTATAGACAGTTTATATCCCGTGGATACGGCGCAGAGATGCAATTTGCACCCTCAAATTGCATTTTCCGCGTTGCCTGTTCCATTTCGGTCAAATGCTTCGGAGAGCTACTAGCTAAACTAGATCATTTTGCCATGTTGGCTTCTGTAAACAAAACTAAAATAACGTTCTGTTGAAATGTATGACATGGAAAATGTTGGTATGTTTGATTATACAAAAACTATTTATTGCATGAAACCAATGAGTGTTAATGAGAAAAACAAATATAAACAAGGTAGATACGCTAAAAATACAACCTACGTTATAAATCTATTATGGCGGTTAGATTATCAATATAGCATTTAGGGAAGTGACGTCATCACAAACCCAGCATCGCCTTAAATAATATGATGACAATACAAATATTTTACGATAATATTGTAGTTGTCTGGTGGTAAGTCTCTCATATTATGTAAGAGTCCGTCTGGGTGGGTACCACCGCAATGTCTATATCTACCGCCAAGCAGCAGTGTGCATTCACTGTTGTGTTTCGGTTTGAAGGACATTGTAGCCAGTGTAACTACTGGACATAATGAGACTTAACACCTTATGCCTCAGGATGACGAGCACAGTGGAAGGCCACACAGTACTGTGTAACTCAAGTTGCTGGATGGTGTTGCTACTGTTTATGGGTGGTCGTATCGCTTACCATCAGGCGAACGGCATGCTCGTCACGTGATTCAATGCCATAAAAAAGTTGTTTCTTCAAAACGTTTGTATTTACTGTTGTGTTCCGGTCTGGAGGTCATTGCAGCGTGGACATATTGAGCATTACTAATGTAATCATCTATCTTAAGGTGCCGAAGTAGGTATAGGGCCACACCGTGGATAAAATTCAAAGTTCGGGTAATAATGTTACTTATGGTTGGTCGTCACGCTTACTTTCAGACGATGGGCTTACTCGTCCCATCATCAGGTATAAAAAAAACTAAAATAACACTCAGTTAAAGCAGTATAAATATTGTAAATAAAAAATACACATTTGCACTCCGAAAAACTTGTAACTTTTCAGTGAATTTGTATAATAACGATTTTTTTGTAAACATTCAGTTTCCCAGAAACCGGCGCGATAGTTGAATGCAGTATGATATTGCACGATATTTCAAAGCAAACACGACATGCTGCGACTTGATTCAAAACCGCAACAAAATATATGGGGTTTCTATATTAAAAAATCCTTGATATTTTATCAAATTGATAAACTGTTGGCATAATGGCAAATTGTTCATATCAAACACATTAAACAATGCAGCTATTAATTTTAGTTATCATTTTAATTCCCTACGCATATTTTTTCCGAATTCCACCATGCCATTAAGATAATACAAGGCTCAATATTTCTGTTTTTAAGAGAATTTAATTAAAATAATTCTATTTAATATTCCAACCTCTATCCTACGTATATTGTTAACAAAAGCTTTCTATATGCTACGAAATGTCTAAGAAGTTCAATAAATTCTTTCCAGGTATTATTCGACAGCTTTACTCTCGGTCGCTTCACGTCCTTCACGGAAGATGGATGTCCAGATGGCTACATGCAGATTCAAGAAGCAAGTCGGCCGCAGGTCGGTGGTTCCTGGTGCGGGACCTCCTGGGGACCCTCAATATACTACAGCGAAACCAAATCTATCACCCTCATCATAAGACTCCTCCATCTTTCCAAGGAACAGAACAATTATAATTTCGATTTTCGAATGGCGTACAAAGTCTTGAGGAGAGAACACGCCACCGTACGTTACGGTGGGACACCACCTTCAGGTAAGAGCTGAAACAAAATGTGAATTTATTTGAAGCCTAATAAATTATGATGAAAGTGTATAAAGCAAAATAAATAAAAATATTGGAAGCAATGCAAACGCAACTACGAAATGAAATCATTTCAGAAATACGGAAATACATCAATCATTCCTCTCTGCGAAGTTCGTTTGCTGTTTGTACAAATTGATTTTAAATAACATTTACTCAGATGCACGTTGTAAAGCCGAATGGCAATGTAATAAAGAATTTCCATTACAGAACGACCCTTTTTCAAACTCAGACCAATACCGTTCCCTGTAAACATATCACGCGGCGAAGATACGAACATCGCAAGGACGACAAAAAGTCCCGAGTATTACCTCGGGGATTTGATCTCCGGGACTTATTGCTCCCGGATATTCAGCGACTGCGATCGTAAAAGCTGTAGGTTACAGTCACCGAATTTCCCCGGCGTTTATCCGAGGAATCTGACCTGTTATTACGCGGTGCGACAACATGAAGTACCTCAGGGCAAGCACGCCTTGATCGTAGTCAAGCAGCCGAACGGTCAACTAGTTTCAATCAGGAGCCAAAAGGCATTGTACGCCGCGCAACAAGACCATAGAAATAATGGCAGGGAATTGAAATTTTGGCAGCAGTGCGACGAAGTTCAAGACTATGTAACAGTTTACGACGGTTACACGACTAGGGACCCGGTTATTTTGAGGTTTTGCGGCGGAGGCGTGGCCGTGCCCGAAGCTGTTTCGAGTGGTCCTGAATTGCTGGTCGAGTTTACCACATCACCATTTGGTACTTTTTTACAACCGGCAACATCGCAATCGTTACACGGGTTCCAACTTGAGGTCGAGGTAAGTTAAATATTTACTAAAACCCACCGCGCTGATATTGCGTTTTAAAGTTGCTGCGGGAATATGCTGATTTAGATTTTCATTCGCCAAGTCGGGATAAAGCTTTTTTAAGTTAACTCTAGCATTCTTATTAGAATGCAAATTCACAGAAATGTGTTTCATTTGAAATAAGGATTGGAAACACAACAAAGAAACAAATAACCGATTATTGTTTTAAGTTACTAATAAATTTTCTATTGTAACTTTATAATATATTTATTATACTCACAATTAATGAATATCTACAAAATAGATTATGTTTTATGCAATATGCTTATGGGTGTTTCTCATTATGAGTAAGTTTTTACCTAGTATTGTTAGCCGTGTGCTTTATAATATTTTTATTGATTTTTTTGTGTGTGTAAAATAACAAATGGTTTAAACGTGTTTTTAAGCTGCACACGACTATATTATTAGCTCTCAACTGCTTTATTAGAATAGAATAGTAGGTACAAACTTTGTGTCTATTTAGAAGCTACGCGGTAGAGTTGTCGATACTAACTATTAAATGACATCTTCATTTATGCAAGTTGTATAAAAATAAATAGGTAAACTTAAAAACATAATTGAAAATATTACTTTATATGTTAGCAACTTTAATTTGGGACGAAATGAGAGAAAATATAGTTGGTCTGCGAAATATTATGCAACGTAATTTTATAAAAGGATTCGGTCATAAGCAGAAATTGATGTAGTGTTTTATTTATTGCATAAATACTTTTATTTAGTAGCAGTTATTACTATTATTTTATTTATTATTTATTCATTATATTATGAATATTAATTAATAATCATTATTACGCATTTGTACAATGGGATGTTGTTCCTTTTTTTCTTCAGGTTGTTTGCAAAATAGTGTAGGACGAATACTATTTGAATATTATTTATATTGAATTCATTAGGGACATCTCCGAAGAATTATCTTACTAAGGACCTAAATATAATCGCCAAGACGGACCTATATTTAGTTAATAATTGGTATTTTTTGATAGTAGACGATAGCAACCCATTTAATAATGTAATTTAAAAATGTGAGATGGACTCTGATTCCTTGGTCAGATGCCAAATTGCAATTAAACGAAAAGGATAAAGGACTTTAAGCTTCAAGCAAGCTTAAAAAAAATTACGTTCGGAACCACTTATTGTCGTGTGCAACGAGCTATTCATTATTAAGATTTAATTAGCTAGGGCACTGAGATTTAAGTGTTCTCCGCTGCTTTTAGTTGGAGTGTAATTGCGAACTAGAATCAAATTAATTTAATCTGTTCACTTTCATGTTGAAACTGCCTCGCTAGCATCGCTTAGTGCAAAGTAAAGGTATCTGTGCATATTAGAGCAAAATTATTGCGTAATACGTCGATTTTAAATCTGTTTTGACCTCTAGGAGAAAGCTGAGGATACGCGTTTAGTGCTAAACTGTTATAGAATTGGTTTTATTATATTAAGATTATTTCAGGTACGATCCAAACAGGGGTTTTTCTATGTTTGTCTTAGGTGCACAATTATGAATTAAGAGTATAAAATAAAATAAATGTTTTGTTTAGATTCCGAAGAATATGTAAGTTCATATTAATATGTTTATTACATATCAAATTTAAATATTGTTTGAAATATTACTGTTGCTTCACACAGTCTTATCCGATATACATTTGATTGGACGTTTTTCAGTAGCGTACCTGTGGCTTTATCGAGATCATTACGGCACAAAGCTCTTACTAGCACATTGGCTTGTATCCCCCTAAGCTACCGATTACCTAATAACTAATCGGCTGCCTAAAATTTGCTTAATGGACTAATATATCATCGAGAAGTGTTATTTAAAGTGTTTCGTTCCCGGTGACCAATAAATCAAGCGTTACCCGAGGAGAGTCGGTTGGGCCTATGCCAAACTGTAATTAGTAACGTAGACTCGCATGTTTACTATAATGGCACAAGCTAACTACCCGCCCACATTGTTCCAACTTATGAATTTAGGCCGCGACCCATGACTTTTTGTTCGGCACGGAATGGGTTTTAAAAGTGCATGCTCATGGAATAAATACGTCATATTTCATGGAAGGCGTGCGTCATTGTGGTAAAAATAACTTGCGTGTGGTGCGTAGAAAGTAGGGTTATTTGTATTGTGTACTTTAAGGGTGTCATAGAAAATTTTGAATCGAAATCTTAGCCTGTCACTGTTTAAGCAAGCTTCTAAACACATTGAAACTCAACGTACTACCTACTTTCTTTACTTTTCTCTCGATATTTTAAGACCAAATAATGAATAAACAACATTTTAATATCAAAATATAATAAATATTTTTTTTACCAACACAACAAATATCAGCTGCTTGGTTTTGAATAATAAACTCTATTCAATTACAGGTCAGATTTGTTGATCAGCAGTCACCTACATACGCAAAAAACAAACGAGCCTGCGAGTTCTGGATTAGAGGGACTGGCAGGGGAATCCTGGAGCATCCTCAGCATTCCTTACCTCCAAATACCACGTGCCTTTACCATATGCAAGGAATTGATACCTCTGGACCTTCGGGGAGGAATATAATTTACAGACGACCTTCGTTCTCTGCCCCAAGGTTCAAGGTCTGGTTTTCTGTATTGAAGTTTTATGTTACTAATGCTTTGAATCCTAACTTGCCGGAAGATGAGTACTGTGGCAGCCATTTGAATATTTGGGACGGTCCGATGAGGATATCGCCTGGATGCAGTGATATATTTTGGTAAGTTCTATCATTGCTTTCTATTTTCTCATGGACTTAGAGTATTTTGCCGTCATGTTAAAAAAAATATTTAATTTATTTATTAGCCCTCGACAGAAAAAGAGGGGTGTTATAAGTTTAGGGTGTGTATCTGTGTATTTGTGTGTCTCTGTATCTGTATGTCTGTCTGTGGCATCGTAGCTCTCAAAGGAATGGACCGATTGTAACGCGGTTTTTTTTAGGAATTATTACTAAATATGAAATATTTGCTCTACTATTTTAAGTAGGCGAATGTATTTACGACTCATTCTGATCTACAACTTAACCAGAAACTCTTTATGCCAATAATCATTTTCAGTGATAAAGAACGCTCAGTCCAAATGTCAAGAGCCACATCTCCACAATCGGTGATAGTCGGTCGTCCACCAACAAACGCTACGCTCATAGCAAGGTTCTGTCGGGAGAGAGCACCGCGCACCTGTGAACACGCCTTATTGAAAAAATCGAGAGCGTGTGCGAAAACCGAAAGTTTTCTTTCTAAGGGCGACTCTTTAACCTTGGAATTGAAGTTGACTCAAGGAACTGCTCTAAAGTAAGTTTATATTTTATTGTTTCTTTAAATGTTTCAAATTACGAAATAAGAAATACAATATTAAAAGACCAAATTTTATCTTTGTAATCGTTTTAATTTACGATATTTACATTATACTCATTTTTGTAACCATTCACAAATGTTTAATTATAAATTAGTCACAAAACTAAATTAAACGAATTAATTAACTAGAGAATCGTGTCGTAGGCCTATGATTAAAAATAAACAGTCTGAGAGACATCACCTTGTTTTTATTAATGTAAGAGAGCCAAATACACCAATTTTTGTTTTAGAACTCTTTAACCTTACAATTCCAGGCCAGTATTCTTCAAAGCTCTATACGAATTTGTGGATCTCCATCAAGATGGTGAGCCTTGGGGCCGCGGCGCGTGTTCTAGAAGATTCCAATCGCGTTCCTTTCCAGAAGCTCCGCCAGATCCGCCTATCAACTTTTCTTCGCCACGTGACGTATTTTTGTATGGTAGAGGAGGAACAAGGAATATAAGGTTTGTATCATCACCACTATATATTTATTATTATTTTTGTAACCCCGGTATTTAGATGTTCTTTTTCTTATGTTACACAATAGCAATTACGCCATAATGCAATTCTGGGAGTGTATTGAACTTCACAAAACTTGGTCAACAATGAGGACTTTTTTTTTTGATCTGTGGGTTTAGATTTGACAAAGAAAACGTAAACAATTCTTTGCTTTCGATGGATTTCAGCTGTACATATCGTTTCGAAGCCAATAAAGGTGAAGTGGTTCGATTGCGGGTGTGGGGCGTGCGTAGCGGAGGCAGGCTGTGTCGTTCGGTCCACTCCGCTCACTCGCCTTGGTACCGCTGTGCTGGCGATCCTACTGCTGCTGTCAGGATCTTTGATAGACCCTGGAACAATCTGGGGAATGGTGTGCCTAGAGATTGTTTGTGCAGGTATTTTTGTATTGTTCTCATTGTAAGAAACGGTGTCGAATTCTTCGTAACTCTTAATTAGCATACATTCTCTCCCTGTACTAGTATATTATGGCGTCAATGTGAGTTGTGACTGCTTTGTCTCAGTGTACATTGGTTACTATTCAAACAGTCACTTACGTCACAGCTTACGTTCTTGAAAGAGTAACTTATTCAAGTACTTATAACTTAGTTGGCACAAAGTCGTGCAAAGAAAAAGTCCCAGTATGTAATTACTTTGCCGTCTTATTTGTATATCTCAGGACAAAAATTGGGTAGGTACATGTAGTATCATTAAAGCAATGTCCAATGGCCAACAATTTATTGGAAAATGTGCATCTAATAATTTTATACACACTTCTCCTAATATACACCTGAAATTAATTTCAGTGACGTCGGCGACTACGAATTCATCTCAGTATCAACGGTAGCTGAATTGAAATTCGACGTGGTCAATATGTCTGCGTCAGACGACTTTCGTTCTTTTGGCTTCGAGGCTTCGGTGGAGTTTATCAGATTTGAAGTGCCGTGTGAGAGTTCACACAGAGTATTCGGACCTAGTGGAGATTTGAAATTAGTGTCATCACCAAAGTCTGAGTCCGTAAGTAAAAAGAAAACTCGATTTTAGACGTAAGTTATAAGCGGCGATAGCCTAGTTGGGAATGGAACGGACTGCCAAGACGAATGTCCGCAGGTTCAAAACCCAAGAGCACACACCTCTGACTTTTCTAAAAAGTTATGTGTGTATTCTTTGTGAATTATCGCTCGCTTTAACGGTGAAGGAAAACATCGTGAGGAAACCTGCATACCTGAGAAGTTCTCTGAATTTCGAAGGTATGTGAAGTCTGCCAACCCGCACTAGGCCAGCGTGGTGGAATAAGGCCTAAACCCTCGCAGTAGTAGAGGAGGCCCGTGCTCAGCAGTGTTATAGTTATAAGGCCAAAAAGTCTTAGCTGGTCTGGTCTGGTATACACTAGGTGAATGTAACAATAACTTTATTATTGAGATAATATGATTCAAACTTAAGCAAAATTTTCAGCGTCTTAACCATTAGATTCATATTTTAAGTTGCTTGTGTAGAGGAACTAAATCATAAATAATTCTCTCTAATTTTCAGGACCGTTGTGAACGTCGTCCTTGGTTAATAGATCCTTCTCCGGGAAGGTATCTGTACCTTCAGATCCGAGGCAGCATTATCAAAGAGCCAGTATTGGACAACTTTACATTACTCAATAATATAACTGTAGCGCCTGATCTAAGACATTTGTGTAAAACAACGAATCGTATAGCTGTCTACGCTGGGGGATTGGAACCGATTTTTATATGTCCTGACCCTCCAGAACAGGTTTGTAAATCATCTATATACACGCAAACATCCCCCCAGCAACAAGTAGAAATGTAACAGTTCACTCACAAATCCCTGAACTCATTACAATTTTTAATGATGCAATACTCGATACAAAATCATGGCCGGCATTATCTCTATCGCCAGAGTTCGCCTTCCTACTTTCAAATAGCCTCCTCAAAAAGGTCCTTACAAAATATAATTTGCAGTTTGATGTCAATAATTGCAAGTGCAAATTATTTCAGGTTGACGCAGATATGGTAGAAGTATTTTCTGAAGGCTGGACGGCGGATGTAGATCAGTTGGCACGACACGTGCTGTCGCCTGCGCCGGCGCCGGACCGGTTCGATCTGGACCGGCCGCGGTCTCTGTCCGTAGAGCTCGTCGCTGCTGAGAGAGGCTCTTATTATGTTTCTTGGTTGGAACTTTCTAGAAGGTAACGTTGGAATTGTTTTTTTAGATGAGAGCTATGACCTTTTGCTTGTCATTTTAATTCTAAAATTGATTTTAGAATTAAGTAATTCAGTAAGTGAATTTACGTTCTTTGATAAACTATACCCTTCTTTTGAGGCGGGCATCACATCCATGATTATTTGGTGTTGTGGATGCTTACAGCGGAATGCGAACCATTTGCTCGTTATCATTAACTCGCGCGAAAAGGACATGTCCAAAAACAGGCCTAAAATTCTAACCATGACAGTTTATAATATATTTGGATAGAACTCCTAAAGTTAGACTTTCACAATAAATCGTTTAATTTTAAAGTCTTCGGATGTTAACATTTATGACATTTTATTTTGCTTTTAAATAGTTAGTTATAAATGGTGGGTCTAAAAAATTTTTTTATGAGTTCCAAGATCCATATTATTGGCCTTTTAAGAGGCCGTATCTAAAATTTCAAGTATTTCAGTCAACTTTTCACCGTGATTATTTGATAATTCAAAAAATAAACTGATCTGATTAATTTCTAATACATCATCGGAGAGAATTTTTCAACACTAATAAAATAAACGAGCCACATTTTTGATATCTCTCTTTAATATCAATCTATCCACGACGTTCCGAACGTCTGTTTCAGAAATTTTGTAGTACAGAGACTCAAACATGTTGCTGTTTTTAATCAAAAATAAATTTTTTTGAATAATTACGATGAAAAGTTGACTGAAATAGATGAAATTTTTGATACGGCCTCTTAATGTCCATAAAGTTTGAACCTGGTTGAATTTGGAGGCCCAGCGGTATACAAAAAGCGGATATCTCGTTTGTAGTACACCTCGTCCGCTGGGCGCGGGTGGTGCGGGCGGTGCGGGTGGTGAGAGTGGCGCGGGCGGCGTGTTCGCGCTGTCGGGCGCGTGCTCGCACCGGTGCGCGTCGCTGGACGCGTGCATCGCGGCGGCGCTGTGGTGCGACGGCGTGGCGCACTGCCCGCGCGGCGACGACGAGCGCCTGGCGCAGTGCTCGCCGCTGCTGCGCGTGCCGCCGCACTACGCCGCCGCGCTCGTCGCCGTCGCCGCGCTCGCTGCTCTTGCACTGGTATGTACTACGAACTTTTGCCCGCGGCTCCGTCCGCGTGAGTGAGTTTTCCCGGGATAAAAGTCCCGCTTTATATTTTCCCGGGATAAAAAGTTGCCTATGTGTTAATCTAGATCATAATCTACCCGTGTGCCAATTCATCGAAATCCGTTTTGTAGTTTTTGCGTGAAAGAGTAACAAACATCCATACATCCATACTTACAAACTTTCGCGTTTATAATATTAAGTAGGATTTTTTAGAGATATACATACATGTATAATATGTATGTATATATTTCTCGTAACATAGACTGATCACACTGATTTCCCATGCGCTGTTACCGTTTTAATAAACTGAATTGTTGTGTATAGTTGTAATACGGCTTCACATTTATTTACCTTTTAATTTTAATCATAAAACTTACGTTTGTTTTAGTCTGTACTTTGTAGCTGTATCTAATAAATAAATGAATAAAAACAATTCCCAAAAATAAAAGAAACATCTACTATCTACCCACAGATAGCAGCAGCGAGATCCTGCCGGCGACGTCGCTCAGCTCTCCAGCAGCGACTCAAGAGCCTCTCCTCAGACACGGCCATATTCGACGAGAAAGAAGTGATTTGCTGACCAAGCGAGGACTCTGTGCGATACGTCGAGGTAGACCGCGTCACCACGGTGTGACCGGCTTCGCACAGAGTCCTTGTTCCACATACGATACGGATATATCCGACAAACATTTGCGAAGTTTGACCAAACGTTGGTCGATTGTTGTCTCAGGGTGTTAACTCGACCAAACGGGAGATTCGTTGAAAGCGAAATAGTTGATTCCAATGTCGATGTAAATAATTGATTGTACGAATTAGGTGATTTAGATTGAGATGTGTGTATTTTGGACCAAGCGCAGTCGATCGGTGGCCGAATGGTCCTTGGAATCCAAGCTCGAATGTCAATATTTGATCAAATATACAGGTGCTTTTCTTCTTCGTTTTTGAACTGATCCTTTGAATATTTCAATGATTTATTTCTGTCGATGTTTGATTTTTCAATATTACTTACTTTTGATTTAACCGAGTATATTTAGTGTAAATAAAATGAAAACGAATAAATGAGTATAAATGAAATGAATAGCGCACAATTTGTATGTCTGTTGTGCCCGGCCGGTCGACTGAAGGCACAATGTCAGTCGACTTTGACTTGAAGCATGTTGTAAATAAAATTTGGTAGTTTCTATTCATTAAATAAAAGAGTAAGCGTTAGTCGATATTTGCGGCAATAATTTTCCTTTTTAAATTCGTATAAAGAAATGTTACATCTGTGTTCTAAATGTTAATATTAGATTCGTATACGTGATATGATACTGCCATTTTTGTAAGGATGTTCACGATCAATTAAAATTATATGAAATAAAATATTAAACATCTTGTGCTTTGAATGGGATAGACAAGATTATACTATTATATGTTAAAAAAGTATTGATTATATAATAGTAATTTGTTTGAAAGGATCATCGATGAAAATAACTATTTTCAACAATTACTAATAACATATTTTATTATGTTGACTAATGATGCAATTATTTATTAAATATTTTATATAAATTAGATTATTTAATCAAATGCAGATTTATAATTCAAAATAAAAGATATTGTAAAATATGAAGTTGAAATGTTCTTGCCTATCCCATAACGTATAACAAAAAAAAACTATAAAAATATCTGTTGAATTATGTCCATATTAATTTATCGATAACAAGAAATCCTAAATCAGAGTTATTTCGAAAACATCGTCTAATATTCGAGAGATGCGATGTAATTAAATACTAAAGTAATAAAACTATTCATATCTTAGTGACGTATTTAAGTGATATGTGTTTGTTTCCAAAGGAAATTATTAGAGTTTATTATATCGCGTTATAGTTAGAGAACGTAGGCGATTGGATTTTGTGGGCAATCGGAAGTATTCTAAATATTTGGGTAATGGTTTAGTGTTGTATTTGACATTTAGCCAACCTCTGTTGCTTGAATATTTTTGTATATTTGTAAATTGCGCTAATGACGAGACGAGCATGCCGTTTGCCTGATGGTAAGCGATACGACCGCCCATAAACAGTAGCAACACCATCTAGCACCTTGACTTACAAAGTACTGTGTGGCATTCCACTGCGCTCGTCATCCTGAAACATAAGATTTTAAGTCTCACTATGTCCTGTAGTTACACTGGCTACAATGTCCTTCAAACCGAAACACAACAGTGCATGCACACTGCTGCTTGGCGGTAGAAATACACATTGCGGTGGTACCCACCCAGACGGACTCTTACATATGAGAGACCTACCACCAGTAAATACGGTCACTTATTTGGTACCTCAGAAATAGTAGATATTTCTCATATTCGAGGAGTATTATGAAACAATTGTAGGGAAAGTAGAAGGTAAAAGACCGCATGGGCGATCACCTACCCGCTGGTCTGACCAAATAAAGGCCATAACAGGACTTCGTATTGCCACTGCCCTGAGAAAAGCCGAAGATAGGGGGGCATGGAGACGGCTCGTCATCGCCTCCATCAAAATATTTCAGGACGGACACGACCTTCAGTGATGAAGAATACGATTAAGAAAGATGAAACAATTGAAAGTTATCACTGAAACTCAAGGATCGAATGCCTGTATTCAAAAACGTTACTGGGATCGTAGCCAAGATGCTTTTCTACAAGCATTGAACTAAATGACATCACCACACAAAGCAGTTGATAGTTATACATAAAACATTTTAGGATCGTTTGTTAATTTTGTTCCGATATCAGCGCCTTCAGGAAAGAGACACCGTAATACTAACAATTCATAGTTAAGTCTGATCAGCATCTAATACGATCACCTTACAATATTAATTGGTTTCAAATTAGATCTCTGCATTGTAAGATCTAATATTAGTGATAAAGAAAACCTATCGTCGACGGGGTACCTAACTAGTAGTTATCTTATTTCGGAGAGATTTACGCTGTGTAGTACGTTATAAATTATTACTTACATTGTATTTAGTTTTAAATACTGATAATATAATTCAACATTGAATAAACCGCATGCCTAAAAGTGAAGGAATGCTTGAAGTGGTGATGTACTTCCTATTAGTACTGCCCCCTTATTCTCTATAGCAGTGTTAACTCGTAACGCGGTCGTGTTACGTTAACTTCGTGTAATTAACGTTAAATGGTATTATGTTTGCCAATTTCCATAGCGATAAACGCGATGATTTACGATACGCGCTTGTTACCAGCGGTGAAAATAACGTGTTTCATAGAGAATAAGGCGTCTGAACATTTTATAGTGGTTGGCTGAATGTCAACTAAAATATTTATTTCGAATAATTCTCTATTACCATAGAGATTCGAAATTATAGATAGGAATACATAAATATTGAAGTGTTCTTTATAAAGTAAATTTTTACATTTCGTTTAGTTAAGTTTTATATCGATGATCAGTCTGGTGACTGAGAGATTGTCGAAGGTATAGTTTGGTTTAAGTAATGTAATATATTAATAAATGATGTAGAGCGTTTGTATCGTCTTCCAATAATGTACGAGAAACTCGGATTTTTTTTTTTCCCTCAATACGTTGCGCCATATCAAATGTATAAAGGATGTGTGGAGCGGACGCCATTACCAAATCAGGTGTTATCCTGGAAGACAATAATGATGGATAATAGCTGTGTAAACAGATACATAATTTACGTTCATAACAATGATTACGAAGAGTTATGATATAATATTACAAAAGTTTTTAAATAAAACTATTTACTGCATGAAGTGTGTGTTTTAATTTGGCCATCGGGTGACTTTTATTTATTATTCATAGGAACATCAACAGTTTACACATCACAAACATTGCTACAGTTTCCTTTTGTATAAGTACTATTCTTAAATTAAAGCGTTAAAAGTTTTTGAAATATTTTACAATCAGTGGTATGAAACTTGAAACTATCCACCTCAAATATTTTAAAAATAATAATAACTAAAACTAAAAGGTAGTTAATACAAATATATCTCTTTTTGTTATACCAAACCATATATAAATCAGTAACCATAGAAATATTATATTACTTATTATTGTAAATACACTAAGAAAATACGCCTTGGCTCATAATACTGTAGGCCTTTTTAACATTCTCCGAGATATCTTCGGCTGGTTTATCACTGGTTATCAACCATGTACTTGCGCTAGCCCCAGTCTTGTATGCGTCCATCAAACCCTTTACAGCAGATTCTGGCCTAAAAGAAAAAAAATATGAATTATGAAAAAATCGAACTATAAAGAAAAAAAGTATTGTCATGAATGTTTTTTTTATGGCCAATCATTAATGTTAAAAACATTTAACAAAAAAATTAAACCGCCAAAATATCTGAAATCTGAATCTGGCGCCGACCCAAAGTACGTAGGTATACTTACATAAGTTTAAGAACTTAGTTATTAAAGTTAAATAAATTATTATTTTATACTTTTCAGTTTTTCAGGGGTAATTTTTTTTGTTATAAAGTTTTTACTTTATAATTTTTGTGGCTATAAACTACGTGATTATTTTTATTAATACACAACTCAGCATTAAAATCTTTGAGTAAACAATAAATCATCCCTTTTTTCCCACCCTTAGGGTAGATTTTTTTTCCAAATTTACATGGAACCAATTTCGAGATATACCCTATCCCATAGAATAATAACGCCAAGAATGATAGTTTCATATCAAAAAACTGTCAAGTGTGAAGCATAAAACTCATTGATGTAGGCGTAGGCCACACGTATTGACGTTCTGCCACACGCACACAAGGGTGCAAATAATGTTGCTAGTGCTATCGGATGTTCCCCAAAACCTTAAGTCATTATTTAATTAGGATTATTTAATTATGGAATTATTATTATTGTTCACAGTAAGGGATTACTTTATCCTTAATTATAATGATAAAATCTGAAATAAAAAATAATAAAATAAATCCCTTAGAATGACCAAAACAGTACCAAATTAAAAACAAATTACGTTGATGACGTGAATTAAACGGTTGAATGCGGTATTTACCTTTGCCTCCATTCTAGTTTTATGATGATGATATGAATGAATGCCTTTATTTATGTCAATAATATCAAATGTATCTGGTTCTATTTTATTACGTTTTTTTTGCGAATCATAGTAAAAAAGGCAGCATCACCATTCACCATTCAACCGTATAATTGACGTCATGTGAAACTTAGTGCTTACGTCTGCTGAAAAAAAGAAAAAAAAAAGGTAAAATTATAAATGATAACTTCATAATTTCTAAAAAAGAAAAGATACAGGTGTCCTTATTTTAGAACTATTTTCATTTAAAATAATAATATAAGCTTGTTAAAATTTGAAATGTCAATTAAAATCAACTCAACAGATAAATATTATTTTCATAACACTGGCAACACAATTCCAAAGCATGCAAAGGTACCAATTAAATAAGTTAATTGTAGAAATATATTAATTTTAGAATATGAACATCAACATTTGGGGTATCAATTTTCTTTTTTTTTGGCAACATTTTGATATAATGGCGTCTATAAAATTTTTGAATTATTGTTTTTGCTTTAACTATTATTTTATGTCAAAATATTAGATTAATCGTAATAATTGCATGTGAAATGTTATGTTACAATGTTTCTTAAAATTATCCGAGATACTGTGACATCAGTTTATAGCACAAACCATCATTATAAATAAAATATCGAGAGCTGATAGCGCTACGATTCGGCCTTGAGCACTGACGCGGGATGTTTGGTTACTAGGCTAATTTAGCCTAGTTTTACTTGCCTCACTAAGCGTGTATGTTCACGGTTTCTATGTGTTATTATTCTAAGCCCTATCCAATTAAAAAAGAATTATTAATATCGAGCTATTCTTTAAAAAGTTTGCGTGGTCATACATAAAAAAAATATACACGTTGACTTGAGAACCTCGTCCATTTTTTTTCATCGGTTAAAAATAAGTTATATTTAAATATCGAAAAAGTTACTGGCCATATTTCAATAAAAAAATAATATTAGGGAATTATTGCAAAAGGATGTTCCTAATTTGAATTTTGCATAAATTAATTTCAATTACTTTATAATCGACAGTAACTATCGAACCATCAAATTCCAATTGGATCGGATATCCGTTGTTAGTTTTAAAATTACAAACTAGATTTAAATTAATTTCAATATGAGTGTAACATTTATAATAAGATTGAGGACAAACGAAATAAGTTAAATATTATCTTCAAAAGTAATAAGCTAGTGACCGTTTCAATTGAACTCGTAGGATCAGCTGATATTTAAAATTGTCCATACTAAGTTTATGTGCACTGAGTAATCCAAATCATTCCTGTTATTTCAGTGAATTAATTTGGCTTTTGTTTGAGACAATTTTCGGTTAGATAGGATGTATATTGAAACCAAACTAAAAGGTTTTCCCAAAATCATTCTAATTGACCCGTCTTTCCTACTTCAACAATTCCGTCGGTGAGGTTGAGTATAAAGTCATATAGCGTGAAATTTTGCTAGCTAACATAGCTAAAATTATGTAAGCATATCTAGGTATGGCTCTTAATTTTCTCATCTCTAAAATTATGCCAGGATGTATTGGTATAAGACCGACTGACTACGCGATTCAACGGTTTTTTTCGAACATGCAACATGCAACTGGTTACGAAATACACCCACAAGTTGAGACTATTTTGTATCTGGCTTAAAGTAAGTTTTTGAATTCTTACTTTTGCATTGGCAATGCTCCCAAACTGTTTTCCAAGAGTATGTCTGTTTCCTTGTTAAATGCTCCCATCTTAGTGAGGCTGAAGAGAGTGGTGTCCGTGCAGCCGAAGCATAAGGTTATCACTCGCACTCCTGAGACAGAGTAATGTGGCTCCATCTGAAGAGACAGGAAAATGTTCATTGAAAGCAAAGACAATGCTACGAAATTTATTCCAGTGCAATAATGCATTTAATTTTCACGATATAGTTTAATGTGTATCGCTTAGCAACTAAAAGTGATGTTTAAAGTCTGTTGTTTTTTATTTGACGAATACAAACCAAAGTGACAAGAATTCATGTTTAGTGAAATTATTATTATCTGAAAAATAGGTAGGGCCTCGTATCGAAGATAGGAAATACACGCATCACGCTTTTATCATCGAAGCGGTAGGCAGAGGTGCAACCAGGCGACCTTTCCTCCAGAGTGAGTGTTCGAAATTCTGAAATTTTGCTTAGTTATCCATCGTAGAAGTAGAGCTACTATATAGACGGTTTTAAGTAAATAAGGTATGAATGGACTGGTTTAAAGGGTCTAATTGGCTTACAAAAGACTCATTCCTAATCACATGAGTTTCGTACTGTCTTTGAATTCAGTGAAGGTCGAATGAATCATTTTCGCCTTATCATGATGTATGCTATA
Source organism: Sphinx pinastri (assembly GCA_947568825.1). Classification (NCBI taxonomy): domain Eukaryota; kingdom Metazoa; phylum Arthropoda; class Insecta; order Lepidoptera; family Sphingidae; genus Sphinx; species Sphinx pinastri. The sequence continues at coordinate 15,443,293 of OX387619.1, forward strand.
ATATGGGGTCTTACAAAACAATTTTAATAAGCGATAAAAATAATCATATCTCACTTTAAAATGACAAAGCAGTTTGAACATTCGTTGATAACGGGGTAAATGTACATCGGAATTTCTCTAACGTGATGAAAATTGAAATGGATGAATGGGATCCAGTTTATGGCACCTGAAATTTTAAAGATTCTACTGTTTTTTTTTTATTGCATTGAATGACGAGACGAGCATGCCGTTCACCTGATGGTAAGCGATACGACCACCCATATACAGTAGCAACACCATCCAGCACCTCGACTTACAAAGTATTGTGTGGCATTCCACTGCGCTCGTCATCCTGAGACATAAGATGTTAAGTCTCATTATGTCCAGTAGTTACACTAGCTACAATGTCCTTCAAACCGAAACACAACAGTGCATGCACACTACTGCTTGGCGGTAGAAATAGACATTGCGGTGGTACCCACCCAGACGGACTCTCACATATGAGAGATCTACCACCAGTTAAAATAGTGTATCTAAATTTTATAGTGTATCTATCCATATCTCTGTTAACTTTGATCATAAACCTTCTACTTCTTTATACACCTAAGCACTCACTCGCCTTGTATTATGGTTTATTCTGGCACACTCCTAGTTGACAATAGGTAACAAAAGTCAGCAATTTTCTCTACTCATATTAAATTATGAAAGTCTAGATAACGTTAAGCCTACATTAGACTAAATTTTAAATTAAATAAATACAATAAACTATTATTATAGCAATATAAACGCTCGAACAAAACAAGATATTATACTTAGTAGCGCCAACGCTTATTATCATAAAATTTTGTGTCAAATAAGTCTGAAAGTTCTCGAACTCTCTATTTAAGACTTGTAAACTACCTGAGGTAACATGAAAGTATTAAGTCGTAATCTTTAAATATTTATGGAGACTCATTATGACAAGGAAATGTTTTCAATTGATTAAAATAAGCTTCATACCGAAACAATACTGATAGCAAGACCAACATTTGATAGTGAAAACATTACATAACTAATATTTATTATATAAAGCTGAAGAGTTTGTTTGTTTGTTTGAACGCGCTAATCTCAGGAACTACTGTACCGATTTTGAAAATTCTTTCACTAATAGGAAGCTACATTACTCCTGAGTGCTATAGGCTACTTTTTATCCCGGAAAAAATTTCCACGCGGGCGGAGCCGCACGCAAAGCTAGTAACTAATATAAATAAACAATGCAACTTACTCCAAGGCAATTGCTGAATTGTAATACTGCACTCTTTGTTGCCGAATAAATAGGGAGCAGGGATGCTTGAAACAGCCCTACGATAGATGAAATATTGATGATTGTTCCACCCGTTCCTCCGAGGTCTTTGCGCATAATATTATACGCTTTCAAAGAACTTGTTATCAAGGCTGACTGAAAAAAAATGATCATAATCAGCCACAGGATGTTGATCTTCCCCAAAATCGTTTAAGTGTTCGAAATTGTTTGCATTGACCATTTCATTCGCTATTCAACAAGGCGGAAAAGTAGCCATTAGATAAGAACGAATAGCACAATATTAACAATAATTACGCCCTTTTACCATTTAATATTACACTCAATCGTAGTGTTTTCACTCTCTGGAGACCCTATCATCCCGTCCTTTTCGTCATTGCTATGCCTTTACACTGAGGGTTTTAGCGCATTCATGATTCTTCTACAATTGTGGCAGTTTATGAGTGCTAAAGGTGATCATCACGTGATCCATATATTCGCTTGTCGGACCATACTATAAATTTGCTGGTAGGTAGGAGGTGTTATAAGAAATAGATATAAGGGTCAGCAACGCATGGAAAAGATATTGGAGCCTAAAAGAAATCATGAAAAATGGGGACATGAACATTTACTTTAAAAGAAAGTTATATAACACATGTATACTCCCTATCCTCACATACGGCTGCCAAACCTGGTCTCTTACGAAAGCGCATCTAAGCAAACTTGAAACTTGCCAACATGCCATGGAAAGAAGCATGCTTAACATAAGAAAGTCTCAAAAAATCCGCAACATAACTATTAGAAGCATTACAAAAATAGAGGATGTGACCACGAAGGTTAAAAAACTCAAGTGGAAATGGACTGGCCACATTGTAAGAGGAATCGAGAAATGGAATAGGACAATCCTGTTTTGGTACCCAAGAAATAGAAAGAGGAAGAGAGGAAGGCAGTTCAGACGTTGGGAAGATGAAATAAAAAAGACAGCAGGGAACTTATGGACAAGAACAGCAAGTAACAGGGCAGAATGGAAAATGTTGGAGGAGGCCTTTGCCAAAGTTGGGCAAACAGACGAAGTTGTCGATGTCATTAGTAATAAGTGATTAGTTATTAAGAACTGAATAATTGTTAACTTCTCTGAATAAAGGTTTTTATTTATTTATTTATAGGAGGTGTTAGGATATTGTATTCGCCTGGATACCGACCCCCGAACACAAGGTGTACAACCTGCCATAGTGGCCCACGTATGTCCCGTCCCGGTACCAGCCTGGGAATATCGGGTTTCGAACAGGCCGGAATAATTCTATCGACTGGTGAGAGTTTCTATCTAGACCTCACTCCACTTACCATTCGTCCAAAAAAATAAAAATAAGCGCGATATTAATAGTAGGTATGGCTGAACTACAAAAAACAAATAAATTTTGCATTTATTATGGCTAAACTATATATGTACCTACAATTATAGAACATGTAACTGCGTAATTATTCATAGACAGTCGACCTTCATTCAATGACGTATTGTGTTATCACTACTAGATACTCGAGACCTGCAGTTAAAAATCTCCACATTATTATATACAGTCAGTGCGAAATAAATATAATTCTAAAAACACACACATACACACACTCACGCCTTTTATTCCTCAAGGGATAGGGCAAAGGCGCAACTAATGCACCCACTTTTCGCCATTTTTATTCCGTCCCATGATGTGATAGGGGGCGAGCCTATCGCCATATCGGGGACAAATTTCAGACTCCGGGCTGATACTGAATAGAAAAACCCAATATCACTTTGCCCGACCCGGGGATCGAACCCGAGGCCCCAGCATTGCAGTCGTACCGTAATACAACTAAGCCACCGAGGCATTCCTAAAAAAAAATATAATAAACATAATCTTTTATATCGAAGTTGGTCGTTGCCTTTCGTTAAACAAGAGACACAAAATCGACTGCTGCACTGAATATTCTCGAGATGATATTAGATATATATTATGTATACAACAATAGCAACGAAATAATCGCAAATACCAAAAATGGGTCGCGTTTCTACAGAAGCATTCAAGACTGATAAGAGAAGCAGCTACGTAAATATTGTTATCATTCTCTAGATGCGCAATAATAGAAACACCAGATAGTTCTAATTGTGAATTCAATAACTTTGCCTTCTATTTCTTATGAAGTTCTATATTATCGTTTAGAGATTCTTTAATAATATTTGATAAGTATGTTTGGCATGTTGATCAAGTATTTACATCATCATCATCATCAGCCACATGACGTTCACTGCTGAACATAGGCCTCCCCAAAGATTTCCAGACGGACCTGTCAAAAGCGGCCAAATGGGGCAAAAAAGTTCTCGAGTGGAGACCACGTACTGGCAAGCGCAGCGTCGGCCGGCCGGTAAAGTACAACTTGATAAAGGTAGCAGGAACACGCGGGATGCAGGCCGCTTTTGACAGTATTTACATACTTTTACCTAATTCTATACGGCTTATATTACTTACCACATTGACAGTTATTTCTTTCAAGTAAATATTCGGCCGGTCGTTCATAATACCAGCATTGTTAACGACAATATCTATGTATCCATATTCATCGAGAATACTTTCATAGGCAGCTTCAAGATCATTTGTAGTAACATCGCATTTATAAAACTTAATCTTCCCTGGACCGTATTTCGCGGTCATTTCTCTTTCTAATGCTTGCCCATTGGTAACATCAAGGTCTAAAGCTGCAATATGCTGGAAGCAATTATTAATACACTTAAAATACGACTCCAGTCAATTTTGAGATGTAAAGGAACTACCTCGTCGTGAAATAGACTTCTCAAGAATTTTTGTGATCGTTTTTAGGGTTCTGTGCTCCTGTTCAATTTTAAAAGGTCTCATTTTTTTGGTATAGAACTAAAAAATCACAGAATTTGTCTTGGGTGTGATAGCTTATTAAAAAAACATGTGTGGGAGGTAGAAATCTTAGTGCGCGAGTTTGGTTTCCAAACAGCAATGGCCCATAGTATTTAAAAAAGATGATTTTCTTAATTTTTACAAGGAATATGCCCAATATCCCCCAGTTGATGTCTCCGGACTGTATATTTGTTCCCGTTTAGGGTTACACGACCCAAAACTTATTTACGGAATATTTTTTTCTTAATTTTTCTTAATATACACATAATATTTTGTCAATTTCCACACTTTTAAAAACGTGTATTTCATACTTACTTTCGCATTTTCTTCTAAAAATGCCTGGACGACACCAGCTCCAATCCCTGCCGCTCCACCAGTCACCAACACCACTTTATCTTTTACTTCGTACATGATACCACTAAGTTTACCAAGCAGTTAAGACGAGAGACTGATAACGTAATTGACGACAAACTGCAGTTTATACATCAGAAGTTTCCATATAAAGACGTATTGTTGACAAATGTAATCAGTAAAGACAATAAAAATTAAAGTCTATTAGTACGAATGATAATGAATAGTTAAAGACAATATAACTATTACGTTCCAATTAATGTTGAGTTTAACAGTAGATAAAACCGTAAAATAGAACCAATCGTATTCACGAAGCCGCGTTCGTAGACTAAAACTGTATTGTATACGTAACGTTATGCCAGCGATTGCTCAAGAGTTCAATGTTGATTCATTCAAGACAAGTCGGCTCACCTTGGCACCCAGTGTGAATAATTTTGCATTATTAGCGTACGCCAATATTAATGTAAGGACCTTTACAAAGTTTTAATGTGGAAGAGCCTCACAAGAAACTTTACTGGTGGTAGGTCTGTCATATGTAAGAGACCTTCTGGGTGGGTACCACCGCAATGTCTATTTCTACCGCCAAGCTGCAGTGTGCATGCACTGTTGTGTTTCGGTTTGAAGGACATTGTAGCCAGTGTAACTACAGGACATAGTGAGACTTAACATCTTATGTCTCAGGATGACGAGCGCAGTGGAATACCACACAGACAGTACTTTGTAACTCAAGGTGCTGGATGATGTTGTTACTGTTTATGGGTAGTCGTACTCGCTGACCATCAGGCGAACGGCATGCTCGTCTCGTCATTCAATGCCATAAAAAAAACATATCACGCATCTATCCCTGAAGGGATAGGCAGTTTATTTATTTTATTTTTGCACTTTATATACAAATGTATATAGGCGGACTTAATGCCAAAGGCATTCTCTCCCAGTCAACCTGTGGGTGGTGCAGAGATAAATAAGGTAGGTGCAACAAGGTCACTTGATATAAATGAAACATACATATATAAACGTACATAAAAGTAAATATAGCAATAAATAAAAAATGCCTATCTTGAATATATACATAATATAAGTAAAATTGTAAATACATAACACAAATTACACTTACATAAATACATATGTATTTTAAATGTTGGCAACGTATCTAAGATTATTCCAGATTTATGCGTTATGACTGACGGAGATCACTTGACATCACCAACAAGTCCAACGTAATACGTGATGTGGACAATGATTACAATCAGCCCTGTATTATATACTTGCCCACTGCTGAGCACGGGCCTCCTCTACTACTGAGAGGGGTTAGGCCTTAGTCCACCACGCTGGCCTAGTGCGGTTGGGCAGACTTCACATACCCTCGAGATTCTTATGGAGAATTCTCAGGTATGTAGGTTTCCTCACGATGTTTTCCTTCACCGTTAAAGCGAACGATAATTGATAAACGATACACACGTAACTTCAAAAAGTCAGAGGTGTGTGCCTTGGGTTTTGAACCTCTGGACATTGTCGCGGCAGACCGTCCCATTCCCAACTAGGCTATCGTCTACTATCAACAACAACATTAATGACAATGTTTACGCCACTTTAAATCCCATCGTGGTCCCAATACGTTCATATTGAGATTCAAAACTTTCAATGATTCTTTATTTCGGGGGCGGATATAATGGGGGGGGGGGGGGGTTGGTGCTTCGAAAATATCGAATAATAATAATAATAACAAATACTAGCTAACCTCGTCTGCGTGGACTTAGATATATCTGAGCCTCTTAAAAACTCATTCCAATACACCTCCCCATAATACACAACACGCGCGTGGCCCGTCTCCCGCGTGTTCATCTGTCCCCTACTTACTCTGTCTTCAAGCAGAATAAAAGTTAATATTTTCTAGTAATTAGATTAGAAATCCAATGAGTTACTTAAGCGTGATACTCCAAGAAACATTTGAGCAAAAATACAAAAAATTGAAAAGTTGATGCTATACGTTATGTTACGTATTCCCCACGTCTTCCAGTTATTTATTTTCCATAAAACTAAATGTACTGAAATGGTAAATCTACGATTTTTATATGTATACATAATAGAGTAGCTACTAATAAAAACAATAGGTGATTATCAATTTTGATAATAATTATACGATTCTTTTATCTATAGTAATTTTATCGCCTTTGCAGCAATCGCTCAATCGAAGTGTTGCAGGACATCTTTTTACTTTGTTTTAATAAAAACACAATATTGAGTTTATTTTTAAAAACTACTTTTTCTCATTCCGTTGATACGATATTAAAAAACTTATTACCGCTTGACGCAGTCAGAAGTACACTTGTTAATAAAAATATATTTAATCGTGACACCAATTGCGTAAAAAATATCCATAACTTAATAGGTCTTTGACTATTATTTAAATATCTCCACGAGGCTATCAATGTACTAAACATAAATGATATGGAAAATTATTCAAAAACCTTACAAAATAGCTCTAATAATGACAATAAAACGATTGATATTAACATAACGTAACAGCTTAAGGTAAAATATTATTGTACGGGCCTTGCAGAGTGACCCCTCTGCACCTGTTGGTACGTGGAGTAGAATCCACTGAGGACAGAAGATTATTCCTCACCAGTTGACACAATTACGTCGACGTGTTTGAAATAGGATATACACAGGCTGATTCCGGAACGCGACACACCATAGGCCACTACGGCGAACTTTGCACCTTCTGCACGGTGATCGTTATCCGGACGGATACAAATGTCATCATCATCATCAGCCACGTGACGTCCACTGCTGAACATAGGCTTCCCCCAAAGATTTCCAGACGGACCTGTCAAGAGTGGCCTGCATCCAGCGTGTTCCTGCGACCTTTATCAAGTCGTTTGTCCACCTTAGGTGCTAAGAATCCCCGGGTACAATACAAATGTCAATCAGGAAATATTATATTATAAAACAATATAAACAGACCCGAAACAGTTCATTTTAATTTATTTACTCTTGGATGCAAAAATCATTGTGGCTTATGATAAGCTAAGCTAAGAAAATGGATATTTATCATCTTTTTATTTTGCGTTGTATATATATCTATATATTGTAGGTATGTCATTGATCGAGTACATATGTTTTGGGAAAACAGTGAATTAAATTCCACCATGTATATTTTTAATTATTTAATAAGTAAGTATGTTTCTATTGCATCACAACATTATATCGGATACAAGTTCTGTTTTACATAATTATTGTCTGCATATTCTTTATTACACGGTACCTATTTGTTGCCCAGTGCAGATGGTTTAATGTTCTACAATTATATCCGGTAAAATTAGCTTCTTTTTACTGGTGTCTGTCCTCCATTATGAGGAAGACAACATCCTCATGCATGTTGTCTTTTTTTTCGTGCCATTGACTCATTACTTTTTCATATTCATTTACAATGTGGTAGTTAAACATCGGAAATATTAATCAGCCAAATGTTTTGCCATAATGCTGTACGCTTCGGTAACGTGTGATGAATAATCCACCGCTGGTTTGTCATTTGCAACCAGCCAAGTGCTACCAGATTTGCCATTTTTTAACACATCCACTACACCTTTCCCTGCTGATTCTTGTCTGAAACATAACACTGGTCAAGCAAAGAAAAAAATGCAGTTCAAAGAGATTTTGATATTTAGATTATTGATATTGCCTTTTTCGGATAAAAGACAGAAAATCGATTTAATTTATATAAGAACTGGCTTTTGTCCGCGGCTCCGCCCGCGTGAAAGAGTTTTTCCGGGATAAAAGCCCCGCTTTATATTTTCCCAGGATAAAGAGCCTATGTTACTCGCTGATAAAGTAGATTAATATTGGTGAAAGAATGTTCAATTCTATTGCGTCAGAATATTCTGAAACCAACAAAAACAAACGGTTTCGTTTTCAATAGTTTTTAATTCTACTAACTTTTTCAGATACTTACGATTGCATAGGATATAATTTAATTATTCTCTGCATTTCTTTATTGATGTCTTCATCAAAACTTTTTAGTTTCTGCATGGCAGTAGTATCAGTGTTTCCGAAGCAAACTGTAATCACTCTTACCCCTGTTTTTGTATAATATTCTTCCCTCTGCAAACATATTAAGATGCATATTCACGGTGAAGTTTACTCTTACTAATTATTGAACTTCATAAATGAATTTTTAATTAATGGTTTTCAGTTCTATCTCTCTTAATATCTGGAAAATATGCCTCTTAACGATTAAATAGTTAAATACATTACATTATTTTTTGTGCGTATTGCTTTAGTAATTTATATACATTAAAATCTTTTTTATCAAAATTTAAATTTATCGTTATAACATGTCGAAACCAAAACCGCACTTCACGAACAACGAAATAAGTTCCATGAAAAGAAACATACACCAATGCAATTACTGAACTGCAATACAGCGCTTTTAGTCCCCAAGTATACGAAAAGTGCCGGTGCTATTTGGCATAAACATGCAATCGACGATATATTTATGACCGTGCCTCCTCTCCCGCCACTGTCTATTCGCATCATCTCCAAGGCCTTTAGCGTTCCATTGACTACAGCTATCTAAAATAAAGAAATAACGTTCATCATGAAGATCCTTGAAATAATCTTTAATTTATGAGTGTTCCCAGTTGTTTCTTTATGTCGATGCGTTGTTTAGATCCTGTTACTTGTTAATTTGTTGATTATTTCCAAGAATCATTTTACTAGGTTTTAATGTGTTTGTCAAATTTACTAACTTCAGTGACCGTGCACAGCGATTTCTTTATTTGCTCTTTTAAATGCAATAATTATATTATTGATAATACAACATTACCTATACTTACATAATTTACTTCAATTTCACTCCTAATATTACTTGTGTTGCTCTCATCAGTCAAGCCAGCATTATTGATTACGATATCAATATAGCTTTTACGTTCGTGAACTATTTTGAAAGTGTCAAGAAGTTGTTCATCTTTTGAAACATCGCATTTGTAAAATTTTACTTTTTCGTGTCCGTATATTTCATTCATTTCGCTCTCTAAGAAGTTTCCCGAACTTACATCGATATCAAGTATAGCTATATGCTGTAATATCAAAGTACAGTTAAAATACAATTCATAACGTAAAATTTGTTCATACTCCATACTTTACAAAATAATTAATGCAAAATGGGACACCAGTGAATTGTTGAGCCATCTTTCGTTGAAAGTGGGAAGCAGTAACCGATTGCAGAATTTGTTTTACATACCACGTAGCTCTAATAATGTTGCACATAATGATCCCATATTACGTATGTGTAGAGCACATAATGATATTAGTAAAGATCTCGATATTTTCTTATTTAGTCTTAATAGTTATGTGAATAAATGTTTAGCTAGAGTGATTGTATAACGCTCAAATACAATAATTTTTAAGTTAATGTTTAGTGTTGTAAGTTAGTTAATTGTAATGTTGTGCGTAGCTTTTATCGGAGTTTAAATTTAGCACTGTTACTACTATTATATGCATCCTCTTTGTATAATTATATTTTATACTCTGTAGCTATGCCTAAATAAATAAAATAAAATAAAATAAATAAAATAATTCAATTAACGTATTGTTCGTTATACGATCTTTGGGCTAATTTTTCATTGACCAAGTATTCAAACTGTAAAGTCTGCCAACCCACATTAGGTCAACGTGGTGGACTAAGCCCTAATAAACCCTGTCAGTAGTAGAGAAGGCCCGTGCTCAGCATAGGGCTGTATAATGTAATTCAGAGTTGGTTTTATTATATTAAGCATTCAAGCGATATGCAGCTGCTGTCATAAATCACATTCCATACGTGTAAAATGTAAATAATATAAAGAAAGGTCAACAACCAACCCAAATATTTAATTGAAATTCCTCACACTGACACCGCGTGAGGTCATGTCGCCTGGAACCGTTCGAAATGCGTAAGCCCACGTAGATAACATTATACAGTATGTATTTTTAGTTGTGGGATCTATTTAAATACTCTGCAGTTCATGCTTACATGTACAGTTAGCCCCATAAGTAGCTGAACAAAGTCAAAATCGCCTATACGCGTTAAGTTTAATTGAAATATTTTTGAAGTGAAAACTTCTTTAGCGGCGTTGAGCACTTTTGGGGTGGGTATAAAATGTTAAAGTCGCGTCAGGATCACGTGACCCTGATGAAAAATGCGTAGGAGGTTTTACCATCCCTTACTAATATGAACCTTAAATACAACGCGTAGAAGCTATAATTCTTGAAACAAGTGCATTTTTATTTATTAACGTCATTAAAACCATCCCTTACTAATATGAACCTTAAATACATTGCGTAGAAGCTATTTCCCCAGCGCTGGCACGGCACGAGTACAAAAGAACGTAACATTCCTTTTTCAAATTTTGATTTATTCTACTTTGGTTGTGATGACCATTGACATTTATCAAAAACCAGACTAAACGTGCGTTGCTCGCGTTTAAAAATCTACTTTATGTGGTAGGCGTAAGATCGAATTTGTGTTTAGTCAATCAATATTTGTAATTGTTTGTTTCTTTTTAACCGACTTCCAAAAGGAGGAGGTTATTTTAGTTTGACTTACTGACGACACTTATTGATGTGTTATTTGCAAGAAACTGTGCATCTTGGTTTTTTTAATACGTCAATGACGATAGCGCAATAAATAAATATTGTATTTAACCACATTTAAAATGCTAGTACTATTATACTGATAAATAAAGCAATTCGTGCGAAATTATTCCCTAACCATTGCAAAATATTAAAAAATGCACAACGTTATTGTTCAAGTTTACATTTCTGCCGGCACTCCCGGAGTGCAACCCGTTCTTTTTTATCTTTGTTTTACGTAAAGTAAATCCCTTTTATTTTAGCCACTTATGTGGCTGACTGTACCTAATAAAAAATACATATAATTTTTTTTATTGACAGAGTAAACCTCAAAAAATATCGTAAAATGGCACCCGCCTTGTGGGTATCCTTGTGCTTATTTGACCTAATTTATCAGACCTTAAGAATGAGTATGACCTTTAAGTGTGATCTATTTTCCTTTCACACTTCAAATCTGGCTTAGGAAGGCAAAAATACCTAGATGCTAAAATTTCCATAAAAATAAGGTCCTATATTTTATATAGTATATTTGAGACGAGAAGCAAACATTGAATACCCTCCGTAAAGAGGCCACTCTAACCTAACAAACTATATAATCATATTTGATTCCTAGGTTAGTTAAATTAAAATTCAACTTTTAATGATTTAAGTTTTGAGCATGATCTTTCCCGTGGAGCAATGCAGGTTAGTGGGTTACCAGAATTACACATCAGAGTATAATATCTCTATTTGCATAATGTGAAAATACTTTCGATACTTTACTAAATACCTTGACGCCTTCTTGCAGAAATGCCTTAACAATCGCTGCTCCAATGCCATTTGCACCGCCAGTCAATAGCACAACTTTATGCTTTAAATCAAACATGTTCACACTACAACGTACGATTTAACAATGCGTCATCAGAACTTATTGCTTATACTTGCCACTATTCTACAGGCAGCAGAGATCGTAATTTTTCTTATTTAATATAAAAAAGGAATAAGAACTGTTTCTTGAATTTCTTGGCTCATGACGTCAGATTCCATACCCCCTCCTGGTATTCAGTCCATTGAATATAATACCGTTTTTATCTCCATAAATGCTGGCTTGAATCAAATGTAAATTTGGAAAAAAAATCAACCCTAAGGGTGGGAAAAAAGGGGAGATTTATTGTTTACTCACAGATTTTAATGCTGAGTTGTGTATTAAAAATTAAGCATGTAGTTTATAGCCAAAAAAAAAATAAAAAATAAAAACTTTTTAACAAAAAACAATTAAATCGCCGAAATAGCTGAAAAGCAAAAAATAACAAACGTTTTTTATTTAACCATAATAACCAAGTTCTTAAAAATGTTTATTATTTTTGCTTTTCAGTTTTATCGGCAGGTATTTTTTTTTGTTAATTATAATAGGCTTCGTGATATTAAATTTATTTGTAATATATAGGATTCTATGTACTCTTACATCATCATTGTCATCAGCCACATGACGTCAACGATTTCCAGACGGACCTATTAAAAGTGGCATGCATCCATCATGTACTCTTACAGGAATTATAAATTTTGTAATTTCAGAAGTTGATAGGTAATTTTTGGCGCTAGAAGCGGATGTCGATTATTAGTGCTCATAGGCCGCCTTTTAGCACAGTAATCCACGATTTACTAATGATTGTAGATAGATATTTCTAATTCTATTTTTTTTACTAATTAACTGATTAGCTGTTTACTGACAGTAAGTATTTAATTACATTGGTCCTGCAGAATTAAGAACTTTATTTAGAAGCTCCTAGATGGCCAGATTTCAAGCATAAATTCGATAACAGTGCTAAATTATATATTTTAAATTAGTAGTATATCGACGGTAAAAAGCGATTTTGTCGTATCTCGAAATATCTAACTTTACACCAGAGCCAAAAGACGATTTAAAAAATTCATAACTCGTAAATTTATGAAGATAGAAAGTTGAGATTTGGAACATATTTCTATAAATCTAAACCTTACTTTCCACGGTTAACCGGAATATTGTAGTTACTACTTCATTGATTTTGTACTAGTTACAGCAGTCGATGTTTTAATGTCGAGCAGCAGACATGTTTTATCTGTGAGGTGAAATGTATGACCAACTAAGATACATAAAGATTTCGATACGACGGATCTGCTGTATCTCAAATAAAAACAATGCGAATCATGTTAATTTTGCTGTATATGATGTATTCGAACTAGTTTATGAAAAAAATACGTCTTACATACAATCAGTATCATAAAAGTTATAAAAATAAAATGCTGTATCTTTTACTAAACGCTTTTATTTTCTTTTTAAGAGTGTAATGACAAAAAAAACAAAATAAAGAGTAATTTTTCTATTCAACTCTAACTCTATTCGTCTCCTGTTGTTGGGGGCGGGGGGTGGGGGGGCTCAGAATCCCCCAAGCACCGAACTACGCTTACGGCATCAATGGCAGTGACTATCCCGCCCTCACACCCGGCACTGCAACTCTTGTAAGCCAGGATCAACAGTGGCACGCATTTTATGATACCGAGCGGTGAAGCTCGGCGAATCTAAGGGAACACTAATCTGTCTTTAACCCGCAACGAAATCAATCAAATAGAAACATAGGGAGGAGTTGGAAAAAATTGACCCGGCCCCTTTGAAAAATAATAAAAGTTTTAATTTTTATTTCAGAAAATTATATTTAAGCTTAAAAGCAACATAGTCAGAAAGGAAAATTTGATTATTCTGTAACACGAAATTTTACAGAAAAAGGTGCTAGAAAAACTCATGGTTTGTATCTGTGAAATCTAAGTCATTCTAGGTATATGTGGGCGCAAATTAATATTTAGTGATTATATTATTATGAAAATGTCTAGAATATTTAAATTTGATATTTAAATAGTTATTTACAACCACAATGCTGTTATCAAATTTCAGTATAAGTTAGAAACTGTATTGACTATTTGAGTGTTTGGAAAACGTTGGATATTTATTTAATTCATTATTTAATGATTTAAACGTCTAAAATAAAATCAATTAGAATTGTTAATAATTCTAATTGATTTCTTTGTCGTTATTTTAATCTATAAGTAAAATATTCACAACTTGTTAATAGCTTCATCTGTTGGCAAGTTATGTAAAATAACGGAGTTTGCTTACTTAAATGTTATTTATGTAAAATATTATCATCTGGAGTTATGAAAAATTCATTATAATATCAATTTTGAATATTCAGCTATAACCCAAGATTTATTGTACAGTAATTTCAAAGGAGGTTGCAGTTATTATAACATTTATATTCACTTTGAATGTCTATTTGATTAAAAAAGAATCTAGTCAGTTCAAGATTCAATTGACTGCTGTCCCAAAAGTCAACTGGGAAGAAAACTAAGCAATATTCAGTTTGTATTTTCATTACGATGGATTCCGAACACGAAAACCCTGGCACCTCGCTGACATATACCTACTATTTGAATTTGTATTGAAAAATAAAATATTTTTTGATAGAAGTGTTTTATTTGTTCTTACCGCATACCGCGAGAATGAGAATTAGAATGGTCTTATGACTCTGAACGTAAACTTATAGGATCGTCGGGGTAGTGTCACGCTAGGACAATCGTCGGGGTAGTGTCGCCCAAGGATAACAGCTTAGGTCTATATTATAATATAAAAGACACCATCATTTGGGTAGAACAGCCTAATGCTCACTGTTGAGTCGTTAATCTAATCTCTAGAACATCATACGCAGTTAGATTAGACTTTGTAAACCAAAGTCAAAAGGTATAGATTTCCCGAGTTTCTAGTAGATCCTGAAATCAGGTGGAAATCTGAATGTTCCATTATGTAGCACTGATGAATGATTTATTAAATCAGGAGATAAACATTCCTTTCCTTTAGTAGAATCGCAAATTTGCATGGGCTTTTTGCGTCACACACATATTACATTAATATAGGTATTCGTTTTCAAGACTAAACATCTTATATTTATCATATTTTGAGGTCCATTAGAAGTCTATAGATAGATATTATATCAAGAAACTAAGCACATTCTATCAAATCTGTCGAAAGGCACCTACTCATTTTATGATAGCAATATGACAAATCTACGTTTCCGTGATTTCTGACTTTTTTATAAATAAATGGTTTCATATACCTATTTATCCCTTACCATCGATTGGAAGTCCCTGTTCTTTGTATAAAGGGTCACCATGGGATATGCATTATCTTTTATTCAATAAAAAATTGCTCAAATTTATGCATTGCTAATCGACTTTCGTAAGGGTACTTCTAAGTCGTCGAATGAAATTACTCATGTGATTCAGGTCTATAAAGTCTGTTCCATAAAATTATGAACCCTAAACCATGATATATTGAAATGGGACCAATTCGATACCCTATTCTACTAAATAAAAAAGGAATCAAGGAAATAGGCTCGCAATTTTGATAGAAATCAGTGTACATACAAAAAAAAATTACAAACACACGAATTGAGAACCTCCTCCTTTTTTGGAAGTCGGTTAAAAATAACTACATATTTATTATACATGATCTACACAGCAACAATACAACATCTACAGTCTACACATTCAGTACTAAACAGATAACAAAAAGAGAAATATAATATCACAGTGTCAAGAAGTTCTTATTAACAACCTTTTAAAAATGGGAAGAGATTTAGCCCTATGTCAATACACAGGTAACTGCTTCCACAAACGTGCAACCTGTACTGTTAATGTCAGGAATGCTAAGGAATTCCAAATTCCAAATTCGCGTATTCATAATTCTTCAGATATAGTACGTAACATAACTGGAGTGAAAAGACTCAAGAGCAGCACCATGATTGAGGGTAGAGGACCTCAATATCTATCGATACACTAGTTGATCTCTGTAGGTTAACATTTCGTAAATAAAAAGCTATGATTTTAGTCAAACTGAGTATAATAGATTTTAAGAAGAAACTAATTATGAAGCTCTTGATTTTTCCTCTTAATTATAACTGATAGTCTGCCTTTCAACCCAACTTACTGAGGGACAAAATATAAATCAATCAATAAGATCATTTTGGCAGGACCACGATGTGAATTTAGGTTCATGTATTTTACAGTAATATTTTATCATTGATCCTTACAGATATTAATTTTATAAATAAAAAATCTGGGATAACTTTTTCTTGTTTATTGACTTTTTTAACATTATTTTAGTTTTTAAAGACTGGCTCAGATAGTACCCTGTAAGCCTCCGTATGCTTATCAGTGATGTCTTCTGCAGGTTTGTCGGCGATTGACAACCAAATGGTTCCACTTGCTCCAAGTTTGTAAGCATCGATTACACCGCGAGCTGCGGATTGTGCTCTGCAACCATAAAATATAAATCAGTAAGTATAGTTTACTAGACACTCTTTAGGTACACAATATATTCATGATATCTCACCTAATTTTCATTAATTTGTGATATCATATTAAAAGTTAAGAGTCCATCAGTAAGTAACCTTATATTGACTATTTCTATTGCCAGGCAGCAATGTGCAAATACTATAACATTCCGTTTTGAAAGGCACTCTAGCTTCATTATTGGGCGTTATGAAATTTAAATCGAATGTCTTAGGATGACGAGTGCAGTGCTTGCCACTGCTATGCAATGCATAACATAGCATAGCTTTTAAATTTGGAATTCAGAGTGATATGATGTTTACAGGCAGTGGCACTCACCACCAGGCGAACGACATCCACGTCACGTCGTTAAGTAGTAATATTGTATAAACTTAATATCATGTTTCCAAACAAATCCAATTCTTACTTTTGTCCAGGACCCCTGGCAATGGCCTGTTCTAACTGACGTTCTATGCCTTCATCAAAAGATCCCATGTTCTTTGCATCGACTAGTCCAGTCTCGGTTATTCCGAAGCACAAAGTCAATACTCGTACACGCGTTCTGTCATAATAGTCGTTTGCCTAGAAGAAATTTACATATTAACAGCTGTACGTTTCTAAAATCCTTATTTTTTAATTAATGTCAGCACTTCCTCAATCTATCAAAGCAATCTCATAACAACACTGAAAAGTTTCCCAAACCTACAGGATCATTTTTATAATAAAAATGGAAAGCAAATCTTGTCTGAAATAGAAAACAATGTCTTACCCCAAGCGCAACGCTGAACTGCATAACCGCACTCTTCGTAGCACTGTAAATAGGTGTAGTGGGTGATACCACCATAGCAGCTACTGACGATATGTTTATGATGGCACCTCCCTTACCACCCTTGTCAGCTCGCATCAAATCAAGGGCTACTAACGAACCTGTTATAAGGGCTGTCTGTAATAGAAGAATTAGAAGTAATTAATTCTGTACACAGAATTTTTATTCTGGCTTTAATTAATCTTTGTGGTTTTAATTTCTTGACCACCGTAATATAATAAGAGCTTTGTGCAAAAGCATTTAAATAACACAATATTATTAATGATCTGTAATTCAGTGCACGAAAAGATCATAATGCATATGCATAGTTTTAAGTACCTAATATTTTAATTTCTATGATTTTGTGGTAGAAGTTTTTAATATGATATATATTTGTCGAAGCGTCGGGTCGTTTTGAAGTAGTAATCGTGGAAAACGGGTCGAGATGTCAAATTGTTAGTGGGGGTGACAATTACAAGTATATTACAGTACATAAGGCGCCTCGCCATTTGAATAGTCAGTCTTAGTATGGTCGTCGTTCAGTGTTCAGCTAGATATCAAACAGTCGCTATGGTAACTTAGTGGTTACTATGCTAGTCCTGAAAAAGTGATGAGAAAAAAAACGAATCATGAGGTGAAGAAATGAAGTTCAATTATGACTACTACGAAGTATTCTCTACGTTTTATTGGCCCCTGTGAAAAATTTGTCGACATATAATAACTGTTTTTGCATTGATTGATTCTCTACTTACCACATTTATATCAATTTGTTTTCTGTAAGTGGCCCAACTATCGTTCAGGATTGCTGCGCAATGTACAACCGCATACTCATTATTCTTGTCACTCAGTACTGATTTGTAGTTCGATGTCAGCTGAGCTTCATTAGTAACGTCGCATTTGACGAACTCCACTTTTCCTTTACCATATTTAGCGTTTAACTCATTTTGAAGTGGAACTGCATTCGCCTCGTCAATATCTAAGATGACTACACGCTGAAATTAATACAAAAAATTCAACTTACCATGCACTGAGTTAATACCTTAAAACTGAAAATCCTCATTTCAAAATACAGATCAGTGATAGCTTTCAATGAAAGACCATAGCTTAATCTGACGAAGATGAAACATTCAGTCAAAGCGGAAACAATATTACAATTATTTTGATTCCGTAAATCAATGAGTCGACATTTGTCACATTTTTAAATTGTATGCTTTAAAGGATACATTGAAAAGTGAAACAATTAAATAATAATATAAATACCCTTGCGCCTTCCTCCAAAGCAATTCTAACTATGAGAGATCCAATGCCCCTGGCGGCACCGGTGATCAGCACTACTTTGTCTTTCCACTCATACACCATTGTTGTACCGGTAAATCTTAATTAATGGCTTGGAATTGGCTCAAGAAATCTGTTTTTATTTGTTTCGATTATCTTATCATAAGTCATTATCAAAGTTCAAGATATAAAAAATATAGCTTTAGTCACTGACGGTCTCTGCCGTTTGTCTAAACATTATTTGATCAAAAACTGAATGTTGATACCTGATGAACTTTTGAAAAAACTTCCCTGATTTTACGCATTGAAAATATATAAAATATGTTGGTGTTCCGTAAATCGAAAAGCTAATTAATAAATTTACGCCATGGCTTTTGATTTCTGGTCTGTTCTCGTGGTAGAGGTAAGCTTATTTCTCTAGTTACAAGTAGTAAAAAACGGGACAAGTAAGACTCGCTGACCAAGGGTTACTTACAAACTTGTAGGTAAGGTATCTAAGTATATAAGTTCAATGGTTTGCCAAAACATTTAATAAATTAATGAAATTTAAAAAGTATATAAATTATCTTTTTTTGTGATTTAAGTGCATCTTTACAGTTCTCAAATTTATAAGTTCAAAAGTTCGTCAAAATAAATTAATCAAATTTAAGAAGTTTCTAATGGTAAATTCGCTTTTTTTGTTATTGTTCATGAACAAGCCACACTCAGCCAAGTGTGTGGTACCGTATCCAAAAGTTGGCAACACTGCGACACTACAATTCGCATCACTAATCAAGCCTCGTTCCATTTTACGTTTGCGGCGTGCGTCGGCCATATTCTTGCATTTTTCATTAACATTGTTATTTCCAAAATATATGTAATTTAAAATACAAATCATTATAAAAATGAAGCACTTTCATTCTTGCCAACGTATCAAGATTAGTCCTTCGAGCCGGATTACCAAAATCCACATGAAGAAGATGCCACGTGGTTAGCGGCGCAATGAAGTCCTCCTTGCACTAATACCGTATACTTTTCACGTCTTAATTTTAATTTATAATTATAAATTTACCCCTGCCTTCAAGTCATGGCTCATAATGTTATAGGTAACGAAATGTGTGTCAAGTCTGCTGAAGACTTGCATGAATTCAATAAAAAACGAGGCACCATTCGTGGAACTATCTGGAAAGACCAAGCGCGGTCAAATGACGTATTTTGAGTTGTTATGTTTTATTTATGTGTTATGTATATATTTGTGTTTTATTCGTTGTTAAAGTAAAGTAACAAAAGATAAGAATGAAATTATTAATTAGTAAAAAAAAAAGTTTTAATAAACACAATGAAGCACAGTGTTGACATTTCACCTTGTTAGCATTACAAGAACCGCACAAAGGTTTTTTACACGTGTTACAGTATTGACTGGTTTTGCACTTTTTCACATAAAACTGTCTCCTCTTTGTGCTTGGTTTCCAAGCTATGGAGGTATATCAATACTTGATTGTGAGGTGGATGGCCTTTCTACTTGGTTCTACTTCAAGCTCTGGGGGTATGTCAATACTCAATTGTGAGGTGGATGGCGTCAGTGGGTCATGAGTCTCTTGGTCAACTAACCCTCTTGTCAAGTCAAGAATAAACTTTGTCGGTTGGTGTTTTATATAAAATCCAGGAATTGATTGCTGCCAAATAAAAATATTATAAAAATCTTGCACGGGCCATCGGCGAAAAGGTGTTTTGACATCATATTTTTTTGCCATTAATTACTTACATTCCACGAAATGTAAGCATTCTTCAAGTGACCGCTACGGTCCTTCTGGGTAGGTAATCATATTTCATAAACATCTACCCAGCTACCA
The DNA here is from genome assembly GCA_947568825.1 of Sphinx pinastri. Lineage (NCBI taxonomy): Eukaryota > Metazoa > Arthropoda > Insecta > Lepidoptera > Sphingidae > Sphinx > Sphinx pinastri. The sequence goes on from OX387619.1 coordinate 15,463,666, forward strand.
GTATAATCAAATCAAAATAATGTAAACAATGTGGAATTATTAAAAGTCATGAAACGAGAATAATTCAAATGCAACAGTTTTTGAAATATGTGCTATCAAAAATGTGATTGCGGTCATTTGACCGCTTCGGTCTTTCTACTGTTAACGACAAATACACTTTTAGAGGTTTTTAGAGGATTTAACTTTTAGAGGTTTTTTTGTGTTCGCAAACGCAGTCGGTGGCATCTGCTCACTTCGAGATTTTGTTGCTCTACCTATATCACCAACCAAATTATGAGAAGTAAGCGTGTTATGCCTCCAACAGCGTTTGTGAACACTGTAAACTAAGATTATTCAAAACCAAAATAAAATATTCAAATTAAAATCTTGTTTCTATCTTTTCAGTTCTTCAATGAATTTAATAAAGATGGCAGATATTGACGCAGTCGGGTTTTTTGCTTTTTTTCGTTCAATATATCTTTTTTATTTCCATCTTTTTATTTTTTTGGGTAGATAATAGGTTTAATCCTGTTTTACCCGTTCCCGCGGGAATACCGGGATAGAAAGTATCTTATGTGTTCATCCAGATTATAAACTACCTACGTGCCAAATTTCAGCCAACCCGCCAAGCCGTTTTACCGTGAAGAAGTAATAAACTAACACAAACTTCGCATTTTTATTATGAGTGTGAAGTGTGATGTGATTTATTAGCATTCCCTATGCCAAACCCCAATAAAATATATAAGTTATATACAGGGTCATTTTGACACTGCGTTACTAAATGAAACCACATACATATATTCTTGAAAATAACACTTTACATTAAGTTATTTTAACCATAGATGCAAAATAAAAAAGTGTAAGTTTCGAACAAAATAAATATCAATAAAAAGTAACTTTAAGTTTACATGCCCTGATGCCACTACTACTACTCTTAAAGGATTTGTCGCAGCGGCAACATCACACTTTCAGTCAGAAAAACACTCACGCACACACCATATTCGCACTAAACTACTAAAATGATAAAAAATTCAGGAAAGTAAATTTGAGATTTTTGGTGTAAATATTAGTTTTTCATGGAAGATTTTTGGCATAATGTTAGCAGAGGCAAAGACCAGTATGTGGTTTCATTTATTAACGCTATGTCAAAATAACCCTGTATATACATTCGTAATCACCGTTAAAAATTCTTTATTTTGATACCACACTCGATTATGTATTTTGAAAACATTTTTTCCTTAATTTTTTTTTTTTTTTTAATTTTGATGTACCCAGTGTCACCCTTACGACTTAGACGATTGCATTGACACCACATACATAAAAATACGACAAGTGCAAGCCGTTTAGGCTCTAGGGCGTGCCAAATAAATATACATACATACATACGCTCGAAAAACATAACCCTCCTTCTTTCGCAGTCGGGCCAAAATGGGAAGAGATTTAGGTTAGTTAAAAATAACTACATTTTTATTATACATGATCTACACAGCAACAATAGAACATCTACAGTCTGCACATTCAGTAATAAACAGAAAACAAAAAGAGAAATAGAATATCACAGTGTCAAGTAGTGCTGATTAACAACCTTTTAAAAATGGGAAGAGATTTAGCCCTATGTCAATACACAGGTAACTGTTTCCATAAACGTACAACCTGCACTGTGAAAGACAGGCATGCTTAGGAATTCCAAATTTCAGATTCTCGTATTCATAATTCTTCAGAACATAAATGAAGTGAGAAGACTCAAGAGCAGCACCATGATTGAGGGTAGAGGATCTCAATATCTATCGATACACTACACACATCTATCGTTGACCTCTGTGGGTTAATATTTCGTTAATAAAAAGCTATGATTTTAGTCAAACTGAGTATAATAGATTTTAAGAAGAAACTAATTATGAAGCTCTTGATTTTTCCTCTTAATTATAACTGATAGTCTGCCTTTCAACCCAACTTACTGACGGACAAAATATAAATCAATCAATAAGATCATTTTGGCAGGACCACAATGTGAATTTAAGTTCATGACGTATTTTACAGTAATATTTTATCATTGATCCTTACAGATATTAATTTTATAACTAAAAATACTGTAATAACTTTTTCTTGTTTATTGACTTTTTTAACATAATTTTAGTTTTTAAAGACTGGCTCAGATAGTATCCTGTAAGCCTCCGTATGCTTATCAGTGATGTCTTCTGCAGGTTTGTCGGCGATTGACAACCAAACGGTTCCACTTGCTCCAAGTTTGTAAGCATCGATTACACTGCGGGCAGCGGATTGTGCTCTGCAATCATAAAATATAAAGCAGTAAGTATATTTTAGTAGGCACTCTTTAGGTACACAATATATTCATGATCTCGCACATAATTTTCATTAATCTGTGATATTATATGAATATTTAAGAGTCCATCAGTAAGTAACCTCATATTGACTATTTCTATCGCCAGGCAGCAATGTGCAACCACTATAACATTCCGTTTTGAAAGGCACTCTAGCTTCATTATTGGGCGTTATAAAATTTAAATCGAATGTCTTAGGATGACGAGTGCAGTGCCTGCCACTGCCATGCAATGCGTAACATAGCATAGCTTTTAAATTTGGAATTCAGAGTGATATGCTGTTAGCAGGCAGTGGTACTTACCACCAGGCAAACGACATCCACGTCACGTCGTTAAGTAGTAATATTGTATAAACTTAATATCATGTTTTTAAACAAATCCAATTCTTACTTTTGTCCACGATCCGTGGCAACGGCCTTTTCTAACTGTGACTCTATGACTTCATCAAAAGATCCCATGTTCTTTACATCGACTAGTCCGGTCTCGGTTAATCCAAAGCAGAAAGTCAATACTCGTACACGCGTTCTGTCATAATAGTCGTTTGCCTAGAAAATAATTACATATTAACAGCTGTACGTTTCCAAAATGCTTATTTTTTAATGAATGTTAGCACTGCGCCAATCCATTAAAGCAATCTCATACCTACACTGAAAAGTTTCCCAAACCTACATGATGATTTTTATGATAAAAGTGGAAAGCGAATCTTGTCTGAAATAGAAAACAATTTCTTACCCCAAGCGCAACGCTGAACTGCATAACCGCACTCTTTGTAGCACTGTAAATAGGTATAGTGGGTGATACCATCATAGCAGCTATTGACGAAATGTTTATGATGGTACCTCCCTTACCACCCTTGTCAGCTCGCATCAAATCAAGGGCTACTAAGGAACCTGTTATAAGAGCTGTCTGTAATAAAGAAGATGAATTAGAAGTACGTAATTCTGTACACAGAATTTTAATTCTGGCTTTGATTAATCTTTGTGGTTTTAATTTCTTGACCGACGTAATATAATAATAGCTTTGTGCAATAGCATTTAAATAACAATATTATTAATGATCTGTAATTCAGTGCACGAAATGATCGCAATACATAGTTTTAACTACCTAACATTTTAATATCTATGATTTTGTGGCAGAAGCTTTTGATATAAAATATATGTACATATCGGAGCGTCGGGTAGTTTTGAAGTAGTAATCGTGCAAAACAGATCGAGATGTCAAATTGTTAGTGGGGGTGACAATTGCGAGTAAATAAGGCGCCTCGCCATTTGAAGTGTCAGCATTAGTTTGGTGGTCGTTCAGTGTTCAACTAGATATCAAAGAGTCGCTATGGTAACTTAGTGGTTACTATGCTAGTCCTGATAAAGTAATGAGTGACAAATGAATCATGAGGTGAAGAAATAAAGGTCAATTATGACTATTACGATGCGAAGTATTCCCTACGTTTTATTAGCCCCTGTGAAATCCTCGTCGTTCTTGCAGTGATTGATTCTCTACTTACCACATTTATATCAATTTGTTTTCTGTAAGTGGCCCAACTATCGTTCAGGATTGCTGCGCAATGTATAACCGCATACTCATTATTCTTATCACTCAGTACTGATTTGTAGTTCGATGTCAGCTGAGCCTCATTAGTAACATCGCATTTGACGAACTCCACTTTTCCTTTACCATATTTAGCGTTTAACTCATTTTGAAGTGGAACTGCATTCGCTTCGTTAATATCTAAGATCACTACACGCTGAAATTAATACAAAAATTTCAACTTACCAACCACGGAGTTAATTCCTTTAAACTAAAAATCCTCATTTCAAAGTACAGATCAATGATAGCTTTTAATGAAAGACCATAGCTTAAACTGACGAAGATGAAACATTAAATCAAAGCGGAAACAATATTAAAATTATTTTGATTCCGTAAATCAATAAGTCGACATTATTTGTCACATTTTTAAATTGTACGCTTTAAAGGCTGAATTGAAAAGTGAAACAATTAAATAATAATATAAATACCCTTGCGCCTTCCTCCAAAGCAATTCTAACTATGATAGATCCAATGCCCCTGGCGGCACCGGTGATCAGCACTACTTTGTCTTTCCACTCGTACACCATTGTAGTACCGGTAAATCTTAATTAATGGCTTGGAATTGGCTCAAGAAATCTGTTTTTATTTGTTTCGATTATCTTATCATTAGTCATTATCAAAGTTTAAGATATTAAAATATAGCTTTAGTCACTGGCTTAACACAATATCAACATTTATCATAGGACATATGTCAACGAACATCTAACACTCAGAAATAAAATTCTGTTCCGCGAGTGCAGAGATAAAGGAAAAAGTCATGTATTTTAATATGTTTAGGTCAAGCACGGCAATATTCTTATGCGCAAGTCGGACATTTCCCCGGTGCTGGTGATACGTAACTCGCAAGACATGTCCAACAAAATTAAGTGAAGTGTTGTTTATTCATATGGCATAACTTTTCAAATCATTAATAATGATATAATTATCATTTATAACGCCTATTATGTTGATCTAGTTGTATATAGCTCCAGGACAAACAACAACATAATTTGGTATTCGTACAGTGAGTACAGAATGTGTGCCTTAATTAATGTCTATTATTATCTTCTCTGTGCTTTAATAGGTTGTGTTAAAATACTAATTACATTGACTACCCTACAGAAAACCTATACAATTAAGACAGATTCTCACTATCTGTATCAATTATATGTATTATTATATAAGTTTAAAAAAATTTAATTGGCATGGCACCATATTATTAATATTATTAAGTTGGTACTCCTTTTTTTATGATATAGTGGGCAAACGAGCATACGGTTCACCTGATGGTAAGTGATCACCGCCGCCCATGAACGTCTGCAATACCAGAGGGCACAGAGATGCGTTGCCGGCCTTTTAGGTGGGAATACGCTCTTTTTTGAAGGTCGCCAGGTCGTATCTGTCCGGAAATGCTGCTGGCGGCAATTGGTTCAATATTTTAGTAGTACGTGGCAAAAAATGACTGCCAAAACGTACAGTGGTGGATTGCCAACCTCCGAAGTGATGTGGATGGAATTTGGAGTGCTGCCGCGATGTACGGTGATGGAACTCAGCAGTAGGGATAAGTCCGAACAATTCTTCAGAGCACTCCCCGTGGTAAATGCGATAGAGAATGCAGAGCGATGCTACATCTCTACGCAAAGCCAAAGGATCAAGCCGATCGGAACGAATACGGTCATCGACGATACGAGCTGCCCGACTTGCAATCAGTATTTGTGCCCTCTTCTCTTACAAAAGATTATGATACTCGTAATATATCAATTGTTAATAATCAAGCGTCAGATTTAGTAATAAATGACATTCACTTAACAATAAACAATGTCGAGACCGAATTGAAAAGGTTGGATCCAACCAAAAGGGGCTGGTATTGATAATATTCCTCCATACTTTTCGAATCGTACTGCGAAATCGGTTTGTCATCCGATTCACTACATTTTTAACTTATGCTTAAAAGTTGGTATCTGCCCCCAAATTTGGAAAATAGCCGCGCATAGTCCCGGTTCATAAAGGAGGATCACAGAAAGACGTAGAAAATTATCGTCGTATCTCAATCTTATCCACTTTGTCGAAGCTCTTTGAGAGACTCATACATAACGCGTTGTACCCTTGTCTAAATAGTATCGTTATTCCGCAGCAACATGGTTTTGTACGACGTCGCTCAACAATCACAAATTTATTAGTCTATACAACTGAAATGTTTAATAACTTAGATAAGAATAAACAAACCGATAGTGTATATACTGATTTTCAAAAAGCCTTTGACAGAGTAGACCATAAAATCCTACTGGATAAGATTGCATTGAATGGTATTCGAGGTAATTTATTGCGATGGTTCAAGTCTTATATAACTAACCGTACTCAAAAAGTATCTGTCAAAGGTTATGAATCAGATGTGCACCCAATAACGTCCGGTGTTCCACAAGGATCTATATTAGGTCCATTGCTTATATGCGAACTGTTTACCTTATATATTAATGATATTACCTGTTGCTTTAAATTTTGTAAGTTTTTGTTATATGCCGACGATTTAAAAGTTTACCACGTTATTAACACATATCAAGACCATTTAGAATTTCAATCTGATTTAGAGAGATTCTCGGTATATTGTACAAAAAATAAATTAGTGCTTAGCGTAAATAAATGTAACTCCATTGTTTTTTTACGGAAAAGGAGCATAAGTAATTATACATATGCTCTTTGTAATACCGACCTTGATAAAGTTAAAGTAATAAAAGATCTCGGTATAATCTTAGATAGTAAACTAATCTTGGATACCCACGTTAAAGGTATAATAGTCCGTGGTTTTAAAATGTACAACTTTGTGATTAGATATTCTTGTAACTTTAAAAATGAACAAACATATCTTTTTCTGTATATAATGATATAATAATACCAGCCTTGTATTAAATACTGCCCACTGCTGAGCACGGGCCTCCTCTACTACTGAGAGGTGTTAGGCCTTAGTCCACCACGCTGGCCTCTTGCGGATTGGCAGACTTTACATACCCTCGAAATTCTTATCGAGAATTCTCAGGTATGTAGGTTTCCTCACGATGTTTTCCTTCACCTTTATAGCGAACGATAATTGATAAGCAATACACACATAACTTCGAAAAGTCAGAGGTGTGTGCCATGGGTTTTGAACCTCCGGACATTGTCTCTGCAGACCGTTCCATTCCCAACTAGGCTATCGTCCTTTTTCTGTACAAGTCAATAATTCGTTCGCAATTAGAATACGCCGTCCCAGTGTGGAATCCACTATACAGTTGTTATATTGAAGACATTGAAAAAGTTCAAAAAAGTTTTTACGGTGTGTACATTTTAAGTTACATTATAAATTACCCTATTATAAATTGTTGGAAAAATATAAACTCCTAGATTTAAAACCTAGGAGACAACAACTAGATATTATGCTTCTGTTTGATTTATGCCGGAATCGTTATGATTGCCCAGATCTGATCGGTGGACTCCGCTTAAAGGTGCCATTTAGATCGCATCCACGCGACACCATTAGTCATAAAACCTTTGCTATGACTGCCTGTCGTACGAAGTCAGGTCAACGATCACCTCTTTATCGTAAGACTAAGACATTTAATGATATAACATGTAACTGTTTAAATATATTTAACGACCGTAAGTCAAGTTTTAAGCGCACAGTATTAGACCTGCTGCTTGCGGCCAATCGTAATGATTTTGTGGCAACATAAATAATTATTTATAGGAATATTTATTTATCATTTAGTTTCATGTTTAGAGTTATGTATTGTTTAATAATGCATTACACATTACACCGTGTGACTCAACTTTTATAGTACTAATGTATAGTACCTACGTATTTCGTATAATAAGTTATTGTTAATTTTGAAAAAATAAACTAAAGATAATATGTGAGTTTAACAGGTCAAGCTTATTAGTTTTATTAATATTGATTATATGCACCCATTAGAATGAATTTTATATGAATAGTAAATTATACATATTTAAAACTTACTACATTAAATGCGTCATGCAGTGTTATTTTTCATAATGATTAAAATCTTCTTTTTCTCAACATAATGTATAGTAGATTAAAAAAAATCTGCGGTCAATAATGTGGGTGTCACAGTTACTTTAAGTATTTCTATTTAATTTTGTATTAACATACTTGTGATACTGTTCATTGGTCCTAATAAAAAAAAAGCAATGAGAGGTGTCAAGGGACACCCGGATGGAACGAAGGTCCTTTCGATTAATTAGTGAAGGAATTGTAATAAAATTTTAATTATATAACAGAGTGTGTATATATATAAATATATAAATATTTTCCTATTTCCGTTCCAATACATAAGTTTCTAGAGAAAAAAACAAATAAATACGTGTGGCACTCGGAGACTACCGCGGTAAAGCTATTGCATAGCATTTTTATCACAAATTTTTATTCACTAAACACAAATTCGATCTTACGCTTACCACATAAAGTAGATTTTTAAACGCGAGCAAAGCACGTTTAGTCTTGTTATTGATAAATGTCAGTAACCAAAGTAGAATAAATCAACAAAATTTGAAAAAAGAATGTTACGTTCGATTCTTTTGTACTCGTGCCGTGCCAACGCTGGGGAAATAGCTTCTACGCAATGTATTTAAGGTTCATATTAGATTAGTAAGAAATGGTTTTAATGACTTTAATAAATAAAATAAATAAAAATATACTCGTTTCAAGAATTATAGCTTCTACGCATTGTATTTAAGGTTCATATTAGTAAGATAATAGAAAAAAGTGTCGTGACAACTTTCCGTCCAGCCCCCTTTCACAACGCGCGATAAGGAACTTCGTTCCAAAAAAATTTAAACCACTGGGCAACCAATATCACTACCTCAACTGACTTCGTTTGTCTAGATATCATTTGTACAAAAACTGAATGTTGATACCTTTTGAGTATTAACCAATGGAGATGGTATGGCAATAATATGCAAACGATTTTTTGTCAATCCTAGGGGCCTTGCCTGACCTAACCGACTTTAGGATTTCTGTGACATAACTTTTTTTTTATATTTATTGTCATAAAATCCCTTTTAGGCTGTATAGTGCGGAATACCTGAAAGTTGACGCATAATTAATTTTGACAACCTAACACAATGTTTTCCGTTATTCGTGTATTTATTTACGTATTTTTAACACAAACTTCGCATTTATATTGTGAGTGTGAAGTGTGATTTATTAGCATTCCCTATTCCAAACTCCAATAAAATATATAAGTTATATACTTATAAATGTATAAGTTATATAAGATACATTCGTAATCACCGTTAAAAGTTTTTTATTTTGATACCACACTCGATGTATTTTGAAAACATTTTTTTTTCCTAATTTTGTTTTTTTTTTAATTTTGATGTGCCCATTGTCACCCTCACGACTAAAACGAATCCATTGACACCACATACATAAATTTACGACAAGCGCAAGCCGTTTAGGCTCTAGGGCGTGCCTAAGAAATATACATACATACATACGCTCGAAAAACATAACCCTCCTTCTTTCGCAGTCGGGTAAAAATGGGAAGAGATTTAGCCCTATGTCAATACACAGGTTACTATTTCCACAAACGTACAACCTGCACTGTAAAAGACAGGCATGCTTAGGAATTCCAAATTGCAGATTCTCGTAGGGTCATTCGGCCTAAAAGTACGCACTTTTTTTTCTATCGTCTACACAGTCAAAAATATAGTGTCTTGGAAAACGTTTTAACATTCTATGTAAAGTAAATTTATTCTACTTTCATTATTTAATGAGTTTTTGTTCATTGCTTCATTGTTTTTTTTGCTATACATGTTTAAGTGCATGGGGAGAAATGCGTACTATTGACCCGTTATGTGGGTAAAACTACGCAGAGTGTTTATGGAGAATATTTTTTTTCTGTATAAGGTCTAAAAATTTTTACAAATAATATTCGACTTAATTGTAGCTTAAAGAAGAAAAAACCGTGCGATCATTGTAATGAAGTTATAACAGGGTGCGTACTTTTAACCTCGTACTCTTACCCAAACAGGGAATATTTTAAACAATCACAGGTTAGTTGAGACGCATTTATTTTCTAGGACAGAATTAATAACTAAAATAAATACTATAATAATCATTTAAACTTAACATAATTAACGGGCTTTTGTAAATTGATGCATCATCTAGCCAGACACTTTTTTCCCAGTACAAAATATTGGTAACTAATCAACAAAATCACGTTGATCACCGTTTTTCGCTAAACAAGTGAGGCTTGGTAAAATAGCTTGTGGCTCTGACATCGTCCCTGACGCGCCCCTGATCTAGCCGAAAAAGTGTCTGAGCCCCCTCAATAGGTTCCGAGATATTGACCATGCGAACTTTTACCCACTGCGTGCTGTTGCCCCGAATGACCCTATTCATAATTTTTCAGAACATAACTGGAGTGAGAAGACTCAAGAGCAGCACCATGATTGAGGGTAGAGGACCTCAATATCTATCGACACACTAGTTGCCCTCTGTAGGTTAATATTTCGTTAATAAAAAGCAACGATTTTAGTCAAACTGAGTATAATAGATTTTAAGAGGAAACTAATTATGAAGCTCTTGATTTTTCCTCTTAATTATAACTGATAGTCTGCCTTTCAACCCAACTTACTCAGGGACAAAATATAAATCAACCAATAAGGTCATTTTGGCAGCACCACAATGTGGATTTAGATTCATGTATTTAAGAATAATATTTTATCATTGATCCTTACTGATATTAATTCTGTAAATAAAAATTCTGGAATTACTTTTTCTTGTCTATTTACTTTTTTTACATAATTTTAGTTTTTAAAGACTGGCTCAGATAATACCCTGTAAGCCTCCGTATGATTATCAGTGATGTCTTCTGCAGGTTTGTCTGCGATTGACAACCAAACGGTTCCACTTGCTCCAAGTTTGTAAGCATCGATTACACTGCGGGCTGCGGATTGTGCTCTGCAACCATATAATAAAAAAATTGTACCTAGCTATATTTTAGTAGGCACTCTTTAAGTACACAATATATTTATGATCTCGCACATCATTTTCATTAATTTTTTTTTTTTTTTTTTTTTTTTTTTATTGCTTTGAATGACGAGACGAGCATGCCGTTCGCCTGATGGTAAGCGATACGACCACCCATAAACAGTAGCAACACCATCCAGCACCTTGACTGACAAAGTACTGAGTGGCATTCCACTGCGCTCGTCATCCTGAGACATAAGATGTTAAGTCTCATTATGTCCAGTAGTTATACTGGCTACAATGTCCTTCAAACCGAAACACAACAGTGCATGCACACTGTTGCTTGGCGGTAGAAATAGACATTGCGGTGGTACCCACCCAGACGGCCTCTTACATAATGAGAGACCTACCACCAGTAAAATTTGTGATATTATATGAATATTTAAGAGTCCACCAGCAAGTAACCTCATATTGACTATTTCTATCGCCAGGCATCATTGTGCAAGCACTTACATTCAGTTTTGAAAGGCACTCTAGCTTCATTATTGGGCATTATGAAATTTAAATCGAATGTCTAAGATGACGAGTGCAGTGCCTGCCACTGCCAAGCAATGCGTAACATAGCATAGCTTTTAAATTTAGAATTCATGCTGTTAGCAGGCATTGGCTCTTACCACCAAGCAAACGACATCCACGTCACGTCGCTAAGTAGTAATATTGTATAAACTTAATACCATGTTTTCAAACAAATCCAATTCTTACTTTTGCCCACGATCCATGGCAACGGCCTTATTTAACTCAGATTCTATGACTTCATCAAAAGATCCCATGTTCTTTGAATCGACTAGTCCGGTCTCGGTTAATCCGAAGCACAAAGTCAATACTCGTACACGCGTTCTGTCATAATAGTCGTTTGCCTAGAAAAAAAATCAAACTAACAGCTGTACGTTTCCAAAATCCTTATTTTCAAATGAATGTTAGCACTTCCTCAATCCATCAAAGCAATCTTATTCCTAAACTGAAAAGTTTGCCAAACCTACATGATGATTTTTATAATAAAATTGAAAAGCGAATCTTGTCTGAAATAGAATACAATTTCGTACCCCAAGCGCAACGCTGAACTGCATAACCGCTCTCTTCGTAGCACTGTAAATAGGCATAGTGGATGATACCATCAAAGCAACTATTGACGAAATGTTTATGATGGCACCTCCCTTACCACCCTTGTCAGCTCGCATCAAATCAAGGGCTGCTAACGAACCTGTTATAAGGGCTGTCTGTAATACAGAAGAAGAATTAGAAGTAAGTAATTTTGTACACAGAATTTTAATTCTTGCTTTGAATGTTTGTGGTTTTAATTTCTTGACAGCCGTAATAGAATAATAGCTTTATGCAATAGCATTTAAATAACACAATATTATTAATGATCTGTAATTCAGTCCACGAAAAGATCATAATGCATATGCATAGTTTTAACTACCTTATATTTTAATATCTATGATTTTGTGGTAGAAGCTTTTAATATAATATATATATGTCGAACCGTCGGGTCGTTTTGAAGTAGTAATCGTGCAAAACGGGTCGAGATGTCAAATTGTTAGTGGGGGTGACAATTACAAGTATATTACAGTACATAAGGCGCCTCGCCATTTGAATAGTCAGTCTTAGTATGGTCGTCGTTCAGTGTTCAGCAAGATACAAAAGAGTCGCTATGGTAACCTAGTAGTTACTATGCTAGTCCTGACAAAGTGAAAAACGAATCATGAGGTGAAGAAATAAAGGTCAATTATGACTATTGCGATGCGAAGTATGCTCTACGTTTTATTGGCCTCTGTGAAATCCTCGTCGATATATATAAGTTTTTGCATTGATTGATTCTCTACTTACCACATTTATATCAATTTGTTTTCTGTAAGTGGCCCAACTATCGTTCAGAATTGCTGCACAATGTATAACCGCATACTCATTATTCCTGTTACTCAGTACTGATTTGTAGTTCGATGTCAGCTGAGCCTCATCAGTAACGTCGCATTTGACGAACTCCACTTTTCCTTTACCATATTTAGCGTTCAACTCATTTTGAAGTGAAACTGCATTCGCTTCGTCAATATCTAAGATGACTACACGCTGAAATTAATACAAAAATTTCAATTTACCAGGCACTGAGTTAATACCTTAAAACTAAAAATCGTCATTTCAAAATACAGATCAGTGCTAGCTTTCAATGAAAGACCATAGCTTAAACTGACGAAGATGAAACATTGAATCAAAGCGGAAACAATATTGAAATTATTTTGATTCCGTAAATCAATGCGTCGACATTATTTGTCACATTTTTAAATTGTATGCTAAATTGAAAATTGAAACAATTAAATAATATTATAAATACCCTTGCGCCTTCCTCCAAAGCAATTCTAACTATATTAGATCCAATGCCCCTGGCGGCACCGGTGATCAGCACTACTTTGTCTTTCCACTCGTACACCATTGTTGTGCCGGTAAATCTTAATTAATGGCTTGGAATTGGCTCAAGAAATCTGTTTTTATTTGTTTCGATTATCTTATCATAAGTCATTATCAAAGTTCAAGATATTAAAATATAGCTTTAGTCACTGCCTTAACACAATATCAACATTTAAACCACTGGGCAACCAATATCACTATCTCAACTGACATTTAAATCGGTCAAAAACTGAGTGGTAATACCTTTTGAGTATTTAACCAATGGAGAATATGGTATGGCAATAATGTGCAAACAATTTTTTATCAATCTTAGGGGGCCTGGCCTTTTTATTTTTTTGGTTTTGCGGAGAAAGTGCGTTACCACTACCGCCCGGCCTTCGTGGGGGGCGACCGAGCGGTTATGTTGGGTTCACCGTGCCTTAAGATCCGGCGTTGAGCCGCCCGGAGAGATGGAAAACGTCGGGCGACCCCCAGGCCGAGTCCCTAACCTATGTACACCGCACGGCATACCAACTAAAACTCCGCGGTGGCCATCTTCGGCGCATTAGCGACGGCTGCGGGCTTCCTCTGACGAAAAGTATCTAAGTTGTCGTCCGCAACCGCCCCTACGCGGTGCCGCTTGGTGCGGCCCGTCTCCTGTTGTGGGGGGGCTCAGATGCCCCCGCGTACCGAAGGACGCTCTCAGCGTCAACGGCAGTGTGAGGCCTACCTGCCACGCTGCCGTCCATCACGGGGGTCGCAACAATGTGCTAAAAGAAACACAAAACTAAAGACGGACGGCCCCCTGCCGCCCGCCCGCGACCCCCGGTGGCCTCTATTAGTCGCCTTTTACGACAGGCAGGGGATACCGTGGTGGAATTCTCCAAACGCCCCCAATCCACAGGGCGTAGGGGGCCTGACCTGACATAACCGACTTTAGTATTTCTGTGACATAACTTTTTTTTGAATATTTATTGTCATAATAAATAATAGTTTAAAAAAACTAAAAAACACGCTTTATAGAAAATCCAACTAAAAAATAGAAAATAAAGTTGAATTAAAAAAATGTATTTTATTGTAAGAAAAGGTTTGAAGGACATTGTAGCCAGTATAAATACAGGACATAGTGAGACCTAACATCTTGTGTCTCCCCCCCCCCGAGGCGCAGTGGAATGCCCCACAGTACTTTGTAAGTCAAGGTGCTGGATGGTGTTGCTACTATTTATGGGTGGTCGTATCGCTTACCATCAGGCGTACGGCATGCTCGTCTCGTCATTCAAAGCCATTAAAAAAAAAAATTAGAGGTGTCAAGGGACACCCGGATGGAACGAAGTTCCTTTCGATTAATTAGTGAAGGAATTGTAATAAAATTTTATTTATATAACAGAGTGTGTATATATATCTTAATATATATAAATCTCGTGTCACAATGTTTGTCCTCAATGGACTCCTAAACCACTTAACCGATTATAATACAATTCGCACACCATGTGCAGTTCGATCCAACTTGAGAGATAGGATAGTTTAAATCTCAAATTATAGTCGCAATTTTAATTTATTGCTAATTATTTGTCTGTTATTATTTGACAGTCACAATTATCTGTTAACTCCAAATGATTCTAACAGATGTCGATACCTTTCGACTGGGTTGAGTAAGTAATCAATAGATGGCGCTGCTATGGTAATGATAACAGATGTCGATACCTTTCGACTGGGTTGAGTAAGTAATCAATAGATGGCGCTGCTATGGTAAATCTACGAACGTGTCATATAAGCTACGGGTAGATTATGTATACTTTTTATACCGGGAAAATATAAAGCGGGACTTTTATACCGGGAAAACTCATTCACGCGGGCGGAGCCGCGGGCAAAAGCTAGTAAATATATAAATATTTTCCTATTTCCGTTCCAATACATAAGTTTCTAGAGAAAAAAGCAAATAAATACGTGTGGCACTCGGAGACTACCGCGGTAAAGCTATTGCATAGCATTTTTATCACAAATTTTGATTGACTAAACACAAATTCGATCTTACGCTTACCTCATAAAGTAGATTTTTAAACGCGAGCAAAGCACGTTTAGTCTTGTAATTGATAAATGTCAGTAACCAAAGTAGAATAAATCAACAAAATTTGAAAAAATAATGTTACGTTCGATTCTTTTGTACTCGTGCCGTGCCAACGCTGGGGAAATAGCTTCTACGTAATGTATTTAAGGTTCATTTTAGATTAGTAAGAAATGGTTTTAATGACTTTAATAAATAAAATAAATACAAATATACTCGTTTCAAGAATTATAGCTTCTACGCATTGTATTTAAGGTTCATATTAGTAAGATAATAGCAAAAAGTGTCGTGATAACTTTCCGTCCAGCCCCCGTTTCACAACGCGCAATAAGGAACTTCGTTCCAAAAAAACTTGAAAAACAATTCACAAGTTATCAAATTATAATCACAACCCTTATCAATTAACGTATCTGCAATAGCGTCGCACATTTTATCAACTTTTATGGACTTGTTTGTTTTCCAATGTCATTTACATTTAAAACGACAAAATGTTTTTGACAACCACCGTCGTCGTCACCTCAGCGCGATCGCATACGTTTTTGTAGTAAATATTTTATTCCCGAACATATTAACGACAGACTTAAATAACACCTATTAATGCCATTCCCTTATTTAACGTAGAAAGTTCAAATAAACAAAGAAAGAGATTTGAAACTAGAAATTACACCCTCTTGTAGCATTACTGTACCCTATATTTTTAAAGCAGTTCGCTCTTCTAACGTTTTTATTTATTTATTTATTCACAAAACCAACACCTTTACTGTATAACAAATAATAATAAATAACCCCCGACACAAATAATCTCTAAAAAGTAAAATAATAAAAGTGTCTTTGTCGTTTAAGTACCTAGTAATATTTTGACCCAAGCGTCGTCGCGTCGGGGGACCGCTGAAGAAGCATTTTCATCTCCCTGGTCCGGAGTTCGGTTCCCCGATGTGAGGACGCTTGGGTCAAAATATTACTAGGTAGGTACTTAAAAGACAAAGAAATATTTATCATCTAACTTTTTAGAGATTTTTTGTGTCATTAAATTAACGGGGGTTATTTAAATTTTTATTTCAAACTTTTTAAATTACTTTACTATCCATCATGGGGCTTTAATAATCAACTTTCTAACACCTACTTGATGAGACCATCCTTATGAGCCCAAACACGCTATATCTGCTATAAGTTTCTAAGGAGTTGGGTATCCCTCAGACTAGTTGATGCTGCAGCATCAGCCCATGTTTAAAAATATTTCCGAAACCACAATAAACCAAATTTAAATTCAATCGGGCTTTTTAAATTGGAAAGAGCTGATAATCTTCAAATGCCTGAACAGATCTTTATAAATTATAGCTAAGAACCATCGCGATCACATCAGCTTTCAAACAAAAAACCGCGTCAAAATTGGTCCATTCGTTTGAGACCTACGATGCCACAGACAGACATACAGATACACAGATACACACCCTAAACTTATAACACCCCGCTTTTTCTGTCGGGGCCTAAAAACAGTAACATAAAGAAGATAAGTTTATTAGCCAAATATGAGAAAAATTGTATGTGATGACTAGCCAAGTCAACTCTTGAGCTTAAATTTATACTAAGTTATCTGCTTTGTGTAAATAATTTGACTGTTTAAATATAAGAAGTTATATTTTAAATTTCATACATTGTCGTAGCACAAAAAGAAAGAAATATTAGTTTAAATTTATTTTAGAATGGAGTGGTTTTTTTTATGGCATTAAATGACGAGACTAGTATGCCGTTCGCCTGATGGTAAGCGATACGACCATCCATAAACAGTAGCAACACCATTCAGCACCTTGAGTTACAAAGTACTGTGTGGCATTCCACTGCGCTCGTCATCCTGAGACATAAGATGTTAAGTCTCTTTATGTCCAGTAGTTACACTGGCTACAATGTTCTTCAAACCGAGATACAACAGTGCATGCACACTGCTGCTTGACGGTAGAAATAGACATTGCGGTGGTACCCACCCAGACGGACTCTTACATATGAGAGACCTACCACCAGTACATTGCGGTGGTACCCACCCAGACGGACCGTGTGTTCTTAGAAACAATGTTCAGGATTATCTACAGGGCTTGGCACCCATTTATATTTTAATTATTTTGTCGGTGAAGTCGACAAGCACGCATATTCTTAATATTGGTCTTGGCTTCCATATTTCACATTTATGTTTTTGATGGGATAAATTTAACATAGACTACACTCGCAATCTTGCACAATAGCAGCTCTCTTTCTTTTACACACGCACACACACACAAACTCACACACTCGCACACACATATATACACTTACAGACACATTGTACATAGACACAAATTCATATTGCAACTTTTATATAAGTAGACTTTTTTTTTATATTGGGAACTTACCTCATCTTGTGAACCTATTTAATGTATTGTATTCCTCCGACAATTTACTATCTATTAATAATTAGTGAAACCTATAATTGGCTCCTCTTAAGTTAAGTTAGTTTATAATTTAGTTATTAATCCCCGACAGAAAAAGAGGGGTGTTATAAGTTTAGGTTGTTTATCTGTGTATCTGTATGTCTGTTTGTGGCATCGTAGCTCTCAACCGAATGGACTAATTTTGACGCGGTTCTTTTTTCTTTGCTGATGCGATCGAGATGGTTCTTAGCTATAATTTATAAAGATCTGTTCAGGCGTTTGAAGATTATCAGCTCTTTTCCAACTTAAAAAGACCGATTGATTTTAAATTTGTTGTACTGTGACTTTGGCAATAATTTTAAATATGAGCTGATGCTGCAGCATCAAGTAGTCTGCGGGATACCTAACTCCTTAGCAACTTATAGCAGATATAGCGTGTTTGGGCTGATAAGGATGGTCTCAACCTGCATGATTATTTTTAGTTATGAAGTCTAAAAATTTTACGTGTTTTTATTTTTGTATATTTTGTAATTTGTCTATGTAAACTTTATATTGGGAAGTACATAATATACTTCCATATTCTAGAAATAGCCATATAAATAACAAAAACAAACCAATAAACTTTTTTACTTACCGGAGATACGATATCCCATCCTTTTTAAATGTTCTTGAGGTACAATTTAAAAAAAAATATTTTCGCATTTTCGACATCCATGCAATGTCACGTCGCGATACTAATTGAAATGAGCGCACATTTTGTGAATTGCGCGCTCTTTTTTCGCGGATGTTTTTGAGAAGTTGATTGTGTATCTTGTATCATTGGTGTATTTTAATACATCAATGATTTTAGAGTAATATTTTATCATTGATCCTTACGGATATTAATTCTATAAATAAAATTCTGCAATTTTTCTTGTTTATTTACTTTTTTGTACATAATTTTAGTTTTTATAGACTGGCTCAGATAGTATCCTGTAAGCTTCCGTATGCTTATCAGTGATGTCTTCTGCAGGTTTGTTGGCGTTTGACAACCAAACTGTTCCACTTGCTCCAAGTCTGTAAGCATCGATTACACTGCGGGCTGCGGATTGTGCTCTGCAACCATAAAATATAAATCAGTATGTATATTTTAGTAGGCACTCTTTAGGTACACAATATATTCATGATCTCTTACATATTTTTCATTAATATGTGATATTATATTATTAATAGTTAAGAGTCCATCTGCAAGTAGCCTTATATTGACTATTTCTATTGCCAGGCAGCAATGTGCAAATACTATAACATTCCGTTTTGAAAGGCACTCTAGCCTCATTATTGGGCGTTATGAAATTTAAATCGAATGTCTCAGAATGACGAGTGCAGTGCCTGCCACTGCCATGCAATGCGTAACATAGCATAGCTTTTAAATTTGGAATTCAGAGTGACATGCTGTTTACAGGCAGTGACACTTACTACCAGGCGAACGACATCCATGACACGTCATTAAGTAGTAATATATCATCATCATCATCATCATAAGCCATATGACATCTACCGCTGAACATAGACCTCTCCTAAAGATTTCCAGACGGACCTGTCAAAATGGCCTGCATCCAGTGTATTCCTGCGACCTTAATCAAGTCGTCTGTCCACCTTGCAAGTGGTAATATACATATTGTATAAATTTATCATCCTGTTTTCAAACAAATCCAATTCTTACTTTTGTCCAGAATGCACGGCAACGGACTGTTTTAACCTAGAATTCATGACTTCATCAAAAGATCCCATGTTCTTTGAATCGACTAGTCCAGTCTCTGTTACTCCGAAGCACAAAGTCAATACTCGTACACGCGTTCTGTCATAATAATCGTTTGCCTAGAAGAAATTTACATATTAACAGCTGTACGTTTCCAAAATGCTTATTTTTTAATGAATGTTAGCACTTCCTCAATCCATCAAAGCAATCTCATACCTACACTGAAAAAAATCCCAAACCGTGATGATTATTATAATAAAAGTGGAAAGCGAATCTTGTCTGAAATAGAAAACAATGTCATACCCCAAGCGCAACGCTGAACTGCATAACCGCTCTCTTCGTAGCACTGTAAATAGGTATAGTGGTTGATACCATCAAAGCAGCTGTTGACGCAATGTTTATGATGGCACCTCCCTTACCACCCTTGTCAGCTCGCATCAAATCAAGGGCTACTAACGAACCTGTTATAAGGGCTGTCTGTAATAAAGAAGAAGAATTAGAAGTAAGTAATTCTGTACACAGAACTAAGATTATTCAAAACTGAAATAAATTAAAATCTTGTTTCTATCTTTTCAGTTCTTCAATGAATTTAATAAAGATGGCTGATATTCACGCAGTCGGGCTTTTTGTTTTTTTTAATATATTTTTTTACAATACAACGATATTGCTGTGTATTCTTTTAAGTAGACTTTTTATTAGCATAATTACCCCACTTATTTTATTATTTAATACACTTGTTTAAGTCTGTTAGAAATCCATGTGATAAATAAACTAATATCCCAATGTTTGAAAAGCTGTGTCGTTTTAGCAAACTTGTCGCTAAAAAGTGTTTATCCTGGCAACACAGCGTGTTTATGCGAGAAAGTGCACGAATATTGTAATGAATAGCGTGCGAAAGAGACATAACGTATTTGATCCCTGCATGTCATTTACAATGTGTTAGTAACAAGATTAACGACTCTGACGCATTACAAAAAGTACCTAGAGAAGGCATAATAATGCGTTAGGTAGTATAAAGTATTTACGTAAAGCTACTTTAGATATGACGACCCGAAATATTTATGTTAAAATTAAAAAAAAATTAAAATATCATACAGAATCTAAAAAATATGATGTCAATAGATTAAATTTTTCTAACTTTTGTAATTAAGTATCTATTTCGGTAGGAAAACTAATTTATTAACGAAAACAAAGTTTATTATTGTAGCAAGTAGGCAAGTTAATCGCCTCTTCTAAACGCTCCACATCGTATCATCGGTGACCAGAGGTGGCGTGATGTGTGACTCACGCACTACGCAACACCTGCCCTCACCATAGTAAACTTATCTTACTGTACTGTGCCCTCACCAGTCACCGATGCGCTTGACCACGCCTACTCAAACGGACTAATTCAGGCGCTGTTATTACTTTTAGCGAATCTTTTCTTCTGATTTAGCAGCCATTAATATTTTTACCTGTTTTATACAAATACTGAGGTAACAGTGGGGGTGCATTTTTTATATCGATTTTTTACTATAAAAAAGACGTTGTAATGCTTAATAAATTACTGTCAACTACCAGCTGTTTGTTTGAATCATCTACATAACCCTGTCACGTCGCTTCAATTAACGAAATAAATAATTTTCTTTAAAGACAACAGCATAATACGTAAAAAATAATTAGTACCTTTCCATACATTTTATTTTATGTTGATGTTTATAGCGTAATAGTTAGGGGGTAGGGACTGTTCTAGTAGTAATATAAATGTATTTTTTAAATTCTACGTCTCAATGATCTAAGCGGCAATGCTGCAACTATGGGAGTAAATGTAATGCAAGTTAATTTGTGAGTTTTCCATCTTAATCCTGTTAGTCTAAGATCCGGCTGCAAAATCTCTACGTTCATCGCATAGTCAATCAAATTCTCATTTTTACATACATTTATGATTAGGAGAATACATTGATAAGCTGGCACACGCCATCCTCTTTTAACAAGTGGTTTTGCGCGCTAACACTCTAACTTTATCTCGAATACCTCGAGTGTTTAACAGCTAGCAACCCTAATTTGCAGCCATGTGTTCGCAGGCAGGATATATCATAATATTAAAAAAAAATAGCTTTAATTTAATATAAAAAAACATGCGTATACGTCATGAACGTACAAATAATCCAAAATATTACCTGTTTACACCTGGTTGCGAAGTAGTTGCGGCCGAGTGTGCAAAGGCACCCATTGATTTTCAAATTATTTACATACGTTGCCATGTGCCGATGATATTTTATTTAAAAAATAAGTGAATGAATTTTTTTGGGAATATTATTTAACATTAATTTTATTAAAATTACTTGCGGCCACTTATTGACTGGCACCCTGTTATCAATGTATTCTCCTAATCATAAATGTATGTAAAAATGTGAATTTGATTAACTACGCGATGAACGTTGAGATTTTGCAGCCGGATCTCGTACTATATGGGTTCTGTAATAACATCGTCAGCTGTGACGTAATTCATTTCATAAAGTCAAGCGCGTTAAAACACAGCGTGATCAAAAAACTATAAAACTATAATCGGGATTATTGGCGAAAGTATGCGTTATACATGGATAATTTTTTGCAACATGTTAGCAGAGGTCACGCTGAATATGTGGTTTCAATTTTAGTAAATAGTCAAAATGATACTGTGTATGTTTTTGCATTGATTATTTCTCTACTTACCACGTTTATATCAATTTGTTTTCTGTAAGTGGCGCAACTATCGTTCAGGATTCCTGCGCAATGTAAAACCGCATACTCATTATTATTGTCACTCAGTACTGATTTGTAGTTCGATGTCAGCTGAGCCTCATTAGTAACGTCGCATTTGACGAACTCCACTTTTCCTTTACCATATTTAGCGTTTAACTCATTTTGAAGTGGAACTGCATTCGCTTCGTCAATGTCTAAGATGACTACACGCTGAAATTAATACAAAAACTTCAACTTACCATGCACGGAGTTAATACCTTAAAACTAAATATCTTCATTTCAAAATACAGATCAGTGATAGCTTTCAATTTTTAAATTGTTTTCTTTAAAGGACAAATTAAAACAAATAATAATATAAATACCCTTGCGCCTTCCTCCAAAGCAATTCTAACTATATAAGATCCAATGCCCCTGGCGGCACCAGTGATCAGCACTACTTTGTCTTTCCACTCGTACACCATTGTTGTACCGGTAAATCTTAATTAATGGCTTGGAGTAGGCCCAAGAAATGTGTATTTATTTGTTTCGATTATCTTATCATAAGTCATTATCGAAGTTCAATATAAAAAAAATATAGCTTTAGTCATTGACTTAATACATTGTGATAATACCAACATTTAAACCACAGTTTTATTATTTACTTGCAGTTTTCAAAGGAGATGTCCACCTTTTGTATGAGTGCTGGGCCTCAAAATCTAACAAGGCTCAAACTTTAGGGATATTAAAGGGGCACAATATGGAACTTAGATCCATTAAAAAAAATTTTTTAGACCCCTCCATTCATAACCAACTTTTTGAAAACTTTCATATAAATAGTAGTTTTCAAGCCAAACAAAATTAGATAAATCTCAAAATCGGAGGTCTTTAAAATTAAACGATTTATTGCAAAAGGTTAGTTTTCAGTTCTATCCAAATATATCAACGGTAAAAAGCGATTTTGTCGTATCTCGAAATATCCAACTTTACACCAGACCCAAAAAAACTATTAAAAAAATTCATAACTCGTAAATTTATGAAGATAAAAAGTTGAGATTTGGAACATATTTCCATAAATCTAAACCTTACTTTCCACGGTTAACCAGAATATTCTAAAGTTACTACTTCATTGATTTTGCACTAGTTACAGCAGTCGATGTTTTAATGTCTAGCAGCAGAAATGTTTTATCTGTGAGGTGAAATGTATGATCAACTAAGATACACATAGATTTTGATGCGACGGATCTGCTGTATCTCAAATACAAACAGTGCAAAAACATGTTAATTTTGCTGTATATGATTTAATCGAACTAGTTTATGAAAAAATATGTCTTACATACAATCAGTATCATAAAAGTTATAAAAATAAAATGTTGTATCTTTTACTTTATTTATTTTTATTTTATTTTCAAGTAACACAGACTCATTTGGGTTAGTAAAATATACTTATATTTATGTTAGTAAGGCAACGGAGAGACAATTGACAATAATGTGTCCACTACTGCACTCCTCATGGCGGAGCATGCATCCTGCAGCAGTGGTTCACATAGGCACAGTCTAGCCTATTAGCAAACATGTTTAAAATGCTGTTGGTGCTGGCCCTCACACGGCGCACCAGTGACCCACAACGTTTACGTATCGTGGCGTAAAAGCAATCTACGTGCGCCTCCGCAAACATCCCAGATGCACTGCAGTATCGGGGCAGCCTCAATAGCACTCTGAACGCGTTATTATATTGTACACGAAGGGCGTTATAAGCTTTTCGTGTATACTCGGCCCACAGGCTGCATGTGTAGAACGAAGTACAGTATGCTCGGAAAAGCGTAACTTTTACTTTCTTTGAGCACCTCGCAAATCTGTGGGCCAACATGTTCGCCCTCACTGACAACGCCCTTCGCTCCCTTTCGATGTCATCATGATCCCTGAGGTCAGCAGTAAGTATATGGCCCAAATATTTAAATTTACCGACCTTGTGTAATGGAATGTTACTAAACCCTTTTACTTTATTTTTAACAATGTAATGCCAAAAAAATCAAATAAATAATATCATTTTTCTACTCAACTCTAACTCTATTCGTCTCCTGTTGTTGGGGGCGGAGGGGGCTCAGAATCCCCCGCGCACCGAACTACGCTTTCGGCATCAATGACAGTGACTATCCCGCCCTCACACCTGCCACTGAAACTCCTGTAAGCCAGGATCAGCAGTGGCACGCATTTTATGATACCGAGCGGCGAAGCTCGGCGAAACTCAGGGAACACTTATCTGTATTTAACCCGCAACGAAGTCAATGAAATAGAAACATAAGGAGGAGTTCGAAAAATCGGCGTCAAATGTCCGCAGGTTCAAAACCCAAGGGCACACACATCTGACTTTTCTAAAAAAGTTACATGTGTTTTCTTTGTGAATTATCGCTCGCTTTAACGGTGAAGGAAAACATCGTGAGGAAACCTGCATACCTGAGAAGTTCTCTGAATTTCGAAGGTATGTGAACTCCGCCAACTCGCACTAGGCCAGCGTGGTGGACAAAGGCCTAAACCCTCTCAGTTGTAGAGGAGGCCCGTGCTCAGCAGTGGGCAGTATATAATACAAGGCTGGTATGGTATGGTACCCCCTGCCGCCCGCCCGCGACCCCCGGTGGCCCCTATTAGTCGTCTTTTACGACAGGCACCGTACCGTACCGTGGTGGATTTCTCCAAGCGCCCCCAATCCACACGGTGGGAGGTATCTTCGCGCTCCTGCTCCCTCTCGGCACTCTCCTTCTGCTAGAAGACCACCTCGCAGAAGTGGCCATCGCACGCCATGACCTCTGGCTGCCGACCATGGAAGCGGCCACGGCTGGCAGTGAGAGCTCTCCTCCGACGAGTGCTCTGAGAGCGCTGCGCTCGTCGTCCCAGGCTGAGCAAAACTCCAATGTGTGCTGATCCGTATCCAGCGGGCAGTTGTCACAATGATGACACACAGCCGACACCTCTACGCCTACTATCCAAACACAGTTACTCACCGAAGCAGCTATGCCCGGTAAGTATCTGTATCAAGTGAAACGTAGCCGGGCCATGGCGCCTGTCCAGCCACGCAGCAAAACTGGGCGCACTACCGCGATGACCCTGAGCCCCGCTGTCGGGGCCTCCAGCTTGATACGCCACTTCTCCACATCGGCTCGACGTAGTGAGGCCTTCATGGTCTCCACCTTCTTCAGGGCCGGATTCTGACTATGTCCGGATGCCTCCTCCGACTAATGAAAAGCATCGAACAGGGCGACCAGATCCCAAAGCAAGAAACCGGTCAACAAGCAAGCCGCCTCGAAAGGTATACGCTGGGGTAGGAGCGAAGTGACGGGAGCGGGTCTGGCTAGTGTGACGTATTGACAACGTATTAATCTCAACGTATAAAAAAACAATACTCTGTTCCTATGACGTAAGTGTGATTTTCGCTATCCGATTCAATGTTTGAAATGTAATAACTATTCAATAATTATACGCGCATCTCTGGCAACGTAAAATTTTGGGCCGACAGAAATGCTGTATCTCAGAAAATCAATCTACAACTTTACAACATTATTTTTCAATCCATAATTGAAAAATAATGTTGTAACAAATATTTACACTGGGCGTATTGTCGTATCTCTTTTATTTTCAAAAGTAACGTTGTTTTCTCTATTTACAGAAATTTTTTATACAAACAGTACAAAAATTAGAAAAAATCAGTGGCGTATCTTAATTTATTTTCGTCGTAAGAAGACGAGACCTAGACCATTCGACGTGGCTTTTTTTTCTGATCAATAATATAGTAAAAAGTCATTTTGGCCATTTTTCGAGATACGACATTTCCGCTTTCTACCGTCGATATATAAATTGTCTTGTTTAGAATTTCAGGCCCGTTTTTGGACATGTCCTTTATAAGTTAATTATTTAAAGCTAATAAGTTTTTTTTTTATTAAACATTCATTTATTCTGAAGCGATAGGAAGTTCGCCAGGCTAGCTAGTATAACATAAAAATAACTACATAATAATAATAGTAAAATAATAATTAATTTTTATTTTTCAAAGTAAAGGTACAACAAAGAGAAATACACAATACATAGTCTAGGAGCATAAGATGGTTGTACAACGGCACTCTACACATGACAGTCTGATTTCTAAACAGCTCGTATTATAGAAATCGGGGCCCTCCGTTGTATATTGCTATATTATATTACCATGCAATCGATATAATTATTATATTGTGTTTTGGATAACAGAAATAAATAACAATATATAAGTACTAATTACATTTTAATTTTATTTTTATTTCAAAATGCTGCATTACTATTTTTATTAATTTGCTGAAAAATTTATTCGGAATTTACTTAGGCACCACTATTAGGTTTTCAGTTTCGTAATAATCAAGTGACTGTAACTGCTTTGAAAGTAATTTAACTTTTATTTCACTTCATGCCTACTGAGTCTGTACAGTGAGATCCTACTGTTGATTTTATTATAAACCCTTTTTTTTTTTTTTTTTTTTTTTCGCGGGGAAAAAACGCGTTATCGCTACCACCACTGGGGGGTGAGTGGAACGGTTATGTTGGTTTCACACAGTCTTACAGCCCAATGTCGACACTCGGGAGTATGGCATCATCCGAGCGAGCATTGGACCGAGTCCCTAACACTATGTACACCCTACACCGGCATACCAACCAAAACCCGCGGTGGCCTTCTTCGGCGCATACGAGACGGCCCCGGGGTATCTTGTTGCACTAAGATAGCTGCACGGGACCGTCCCTGCGCGGTGCCGTTGCGGCCCCTCTCTATACAAGGGGGCTAAGATGCCCCCGAACTTTAAAGGACGCCTTTGGCGTCTACGACAACGGGAGGCCGACCACCCGCATTGTCGTCCACCTCGGAGTCGCTTATATTGGACTGAGCAGCCCCCCGCTGCTCGCCCCACGACTTTATTATAAACCCTGGAACTCAATGCATTGTATTGTCGAAATGCGACAATACAATGAAGACTTTATTTATGAAGATCTGTTCAGGCGTTTGAAGATTATTAGCTCATTTCCAAGTTTCACAACTCCGATTGATTTTAAATTTGGTGTACTGTCTTCGGCAATATTTTTAAGACATTTTAACTTTAATGTGATGCTGCATCATCAAGTAGTCTGCGGGTTACCGAACTCATTAGCAACTTATAACAGATATAGCGTGTGTGAGCTCATAAGAATGGTCTAGGTATTAGATAGTTGATTATCAAGGCCCCATAATGGAGAAAATAGTAATTTAAAAAGTTTGAAATAAAAATTAAATTATAATTTAAGTAGCTCCCGACAGAAAAAACTCTAAAAAGTATAAAAAATAAAAGTTCCTTTGTCGTTTAAGTACCAAGTAATATTTTGACCCAAGCGTCGAAAAAAAAATCCTTACGTTAACTCATCTTTCATTTTCTATGATTTTACAATGAAAATATATAAATTGTCTGTTGAAACATTATGAATAATTAAGACGACTTTTATACCAATAAAGAGTAATTTTTGTTAGTTAGTTTAAAGCACGATTTTTATTGAAAACGGCAACATGTTTGAGTCTCCGCACAAAAAAAAATTCTGAAACAGACGTTGGAACTTGGTGAATAGATTGAAATAATGATAAGATAAAGAATGATATGAAAAATGTAGCTAATGTATTTTATTAGTGTTGAAATAGTCTTTCCGATGATGTATTAGAAATTAATCAGATCAGTTTATTTTTTGAAAAATCACGATGATAAGTTGACTGAAATAGTTGATATTTTAGATACGGCCTCTTCAATTTTAATTTAATTTTTATTCCTCTTAATTATAACTGTTAGTCCGCCTTTCAACCCATCTTACTCAGGTACAAAATATAAATAAACCAGTAAGCTCATTTTGGCAGGACCACAATGTGGATTTAGATTCATGTATTTTAGAGTAATATTTTATCATTGATCCTTACAGATATTAATTCTATAAATAAAAATTCTGGAATTGCTTTTTCTTGTTTATTTACTCTTTTTTACATAATTTTAGTTTTTAAATACTGGCTCAGATAGTATCCTGTAAGCCTCCGTATGCTTATCAGTGATGTCTTCTGCAGGTTTGTCGGCGATTGACAACCAAACGGTTCCACTTGCTCCAAGTTTGTAAGCATCGATTACACTGCGGGCTGCGGATTGTGCTCTGCAACCATAAAATATAAATCAGTAAGTATATTTTAGTAGGCACTCTTTAGGTACACAATATATTCATGATCCGTCACGTACTTTTCATTAACTTATGATATTATATTAAGAGTTAAGAATCCATCTGCAAGTAGCCTTATATTGACTATTTCTATTGCCAGGCAGCAATGTGCAAATACTATAACATTCCGTTTTGAAAGGCACTCTAGCTTCATTATTGGGCGTTATGAAATTTAAATCGAATGTCTTAGGATGACGAGTTCAGTGCCTTCCACTACCATGTAATGCGTAACATAGCATAGCTTTTAAATTTGGAATTCAGAGTGATATGATGTTTACAGGCAGTGACACGAACCACTAGGCGAACAACATCCACGTCACGTCGTTAAGTAGTAAATAATATTGTATGAACGTAATATCATGTTTTTAAATAAATCCAATTCTTACTTTTGTCCCCGATACATGGCAAGGTTCCCTTCTAAGCTAGATTCTATGACTTCATCAAAAGATCCCATGTTTTTTAAATCGACTAGTCCAGTCTCGGTTAATCCGAAGCACAAAGTCAATACTCGTACACGCGTTCTGTCATAATAGTCGTTTGCCTAGAAGAAAATTACATATTAACAGCTATACGTTTCCAAAATGCTTATTTTTTAATGAATGTTAGCACTTCCTCAATCCATCAAAGCAATCTCATACCTAAACCGAAAAGTTTCCCAAACCTACATGATGATTTTTATAATAAAAGTGGAAAACGAATCTTGTCTGAAATAGAAAACAATGTCATACCCCAAGCGCAACGCTGAACTGCATAACCGCACTTTTCGTAGCACTGTAAATAGGTGACGTGGTTGATACTATCAAAGCAGCTGCTGACGAAATATTTATGATGGCACCTCCCTTACCACCCTTGTCAGCTCGCATCAAATCAAGGGCTACTAACGAACCTGTTACAAGGGCTGTCTGTAATACAGAAGAAGAATTAGAAGTAAGTAATTCTAATGTTTCTTTTCTGTGTGTGATGTACAATAAAGAGTTAAATAAATAAATAAATAATTCTGTATACAGAATTTTAATTCTGGCTTTGACTAATCTTTGTGGTTTTAATTTCTTAACCACCGTAATATAAAATAAGCTTTGTACAATAGCTTTAAATCACATAATATTATTATTGATCTGCAATTCAGTCCACGAAAAAATCATAATACATATGCACAGTTTTAACTACGTTATTTTGTAACCGAAGACCATTGAGGGTTTTTAGTACATCAATGCCGAAGACATAAATTTAACTGCGAATAAGTCTATTTGAAAGAAACACCTTGTAGTAAATGACTCTGACCATAGGTGTAAAATAAAGAAGTACATTTTTCAAACGAAATAAATAACGTTTTTTATTTTTTATTTTAGACACCCTAATGCCACTACTACTAGTACTATTATACGAGAATTAGTCGGAGCGGCATCATCGGACTGGGTGTTTCATTGATAATATGAACAAGAGATGCACATTGCACACTCGGAGCGCAACGATAGGCTGTCACGTGACACGTCGCGCCGTCATAACCAAGAAGCTTTATCCCTCAGAACAATAACTAAAGCAATTAGTTATTGTTCTTAGCTTTATCCAAACCGAAAAGATGACGTCGCTATTATTACCAATGCTGCTGTGTCAGGTCACATCCGTCAATCCAAATAACAGTCACCTACTAAATTTGGTCAGAGCTACTCTCCTTGTGAAGACGGAAATAATTGTGGGATCTTCGATAATCGACACAGTCCGTATACCGCACGTAGTTTATCGAATAGCCTCAAGACCCTAAGGTCCTGTCAACACTATCACACGATATATCAACAAGAATCGCACGCTCTAACCTTAAAAGAGGTGGTCGCATTGCCAAGGAAATTCATCGATCGATTTCGTGAAACCGACTGAGAAGCTACCGCTAGGTATTACACGAGTGTCAGCGAGGATCTGGAAGATTAGAATTCCGAAAATTTTACTCGGTAATCTCTAAAATTAGCCTAGTTGGGAGTGGAACGGACTACTGAAACGAATGACAAAAACCCAAGGGCACGCACCCCTGACTTTTCTAAAAAGTGATGTGTGTATAATTTGTGAATTATCGCTCGCTTTAATAGTGACGGAAAACATCGTGAGGAAACCTGCATATCTGAGAAGTTCTCTATAGGAATTTCGAAGGTATGTGAAGTCTACCAACCCGCACTAGGCCAGCGTGGTGGACTAAGGCCTAAACCCTCTCAGTTGTAGAGGAGGCCCGTGCTCAGCAGTGAGCAGTATATAATACAGGGCTGGTAAGTGGTATGGTAATCTCTAAAAGTACAAAAGGCATTTCCACGACCTTCTCCGAAACATTAACACCTTATTCATAATTCACAAGTACCTACTGTAAATGTAAATCATAATTTACCACAACCACAGTACACAGTGCCACAACACAAACTTAAAAATTTACAAAGAATGTAATTACAATAAAATTAACAATTAGAACATTCGATCGCGGGCGCATAAACGCCGACAAAGGACTAAACTAAAAGCCTACACGTGGGTGGTTTAAAACGATTTAATAATAAAATTACAATAGGTACGGGGATTGGTTTTTGTAATTTTTTTTATTTTTATTTTTTTTATTGCCTTAGTAGGCAAACGAGCGAGCGGTCCGCCTGATGGTAAGCAGCATCCGCCGCCCATGGACTAAAGCAATGCCAGAGGCACAGCCAAGCCGTTGCCTACCGAATTTGGTCGAGTCACTTTAAAATTAGTTAGCAGATAATGCCAGTTTTGGGTATTATTACTAAGACAGGCGCTAAAGATTGCGATTGTTACTGCGGTGCGTAGGCACGTAGGTGTAAAACAAAGAAAACGCCGACAAGGCGGCGGCTGACGTGCTACGCCGCATGCGCGGTGCGCCCGCACTGGCCGTACGCGATCGTTGGCCCCGTCAGCTGATGATCGTGTATAACAGGGTTACCTATACCTATTGAAATCAATGATGTAAGAGCTCTGATATGCTTTATTGCTAAAATAAAGTTGTTGTTAGGATACAAAGATATTGCTGTGTATTCTTTTAAGTAGACTTTTCATTAGCATAATTACCCTACTTATTTTATTATTTAATACCCTTGTTTAAGTCTGTTAGAAATCTATGTGATAGAAGAAGAAAGAAGAAAAGTATTTTATTGGTCACAGACATATAACACACACACATGGCATACAAGGTTATTAATTATAAACTAAGAAATCACACATTATAAACTATGGACTATAATACTATAACGCTTTTTTTAATTAGAACACACTATGCATTGCATGTTGTGGCTGTGACAGGTAGGTGGCCACTCAGCATAATCACACGTGGCATAATGCTGTGCTGCGGCGTAAGTCACAGCAGGTGACTTAATTGACTGACCGATAGTAAGTTAGTAGTCAAACTTGGAACACAGTAAACGTTTTCCACTGCAATGTCATATTCCAAATTATTTGATACAGTTGTAATTGTCACATCACCACAACATAAAACCGGCAGTTTTTCGTTATTTGCTACAACAATTTCTATTTCCTTTTCAATCGAAGTATTTTTAACCCAATTTTCATTCGCTGTAAAATGTACAGTCAGCAGGATAAGTAACTGTACTTCAAAATTTCAAATCGCCTATATACACATTAAGTTAAACTGAAACATTTTTTTTCTTCGTTTGAATTAAAGTAAATCTCTTTGCTTTTATGTTTGTAAAGAGAAAAAAAGATTAGAGCAAAATAGTATCTAGGCAATTTGAAAATTTTAATTTGTTCAGCTACTTATGCTGCTGACTGTACACTCGCGCCAGAATCAATGTACCAGTCATTTTTATTGAAATTTCCATTTAAGAAAACAGTGCTAGATGCATTAGACTGTATTCGAGCCTTATTCTTAGAATTAGATAAATTGTTATCGTAATTTGTACATTGATTTCTATAATGGCCTGTTTGTTTACATCGGTAACATTTCACGTGCTTGTTATTGTTCTGAGATTCTTTCCAGCTATTGACAAATTAGATATTCTCTTCTTATTGAATTTCGAATGAGTTGCAAAAGCACCGCTAACTCCATTCACATCTTGTTCCGTTACTGACTTCATGTCTAACAATTTGGTTTTGATAGCATCTGCCGTTATCAAAATCCCAGAATGTTCAATTGCCATAGTCATAGGCGAGAAACGATCAGGCAAACCTACTAACAGCAATGATCCTGTCCACTGATCATTAATTTCGAATCCTGTTCCACTGTTCCACTGTTCCTGTGCCGTGTCTATAATTTGAGTCACGTATGTTGTCATTGAGCTACGAATTTCTAACCGGATCGAAATTAAACTCCGCAGCAAGTTTATACTTCGTGAAAAACCATTGTCGTCAAATAATTGCTTGAGTTTTTACTACAACTCCTCCAATGACTACATTTTTACACGCTTTATATTAGCTTCACTTGTATGTTTGTATGTACGTATGTTTGTAACTCTCCGACTTCGACTCCTTTGGGCGCGATTTTCACCGACTTATCGACGTTTACCAAACGATTACGCGATGCAGAGGCCGAAGCGCGCAACACTCCGCCACACGCGCAACATACGACGCGCGACATTTTATCATATGCCAATATTAATTAATTAATGAATTTAATTGCATTTTCAATAAATATATATTTCATTTTTTTTAGTGAGTTATGAAAGAAAATGTGAAAATTGTATGCTATACTAGCGCCATCTGTTGGCGTGTTTGTTAAATGGACAATAGGGAACAGAACTAAAAAAATAAAAATAAGTAATAGTTTAAAAAAACTAAAAAACACGCTTTATAGAAAAACCAACTAAAAAATAGAAAATAAATTTGAATTAAGACTAGTGTAAATAAGAAAAAAATTTATTAATTTATTGTAAGAAAAGCGTGGGGTACATGGTGACAATAGTTATAAATATTTTATTGACAGATAATATGAGTAGAAGTATTATATATCATTTTGATAATATCTTAAAAAGCACCCCACGCTTTTCTTACAATAAAATACATTTTTTTCTTATTTACACTATTCTTAATTCAAATTTATTTTCTATTTTTTAGTTGGATTTTTTATGTTTACGTACAAAGATGGATCTATTGTCATGATCAATTTCACTTTTGTTGTTTCATCATCTGCAGCTCTAATATTTACCCCGGGTTCTGGCTTGATACAGTACTTCATGCCTTCGAGGATAAGAAAATTCTCTGCCGCGAAACTCCACTCAGTATAATTTTCGCGTCCATTTAACTTTGGTACATTGACAAGATAGTTGGTAGTCATTTTATCGGCCGCCAAACTTGCACACCGCGAAAATAAAGTCAACAGTTCGCCACTACACGCTTCAATCGCGCTTTTAAACAGTCTTTTAACACTCGTTGGAATTTGTACCCGATATGGCGATAGGCTCGCCTCCTATCACATCATGGGACGGAATACGCTTGGCTAAAAGTGGGTGCACTAGTTGCGCCTCTGCCTACCCCTTCGGGGATAAAAGGCGTGAGCATGCGTATTAACACTCGTTGCAGTCCGAAATTCTTGTTAAAAACTCGCGATTTTTGAGCTTCTGGGCCCATTGCCCTCAGAATCCATAACCTGATAAATTAAACGACGTGATCAGTGACAACACACGAACAAAACAGTATTATAATGCTCTTTGAACTGAACTGTTTTAGTTCAAAAAATAAACATAGATAACATGATACACTATAGATCAAAACATAGACTAAATCATAGTGTATAAAACATTGTTGATATAATTACAGCAAATACTTTTGTTTAAAGTCCACAGCATAACACGTAAAAAGTAATTAGTTCCTTTTCATACAATTACACGACTCTTTTATTTTAGGTATTTGATTTTTATAACGTATTAGTGAACGCAACGTAGGGTAGGGACTGTTCTAGTAGTAATGTAAATGATTTTTTTTAATTCCACGTCTCAATAAACTAATCGGCACTGCTGCAACTATGTGAGTATGTATTGCAAGTTTATTTGTGACTTGTCCTTAATCCTATGAGTTCTGTAATAACAACATCAGCTGTGACGTAATTCATTCAATAAAGTCAAGCGCGTTAAAACACAGCGTGATCTAAAAGCTGATTGGCGAAAGTATGCATTATCCATGGATAATTTTTTGCACAATGTTAGCAGGTCACGCTGAATATTCGGTTTCATTTAGTAACGCAATGTCAAAATGACACTGTATAATATATAATATATATATATATATATATATCCTATTGGATTAAGAGCTACTTTTTATCCCGGGAAAATATAAAGCGGGGCTTTAATCCCGGGAAAACTCATTCGCGCGGGTGGATATATGTATCGGAGCGTCGGGTAGTCATCGGGCAAAACAGATTGAGATGTCAAATTGTTAGAGGCGGTGACAATTGCGAGTATAAGGCGCCTCGCCATTAGAAGCGTTCTCCATTCGACCGCGCCAAATGGAGAAGGCCGCGTTCCGTTTTAACCGATCCAGAGGACGATATCACTCTGGCCGTTTGTCGCCGTTCAGTGTTTAGCTAGATATCTAGGAGTCGCTATGGTAACGTAGTGGTAACTATGCTAGTCCTGACAAATTGATGAGTGACAAACGAATCATGAGGTGAAGAAATGAAGTTCAATTATGACCACTGCGAAGTATTCTCTACGTTTTATTGGCCCCTGTGAAATTTTCGTCGACATATATATGTTTTTGCATTGATTGAATCTCTACTTACCACATTTATATCAATTTGTTTTCTGTAAGTGGCCCAACTATCGTTCAGGATTGCTGCGCAATGTATAACCGCATACTCATTATTCTTGTTACTCAGTACTGATTTGTAGTTCGATGTCAGCTGAGCCTCATTAGTAACGTCGCATTTGACGAACTCCACTTTTCCTTTACCATATTTAGCGTTTAACTCATTTTGAAGTGGAACTGCATTCGCTTCGTCAATATCTAAGATGACTACACGCTGAAATTAATACAAAAAATTCAACTTACCATGCACGGAGTTAATACCTTAAAACTAAATATCCTCATTTCAAAATACAGATCAGTGATAGCTTTCAATGAAAGACCAAAGCTTAAACTAACGAAGATGAAACAATATTAAAATCCTTTTAATTCCGTAAATCAATGAGTCGATATTATATGTCACATTTTTAAATTGTATGCTTTAAAGGATAAATTGAAAAGTGAAACAATTACATAATATTAAATAAATACCCTTGCGCCTTCCTCCAAAGCAATTCTAACTATGTTAGATCCAAT
Source organism: Sphinx pinastri (assembly GCA_947568825.1). NCBI lineage: Eukaryota > Metazoa > Arthropoda > Insecta > Lepidoptera > Sphingidae > Sphinx > Sphinx pinastri. The sequence goes on from OX387619.1 coordinate 15,499,361, forward strand.
GCCCCTGGCGGCACCGGTGATCAGCACTACTTTGTCTCTCCACTCGTACACCATTGTTGTGACCGTAAATTTTAATTAATGGCTTGGAATTGGCTCGATAAATCTGTTTTTATTTGTTTCTATTATCTTATCATAAGTCATTATCAAAGTTCAAGATATAAGAAATATAGCTTTAGTCACTGATTTAATACATTGTGATAATACCAACATTTGAACCCCAGGGCAGCCAATACCACTATCTCAACTGACATTTTATTCAGTCTCTGCCGTGTGTCTAGACATAATTTATTAAAAAATTGAGTATTGATACCTGTGGGCTTAGAATGTGACAAAAAAACACGTCACGTGTCCGTTTCGTCTTATTGGGATTGGTTGAGAGACTGGCGTATTGGTCTCTCGATCAATCACAAACATCAAAATTAAACGACATCGTTTTACGAGTTGCGTCTTCGTGTCACATTCTAAGTCCACTGATGAGCTTTTAAAAAAACTTCCCCCACTTTATCTATTAAAATATACAAAATATGTTGGTGTTCCGTAAATCGAGAAGTTAATTAATAAATTTACGCCATGGCTTTTGATTTCTGGTCTGTTCTCGTGGTAAAGGTAAGGTTATTTATCTAGTTATAAGTAGTAAAAAACCGGACAAGTGCGTGTTGGACTCGCGTACCGATGGTTACTTACAAACTTGTAGGTAGGTATCGAACAGTGGCGGTCCTTTCATAGAAGCCGAAAAGCCTAAAGCCTTGCCCTAAAATTGTTTACCTAAGTTCTCAAAACCGAATATGACGAATATACTTAAACGACAAAGATTCTTATATTATTTTACTTTTTAGATGTTTTTTGTGTCGGGGGTTATTTAAATTAAAATTTTTGATATTTATTTTGTTTGATACTTACACTTTTTATTTTACACCTATGGTTAAAATAGTTTAATGGAAAGTGGTATTTTCAAGGAGATAAGTAGCTCGTTTTATTTAGTAACGCAATGTCAAAATTACCCTGTATACGTAATACTTAAAACTTAAGAAGACTACGTATTACATAACATAAAAAGAACTAAATATTTATTACACATGATCTACACAGCAACAATACTACATCTACAGTTTGCACATCCAGTAATAAACAGAAAAAGAAAGGTGAAATAGAATATCAGTGTCAAGTAGAGCTGCTTAACAACCCTTTTAAAAAAAAGTATTTTATTGTAAAAAAAGGGTGCATGGTGTCAATAGTTATAAATATTTTGTTGACAGATATGTGTAGAAGGATTATCATTTTGATAATATCTTAAAAAGCACCCCACGCTTTTTTTTACAATATTTTTTTTTTTATTTACACTATTCTTAATTCAAATTTATTAAAATTTGTTTGCTATTTTTTAGTTGGATTTTTGTGAAGTCGTGTTTTTAGTTTAAAACATTGAATGGTCACCGGTCCTTGATAAGTATGCCAAATTTCGATTTAATCCGACGTTTTGAAGAGGGTCAAAATCATGTTCAAAGTTTCCGTTACATACATACATACGTATAAAGCTAGTAAAAGCGTGTTAAAAATGGGAAGATATTTAGCCCTATGTCAATACACAGGTAACTGTTTCCACAAACATACAACCTGCACTCTAAATGACAGGCATGCTTAGGACTTCCAAATTCCAGATTTTCGTATTCATAATTCTTTAGATATTATATACGTAACATAACTGAAGTGCAAAGACTCAAGAGCAGCACCAAGGTTGAGGGTAGAGGACCTCAATATCTATTGATACACTAGTTGCCCTCTGTAGGTTAATATTTCGTTAATAAAAGGCTTTGATTTTAGTCAAACTGACGATAATAGATTTTAAGAGGAAACTAGTTATGAAGTTCTTTCCCTGTAATATGGTTGAGGAGGCCAATGGCTGGCACATGCGTCATACTCGTGAACGGGTGCTGCTTGTGTGGACTGGTCTGCCCTTTTCGCTTACTATATATAAGTATTGGGTGTATATCTTAAACTTAGATTAATAACGACATCTTGAAGATTTCAGATCAAATTATTACATGATTCCTGAGATAGTTATGCACTCGTGTTGGAATTTAAATATTTATTACCTATTTTGCGAGTAAATAAATGAACTGCTCTAAACATAAGTAAACAAATACTGAATTGTATAATTTTTTTCGCTACATAATGCATTGTATTTTATACCTTGAACTGATTTTGAAAAGAACAACACTAGAGTTTCTTGCCCGTTCTTCTCTAGTGAGAACTGCTTTCCGAACTGGTGGTAGAGTTAATATTGACGGAATCTAAATAATGTATAACATTTTATGGGTTTGAATAAATTATTTCATTTCATTTCGAAGTGCTTGATTTTTCCTCTTAATTATAACTGATAATCTGCCTTTGAACTCAACTTACTCATAGACCCTGGCCCAGGTCAAAATTTCGTCAGTTATTTTCTCTCAACTATAATTGGTGAGACGCATCAGCGAAGTGTATCATATAGCCTCGTAAACGCCAGCTACGGTTTCGTGGGGGCGATGAGCGGTGGTAGCCTACCAAACACGAAGAAAAAAAATATATATTCAGTCATGTCCTCCCAAATATTACTGGTGGTAGGGATCTCATATGTAAGAGTCCGTCTGGGTGGGTACCACCGCAATGTCTATTTCTACCACCAAGCAGCAGTGTGCATGCACTGTTGTGTTTCGGTTTGAAGGACATGTAGGCAGTGTAACTACTGGACATAATGAGACTTAAAATCTTATGTCTCAGGATGACGAGCGCATGGGAATACCACACAGTACCTTGTAACTCAATGTGCTGGATAGTGTTGCTACTGTTTATGGGCTGTCGTATCGCTTCCCACCAGGTGAACGGCATACTCGTCTCGTCATTCAGTGCAATAAAAAAGAAAAAAAATATATTTAAATTGTAGCCAACCCCAATACCTTGAAGAAAAAAAAATCTGTTGACTGTAACTTGGGGCATTATGCGTCTGCTGGTCGATCAAACATATAAAAAAAACTGTGATTTCCTCTCAAATAAAAATTTACCCGATAACAGCTTATACGCAACTATGAATAAATATTATTCTTATTCCCTTCCTAGCCGATTTGGGCCACGGCGGTCAATCTCAACGGAGATCAGCCAGGTGCGCAGGAGATGTTATAGTGCACAAGTGTGTGCGCAATACACAAGTGCACTCACTGTTCCTTCACTCTCATAGTCCGGTGAGACGGCAATCCGACATGACCGGAGAGAGATCAGGCGCAGGACCAACGGCTTTACGTGCTTTACTAGGCACGGGGGTATAACACCACCAACTTCCTGACTCCGAGCTGCGACTGAGTAATTTTTAAGATGGAAATCCCAGTCACAATATTTTTGGCCCGACCCAGGATTTGAACCCAGGGCGCAAATCGTACTCGTAACGCGTACGCAATACAACTACGCCACCGAGGCAGTCATGAATAAATATATATGTCAGCTGGCTGTATGCCAGGGCAAAAACCGTCAGCTGATGCCTTGAAAATTAAAACGGAGGTGTTGGACGAGAGCTTTTATTACATATAGCTTTTGCGCGCGGTTCCGCCCGCGTGGAAAAGTTTTCCGGGATAAATAGTAGCCTATAGCACTCAGGAGTAATGTAGCTTCCTATTAGTCAAAGAATTTTCAAAATAAGTCCAGTAGTTCCTGAGATTAGCGCGTTCAAAAAAACAAACAAACAAACTCTTCAGCTTTATATATTAGTATAGATATAGATTATGTAGTATACATTTAAATGCATCAGCTGCCAATGTTTCCCTCAACTTACTGATAGAAAATTCTTTTTATGAACCGACTTCCAAAAGGAAGAGGTTATCAATTCGTGTGTTTGTATTTTTTTTTTTATGAATGTACACTGATTTCTCTGAAAATTGGGAGCGTATTTCCTTGATTCCTTCTTTATTTAGTAAATAAGGGTCGCGAAGTGGTCCCATTTCAATATATCTTGATATAGGGTTCATCATTTTAAGGAACAGACTGAATAGACCTGAATCATATTATGAGTAATTTCATTCGACGACTTAAAAGTGCCCTTACGAAAGTATATTAGCAACGCATAAATTTGAGCTATTTTTTTATTGAATAAAAGCATAATAAAAAATAATACATAATATGCATGGTGACCCGTTATACGAATAACAGGGACTTCCACTAGATGGTAAGGGATAAATAGGTATATGAAACGATTTATTTATAAAAAAAAAGTAATAAATAGCAAAAAACGTAGATTTGTCATATTGCTATAAAAAATGAGTAGGCGCTTTTCGACAGACTCGATAGAATGTAGTTAGTATCTATCTATAGACTTCTAATGGACCTCAAAATATGATAAATATAAGCTGTTTAGTCTTGAGAACGAATATATTATAATGACTTGCAGAATTCTTTTATTAGGTACGTATATTAGTGTAATATGTGTGTGACGCTAAACGCCCATGCAAGTTTGCGATTCTACTAAAGGAAAGGAATGTTTAACTCCTGATTTAATAAATCATTCATCATTGCTACATAATGGAGCATTAAGATTTTCACTTAATTTCAGGATCTACTAGAATCTATACCTACTTTGGTTTGCAAAGTCTAATCTAACTGCGTGTGATGTTCTAGAGATTAGATTAACAACTCAACAGTGAGCATCAGGCTGTTCTACCCAAATGATGGAGTCTTTTATATTATAATACAGACCTGAGCTGTTGTCCTAGCGTGACACTATCCTGGCGATTCTTTAAGTTTACGTTAAGTCATAAGACCATTCTCAGCCTAATATGACTGCTACTGGTGGTAGGTCTCTCATATGTAAGAGGCCGTCTGGGTGGGTACTAGCGCAATGTCTATTTCTACCGCCAAGCAGCAGTGTTTATACACTATAGTTTCGGTTTGAAGGACATTGTAGCCAGTGTAACTACTGGACATAATGAGACATCTTGTCTCAGGATGACGAGCGCAGTGGAATGTCACACAGCACTTTGTAACTCAAAGTACTGGATGGTGTTGCTACTGTTTATGGGTGGTCGTATCGCTTACCATCAGGCGAACGGCAAGCTCGTCTCGTCACTCAATTCAATAAAAAAAAAAAAATATAATGTGACCGCTCCGCTCATTCTCGCGGTATGCGGTAAGAATAAATAAAACACTTCCAACAAAAAATATTTTATTTTTCAATACAAATTCAAATAGTATACTTAGAATGACTTGGATCATCATAGTATATATTATATATACTCTTTGGACTTGGATTATACAGATACAAACCATGAATTTTTATAGCAGCTTTTCTGTAAAATTCCGTGTTACATAATAATAACATTTTCCTTCCTGGACTATTTTGCTTTTAAGCATAGATATAATTTTCTGAAAGAAAAATGAGAGCTATTATTATTATCAAAGGGCTCGGGTAAATTTTTTGAGAGAGCATCCTGAAGTTATTTGTCTTTATCATCTCATGATTATCACGACACAGAAGAGAGAAAGCTGTATGAATAATGTCCACTGCTGAATATAGGCCTCCCCTAAAGATTTCCAGACGAACCTGTCTTATACCTCCTTTAAACCATGAACACATTATAATCTAGATTTAATTTCAAATCAATTTACTGATATGTGTAATTGCGTGCTGAAATAAATTTAAGCTATAATTAATCCGAAGAAATAATATCCCTATTGACTTCTGTCAATATAATTTGACAGATTTATTAGTTTTTAAAAATTTCCGTTGTCAGTTTTACTCAAAGAGTTTTATATGTCGATATAAATGATATAAAAACTCTTTCACTTTCAAAAGTCTTTTACTCATGACTCTTGAGCTAGTATTTCTAGGCTTGTATCCTATTGTTTGATCATCAAAATATCGAATCAAGACAGCTTTGGGAATTCCATCTATCCTAATAAATTACAAGATTTGAATATATAATAGCAATAATTATAATATTTAATTCTACATTGCATTACCTATTTACTAAAAAGTGAAAAATAAAAACTTTTAAAAAAAAATTGCACCGACTTCAAAAACCACTCTAATGTAAAAAATAACTTATACTTTGCTCATGGGTTATAAGGAAATGTAAATACTACCAATATTATATACACTGCCATTCGTGTGATTATATTTATGTGCAATGAATAAACCTTTGGAGTCGGTGCCGGTCATGAAAAAATCGAACTGCCTACATAAATATGCCATACCATACCAGCCCTGTATTATATACTGCCCACTGCTGAACACGGGCCGCCTCTACTACTGAGAGGGTTTTAGGCCTTAGTCCACCACGCTGGCCTAGTGCGGGTTGGCGGACTTCACTTACCTTCGAAATTCAGAGAACTTCTCAGGTATGCAGGTTTCCTCACGATGTTTTGCTTCACAGTTAAAGCGAGCGATAATTACAAAGAATATACACACAACTTTTTAGAAAAGTCAGAGGTGTGTGCCCTTAGGTTTTGAACCTGCGGACATTCGTCTCGGCAGTCCTTTCCACTACCAACTAGGCTAACGCCGCTTCACACAAATATTATGTTTATTAAAAAATACTCTTAAATTAGACACATTAAATTGTAATATGAACTATGTGCTTTACAAAAGAATGAATTAAATAATTCTAGTCGCATGCCAAATTAGTACACAAAATCAGGCACCGACTCCAAAGGTTTATTCATTGCACATAAATATAATCACACGAATGGCAGTGTATATAATATTGGTAGTATTTAAATTTCCTTATAACCCATAAGCAAAGTATAAGTTATTTTTTACATTAGAGTGGTTTTTGAAGTCGATGCAATTTTTTTTTAATTACAGCATTATATTAACAACCAGCTTATACTTTATAATCTGGGAAGAAATAATGTACCTATCTTAAATTTTTCGACTTCACGCTCCGATGAGTTTTCCTATGAAATGAATAAATTAAATACTTTACAACTAATATGTATAAAATTAAATAACTGAAAAATATTAAAACAAGTAAATTATCAATTTATAGTTTACTAGCATTTGTGCGCGGCTCCGCCCGCGTAGAAAAGATTTTCCGGGATAAAAATATTTTCCCGGGATAAAGTAGCCTATAGCACTCAGGAGTAATGTAGCTTCCTATTAGTGAAAGTTTGTGGATTTTGGGCTAAAGTTGATCGCACTATTATAAACAACACGTGGAAAAGTTTTTCCGGCATAAAAAGTGCCCTATAGCACTCAGGAGTAAAGTAGATTAGTGAAAGAATTTTCAAAATCGGTCCAGTAGTTCCTGAGATTAGCGCGTTCAAACAAACAAACAAACAAACTCTTCAGCTTTTATCCCGGAAAAACTTTTCCACGCGTGCGGAGCCGCGCGCAAAAGCTAGTATTCTATAAAATTTTGAGACCGGTTACGAACCTCGGCTCAGGACGGTCACTGGGAGAGGTTGAGACATCCGGGTGACGGGGAACGCAGCGAGGTCCTCGACGGCGAGGACGGAACTGCGGTCGTGTGGAGTTTTATGAACTCGTTTTTACTGCGAATGGCCAGAGTGATATCGTCCTTTGGATCGGGGAATGAACGCAGCCGTCTTCGTTTGGCGCGGTCGTATGGAGTGTATATTGACGCTTTGTGGACTAACATATTTGGGTGATTTACCGACCGATTGAAGTAGCGTTTGCTGATCATTTGCATGAAATGCCTGATGGTCGTCATGTTGGTATCCACGTGGAGGTTGCGATTGCGAACGTACCACGGGTGCCTTCTTCCAAATCAATTCCTATATATTAGATTCAATGCCCCCGGCGGCACCGGTGATCAGCACTACTTTGTCTTTCCACTCGTACACAATTGTTGTGCTGGTAAATCTTAATTAATGGCTTGGAATTGGCTCAAAAAATGTGTTTTTATTTGTCGCAATTATCTTATCAGAAGTCATTATCCACGGTCAAGATATTAAAAAATAGCTTTAGTCAATGACATAATATAATCTGATAATAACAATATTTAAACCCCAGGGCAACCAATATCACTATCTCAACTGATATTCCAAGAGCTGGCGAGGTATTTTTGGAAGTTACTTTAGGCACTTTTAAACATTGAAAAAATAGTATTTTTTACTTTAGAATCTATACTAATATATAAAGCTGAAGAGTTTGTTTGTTTGTTTGTTTGAACGCGCTAATCTCAGGAACTACTCGACCAATTTTGAAAATTCTTTCACTAATAGGAAGCTACATTACTCCTGAGTGCTATGGGCTACTTTTGTCCCGGAAAAACGGGCGGAGCCGCGCGCAAAAGCTAGTATAATATATAGTCCAGGTATAAACACGTCAGACTATTTTGTCGGTTTTAAAGTATAACCCGACACACCTGAATCAGGCCTTCTTTACTCGTACACTACGTACAGTCAGCAGCATAAGTAAATGAACAAATTCAAAACTTCAAATTGCCTACACACTTTTGCGTTCTTACTAATCTTCTTTTTCTCTTCACAAAAATAAAATATAGAGATTTACTTTACTTCACACGAAGAAAAAAATGTTTCAGTTTAACTTAACGCGTATATAGGCGATTTGAAATTTTGATTTTTTACAGATATTTATGCTGCTGACTGTATATACGTAACACCACTCCTTCTGCCCACATTGGCTTTATTCATCTTTTATTTCATGGTCTCATAGATAGTATGTTTTTTCTAGTTTTTCGGGGCATACGTTGTGATGCCGTATAATATCGCCTTATTGCTCTCGTAGTCAGACATGCCGTCTACAATGTATTGTATAGCGACGTAATCTGGAAATTTAGCCCTCTTGCCCAACTGTTTCATAGCGAGCATGTATTGATAAAAGGTTTCATCTTTCCTATTCTGGCGACTTGCCATGATCTCGTGCATTTCTTTTGGATTTAAAGAGTCTGGGAATTCCTTGAGTTGAGCATTTTTCAATTCTTCGTAGCTTTTAAACACCTTCTCGGACCGAAGCCATAACTCCGCTGTTCCAATAGGTGATCGGCGAGCAATAATTAAATTCTGATGGACGTCCCATCCGAAAACCTCCACGTTGTCTTCGATGTCAGCCGCCCATTTAGCCGAGTTCTACGTTCGGTCTTCGCCGCAAAATTTTGTCATTCCATAAGCCGCCATCGCCATCATGGCCAGCGACCCCGTTGAAACTTTTTAGTTTGATTTATGGACGACACTTATTGATGTCTCATTTGCAACTTTTGCAAGGAACTGTGCATTTTGTTTTTTTTACATATCAATGGGAATCGAAAACAAAATATTTGACTACTTTTTTATATATGCGTAAGTATTCGATTACCAATAAAATAAAGTATTCAAATTAAATATTGACAAAAGTTATTTTGGATATAGAATATATATCTACAGAATAAATTTATATACAGAAAAAACACATTTAAATGCTTAGGCATGTTTATAAAACAATACAAAATGTTGAGCAAAATTAACATTTCAATGTGTTTAATCGATCAAAACTTCTTCATAAATTAAATCGATTGTTACAAGAAATCGAACAACAAATGTACAAAAATCAAATTCAAAGGGTCATATTACTTATACACAGAGACAGAGAGAAACAGAGACTATTGAGCGCGACGTGCCACGATAACGACATAACTCTTTGACCACTTCCACATTCATAATTCTCATTCTACATTTTCCCCGATTATAGGCATCCCCTCCATCCGTACCATCCAAATTCGCTCGATAAAAATCTTTCGTTATTCATCTTTCAGCCATCCTCTTCACGTGCTCAAATGATCTCAGCACCCTTCTTTTAATTTTAGTCACCACATCATCCTTCAATTTATAACGGCAACACTATCTCCAAGCGTCACACTATGAACTTCAAGGTCATATTATGCATCCGTATTCTGCTCCCCTTACCCTGCTACAGGATTTGGAGCTCTCATTACAGAGACTTCAATGCCCTCACCAGGCGGTCCCCAGTCCCATACGTTAATGACAACGTTGACCACAGCTTATTCCTCGGCACACGATCATAACCTTTTCCAAGCTTACGAAGGCACAAAAGACTCAGTTTTGATTTGGCCAAATGTTTCTCCGCCATGTACCTTATGGAAAAGGCTTTTTATTATTTTTTATTTTTTTTATTTATTTATTTATTTATACATATATCATTCCATAAGCCGCCATCGCCATCATGGCCAGCGACCCCGTTGAAACTTTTTAGTTTGATTTATGGACGACACTTATTGATGTCTCATTTGCAACTTTTGCAAGGAACTGTGCATTTTGTTTTTTTTACATATCAATGGGAATCGAAAACAAAATATTTGACTACTTTTTTATATATGCGTAAGTATTCGATTACCAATAAAATAAAGTATTCAAATTAAATATTGACAAAAGTTATTTTGGATATAGAATATATATCTACAGAATAAATTTATATACAGAAAAAACACATTTAAATGCTTAGGCATGTTTATAAAACAATACAAAATGTTGAGCAAAATTAACATTTCAATGTGTTTAATCGATCAAAACTTCTTCATAAATTAAATCGATTGTTACAAGAAATCGAACAACAAATGTACAAAAATCAAATTCAAAGGGTCATATTACTTATACACAGAGACAGAGAGAAACAGAGACTATTGAGCGCGACGTGCCACGATAACGACATAACTCTTTGACCACTTCCACATTCATAATTCTCATTCTACATTTTCCCCGATTATAGGCATCCCCTCCATCCGTACCATCCAAATTCGCTCGATAAAAATCTTTCGTTATTCATCTTTCAGCCATCCTCTTCACGTGCTCAAATGATCTCAGCACCCTTCTTTTAATTTTAGTCACCACATCATCCTTCAATTTATAACGGCAACACTATCTCCAAGCGTCACACTATGAACTTCAAGGTCATATTATGCATCCGTATTCTGCTCCCCTTACCCTGCTACAGGATTTGGAGCTCTCATTACAGAGACTTCAATGCCCTCACCAGGCGGTCCCCAGTCCCATACGTTAATGACAACGTTGACCACAGCTTATTCCTCGGCACACGATCATAACCTTTTCCAAGCTTACGAAGGCACAAAAGACTCAGTTTTGATTTGGCCAAATGTTTCTCCGCCATGTACCTTATGGAAAAGGCTTTTTATTATTTTTTATTTTTTTTATTTATTTATTTATTTATACATATATACAAAACCATTACAGATATACTAAAGCGGTGTTGTACAAAGTTATTTGCTATTGACCTCAATACACCTGTAGGCCACTTCTGTGAATTCCTGCAGGTTGCAGATAAATATATCAACGTTCTCGGAAATAGTATTGAGCAATCGTATGGCCCGCGACAAAGGCGCAAACCTAAGCATATTTGTTCGTGGTGTTCGGAGGTGGAACAGCGGCGGGAGACGCCGAGTGGTGACGCGGCCGCTGGGCACGCACAGCTGCAGCGCGGACAGCACCTCCGGCTGGTGCAGCCATCCACGCCACACTCTGAACACCAACATGACGAGCGCAACATCCCTCCTCACTTCCAACCTGCAGTACTCTACCATGCCCAAGACGAAAAGGCTGGGGTACATCAGAGGGTAGTAAGGGTACACACCATATTCTTTAAAATATGGAAAGCGGGTGAATTTATTTTGAATTTTTTCTACCATTAATTTATATTTTGTCTCATGTGGACTCCAAATTATAGCGTTCGTTTCGAGCCGACTACGAACTAACGCATTGAATAAAATTTTGATTACTAAAGTACCGTATATATTTTTGCAATGTCTCAGGATAAAGCCTAGATTTCGAAAAGATTTTTTACAAATATCAATAATGTGATTACGAAACGATAGCTCAGGCACCATCTGGATCCCTAAATCCCGTACAGATATAACACGGGGTATGATTACAGAATCCATCATGTACTGGTAGCTGAATGGTGCTCGCGCGCGGCTATAACTCATCACACCGCATTTGGCAACGTTAAAATACAGTTTGTTGACGTTACTCCACTGCACCACTTTGTCAATATCCCGCTGGAGTCGCACAGAATCAGATGCATCAGTTATCACCCGAAACATCTTGAGGTCGTCAGCAAACAATAGACATTCCGCCTCCACGATGACCGATGGCAGATCGTTAACCATTATAATAAACTGCAGAGGTCCTAGATTGCTTCCCTGACTTACGCCTGACAAAGTGAGGTACGGACGAGATTCATATCTTGCATATTCAACATATTGTCTGCGATCACTAAGGTAACTTGCAAAAAATTTCAAAAGATGGGGGGTCAAACCTATCGCGGCGAACTTTCTTAGCAAGTAATCATTATCGACGGTGTCAAACGCCTTCCTAAAATCGAAGTACGCGGCGTCGACTTGTCCTCCAACATCAAGGACTGGTGTTAGGTACGACATGAATGACAGTAAATTAGTCCCCGTACTCCTATCCGGCCGGAAGCCGTGTTGTGTATTAGTCAGCCGGTTGCTCACTTGCGTCAATATACAAGCATACAAAGCAGTTTCAAATACCTTAGCAAATGCAGACAGTACTGCTACAGGTCGATATTCTCTGACATCAGATTTTAAGCTTCCTTTCGGAACCGGGATCACTCGAGTGATTTTCCAGTTCTCCGGATACCCACCTTCCCTTAAACATAAATTAAAGATGTGCAATAGTGGTTCCTCAAAGATCTTACTACAGTCTTTAATGATATATGGCGGTATACCATCAGGGCCAACTGAATGCTTAGGTTTCATACGGCTAAGGGCTGTGCGCACTTGGCGCGCGGTCAGTTGACCGACGTGAACACGGGCTGCGCCCGCGCGTGCTGCCGCTTCGCACTCTGCTGCCTCTGCATCCAGCCTCGGTCTCACATTACTATATAACGATTCAAAATACGAAGCAAACGCTTCCGCGCACTCTTCATCGGCCAATAAGTGTCCATCTTTAGAGATTTTTGTTTTAAAACGTTTAGAATGCTTGCACTTAATGAACTTCCAGAAAGACTTAGGATCTTCTGTAATATGCGATTGTAATTGCTTTTGGTATGAATCATAAGCTGATGCAATTTTAAGTTTAACTTGAGAACGGTAATGAGAAAATGTTTCGTAATCACATTTTGAGCCAGTAATTTTAAATAATTTGTGATGCCTCCACTTTTTTCTAATATCTTGTATTAATTCCGGTGTATACCAATCAGGATAATTGTATTTTCCTTTAATCCTACGTTCTCTATGACACATTCTTGGAACGGAACCGTCAAAGATTTCGATAAGAGTATTATATAAATGTTCAATAGCTTCATTTGATTTTTTTATACTATACAAAGTGTCCCAATTAATTAATGATAAATCATGATATAAAGTAACAAAATCGGCTTTATGGAAATTCCATCTCGGCCTGGTATAAGTTAAGTTTATATTATCATTGTAAGATTTTTGATGAAACGCCTGCGTCATTGTCACTCGGCTTGTGGTCCTTATCACCTTTATTGCAAGTGGGGGGTGATGTGCGTCAGTATCTACTAGTGGTTCATCAGAAACTACTACTTGCAAGTCGCTCAATAATGACGATGTCAACACTAAATCCAGAGTACGGTTATTAATATTGGGTATATTATTTACCTGCCGAAATCCACAGAAGGAGCTCACATATTCAAAATAACTCCGTATTTCCACTGATGTCGAAGGCATATTGAAATCACCTAACACTAAAAATTTATCATATTTAACAGATAAGTCTTCTAAAATATGGAATAAACGCATATAGTCACTAGGAATACATTTTGGAGGTATATAAACAGCACAACATAAAAACAAATAATTATTATCCAAGTGGACGGTAGCACAGACAATTTCAAACAAGGCTGTGTCCACGTTGCCAACAGAAACGCGTGTAAGTTCGTAGCGCGACGTCGTTGCTAAAACCACACCTCCCTGTTTCCGTCCATCTTGTCTGTCACAACGTATAATCTTGTAACCAGTAACTTGACTTCTCGTTCTTCTAAATCGCGGCATTATAAATAACAATGGTAAATCAAATACACAATCCAGAATACTTTTCTCTGTATACGAAAATTATTGATTGGATTAATCAAAGAGCATTTATAATACTATCGAAAGGATTAACTCACAAATTGGTCTGAGGATTAATTGTCGATACGCGCACAATGACAAACATACTTTTTTACATCATATCATCATCATCATACGTTCCAACTACTATTAAAAGGAATATTAAAATCACCACCGCGAATTAAATTTAATACTATTACTGTCAAAAGAAAAGAATCAGTTTGTTACCTAGGGTTGATTTTAGAAAGAAATTTTTCTTTTCTAGAGCATATAATAAATGTTGGGGAAAAATCAAAAAGGAACTTTTACGCCTTGACAAGGATATCGACTTCTACGTAGGGACTCTCATTCACTACGCTCAAAGTCATCTATGGAGCAACTTATCTAGCGTGTATTGCATACGGATCACCTGTATGGGCCGATAGGGCTACTATCGGTGCTGTGCGCAGGAAACTGCTACAGAGTCAACGTTTGGCGTTGATATTCTTGTGTAAGGCGTATAGAACTGTTAGTACGGAGGCTTTGCCTGTCCTCGCGGGTGTGCTCCCGGTCGATTTGGAGGTGCAGCGTCGCGCCGCTATGTATTACTCAACCAGACAGGATATGGATAAAAGGTTTCTTACGTCGCGTGAACTCTGAAGAATCAATAGATTATTTAAACCGCACACTGACGTACATAATGAGTTGTTAAGCGAATGGCAATGTAGGTGGGACGCATCTTCGAAAGGGCGTCATTTATATAAATACTTTCCGTGCGTTCGCGATCGCCTAACTAAAACCTGGTTATAAATAGATCATTGTGTATCGCAATTCCTTACCGGCCATGGTAATTTTAGGGGTAAACTGTTCTCATTTAGGCTGGTTGATTCTCCTGTGTGTCCATGCTCTACAGCTGCTTTCGAATATGAACAGTCCGCTCATCATGTACTTTGGGAGTGTAGTCTTTGGCATGATGAGCGCAAGATAATGTTAGATAGTATGCAAATAACATTCGGGTCTGTATACTACATGGACCTTGTAGAGACTAGACGAAATTTCCGTGCTTTCCGGCGTTTCTGCCATGCCTTTTATTGGAATCAAAATTGACAGCTCAAATGATAGAACCCTTTAATTTAATTTTTATCCGTGGTGCTTTACAACTGGCTTCTCTAGTTGTAAACGTCCCTATAATTGAGGTTAAAATGCCTCCTTAATTCATTATTTTGTCTCCCGCTTTGTTATGGAGGGAAGTGGACAATTAATATTTCCAACTCCTCCCTATCTTTCTATTTGATTAATTTCGTTGCGGGATAAAGACAGACTAGTGTTCCCTAAGACTCGCCGAGCTTCACCGCTTGGTGTCGTAAAATGCGTGCCATTATTGATCCTGGCTTACAGGAGTTGTAGTGGCGGGTGTGAGGGCGGGATAGTCTCTAAAAACATACTTGACATTGACAAAACTGTCGCTTAAACGATATGGCTATATAATCGCAACGAATTGAGAGTTGGAACTCATCTCTTTGAAATCTCTTTTCGCTGATGTATTTTAGAATAAATCGTATGAAGAGAGTTAATTAAAACGAATTCAAACACAACCACGAAATTGGTGAAAATTCAAAAGATGCTAATTGCGGAACGGCTTAGCGCAACGTTATGCAATGAAAGGAGGTAATATGACATTACAATATACTCTTTGCAACCGCAACAGAATGTAAGAGAAAAATAATTCTCTTCATAATTTCCTACATCGTGAACTTTTTCCATATTTTTATAGTACTATTCGGAAAAGATACAAATCGAAAAAGTCAAAAAACATGATAATTGGTTCGGCCGTTCTCCAGTTATAAATGGTGTAACTAACACAACTTTCTTATATATATAGGTATAGATTAAGCGTACACGCTTTATGCTTATGATCACTGTCGAAAACTAGGGTGTCGATTACTAGAGCTTATTGTCGATCATAGGTGCCTAAGGATGATTTGACACAATTATGATTATTTTAGCATATCACTTTGATTAATAAATAAAAAAATGCAACCTCATTAAAGTGTTGAAGAATGAGGCCGTAGCCGAGCTGCCTTTCTACAATCGTTAACGCTAATAGAAAACAAATAAAAATAATATGGGAATGACACATCCTAAATATAAATCTATCGCTAGGATTTCTCATTCCCATACATAAGGTTAGCGGTAATGAGTGTAACAAGACATCTTGGCAACGGCCCTTAGTGCCATTACGAGAATTTCATTTTTACTCTATATTGTGTATTTAAGCTTTAAAAGAAAAAAAATATATCTAGAATAGAGACTAGACCAAAACAAGACGTACATATGACGGTTTTATCACTAACGGCGATGTGTTCCGGACTATCTTAGGATGAACTTACTAGACTCGGAAAAATGAGCGAGCAGTCATCAAGACGTCATAAAAGGGTTGGAAAGTAGATGTACATAAATATAATACATACATACACTCTCACGCCTTTTATCCCCGAAGGAGTAGGCAGAGGCGCAACGTCCCATGATGTGATAGGGGGCGAGCCTATCGGCATATCGGGCACAAATTTTAGACTCCGGGCTGATACTGAATAGAAAAACCCAATATCACTTTGCCCAACCTGGTGATCGAACCCAAGACCTCAGCATTGCAGTCGTACCGTAATACAACTACGCCACGGAGGCATAAATATAAAAATACAGGGTTATTTGACTAAATTTGATCTAAATTTTAATTTCCAGTTTTTTTTTCATTTTGTAGTTTAGTGTAAATGTGGCGTAGGTATGCGCGAGTATTTTTCTGACTGAAAGTGTAATGTTTCCGCTGCG
Source organism: Sphinx pinastri (assembly GCA_947568825.1). Lineage (NCBI taxonomy): Eukaryota > Metazoa > Arthropoda > Insecta > Lepidoptera > Sphingidae > Sphinx > Sphinx pinastri. The sequence continues at coordinate 15,516,220 of OX387619.1, forward strand.
ACGAATCCTCTTAGAGTAGTAGTAGTGGCATTAGGGCGTGTAAAGCAAAAGTCACTTTTTATTGACATTTATTTTGTTCCAAACTTACACTTTTTTATTTTACATCTGTGGTTAAAATAACTTAATGGAAAGTGGTATTTTCGAGGAGATAAGTAGCTGGTTTTATTTAGTAACGCAATGTTAAAATGACCCCGTAAATGTAATACATATAACATTAGAAGACTACGTATTATATAACATAAAATAACTACATATAATTGATCTACACAGCAACAATACAACATCTACAGTCTACACATCCAGTAATAAACAGAAAAAGAAAGGAGAAATAGAATATCAGTGTCAAGTAGTGCTGTTCAACAACCCTTTTAATGGCAATAAAGAATAAAATGGGAAGGGATTTAGCCCTATGTCATTACACAGGTAACTGTTTCCACAAATGTGCAAACTGCACTATAAATGACAGGCATGATTAGGAATTTCAAATTCCAGATTCTCGTTTTCATAATTCTCCAGATATAGTACGTAACATAACTGGAGTGCAAAGACTCAAGAGCAGCACCATGATTGAGGGTAGAGGACCTCAATATCTATTGATATACTAGTTGCCTTCTCTAGGTTAATATTTCGTTAGTAAAAAGCTATGATTTAGTCAAACTGACGATAATAGATTTTAAGTGGAAACTAATTATGAAGTTCTTGATTTTTCCACTTAATTATAACTGATAGTCTGCCTTTCAACCCAACTTACTCAGGGACAAAATATAAATCAACCAATAAGGTCATTTTGGCAGGACCATAATGTGGATTTAGATTCATGTATGTTAGAGTAGGTAATATTTTATCATTAATCCTTACAGATATTAATTCTAGCAATAAAAGTTCTGGAATTACTTATTCTTGTTTATTTACTTTTTTTATATAAATTTAGTTTTTAAAGACTGGCTCAGATAGTATCCTGTAAGCCTCCGTATGCTTATCAGTGATGTCTTCTGCAGGTTTGTCGGCGATTGACAACCAAACGGTTCCACTTGCTCCAAGTTTGTAAGCATCGATTACACTGCGCGCTGCGGATTGTGCTCTGCAACCATAAAATATAAATCAGTAAGTATATTTTAGTAGGCACTCTTTAGGTACACAACATATTCATGATTTCTCACATAATTTTCATTAATTTGTGATTTATGAGTGAAGAGTGAAGAGTTATGAGTCCATCAGTAAATAACCTTATTTTGACTATTTCTTTCGTCAGGCAGCAATGTGCAACCACTATAACATTCCGCTTAGAGAGGCACTCTAGCTTCATTTTTGATCTTATGAAATTTAAATCGAATATCTCAGGATGAAGAGTTCAGTGCCTGCCACTACCATGCAATATGTAACATAGCATAGCTTTTAAATTTGATATTCAGAGTGATATGCTGTTTACATGCAGTGGCACTTACCATCAGGTGAACGTCATCCGCGTCACGTCGTTAAGTAGTAATATTGTATAAACTTAATATCATGTTTTCAAACAAATCCAATTCTTACTTTTGTCCACGAAGCATGGCGACGGCCTTTTCTATCTCAGTTTCTATGACTTCATCAAAAGATCCCATGTTCTTTACATCGATTAGTCCAGTCTCGGTTGCTCCAAAGCACAAAGTCAATACTCGTACACGCGTTCTGTCATAATAGTCGTTTGCCTAGAAAAAATTACATATTAACAGCTGTACGTTTCCAAAATGCTTTTTTTTTATGAATAACTTCCTCAATCAATCAAATCAACAATCTCATACATACACGGAAAAGTTTCCCAAACCTACGGGATGATTTCTATAATAAAAGTGGAAAGCGAATCTTGTCTGAAATAGAAAACAATGTCATACCCCAAGCGCAACGCTGAACTGCATAACCGCACTTTTCGTAGCACTGTAAATAGGTGACGTGGGTGATACCATCATAGCAGCTATTGACGAAATGTTTATGATGGTACCTCCCTTACCACCCTTGTCAGCTCGCATCAAATCAAGGGCTACTAACGAACCTGTTATAAGGGCTGTCTGTAATACAGAAAAAAAATTAGAAGTAAGTAATTCTGTACACATCTTTATTCTGGCTTTGATTAATCTTTGTGGTTTTAATTTCTTGACCACCGTAATACAAAATAAACTTTATGCAATAACATTTCAATCACATAATGTTATAAATGATCTGTAGTCCACGCAAAGATCATAATGCATATGCATAATTTTAACTACTTACCTAATATTTTGATTTCTATGATTTTGTGATAGAACCTTTTGATATAAAATATATTTGATGTATATATATATGGGTGTTTTTCCATTGATTTATGCTCTACTTACCACATTTATATCAATTTGTTTTCTGTAAGCGGCCCAATTATCATTCAGGATTGCTGCGCAATGTATAACCGCATACTCATTATTCTTATCACTCAGTACTGATTTGTAATTCGATGTCAGCTGAGCCTCATTAGTAACGTCGCATTTGACGAACTCCACTTTTCCTTTACCATATTTAGCGTTTAACTCATTTTGAAGTGGAACTGCATTCGCTTCGTCAATGTCTAAGATGACTACACGCTGAAATTAATACAAAAATTTCAACTTACCGTGCACTGAGTACCTTATAACTAAATATCCTCATTTTAAATTACAGATCAGTGATAGCTTTCAATGAAAGACTATAGCTTAAACTGACGAAGATTAATCATTTAATCAAAGCGAAAAACGATAGGTATTAAAATCATTTTGATTCCGGAAATCAATGAGTCGACATTATTTGCCACATTTTTAAAATGTATGCTGTAAAGAACAAGGTTAAATGTGAAACAATTAAAAATAACATAAATACCCTTGCGCCTTCCTCCATAGCAATTCTAACTATATTAGATCCAATGCCCCCGGCGGCACCGGTGATCAGCACCACTTTGTCTTTCCACTCGTACACCATAGTTATGCCGGTAAATTTTAATTAATGGCTTGGCAATGGCTGAAGAAATGTGTTTTTATTTGTTTCGATTATCTTATCATAAGACATTATCAAAGCTCAAGATATTAAAATATAGTTTTAATCACTGACTTACATTGTGACATTGTGATAATATCAACATTTAAACTATATGGGGAATCTTCGCAGGGGAACCAATATCACTACCTCAACTGTCTTTTATATAGTCGGACTCGGTCGTTTGTCTAGTTATCATTTGTTCAAAAACTGAGTGTTGATACTTGATGAGCTTTTGAAAAAACTTCCCTGACTTTACGCATTGAAAATATATAAATTATGTTGGCGTACCGTAAATCGAAAATTTAACTAATAACTTGACGCCATGGCTTTTGATTTCTTGGCTATTTTAGTGGTAAATATAAGGTCTCTAGTTATTAGTAGTAGGTAAACAATGAATCAAAGTGAAGTTATCAACGTAAGGGTATTAATTTTGTGGCTTGGTTTTTCTATGATGGAAATCGCAAGTCGGAATTATTATTTACACTTATATAAAAACTACATGATAAGTAATTTAGGTTTTTTTTTATATTAAAATTTGATGTGTAATTGGCTAATGCTTATGCCAAAACCTTGCAGTCATTTAATTATATGTTATCTATACTAGTGACACCAGTGGACAAGCACCCAATGATCGACACTTTTTCTTTAACCAAGGAAATTATGGGCAATTAAGCAATTTTGTACATGTAACAGCAGTTGGCCATAAATAATATATTTCGGCGATAGCCTAGTTGGGAGTGTAATGGACTCCCGAGACGAATGTCCGCAGGTTCTAAAGCCCAAGGGCACGTACCGCTGACTTTTCTAATGAGTTATGTGTGTATTATTTATGAATTATCACTCGTTTTAACGGTGAAGGAAAAACATCGTGATGAAACCTGCATACCTGAGAAGTTCTTTATGAGAATTTCGAAGGTATGTGAAGTCTGCCAACCCGCACTAGGCCAGCGTAGTGGACTAAGGCCTTAAAGCTCTCAGTTGTAAAGAAGGCCCGTGCTCAGCAGTGGGCAGTAAATAATACAGGGCTGGTATGATATGGTATAGTGGCCGATAGCCTAGTTGGGAATGGAACGGTCTGCCGGGACAATGTCCGCAGAATCAAAACCTCTGACTTCTCGAAGTTATGTGTGTATTGTTTATCAATTAGCGTTCGCGGTGAAGGAAAACTTCGTGAGGAAACCCACATATCTAAGAATTCTCCATAAGAATTTCGAGGGTATGTGAAGTCTGCCAATCCGGACGAGGCCAACGTGGTGGACTAAGGCCTAAACTCTCTCAGTAGTGGAGGAGGCCCATACTCGGTAGTGGGCAGTTTATAATACAGGGCTGGTTACATTACATTACATGGTATGGTAATATACTTAGTACTGCTAACCAGTGAGAATTTAATACAATCCGAAATTATTAAATTACGCCTATCTAAAATCTAAGCGCACTTAAAAATAAAATAAAAAAGGGTGTGTGTATTAATGAACACACGTATGAAGTGAAACTTTATCAATCAATTAATTTTTTCACTGTTCTTATAATAATTATTGTTTTCCATTAATACGGTCAAATTATTATTATTATTATTTATTGAAATATATTTAAATATTATTGTCTGCTAAATTGCCAGTCTTATTTTTAAATGATGGTTAATTTCAATAAATTATTATACATTTACTAAAACTTACAATCAAAAGTGTGGTTAACATAAAAATAATACGAAAATCAGAATCACGTGATGATTTTTCAAAACAATAAAAAAATAATCTCTCACTTTCACTATTTATTTAAATGAATTTCAATAAATGTAGCAAACCATAACATTTAAAGTGTTTACGCTTGTCGACAATAGATGGCTCTGTACAGTTCTACCTAATTACTACATCGCGATGTGAAGATTCTCTTCGAAACAGTGTGGAAAACCATAATATTTAAACTGTTTAAGCTTGTCGACAATAGACGGCTCTGTACACTTTCACCTAATTACTACATAGCGATGGCAAAATTATCTTCGAAAAAGTGTAAACTGTATACAAACTATAAACTGTATATAACTATATTTAAACTGTTTACGCTTGACGACAATAGATGGCTCTGTATAGTTTCACGTAATTACTACATCGCGATGTCAGGATTCTCTTCGAAATAATGATGCAAGAAGACGGCGCCGTGACGGTTCAAAGTGACAGAAAATGTCACAATTTTCGTGTGACGATTTTTTTTTACATAAATTTCTCCCTAACGTCGATAAAGAAGTTTCACTTCAAAAATATAACTATATTAAATAAACTATCTTTCTTAGAAAAAATTAAGGGAGTGAATCATTCATGATAGGTATGCTTTGGCCAATGCAAAATATGTTAATTAAACCGCCTTTCTCCAATAATTGACGAATTTTGATAATATTATAATCAACATTTTTAGAAATGTTAAATTAACATGCAATTATATTTTTTTACACTTATTCGGTGGATGTTATTAGTGTTTCTAAAGATTAAATATTATAAATGCGAAAGTTTGTGAAACTGATTGGATATTTGTATGTTCGTATTTTTGTTAGAAGTAAACTTAGAAACTGCTAAACGATTTTGGATGAAATTTGCAGGTGTGTGCGTGGACGGCGAGTAATCCATTGACTGACACGCATTTTTTACAAATACAAAAGTGTACCAAAGATGCTTTAGAATCTCAAGAACTAATCAAAGTTATAAAACAAGGGTGGCCGAGTGAAAAATGTAAGGTATCTAACATGTTGAGGTGTTATTGGGACAGCAGAGATGAATTAACAGTAGATTTTGGGATCATATGGAAAAATTCTCGGGTAGTTATACCGAAGTGTATGCGACGAGAAATGCTACAAAAAATTCATGCCAGTCATTTGGGCATCGAAAAGTGTAAGCTAAGGGCTCGGGAAATAATGTTTTGGCCAAACATGAATTCAGAATTACAAGATTATTTATCGCGTTGCCAGGCTTGTTTAACTTTTAAAAAGCAAAACATTAAAGAACCTTTAATTCCACACGAAATACCTAGCCGGCCTTGGTGTAAAATAGGAACTGATATATTCCATTTGGGGACAAAGTCGTATATTATAGTTGTAGATTACTTTAGTAAATATGTGGAAGTGTCTAAATTAAGTTCACTATCCTCAGAAAACATAATACGTAAACTAAAAAATATATTTAGTAGATTAGGTATACCGGAAATTGTCATGTCGGATAATGGACCCGAATTTTCATCGAATTATTGTTATATTGCTCGCAAAATTGTTGTTATATGTTATTTGTTATACTTAGTTTAAGTTATGTTGTATAATTGTTTTTATAAATAGTTATAGTTTGTACAGTATGTTTATGTTATTTTATAATAGTCCCGCCAGTTCGAATTGGGTATATCCTGTAATGACTGTGTGTGTTGAATAAATAAATAAATAAATAAATTATTTTAATAGTTTTGCCAGGGATTGGAATTTTAGACACGTGACGTCGTCACCACGATATCCCCAGTCCAATGGGCAAGTGGAACGAGCGATACAAACCATAAAAAACATCATGAGAAAGACTATATACAGTAAAGATGATTTTAATTTAGCTCTTTTAGAATACTTAAATACTCCTTTAAGCAAAGAAATAGCGTCTCCTGCAGAGTTAATATTTAATAGGAAGCTACGAAGCATAGTTCCATGTATGCCGAAATTACTTTTACCAAAGATAGTAAGTAATAATGCAAGAAGTAAATGAATTTCTCGACAAAATCTTCAAAAAAGATATTATGATAGGGGTTCTAGGTCTTTAAAACCATTGTCGGTAGGAGAAAATGTTAAGGTTTGGTTCTACGATAAATGGATATCCGCAACGGTTTATCGTGTTTTAGGTCTCCGATCCTATTTGATTAAAATGAATAACTGTAACATAATACGACGTAATAGAAAACATTTAATTGTCGATTCATACCGAAACGGTGATTCAACCAAACCAATTTTGTATGATGACATATAATTAGGAGGTAGTTTCGCAACTTCCACGTCCACCGTTCCTCTCAGCTCCAGCAATACCTTACAACCACCTGATCGAGAACTTAGTCAATCAAATTATAATTATTATTATCACACTCATTCCGGCAGGACAGTGAAACCGCCTGATCGGTGGGGTTACTCCAGATCGCCGAGCTAGTGTACCTGTGTAGCCGGCAATCATCTACATCTCTTCTAATTGACAACATTTCATTTTTTCAATATACTCAAATGTTTATACTATATGATACTTGATCTAAAATTATGAGACCCATATTTTTTCTTTTTACATACTTCAGATATTTTCATTCATGATTTTCACTTTGAATTTTGCCTTATTCTAAAGCGTCGTAAGCACCAAATGACGTCATATATACGGCTCAAGACTTAATAGCCTTTGCTTTGCAATACAAAAAACCGCCAAGTGGCAACTCAACAACAACTACTTTTGTAATTTGTCATCCAGTTGGCGATATACGATATACCCAGTATTCAGTACTTACCTACATATCTACGTAAATAGTATGAATAGCCAGGAAATTACTTCATTCGACCGTATGTGTGACGTCATCAATCATTTTTCGGTTTTTATTTTTTATCTCCGAAATTAAGTATTAAAAAAAATATATAAAAATATAATCGTATTCAGAATTGAAAAATTAAGAAACGGTATTTTTGTTTTAGGCACGTTTAGATTTTGAAATGTTGTCAATTATTGTTATAAACATAAGTTCTTCAAGTTTGCATATTATTAACCTCAAAGTGATTAACAGCTGTCTCTATATATCATGTACCTACAGCATTTAACAATAATATTATTCATATGTATAAATGATTTATTGGAATTCATTAAACCCTAAATTTGTTGAAAGGAATACTGTTATGTGGATTAAATAAATAGTCATTACCTCATTGAAATTGCATTTACTTACCATTAGCATTTAAGAAAGTGACTATTAAAAAAAACATATATACAGTGATACAAAATGTAAAAAAAAAAAAAAAACAAACAAAAAAATGTTATATATAATATTGTTAAATTTAATTAATATTCATGTTCATTATATTATTATTATAGTCACTAATTACATGGACGCTTTAATAAATTATTTGATTGTTGTTAAGTACCGTAAAAGGGGGTGAATAGGCACAAAATCGAACTTTAAACTTAAATTTCTCTATCTAGTAATAGAAATCTACATGTTTTTATGCATTGTAAGAATCTCCGGTTGGTGAAACTCTAAGAAAAACAAATAAAACAATCTTAAAACGTGATAATAATTCAAGTTTTATAACGAAATGTATGTTGTCCCTATTTATACTTGGCCCGGGGTGAACAGGGACAGAAACAGGGTTAATAGGGAAATAGGCATAGGGTTGTCATAGGATATATTTTTGTTTATTAAATTAAACACATATCAATAAAATATAAATATTATACTGAAACTTCAATTAATATAACAGAAAATAAATCTTCTCACAAAAATCACAGAATCATTGTCTTATTAGTAAGTATACGTAACTAATTAATCAACTTCACCTGTCTATTGTTGTTATTATAAATAAAAGTCAGGGAGCCCTATTCCGTCGCAAATTATCGTCGCCGTATAGGCAAATTGAGGATTTTTTGACCTATACTGCGATCAAAGTTCTCCTTGGATTAGAACGCCCGTAATAATTGCAAAAAGACGGATATGCCCCAGTAGACGGAATAGGGCCCCTGACCTTATATACTTTCAACTATCAAACAACGACAAATAGAATATGATAACAATTAAATGTAGTAAATATAAATTATATAAAAGTCTCTTCTAACAAAAAAAACCTTAGTAACAATTACCTATATTGAGTCAATTTCTTTCCATATATTTTATATAATTAAACACATAGGTATATTAACCAAACATTAATATTATACTAAAACTATATCTCTTCTCACAAAAATCACAGAATTATTGTCTTATTAATAAATTAAACCTAATTAAACAACTTTACCAGTCTAATACTGATTTAATTACATACTTTCAATTATCAATTATGAAAAGGGACACGTAGGTAAGTATAAAATTATTTGAAACTAAAAAGTCTTCTCTAACAAAACAAAGAAACGTTCCTAGTAACAATAAAATTAAGGCATTCTCTTTTAATGGGTTTGCACAGACGAAACATTTACATGATTTTGATGTTCTCGATTTTGAGCATACAATACCTATATAAAATTAACTACAAAAATCGGTGTAAATACTTCGCCAGTGCAAATGAGGGCTAAGGCAATAACAAAATTAATAAATAATAATATTATATAAAAAATCTGATGAGATGTCTGGACCCTATTTAAGTGTATAATCAGTTTTAATCATTAGTATCCATGAGATCACGTAATATGTCTTCATCTTTCGTATAATACTTTTTCTTACTGAATTTAGCCTTTGTATTAACTACATCTTTTAAAGCCATTTTCTTCATATATTTTAAATCAACTTTCACCTTTTCTTTTGTTTCCAAGATTTTATCTGATGTTATTTCTATCTTATTGGTAATTTTGTTCTTCTCTTCTGTTCTTTCTGCAGAATCAATTATTTCTACTGTATTTTTTTTATTCCTTTCTTTACTATTGATCAAGGCTGTCATAGAATCTTTTACAGGAGTTGCTATTTCTAAAATTTCTTGAACACAAAAATTGTCATCGAACAATATTGGCATATTTTCAATGTCAATATCATTAATATCAGAAAAATCGTTCAAATTAACATAATCAAGAATCGGTTTATGTTCAATACCCCCAGTTTCTGTTATTAGTCCACGTTCCTGTTTTTGTATTATTATTTTTTTAGGACTGTTTTTCTTATAGTCACTGACGTCGTATGGTTTTTTGAAAACATGTTCGTTTTTATTTTTATAGCACTTATTTATTTTATTTATAATGGTAGTTTTTGCTTCTTTGTCTACTTCTTCAGACTTTATTCTAGATTTTACGGCTTGTTTAGAACATGTAATCTTTGATTTAGAATCTTTGAGTTTGGTAAAGACCGTTGCTTTTGATTTAATAGCCACTGCAGGTTGTGCTTCAAATTTTCTTTTTCTCTCTTCTGGGATTAGTTTAGCAATCACTCTTTGAGTTTTTGTATTTTCTGTTAAGTTTGGTTGGATATCAGTATTTCCTTGTTGTTCGTCTAAATCATTGTCATTGGTATTATTAATTGTAGTTGCGAGTCTTTCCAATAGTTCTTGGTTGTCTTCCGCGTCAGTCTCATTAGATCCATTGCTCATGCAGCTACTTTCCTCTTGGTTATGCTCTCTATCTGAAATTTCTGAATCCTCGTTTTCGGTGCACACGCTTTGGCCTGGCTTGACTTCTATTTTCTTTCTTCTATAAGATGTTTTGTTATTTCCATTACCATATCGCATTTCTTTTAATATTGCTACCACTGTCTGTCCTATAGCATCTTTATCAAAATGTCTGTCGTCACGTATTTTCTGTTGCGGTAATCTCTCTAAAACTTTATTTTTATTTAAAGGGCTTATACCACTCTTCATGAATCCTGCTAGTATATTTGAAGAGGCTTGGCATTCTATGCGATTTAGTAATTTTTTTAGTAGAGATGGGAAAATACTCTTGGGGATTGTAGGTAAACTCCTTCCTTCGGTTTTTTTCCATGAAAATAAAATATCTCTCCAAGCACCTTTTGTTGGCCTGAAGAAAGCCACATCGAGGGGTTGCGTTAAATGCGTGGAGTTTGCAGGAAGGAACACAAAGTGTACGTTTTGTTCCTTACAATCTTTAATCAAGTTTAAAGACAAATGTGATGAAAGGTTATCACCAATCAGAACTTTCTTCCCATCTTTATTTTTAAAATATGACAACGCAATTGTATGAACCCAGTCTTCAAAGGTTTTACTGTCAAACCATCCGGATGTAGTGCAGTTGTATCTGCAACCTTTTGGGCCTTGTTGAACCCAAGATTCATACAAATTCTTGGCTTTATATACAACATAACAAGGTAATAATGTTCCATCAGCAGATGCTGCCATCATCAATGAAGTTGACGCTTTACTGTGGTTCATGACCCTCTCTGGGTATTTTGCACCTCTTTTTGTTAAAATTTTTCTTCTTCCAGGGTCATCTGAGAGGTTGGTCTCATCATAGTTTACAATATTGTACAATGGAACACCTTCCAATGATTGCTCCAATTCTTGAAAATATTCGTCAATAGTTTGTGGTGAAACATTTGCGCGTGATCGTTTTATATTCTGACTAATTCGAAGAGAAATTTTTTCTTTATTTCTTCTGAGGAAACTTTTTACAAAGTCAGGGCCTGGCAAATTATCTTTAAATTTTTTGACATCTACACCAATTCTGTCTAAATAACCCTTAACTAAGACTCGTAGATCATAGACGTCTAAAGGGTATCCCCATTCTGAACAGTGGTTCAAATACTGTATGATGTATTCTTCTTCATCCACAGATAAAACTGTTTGACCTCCTTGCTTTTTCATGAATCTTGTATTGTGTCTGTGTAATACAGATTTCGAAATACCATGTTTTTTACTTATTTGAGCTAAAGACAAATTTGATGTTTCATATTCGCTGAGTGCAGCATGTATAGTCAAATCAGTATATTTTTTATACTGCCTCACACCACTGGCCTTATATGAACGAGGCATATCTGAAACACAACGTTTATATAAAATTATATTGTCCCGTGGCAGCACATAATTCATTATCATCATCATCAGCCACATGACGTCCACTGCTGAACATAGGCCTCCCCTAAAGATTTCCAGACTAATTAATGATGAATTATTAAGAAATATAAAATTCGTATAGGTATAGTTTTATAATTGTTTGTAAAGTCAAGGGGCACAATTCCGACTACGGGGGCGAATCCGTCTTTTTACAATTTCTGGTGTTCTAAACGAAGAATAACTTTGATAGCTGTTAAGATAAATAGGGGATTTTTTTACTCTTTTTTCTATGTGGCGATCAAATATGCCCTTAGATTAGAACGCCGGTAATTTCAAAAAGACGGATATGGCCGCGTAGACGGAATAGGGCCCTCTGACTTTAATTCATCTTCATACCCTAAGCATAACATTAACACAGGCACCATTAAATACACTAGAACATGCAAATAAACCAAATTTTGACTCAAATCCGAACAGTTATTTTGGCGTGATGAAGGGACTAACAAACAAAGACACTTACTACCAACTTTTCGTTTCCGTTTCATGCCGAAACAACTAAAAGGATTTGCATTAAATTTAGAATCGAGATGACTAATGCCGTTGATTAACACTAAGCAAGTTTTAGTCATCAATTTTTTACATTTATTTTTTCATCACCTTATATTTCTACATAGCTTGTGAGTACTTTATCATCTAAAGAAATGATAATAATTAAAGTGAAAAGTGACAACCCTGTCCCGATACAAACGTTACCGTTCCAAAAGACCCCGAATTTGGCCTTAATTACCAAGTACTGCGTTCCTATACGAACCAGAGCCGTCCCTATTCACACCTCTACTGTGTCTATTAACCTCGGAATTCAGTCAATATCACCAAGGTTCAGATTTTTTTGTTTTATAAAGGAAATACACAAAATATCCACTTACCTCCATTTATACAGCTTCAGAAATAGATGAATATTTAAATAAAACCAGTCTACAGCACAAACACTTGCTTTTTAAAAAGTTCTCAGTAAAGTTTATCGGCACACCAAACACCCATGTATGAGGACAGTTTTTTAAAACAGTATTTACGTTACTCTGTCAAATGTCACATCGTTTTGGTGTTGCCACAGCAGAAATTAAATATTCTACTATTTAGTAAAATTGTTCACAGTCATTTAAGGTTTATTTTTTTTTATATAATCTATTCCAAATCATATTCCCGCTTTTGTCCCTATTCAGACCCCGATTCCTATTCACCCCGTTTTACGGTACCTATAATATGATTTTTTGTTGTTAATTGTTGATTTATTAGATTTCAGTTTAGTTGCAGGATAATAGGATGTTGATTATATATAAATTTATATAAGTTTCAATAATTAATGATTATATAAAATTTATATTAATAGCAATGTTAATAAGTACACAATGTAATATGATTAAATTTTCTGAGCGAGCGATAATATGTTATACCTATAGCTTTGTTTTTTAATGCATTCACGTTTCAGTACCTACATTGTTAGTATTATGATTATCTTAAAATAAATTTAAAATTTTTATTTGTTTTGTTTTGTTTAAGAAAGGGATTGTAGGTAATTGTAATTATAAAATATAAATTAAATGTGGGTAGGTTTCAGAGTAATGAAGTTAGTCTTAGCCAAGTCGTGGTGTTTGATTGGCGTATCACCTTTACAGTTGCCCTCTGTAGGTTAATATTTAGTTAATAAAAAGCTATGATTTTATCAAACTGACAATAATTGATTTTAAGTGGAAACTAATTATGAAGCTTTTGATTTTTCCTCTTAATTATATTATAACTGATATTACTATATATATATATATATAATATATATAACTGATATTATAACTAATAGTCTGCCTTTGAACCCAAATTACTCAGGGACAAAATATAAAACAACCATAAGCTCATTTTGGCAGCACCACAATGTGGATTTAGATTCATGTATTTTAGAGTAATATTTTATCATTGATCCTTACAGATATTCATTTTATTAATAAAAAATCTGGAATTACTTTTTCTTGTTTATTTACTTTTTTTACATAAATTTAGTTTTTAAAGACTGGCTCAGATAGTATCCTGTAAGCCTCCGTATGCTTATCAGTGATGTCTTCTGCAGGTTTGTCGGCGATTGACAACCAAACGGTTCCACTTGCTCCAAGTTTGTAAGCATCGATTACACTGCGGGCTGCGGATTGTGCTCTGCAACCATAAAATATTTATCAGTACCTAAGTATATTTTAGTAGGCACTCTTTAGGTACACAATATATTCATGATCTCTCACATAATTTTCATAAATTTGTGATATTATATTAACAGTTAAGAGTCCATCAGTAAGTAACCTTATATTGCCTATTTCTATCGCTAGGCAGCAATGTGCAAATACTATAACATTCCGTTTTGAAAGGCACTCTAGCTTCATTATTGGGCGTTATGAAATTTAAATCGAATGTCTTAGGATGACGAGTGCAGTGCCTGCCATTGTCATGCAATGCGTAACAAGTATAGCTTTTAAATTTGGAATTCAGAGTGATATGCTGTTTACAGGCAGTGGCACTAACCTATAGGCGAACGACATCCTCGTCACGTCGTTAAGTATTAATATTGTATAAACTTAATATCATTTTCAAACAAATCCAATTCTTACTTTTGTCCAGGAAGCATGGTAACGGTCTTTTCTAACTCAGTTTCTATGACTTCATCAAAAGATCCCATGTTCTTTGAATCGATAAGTCCAGTCTCGGTTACTCCGAAGCACAAAGTCAATACTCGTACACGCGTTCTGTCATAATAGTCGTTTGCCTAGAAGAAATTTACATATTAACAGTGGTACGTTTCCAAAATGCTTATTTTTTTATGAATGTTAGCACTTCTTCAATCCATCAAAGCAATCTCATAAGTACCTACACTGAAAAGTTTCCCAAACCTACGGGATAATTTTTATATTAAAGTGAAAAGCGAATCTTGCCTGAAATAGAAAACAATCTCATACCCCAAGCGCAACGCTGAATTGCATAACCGCACTCTTCGTAGCACCGTAAATAGGTGCAGTGGTTGATACCATCAAAGCAGCTGCTGACGCAATGTTTATGATGGCACCTCCCTTACCACCCTTGTCAGCTCGCATCAAATCAAGGGCTACTAACGAACCTGTTATAAGGGCTGTCTGTAATACAGAAAAAAAATTAGAAGTAAGTAATTCTGTACACAGAATCTTTATTCTGACTTTGATTAATCTTTTTGGTTTTAATTTCTTGACCACCGTAATATAAAATAAGCTTTGTGCAATAGCATTTAAATCACATAATATTATTAATGAGCTGTAATTCAGTCCACGCAAAGATCATAATGCATATTATGCATAGTTTTAACTATTTACCTAATATTTTAATGTCTATGATTTTGTGATAGAAGCTTTTGATGTAAAATATATTTGATATATATATGTGTATGTTTTTGCATTGATTGATGCTCTACTTACCACATTTATATCAATTTGTTTTCTGTAAGCGGCCCAATTATCGTTCAGAATTGCTGCGCAATGTATAACCGCATACTCATTATTCTTGTCACTCAGTACTGATTTGTAGTTCGATGTCAGCTGAGCTTCATTAGTAACATCGCATTTGACGAACTCCACTTTTCCTTTACCATATTTAGCGTTTAACTCATTTTGAAGTGGAACTGCATTCGCTTCGTCAATGTCTAAGATGACTACACGCTGAAATTAATACAAAAACTTCAACTTACCATGCACTGAGTTAATACCTTAAAACTGAATATCCTCATTTCAAATTACAGATCAGTGATAGCTTTCAATGAAAGACTATAGCTTAAACTGACGAAGATTAATCATTTAATCAAAGCGAAAAACGATAGGTATTAAAATCATTTTAATTCCGGAAATTAATGAGTCGACATTATTTGCCACATTTTTAAAATGTATGCTGTAAAGAACAAGGTTAAATGTGAAACAATTAAAAATAACATAAATACCCTTGCGCCTTCCTCCATAGCAATTCTAACTATATTAGATCCAATGCCCCCGGCGGCACCGGTGATCAGCACCACTTTGTCTTTCCACTCGTACACCATAGTTGTGCCGGTAAATTTTAATTAATGGCTTGGCAATGGCTGAAGAAATGTTTTTATTTGTTTCGATTATCTTATGATAAGACATTATCATAGCTCAAGATATTAAAATATAGTTTTAATCACTGACTTACATTGTGACATTGTGATAATATCAACATTTAAACTATATGGGGAATCTTCGCAGGGGAACCAATATCACTACCTCAACTGTCTTTTATATAGTCGGTCTCGGTCGTTTGTCTAAATATCATTTATTCAAAAACTGAGTGTTGATACTTGATGAGCTTTTGAAAAAACTTCCCTGACTTTACGCATTGAAAATATATAAATTATGTTGGCGTACCGTAAATCGAAAATTTAACTAATAAATTGACGCCATGGCTTTTGATTCCTTGGCTATTTTAGTGGTAGATATAAGGTCTCTAGTTATTAGTAGTAGGTAAACAATGAATCAAAGTGAAGTTATCAACGTAAGGGTATTAATTTTCTGGCTCGGTTTTTCGATGATGGAAATCGTAAGTCGGAATTATTATTTACACTTATATAAAAACTACATGATAAGTAATTTAGGTTTTTTTTATATTAAAATTTGATGAGTAATTGGCTAATGCTTATGCCAAAACCTTGCAGTCATTTAATTATATGTTATCTATACTAGTGACACCAGTGGACAAGCACCCAATGATCGACACTTTTTCTTTAACCAAGGAAATTATGGGCAATTAAGCAGTTTTCTGCATGTGACAGCAGTTGACTATAAATAATATACTTCTGCAATAGCCTAGTTGGGAGTGTAACGGACTCCCGAGACGAATGTCCGCAGGTTCAAAAACCAAGGGCACGCACCGCTGACTTTTCTAATGAGTTATGTGTGTATTATTTATGAATTATCACTCGTTTTAACGGTGAAGGAAAAACATCGTGATGAAACCTGCATACCTGAGAAGTTCTTTATGAGAATTTCGAAGGTATGTGAAGTCTGCCAACCCGCACTAGGCCAGCGTAGTGGACTAAGGCCTAAAAGCTCTCAGTTGTAAAGGAGGCCCGTGCTCAGCAGTGGGCAGTATATAATACAGGGCTGGTATGATATGGTATAGTGGCCGATAGCCTAGTTGGGAATGGAACGGTCTGCCGGGACAATGTCCGCAGGATCAAAACCCAAAGCACACACCTCTGACTTCTCGAAGTTATGTGTGTATTGTTTATCAATTATCGTTCGCGGTGAAGGAAAACATTGTGAGGAAACCCACATATCTAAGAATTCTCCATAAGAATTTCGAGGGTATGTGAAGTCTGCCAATCCGGACGAGGCCAACGTGGTGGACTAAGGCCTAAACTCTCTCAGTAGTGGAGGAGGCCCATACTCGGTAGTGGGCAGTTTATAATACAGGGCTGGTTACATTACATTACATGGTATGGTAATATACTTAGTACTGCTAACCAGTGAGAATTTAATACAATCCGAAATTATTAAATTACGCCTATCTAAAATCTAAGCGCACTTAAAAATAAAATAAAAAAGTGTGTGTGTATTAATGAACACACGTATGAAGTGAAACTTTATCAATCAATTATTTTTTTCACTGTTCTTATAATAATTATTGTATTCCATTAATACGGTCAAATTATTATTATTATTATTTATTGAAATATATTTAAATATTATTGTCTGCTAAATTGACAGTATTATTTTTAAATGATGGTTAATTTCAATAAATTATTATACATTTACTAAAACTTACAATCAAAAGTGTGGTTAACATAAAAATAATACAAAAATCAAAATCACGTGATGATTTTTCAAAACAATAAAAAAATAATCTCTCACTTTCACTATTTATTTAAATGAATTTCAATAAATGTAGCAAACCATAACATTTAAAGTATTTACGCTTGTCGACAATATATGGTTCTGTACACTTTCACCTAATTACTACATAGCGATGTCAAAATTATCTTCGAAAAAGTGTAAACTGTATAAAAACTATAAACTGTATTTAACTATATTTAAACTGTTTACGCTTGACGACAATAGATGGCTCTGTATAGCTTCACGTAATTACTACATCGCGATGTCAGGATTCTCTTCGAAATAATTATGCTAGAAGACGGCGCCGTGACGATTCAAAGTGACAGAAAATGTGACAATTTTCGTGTGACGATTTTTTTAACATAAATTTCTCCCTAACGTCGATAAAGAAGTTTCACTTCAAAAATAAAACTATATTAAATAAACTATCTTTCTTAGAAAAAATTAAGGGAGTGAATCATTCATGATAGGTTATGCTTTGGCCAATGCAAAATAAGTTAATTACAGGTTCTCTTAAACAGCCTTTCTCCAATAATTGACGAATTTTGATAATATTATAATCAACATTTTTAGAAATGTTAAATTAACATGCAATTATATTTTTTTACACTTATTCGGTGGATGTTATTAGTGTTTCTAAAGATTAAATATTATAAATGCAAAAGTTTGTGAAACTGATTGGATATTTGTATGTTCGTATTTTTGTTAGAAGTAAACGTAGAAACTGCTAAACGATTTTGGATGAAATTTAGCACACGGGTAGACCATATCCCGGACTAATACATATGCTACTTTGTATCTCGGTAATATACTGCCATGAGAAATAATGGTCATTTATCATCTGATTTTTTAAATAGACCATCTGCTACAGTTATTGGAACTTTTGAAGCTGGAAAGACTTCTCACGCGGGCGAAGCCGCGGGCAACACTTAGTATTCATATACATTTTTCAATGATCTACGATTCGGTTACAAATCTTATCAATAGTCGGTATCAATAGTCTTACCTTTCGGAGTTTCCAGGTAATTTAAAAAAATATATCTCTGGGTGTGTTATTGAAGAATTCAAACAACCAAAAACAGCACAATATAGTTTATAATTGCTCTTTGCCATATTATGTGAGTACTTCTTCTTATTTAATTCACAAAATGCACGCTTGCTGCTTACAAAATAATCACACGGTTCGTTCGTCACTGTACTTAATGTGTACTAATATCGAGGCGCGTAGGCATCACTCGCGTTCCGACCGTTTGTATGAAGATATTCTACTGTAGGTATATCTGTGTAATGTGGCGCGGCTGTAGGTAATTATTTCAAGGAGAGGGCTGGAGTCATAATACTGCATAGATAATATTACCGTGACTGAATATAAAATTTGTTTTTAAAAACCTTTATTTTTACGACTTTCATGAACATTAATTGGTTAAAAAAAATTCAGGATCCGCTTAAACACATTCATTTATTTTCTTTTCATTCTTTTCGTCAATTATCATTAATTCTATCTATTTTTTATGCAAATACTGGCGCTGATAGTATCCTGTAAGCTTCCGAATGTCTGTCAGTGATATATTCCGCAGGTTTGTCGGCGTTCCCGCCCTGTGAATTCCACCATGGTATCCCTTGCCTGTCGTAAAAGGCGACTAATGGGGCCACTGGGGACGCGGGCGGGCGGTAGGGGGCCGTCCGCCTTTAGTATATTTTTTTAGTACCTCCATGATGGATGGCAGCGTGCCAGGTAGGTCTCACGCTGCCGTTGACGCCGAGAGCGTCCTACAGTGTGCGGGGGCTTCTGAGCCCCCCCACAACAGGAGACGGGGGGCACTAAGTTGTTCTTTTTGCCTCAAACGCCTCAAGTCCACAAATAATATGATATTAATAAGCCAACCCTATGCTAAATGACAGATTATAATATTTTCAAAAATAAATACACGAAATATGACAAAAAAATTATAAATTCAACAGTATGCGGCAATGTGTACAATGCAGGCATTCCAAACATTGCCCAGTAAATGTGTATATAGGAGGCATTCTATACATTGCCCAGGCAATGTGTATATAGGAGGCATTCTATACATTGCCCAGGCAATGTGTATATAGGAGGCGTTCAATACATTGCCCAGGCAATGTGTATATAGGAGGCGTTCAATACATTGCCCAGGCAATTTGTATTATGAGGGCATTCTATACAATGCCCAGTCAATGTGTATATAGCAGGCATTCTGTATATTACCCAGGCAATTTGTATAATGAGGGCAATTTGTACAATGCCTGGGCAATGTCTATATTGAGAGCATTCTATACAATGCCCAGGCATTGTGTATATAGCATGCATTCTATACATTGCCCATACAATATGTATATAGCAGGCGATCTGCATATTGCCCAGGCAATGTGTATAATGGGGGCATTCAATACAATGACCACTTAATGAGTATATAGCAGGCATTCTATACAATGCCCAGTTATGAGTTAATGTGTATATAGCAGGCATTATATACATTGCGCAGGCAATGGGTACATATCAGGCATTCTATACATTGCCCAGGCAATGTGTATATAGGAGGCATTCAATACATTGCCCAGGCAATTTGTATAATGAGGGCATTCTGTACAATGCCTGGGCAATGTCTATATTGAGGGCATTCTATACAATGCCCAGTCATTGTGTATATAGCAGGCATTCTATACATTGCCCAGACAATATGTATATAGCAGGCATTCTGTATATTGCCCAGGCAATAAGTATAATGAGGGCATTCTATAGAATGCCCAGTTAATGTGTATATAGCAGGCATTATATACATTGCGCAGTGGGTAGAATGAGGGTATTCCATACACTTCCCAGGCAATATGTATAACGAAGGATCTTATCAGATTGCGTCGTTCTGTTCTTAATTTGGGTCTAAATGTGGCACTTACGTAGCAGAGGTCGCTACTAGTACGGTGGGACCTAACCATCCATTACACTGGCCGACAATCATTTTGGTGCCTTAGATTTTAGACCTGATTTTAAATATATCTTATAACGTGATATCAAAAATGTTATTAGTTTTTTTTGTATCAGCTTTAGTTTGTGAGATATAAAAGAAAATGATTTTTTACAGAAATATCAATATTTTTATATAATCATACATCAAAAAATATTATTTTACGTGATTTTCTCGAGTGAAATTGTCTTGGGTAATCGCACATCATTCCCCAGTAATATTCGGCCCTCATATGATCATTCCATCTGCCTTGATACCTATTCTCCATTGTCTTTTTATCTTAATGGCAGCATTCTTCTTGTTCTTCGCTAAGATTCCCTGAATTATGTTGAAAGTGGTCTATATGACTATGGAGATAGTGCATTTTGATGCTCATATACAGCCCATTTTTTTTAAGCTAAGCAACATTTCCTCAACTAATTATATATAGTTGTCAGTCTTGCAATTTCTGAGGAATTTCTGTGCACCCACTACAAAAGATTTCCACCCAAGGCGAACCACTTCATTCATAGAACCGACGCAATAAAGGCACGCAAATCACTTGCCAGATAGGTCTCCAAGCCCATGGATTTGATTTGATGTTTCTTCACAACATTCAAACTAATTGTCTCATGAAACTTTAAAAACACTAGGTACTTCAGTTTCATTCTTCTGCGATTACTGTACCACTTGATGAAAAACAGATATTTGAACATTTTCTCAATAGGGAAGAGGTCTTTTTGGTAAAGTAATATTGGGATATTTCCAATAGCGGTGACTGTTTTTGTTGGTGCCTACTATAATATAAACCATAAAAAGTAACCGTCATCATGCTGATTTACTTAATTCTTACTGAATCATAGGTACTTAAAACTTCATAGACTTGCGTATTACTTTTTAATAATGTTGCAAATGTTCAATGCACATTTTACGTACACTATGAGATCAAGTGTTTGAGGTAGATACACACGTTTTATTTTGGTTGCGAATTTTAATACCGAAGTAAGCAAAATACATGAGGATCACAGTGTCTGTCATGGATTTTCGCAGATTTTTCAATATGTATTCACCACAAACGAAACAAAACATATTAGGGTTATTGATATAACATCTAAATATACTAGCCAAGATGAAATAATAAGATAAATTTAATTTATGTTATAGCAAGATCAACTGTTTATGAACAAGACCGTAAAAAGTAAATAATGGGAATAGTAGGTAAACGAGAGCTGACAAGTTGAAATTAATAATACCAATATAGTGCATACTAACTTCCTTATCGATCACAAATACCAACAGAGCTGCACCAAAAAAAAAGTTTTTTTTGTAGGCCTGTGTTATGGTACAGCTGTAGAATTTCTGGGACTTTATCTTTTGGGACCACATTGTAAATGACAGATAGATCCCTTGTCATTATTGATTCAGGATTCCATCGCACTTAATCAGGCTGTCCTACAGAGCCTCATAGGTCCTCGTAACAGAACTTAATGATGCGTTTTCCTCGGCTTTCATGGATATTAATTGTTCCTATAAATAAAAATTCTACATCTGCATACACACATTAATTTATTATCATTTTATTATTTTCGTTAAAGTATTTCATTTTAGTTTTATTTATGCAAATAATGGTTCCGATAGTATTTTGTAAGCTTCCGTATGTTTGTCAGTGATGTCTTTTGCAGGTTTGTCGGCGTTTGACAACCAAATGGTTCCACTTGCTCCAAGTTTGTAAGCATCTACGACACTGCGAGCTGCAGATTCAACCCTGCAAGAAGAAGTGATAATAATATAGTATCTTCGTTATATTTCACTTAATTCATCTTTAATTTAATCTTCCTCAGCTCTTGTATTTTTAAACACATCACTCAGGGGGATACTCTCTTGCATAGGAGATTTATGCCTAGATCTACGTAGTACTAGGTGTCCCATAAATAATTCATATTCATTTGCCTATTGTAAAAAACGACGCTTGAGAGGTGAGCGGGTAGTGTCGTTCGACAGCTCAGATCTTGGAAATTTGTTCCCTATGGAGCTTTTCACAAGGGCGGGGAACAGCTTATGTGTATTCGAGTACCTATTGCAAAAATAATGATTGTGCGACTTTAGTGCGACAAAACTTTTGAACCACTATCATTTACATGTTTTGAACTCCCAAGTACTCAAATGATTAAGCATAAGACACCGTTGCATTTTCCTGAAGTACATAACGATTTGGACTGTAATATGGGAGCGCGGTATAATGAGCCCGTATTTTTGGTGGAAGACGAAAGGCGTACAGTAGCTGTCACCTGTGAACTATATAAGGGAAAATACCAGATTTTTTTCATTCCTACTCTAAAATTTTTACATACATAATATACACTCACGCCTTCCATCATCCCGAAGCGGTAGGCAGAGGTGCAACTAAGGTACCCAGTTTTCGCCGTGCATTTTCAGTCTTATAATAAGATAGGGGGCGAGCCCATCGCCATATCGGGCACAAATTGCAGACCACGGGCTGATGCTGAGTAGAAAATCTCAATATTACTTTGCCCGACCTGGAGATCGAACCTGAGACCTCAGCATTGCAGTCGTACCGTAATATAACTACGCCACCGAGGCAGTCTCGTCGTTTCACTGTATCTAAAAAAAACTTATTCGTATAGTTTAAAAGAAATCTTACTTTTGTCCTGAATAAAGCTGAAGAGGCTCGTTTAGCCTAGTTGCCATTTCATCATCGAAATTACCCATGTTTTGTAGTGCAATAAGTCCAGTATCTGTTGCTCCGAAGCACATTGTCAGTACGCGTACACGCGATCTCTCATAATAGTCGTTTGCCTAGAATAAGTGAGTAAAATAAGTACCTATAGTATACTATAAAGTAAAAAATGTATTAACTGGATAATATATCCAGCCTGTAACAATTGATAAGCACTTGCCGAAGAGTTGTGATGATAAGAAAATATATTTATTGCTAGCTTTTGCCCGCGGCTTCACCTGCACAATAAAGTTTTTCCTGGATAAAAGTCCCGCTATAAAAGTAGTTTTTGAGTTTATCGCGTTTAAACGCGGCGGGCAACTTTGTTTTATACTATACAAACTTTGCCAGCCCTTTTTACCCCCTTAAGGGTTGAATTTCACAAAATCCCGTCTTAGTGAGCACCTACGTCTTAAAAGGAACCCTCATGCAAAATTTGAGACTCCTAGCACATGTGTTTCTGAGATTTCGTGATGAGTGAGTGAGTGAGTGAGTGACCTTTCGCTTCTATATATATCAGTGGCGAAGGGTGACATTTTCCGAAAGGGAACCCGGCACGGCTGTTTATCTGCGTACAACAAATTGCTGGACGTAGCGCCATATTGTTTTTAGTGTTGTCTGACGTTTAGATAAACATGGCGGACATTTTCTTTTGACAGTTGCTGTCAATTGACATTGACATGACCGGCATCCGTGGTCCGGCATCAAAGAGCATTATAATTTATAATACTACGGAAAATCCTCTCCACTTTTCTATAATACAACCCTCCGTATTTTACCGACGGTAATTTTGCATCTTGTAAAATGTATTACACGTGCAGTGTTTGTAAAAGTTCGCGACAGGACGCTATTTTACATCATTTTCCGTGCACTGAGAAAAGACTCAATAAAATAAGTGGTTAGAGTGTTTAAAACGTGATGATCTGAAGAAATTATCACCAAAACTACTATCGAAGCTTTTTGTTTGTCAAAAACACTTTGAAAAGAAGTTCATTACCTGCAAATTTCGTCTCATAGGCAAATCATATCCTTTGTTTACTGAAGACGAGATTGCGAGTGGAATTCCGTCCCAGGATTTTACCGGTAAGACAGTATTTTAACAACTAAATATATCGTAATTTCCCTTTTTTTATTGACTGATATTCTATTGGTTATCCTACACCACATTGTAGATGTTGTCACTTATAATGGCTTTACCTTGCCAAAGTATTTTTTAACCAATCAAGTGATGCTAAATAGATACAATTCATCACACTGGAGGCTCTTAAGTTATGAGTGTAGTGATGAGTCCTAACATCACATAGTATAAAACAAAGTAGCTTCCCATCTATCTGTTCCTATGTATGTTTAGATCTTTAAAACTATGCAACGGATTATTATGCAGTTTTTTTAATAGATTAGTGCTTCAAGAGGAAGGTTTATATGTATAATACATGCATAATATAGTAGAGAAACACTGATAATTTTAGAGGTTTCTAATGTGATGTCATAAATAAATGCATTTTTTTACACTTACATTGCAACTGCTGGCTAAACCCTATGAGATATAGATCAATATAAAGTGGGACTTTTATGCTGGAAAAACTTTTTATCGCATTTGGAGCCGTGGGAAATAGCTAGTAACAGATAAAATTCACATTGACACTAAAAACTAAATATTATATTTCTTAGATATTGAGATTTGTTTTTCTTGTTCATTTCAGAAAATATGGATCCTAATACTGACCACTGTTACTCACATAAAAGACACAGAATGGATCACTACATTCCGTGTCTTGTATTGAAGATGTCTTAGAAATGGATTGCAATCATACAGAAGCTAGACTGCTCCACAAATTGAATGACCAACATGTCATTCCTGAAAATATAAAAAGATGAAGGTGGGTTCAATAGCATTTTTGTACTGCAATAACTATTCCTCCGGCTTTGCTTACATAATATTGCAATAGCTTATTCTCAAGATTTTATTAGTTTATTTATTGTGCATGTTTATGCACCTTTTAAAATGTATGCCATGATTTAATCTAAGATAAGGTATATCTGTGTGCCACTGGCAGATGGTATTGCAGGCCAACTTTTATAAATTTGTATTGTAAACATTGAAATATATTATTTCATTTTATTAGATAAGTATTAGTATAATGTGGTTGTCTGTCGAAGTGAACTGTCTCATAATGAGTGATTATGTAACAATCATCTTCACAAACTTTAAAGCTTAAAATATTTAAGTTAGGAATAAGTATGAATGCTTCTGCTAACATTTGTGCATTTTGTTTCCAGGTGAAAATTTGTACAAAAGTTTTTAGTGCAATGGTATCTGCAGCTTTATCATATACAGCAAAGTTTTGTAAGTATCTAACATGAGTAATGTTTTTGATTACTATGTCTCGATTTCCTATGGACCTGCATGTGGTGAATTTGAATGATTTTAAATGTTGTGTCAATACAGCACCATCTTGATCTTAGTTATTTGGCATGACCTAGCATCCCTTATTGACCTAGACCTTAGGATCTTCTTACCAATTGCCTCATTGGTCATGTGATAGCTAGTAGATTCAGCTCAGTCACAGTTTAATTATTACACTGGTACTTGGCTGATTACCATTGAGGTCCTGAGTTCGATCTCAGGTCAGTTAGAAAAATTATGTGAAATGACATGCTCTCACCCATAACATTATAACCAGAAAACAAGTTTTATTTTATAATATGCGACACTAGTTGCACCTCTATCTACATATTATATATACTTGTGATGGTGTGTACATGTATTCATCATCATCAGCCACATGAGCCCACTTTTGATCATAGGCCTTTCCCGAAACATGATGATGTACATGTATTAATGAAAGCTATTTTTTTTTCAGCACACTACAGATGTTAGACCTGTAAGCAAAACAATAAAAAATACAGCAGAAACTGTTATGTTTTTTGACAAACTACTTGATAGTGTCAATGGAGCTACAACCTTTTCAAAAAAAAGTAAAGGAAAACTGTTACGTACAGCAGTGACGGAAAAATCACATCACCACACATTTTGGTATGAAGCCATTAAGAAATTAGAAAAAATGAAATATGTTGATTCAACAGAAAAGGAAAAGTTGGTGCCTTCATTAAACAATTTTATTATAACATTAAAAAGTCATATGAGGCTGTGGCAGCTTTTTAAAAGCCTTGATATTAAAATAATGCGACCTATTTATTTTAATTTTGATCCAATTGAAATATTTTTTGGTCAAATTAGGGCATACAATTACCGCAATAATGACCCAAACTGCCCCAGCTTCAAATGTACCTTTAAGTCATTATTCATTAGTAGAATTATCAAGTTCCATAATGAAACATTTAATTGTGAGGATGAACCTGCAGATTAAGTCATAAATTTACAGTAATTGTTTAATGAAAAAATAAAAGACACTGTTGAGCCAGGTCATCCCAAGGAACAAAACATTGAAATGATCGTTGAGCAGGCACGACGAGAACGTATCAATGTTCATTCGCGTGCCTACCCTGCTGGATGGGTAGTGCGAAAGACTGTAAATAATTTGCGACTAAATTGTAATTTATGTAATAAAAGCCCAACAACTAAAGAAGGCAACATCCATGACTGGATAAGTCACAGAGAATATAGTGAAGCTATAAAGCGTCTAAACTACCCATCCGAAGGCGCAGTGAGGTGTTTTGGTACAGTTGTTGCTGAAACAAATGAATACTTGGAAACCAATGCTCATTCTTATAATATTTTTTCTAATATTATAACAATGATTTTATCCACCTATTCATTTGATTACATCGACTGTACCAAACATAAAACAATGCTCTTTAATCATTTCATTGCTTTAACTGTTAGGTTCACAATAATGAATTGGTGCAGTATTATAAATAGAATTTTAAAGGGCACCGACGTTTTTCGCTTAGCCAATAAAGTTTTGCCTGCGATGCAAAAAAAAGCTTACGAAAATTATAAAAAGAAATTAAAAAATAAATCTTTTAATAAATTATGAGTAGTTTTATTACATTTTACTGGTGGTAGGTCTCTCATTATGTAAGAGGCCGTCTGGGTGGGTACCACCGCAATGTCTATTTCTACCGCCAAACAACAGTGTGCATGCACTGTTGTGTTTCAGTTTGAAGGACATTGTAGCCAGTATAACTACTGGACATAATGAGACTTAACATCTTATGTCTCAGGATGACGAGCGCAGTGGAATGCCACACAGTACTTTGTACCCAAGTCAAGGTGTTGGATGGTGTTGCTACTGTGTATGGGTGGTCGTATCGCTTACCATCAGGCGAACGACATGCTCGTCTCGTCATTCAATGCAATAAAAAAAAAAAAAAAAAAAAAAAAAAAAAAAAAAAAAAAAAAAAATTCCTCTAATAGAACAGATTAATTAAATCAATAATATATTATATACTGGTGTATAGGCCTAGCATTTCAGGCTGTATACTATTAATTCCTTTGTCATTTGCATTTAGTAAGCAAACAAAGTTAATATAATCTGTGCAGTATTCATAAAAAAATTTAGTCTGTGGAGTACTCATCAAAAAAAAAAAAAGAAATGTCAAACGACATTAAAACTAACACTCATATTTTTTGTTCTACAGTTGGCCGTCTGATACGTAGTATCTCTAAGTAGTCTGTGGAACCCGGCACAAAACATAGGTAATAATGTGCATAAATATGGTCTGCAAATCGTTCTAATGATAATTAGATTTTAGCCAATTACGATATAAAAATTATAGAAGCTTATACATGACGAAGGCGGTTTTGTATAAGTACTCAAATCATTATAACATCTACTAGGATAAGTGATTAACACCTAAACAAGAAATAAAGCAAATCACTTCATATTTCATACCTAATTATCGGTTATGTATCTACCATACTCCGCGTTAGTTAGCAAAAAAACTATTAAAATAGTTCAGTCAAATAATCCGTAGATACATACTTCTGTTATAATAACTAGGCACTACTCCTTTGCTTTTTAACTAAGTTAGTGCATCCAAAAAATTACGTATTTTATCGCTCTTGAAACTTAACTTTGAAAACACAGTTTCCAGTTGACATACCTAATAATACTCAATGTATAATATGAAACAACACTTCACAATTTATTAAAACATTAAAAAGTTTTTTCTAGGTTGTAAGTAAATAACGCAATTTTAAAACTATCTCATTAACCTAATGTCTGAAATTACAACTTAATAGTTACACATACCTCCACACTACACACAAATGTTGATAACACTTTATAATACACCAATTCATTATGATATTCCATATTTACTAAATAAAAACAAACTTATTCAACCGCCGAAATTGTTTACTTGAGTTTTCAAACGACAATAATACAAATTTACGCTTCTAATTAAAAAATACTTCGGAAATCTTAGTTGGTCGTAGTCGGTGAGCGACAATAATGTATGGCCGGTTAATAGTGAAGCCAAAAGATTTCGGGTTACCTCTGACGCATCTTCCCGTGAACGAAAAATGTATCGGTTTGAATGGACAAATAAGACAAAGACAGCAAATTCACAAACATGTACGAGGAAGAAAGAGACAAACGATACACCGCGGGGGAAGCCAAACGAGAGCGAGTTCCCTCGCGTGGTCCCCGCGGTCACGGATCACGATGGCGCGAATTTTAAAACGTAGATCGCTAGCGCGCAAGCCGACGCCGTCGATTACCGTTTATTTAAACTATTTTATGTCGATCGATGAAAATGAAGTGTTTACTTAACATTATTTTAAGATGAATTTTGTTGAACTTAATTATTTGTTTGCGAATAATATCATTTATTTTAACAGTTTGCTTGCATAAATTACAAAAGGGAAGCCGGTAGGAATCGGGTTGTATGGACCCTTCGCCACTGATATATATAGATAGTAAATCTGGATCTCTCTTTATCTAGCATACTAAGACCTAGTTTGGCATAGCATAAAACAATAATCACGCACGCATGCTCACGCCTTTTATCCCCGAAGGGGTAGGCAGAGGCGCAACTAGTGCACCCACATTTCGCCAAGCGTATTCCGTCCCATGATGTGATAGGGGGCGAGCCTATCGCCATACCGGGCACAAATTCCAGACTCCGGGCTGATACTGAATAGAAAAATCCAATATCACTTTGCCCGACCCGGGGATCGAACCCGAGACCTCAGCCTTGCAGTCGTACCGTAATACAACTACGCCACCGAGGCAGTCAAAACAATAATATACACAGATACATACCCCAAGACCTACGCTAAACTGCATAACTGCACTCTTTGTAGCATTGTAAATAGGGGTATAGGGCAATGGATACAAGGCAGTTACAGACGACATGTTTATGATGGCACCTCCCTTTCCACCCTTGTCAGCTCGCATCAGGTCAAGGGCTATCAATGATCCCGTGATAAGAGCTATCTGCAAATAAAAAATAAAATCTAAAATACTTAATAAGGGACCGCGACTACGTGACGCCACGTCCTGACCACAAAGCGCTGCATTTTATTTTGTTATTCGACGCATCGAATGTTGAATAACTTCGTAATTTTATAACATATTCAATTTATTCTTTAACCATTTTTAATGTAATTCCATAATCTTGTTATTGGAACGAAGTTCCTTATTGCGCGTTGTGAAATGGGGCTGGACGGAAAAGTTGTCACGACACTTTTTGCTATTATCTTACTAATATGAACCTTAAATACAATGCGTAGAAGCTATAATTCTTGAAACGAGTATATTTTTATTTATTTTATTTATTAAAGTCATTAAAACCATTTCTTACTAATCTAATATGAACCTTAAATACATTGCGTAGAAGCTATTTCCCCAGAGTTGGCACGGCACGAGTACAAAAGAATCGAACGTAACATTATTTTTTCAAATTTTGTTGATTTATTCTACTTTGGTTACTGACATTTATCAATAACAAGACTAAACGTGCTTTGCTCGCGTTTAAAAATCTACTTTATGTGGTAAGCGTAAGATCGAATTTGTGTTTAGTCAATCAAAATTTGTGATAAAAATGCTATGCAATAGCTTTACCGTGGCAGTCCCCGAGTGCCACACGTATTTATTTGCTTTTTTCTCTAGAAACTTATGTATTGGAACGGAAATAGGAAAATATTTATATATTTATATATATACACACTCTGTTATATAAATAAAATTTTATTACAATTCCTTCACTAATTAATCGAAAGGAACTTCGTTCCATCCGGGTGTCCCTTGACACCTCTAATTTTTTTTAATCAAAGAAATTATTTATTCTATATAAGAAAAAATGATTGTATGTCAGAGTTAATTTCCTTGTTACAATAACTGACAATTAGAAAGTAGAAAAGTTGTTTTGTTATTAATTTATGACTTCACTTTTTAAGAACAATTCTAAGTGTAATACAAACTTTGTGTTAGCCTTAGCTAACACAAAATATTATTAAGGATTTAAAAAAATGTTTTCGAAAAGAATCACATTCGTCGATTGTATCTAAGATTTTATAACGAGATGAACTGTAAAAAAATTGCTTGCATTAATTTCCTACTTACCACGTTTAGTTCAATTTGTTTTCTGTGTGTGGCCCAACTGTCATTCAGGATTCCAGCAGAATTCAAAACAACGTACTCATTGTTTTTGTCACTTAGTACTGATTTATAGCTTGATGTCAGCTGAGCCTCATTTGTAACGTCGCATTTGATGAACTCCACTTTGCCTTCACCATGTTTAGCGTTCAATTCATCTTTAAGTGCAACTGCGTTCTCTTCATCGATGTCTACAATAAATACACGCTGAAAGCAGAATGTAAAATCAAATTTCCAATTTCCTATAATACTACCCACAAAATATCGAGTTTCTTAATGTTTAAAATTATACATTCTTATTTCAAAATATTATCCTATTGGTAAAAGCACAGGGTAAAAGGTTTCAATGAAAGACTATGGCTTTAACTAGCGATGTTGAATCAAAGAGTCAAAGCGAGATCAAGCGAACCTTTTTTTGCCTGTCTATTCCAGCCAGTAGCCTGACGCGAGTCGGTTTTTCTGGCCACACCGGACTTTTGGGTGAACACTTTAGGCGCTCGCAACCATTGAATTAAGTGACAATGCACTGAGGGCAACCTACTAATAGGTTACGAATCTCGGCTCAGGACAGTCACTGGGAGAGGATGAGACATCAGCAATTAGTGGGGAAGATTGGTGTATAACCTAATCCTATCCATTGCTTTCGTCGGCACGCTGGCTGGAACTGTTAGGGGGGTCGGGGGGCGACTGCGATCTTGTAGAGTGTATGAGTTTTAAGAACTCGTTCTTACGACGAATGCCCAAAGTGATATTGTCCTCTGGATTGGTTAAAACTGAACGCGGCCATCTCCATTTGGCGCGGTCGAATGGAGTGTAGATCGGCGCTTTGAGGATGAGCGTATTTGGGTGATTTACCGCCCGATCGAAATAGCGTTTGCTGGTCCATTTGCATAAAATGTCTGATGGTCGGCATGTTGGTGTCTACGTGGAGGTTGCTAATGCGACGACCACGGGGCACCAAGAGCGTGTCGAAGAAATTTGTTCTGCAATACCTGCATATGCTTAAGACGAGGAGGCGGTAAATGGGCGAAGACGGGTGACGCGTATGTCATAATCGGCCTAATGCAGTAAGTAGTAGTAGTAAAGATCCTAATAATAATGCGGATGATTATGGGATAAAGCTCCCGTTGGTCGAGTTGCAGCCATCGGTCGGTCGGCCATTATGGTTTGGAGATTCATAATCTCCAGCGAGTTCAGAAGGAACTCGACTTTTGCGCGGTGCGCAGAAGATGATGTAGGGGGCGAGGCCGCCGCCACGAGAGGGGGGTGAGGTTTTCGGCTGGGCTGCCTTTGGAGAAGGAGCCGTGGAAGCCGAAGGCATGGGGGCAGGGGAAGGCTGGGTTGTGGTAGTGGTAGGTGAGGCCGGGGTGGCGGGATTGACACCGCCGCATGCCTGGAGGCGTGAGTCGGCGATTGCCTTTGTTGAGAACCACGGATTGCGCACTGGTGCAGGTGCCAGCCTAAAAGTAGCCTGAGGGGCCGGAGCCTTTTGAGCTTTAGGAGCTCTGAAGGTCTTTTTGAGTGCCCGAGGGCATCCGCGGTAGTTTGCGGGGTGGCCAGATTGGCAACAGTTGGTGCATGAAGGCGGCTCCTTGCACTGGGACCTATCCTTAGGGCGCGGGCATGCAGATGTGCCGTGCTCGCCGAGGCACTTGACGCACCCGGCGGGGAGGCGACAGCTACGAGAGTTGTGGCCGTATTTTTGGCAGTTGTGACACTGCCCTATCTGTCCTTTTTGTGAGGGGTTTCGACGGTGAAGCCACCTAGCCCCAAGATGTCGCGGATCTCGTAAAGACTTTTTACGTCCGCGGGGGTTTCGAGAATGGCTAGAACCATCTCGTATTCAGAACCCGGTTGGGAGGCGCGGGACTGTCGGTGCATACGATGCAACTCTAAACCTAAATGCCTTTGGCCTGGAGGCCTTCTTTGACCTCTTGGGTCGACATGACGGTGGTGATACCATGGATGACGAAGCGGAATCGACGTTCGTACGGGAGGGCATACGAATAATAGTGATAGTTCCTCCAATCGAGGAACTTGGTGAGAGCCCTATGGTCGGCGTTAGAATCGGGCTGAAGAGATAGGAGCTTTTAGCTCCCGTTCCATGAGTTCGTAGGAATGGAGATTCGCTGGTGGTTTAGCTCATTGAATAAGGCCTGAATGGTCTTGCCGGGGGGAAGATGCATGTTGACCAGCGGAGATTTTTAGGCCCCTTGGGTTGCAGCTGGGATTGGGTTTGGGTGGAGTCGGATAATGTCGGCGGCGGAACTGCGGGACTCATCTCAATGTCGGTTGGCGTCAAGCGACCCGTAGATAATCAATATTACCTATAGCGCAATAACTGAGTTCATACAATAAAATTAATCGTATGTAGACAGAATTGAAAAATTGTGCAATAGAATATATTAAATACAACTATTTAAAAAGATTTTTAATCTTACATTGCTAAACGAAATTCAAAAACATAATTTTATACGCGCCATTTACAAAAATAAAAATAATACCAAAAAATACACTATATATACTTACTATAAATGAACCAACATTTTATAATTAATAATATGTTCATTTAAATACCGAATGATTATTTAGATTAATAACAAGATACCGATACGTAATGGAAACATTGCTATGGCCATTGTCTATTACGGGCGCGTGCATTGTTGATATATCCACAGATATATCTGGCGAATGTTTTATTCCTACCGCCATCCAACAATGATAAAATGTGTCAATAATTTTATTACCACCGTTCTTTCTACTTTTGTTTCACTACTAATTAATTTATATGTAATAGATTAAGATACCAAGTGATTCTCTGTTTAGCGAATAATTGTATTCTTTGGAGAAATAAAATCTTTAACCATTAAATACCTAGATGAGGAAAAACAAGATGTTTCTACAAAATAAATACTTTGTAGAGAAACATCCAAAAGGAACTCCATCTGATTCGTGATGTTCAAAAGAGTGGTACAAGTTAAGAAAATGTACTCATTTCCAAGGTTCACCTTCGCTACATTACTTTGAAGAAATTACTTGAAAATCCCTATTACCAAATTCATTGTAGGTTATATTACGGTACGACTGCAATGCTGAGGTCTCGGATTCGATCCCCGGGTCAGGCAAATTGATAATGGGATTTCTCTAGTTCCGGTTTAGTGAGTCTAGAATTTGTGCCCGATATGACGATAGGCTCGCCCCCTATCACATCATGGGACGGAATATACACGGCGAAAAGTGGGTGCATTAGTTGCACCTCTGCCTACCTTTTCGAGAATGAAAGGCGTCAATGTACCTATGTATGTATGTATGTATGTATGTATGTATGTATGTATTGTAGTTTGTACATCTGTTTTTTTGATTGCACAAATCCAAAATTATAATTCTAATTGCACAACCATCAATATCGCCTTCGTACTCTTCCTATTTATAGCGCAAACTCAGTTATTATGTAATACTATTGACCGTCTATGTGTCTCTTCAAAATAATTTTGATATCGGAGATTACTGAATCGATATTATTATCACATAAATCAAAAGCTTTGAAAGAAAAAATAAATTTTATTAGCATAAATATACAATTAATGGAAATAGTTAATAATATAAATACCTTTACGCCTTCATCAAGAGCCATTCTAACGACATTTGACCCGATGCCTCTGGCGGCACCGGTGATCAACACTACTTTGTCTTTCCACTCGTACACCATTGTTTTGCCTGTAAATATTAAATAATAACTTGGTAGTACGCCACGTTATCTGTTTTTATTTCTTTAGAATTATCTTATCATGAGTCACTATCAAAGTTCAAGATATGGCATAAAGCTAAGTTTAGACTAGCAAGTACTTCCAAATGCGTTTACACAAGTGGAAATATTTCTTTAACAACACGCGTTTGCCAATGACCAGCACGTTAAGTACTGCAAGTTCTTGCCATGTTGTTTATGTTGCACGACGAATAATTAATGCTTGCAATTGTTTTTATAAAACTGAGAGACCAGTCAAGCAAACCTGTTGCCTGATTTTCCCGTATCTATACATCTATACATACACATATAAATAAAATTGAAGTGTCTGTTTGTAATATTGAAATAGCCGTTTTTTAATACTTGTATATATGAACATATATACGGTACATACACCAAAATTTCATTTTTTAAAATTTTTGTCTGTCTTTCTGTCTGTCTGTCTGTCTGTTTGTTCCGGCTAATCTCTGAAATGGCTGGACCGATTTCGACGGGACTTTTATTGGCAGGTAGCTGATGTAATAAGGAGTAACTTAGGCTACTTTTTATCCCAGGAAAATATAAAGCGGGACTTTTATCCCGGGAAAACTCATTCACGCGGGCGGAGCCGCGGGCAACAGCTATATGAATATATATACGGTACATACACCAAAATAACATTTTTTTCAAATTTTTGTCTGTCTGTTTATTCCGGCTAATCTCTGAAATGGCTGAACCGATTTTGACGGGACTTTTATTGGCAGGTAGGTGATGTAATAAGGAGTAACTTAGGCTACTTTTTATCCCGGGAAAATATAAAGCAGGACTTTTATCCCGGGAAAACACATTCACGCGGGCGGAGCCGCGGGCAACAGCTAGTTTTCTAATATAAATGCTCTTTAGCCAGATTTTAATACACATTCCGCCTTTAAACAGTAAAAACTTGAACCAAAACTTTGAATTATAAATGACTGTGTGCTATTTCATAGTCTATTGTGTTCGTCATCCTGATAAATAAAAGGTTTAATCTCATAATGCCCAGTAATTCCGGTGCCTATAATGTTTTTCCAACACCCAAACACTGGTGTATGCATACTGCTGCTTGGCTGCAAGATTAGAAATAGCGGTAATACAACCAACTTATGATTTGGCAGCATGGACTTTGACCTTATTCGGTTTCTTATGGCACGAGAAAACAAATATAGATAGCGCCAATTGCAATCCTTACTTACTCAGCAACTTAAACTTTTAAATACAATAAAAATAATCGCCGGAAATAAGTTCTCGCTACAAGTTGTTAAATATTGTTTATACGTGCGATTTGCAACAAATCCTGCAAGCTTCTAAACTTACAGAAGCCAGCGTGCCCAAATTGCATGGGCCAAATTTCTTGCGAAAATCGACTTCAGCAAGTTTTCTTGGTAATATAAACCTCGCTTAATGCATTGTGACATCACCTATCTGCAATTTCCTAATTCCTACCTGTTTATCTTCACCGAAAAACGGGACTTGATAACGTTACCAGTTCACATAGTATCGGTAATTTCATAAAGATGGTTCTACTGGTGGTAGGTCTCTCATTATGTAAAAGGCCGTCTGGGTGGGTACCACCGCAATGTCTATTTCTACCGCCAAGCAACAGTGTGCATGCAGTGTTGTGTTTCGGTTTGAAGGACATTGTAACCAGTGTAACTACAGGACATAATGAGACTTAACATCTTATGTCTCAGGATGACGAGCGCAGTGGGATGCCACACAGTACTTTGTTCCTCAAGGTGCTGGATGATGTTGCTACTGTTTATGGGTGGTCGTATCGCTTACCATCAGGCGAACGGCATGCTCGCTTCGACATTGAATGCCATAAAAAAAAAAAACATACTTGTGTATAATGAATGGGTTGTACTTAAATATTTTGGATTATCATATCATTACAAATTACATAATAAAGGATTCAAACGCCTATCTATCTGTCTTCAGAATTTAAAAAGTTCCCTTTCTATAAGATTACCTCCCTACCAATGCTTCCTACTAATTGCAGTTTTCATTATTGACGAATTTATGAACATAATGGCACCAATATTTGACACTGACACTTAGTATTAAAGTAAAAAAAAAATACAATTATGAGTAGTACAATAAAAAGTGAGGTGTAGGGTAGTGAGGGTAGGCAGAGGCGCAACTAGTGCACCCACTTTTCGCCGAGCGTATTCCGTCCCATGATGTGATAGGGGGCGAAGCCTATCGCCATATCGGGCACAAATTCCAGACTCCGGGCTGATACTGAATAGAAAAATCCAATAGCACTTTGCCCGACCCGGGGATCGAACCCGAGACCTCAGCATTGCCGTCGTACCGTGATACAAATACGCCACCGAGGCTAAAATAATGAAACAGATTAATATAGAACCTAAATAGGTAATTAAAATTGTTTAAAATCACCCCATTTCATCTCTAATTGATATTTGATACTAATACCTCCAGTAGTCAGTTTTCGACAGTGATCCGTATTCCGTAAGTACCCGTAAACAAGCTCTAAACTTTAATTAAAAACCAAAAATGTCGATCAATGGGACCTGTTGAAGACTGCTATGATAGCATCAATTTTGTGTAAAGCGCATAACATCAATTCTTGTCGTATTATGTTATGTCGGTCTTTCTAACACGATTTGTCCGAGACAATCCTCCACAAGTAGATGATTTCAAAAAGGCAAACCAAATACTTTTTGCAACTTGCTTGTGCAAGTGAATGACGTTGAACCATTTTGAACTCACATGAGGAATAAAGGCACGTGAAAAGAAAGGGCATTTTATTTTCCCGCCATACGTTTTCTTCAATGCACTGAGTAAACGACCTTATCAGTATGTGATCGAACTTTCGAGATAACAATTACTTAATGATTTTTATTTTTTTGTTACACATTGTAGGGACACACACACTTGCGCAGTTATGTAAGTGCACGTACGTAGTTGTGCGGGAACGCTGTGTCACACCATGCCTCCCATAAGCGATGTACGCCTTAGTTTATTCAACACACATTAAATGCCGAAAATACAAAAGAAAACCAGGGACAAAGATTTTTTTTCTGTAATAAAAAAAATGTAGTGTATTTATGAACTTTTTCTATATGGTATAAGTGGGTCACCTGATGTTACATGGCCACCGCCCATACACCCACAATATCAAAAAAGGACCTCAAAGGAAAGGAATAGAAAGTTAGGAAAGGGACATGATATTTAGCCTCCGTGAATCTCACTCAGCATTTCTTTTTTCTTTTTTTTATTGCATTGAATGACGAGACGTGCATGCCGTTCGCCTGATGGTAAGCGATACGACCACCCTTAAACGCATACGAAACGCAACGGCAAGCTCTCCCTACATTAGCACAGCACTCTGCTATATCTATTTCTACCGCCAAGCAGCATGTGCATGCACTGTTCTATTCCGGTTTGAAGACCATTCCAGCGAGGCCAGCGTAATTCCTGGGCATTATAAGACTTAAAATCTTATGTTTCAGGATGACGAGCGCAGCGAAGTGCCACGTAGTACTTTGTAGTTCATAATTCTGTATGGTGTTCCTACTGTTAATGAGCGGTCGTATTGTACCATCAGGCAAGCAGTATACTTGTCTAATCATTTAATTGCAATTAAAAAAGTACTACCTAAATTATTTATACTGTAAACAGACGTGCTTACAGTGTGGCTCTGCCATTTTATGTGTTTTCTAACAGAGAAAAAAGAGCACTTGACTGATTTTAACCAAGCGTGAGTGGAGACCATGTATGACTAGGCGCAGACTGATCTAAAAAAATTGCGAAAAGCGAATGTAGGTATATTAGACGCAGAAGACTGGAATTGCGGTGATGGAATATAGGATCACCGTCAGAAATCCATTCTCCTGCAGTGGATGGATTTAGGATACATGGATTACGCAACATCATGATCGAAGAAAAAACACAGAGCATGATTTCGTTTTGAATTTATTGACATAAATACAATACCAATCATTTAAATTGCATGTGATAACGTTATCCGTATTGTATTACCGAACAAAACAACGTACTTGAACAGAGATAAGAGGCTTCTATCAGCAAATACTACTTCTTTAATTTATACAATAATATCTGCATTTATACCTATAATATAATCCAACATCACGTATCTATCCCCGAAGAGATGAGCAGAGATGAGAGTTTAGTTCCTTTTGCAATGCAATGCCAGCATCTACAGCTATGTCTAAAACCGCTACATGCTGTAACAAAAAAATACTATGATCATATAGGTGCCTACATAGCACCAGAATCAGGTTCACATCCATATTGCCAAAGAATAAATGCAGGATGATCTAATGGAGTAAGGATTAGATTGAAAAAAATAATGAAGAGGGTAAATAATTTAATAGAACTCTGTCAAATACGCCAACCGTACAGCTAAACACTAATCCACTTTCACACGAAAAAATAAAAGGCGGTTTAGTGTGTGTGTCAAAATAGCACCTTACCGAAAATTTTACAAATAAATAGATGAACCCTAAACCAAGATATTTTGAAATAGCACCATTTTGAAACCCTACTTTACTAAATAGAAAAGGAAGCACGGAAATAGGCTCACAATTTTCAGAGAATTACTTGTACATACATAAAAAACATATAAACACACGAATTGGGAACCTCCTCCTTTTTTGGAAGTCTGTTAAAACCGGTTACCTACTTCACAAAATTTAAAAAGTTGGTTATGGTCAAATGTGGTATAAATGGAAAAGGGGTGGAAATATGAACCTGGTCTTGTGATTATTACTAGATATTATTATTTACACAGATAATTGAATATATTTTTATATAAGCCTCATTAGAGCCAATATTATAAAACAAATAATTTTGATTAGGTAACATTTAAGTTTTCTGAGTTTATCTTAACTCTGTTCACCCCGATTGACGTAGGTGGGTAGATCTCTATATTATAATGTGTTTTCATACGGAAACATCCATAAAATTCAATTCACAGGTCTTTTGCAAGGTTATCAAATTGTTATTACCGATAAAATGTATTATGTCATACGATAGCGATAGCAAGTTAATTCGGTCTTATAAGTGGTTTATCTTAAAATTCGATAAATCTTAAATTGCTCGAAAACTATAGCGTTCTGGATAGAGCTTCATGAGACAAAATCGATTACTTTTGTCCCAATCTATATGCTCTTCAGTCTGCAGTCTTCGAGACTTTAAGATGGCCTATACTTTGTTTAAAAAAATAAATACCTTCTTTGTGTTTCCAATAAAATTGATCGGTTAAAATATAAAAAAAAACACGTGTGGCACTCGGAGACTGCCGCGGTAAAGCTATTGCATAGCATTTTTTATCACAAATTTTGATTGACTAAACACAAATTCGATCTTACGCTTACCACATAAAGTAGATTTTTAAACGCGAGCAACGCACGTTTAGTCTTGTTATAGATAAATGTCAGAAATGCAATGGTCATCACAACCAAAGTAGAATAAATCAAAATTTGAAAAAAGAATGTTACGTTCGATTCTTTTGTACTCGTGCCGTGCCAACGCTGGGGAAATAGCTTCTACGCAATGTGTTTAAGGTTCATATTAGATTAGTAAGAAATGGTTTTAATGACTTTAATAAATAAAATAAATAAAAATAGACTCGTTTCAAGAATTATAACTTCTACGCATTGTATTTAAGGTTCATATTAGTAAGATAAAAAAGATGTGAGGTTATTTTCGTTACGGAATTTCTGGATTCGGTCTCCACGCTCAAGGCCCGCGATAGAAGCTATGTAATAGCTTAAAGCTTTATAACAAAAAATAGCAACGACTTCAAAAACCACTATAAGAAAAAAAATTACTTGTGCTTTGCTTATGGGTTATAAGGAAATTATAATAATACCAATATTAAATACACTGCCATTAGAGTGATTATATTAATGTACAATGAATAAATCTTTGGAGTCAGTACCTGATTTTTTGTAATATTTGCCACTCGACTATTATTTTTTATTTCATTATTCTGTTAAGTAACTAGTTCATATTACAATTTAATGTGTGTTTTATAAGGATATTTTTATTTATATATTTCCGTATACAGCTCTTGTATGACGCGTTGGTTTACACTTACACGTTTTTTATGACTGGCACCGACTCCAAATAATTATTCATTGTAGGTACATTAATATAATCACACGAATGACAGTGTATATAATATTGGTATTATTAAAATTTCCTTATAACCCATAAGCAAAGCACAAGTTATTTTTTTCCTTATAGTGGTTTTTGAAGTCGGTGCTATGATTGTAGGTAATTATTTCAAGGAGAGGGCTGGAGTCGTAATACTGCATACATAATATTACCGTGTCTATACTATGTATACTATTATATACCGATTTTGAAAATTCTTTCACTAATAGGAAGCTACATTACTCCTGAGTGCTATAGGCTACTTTTTATCCCGGAAAAACCTTTCCACGCGGGCGGGGCCGCGCGCAATGCTAGTTACAGATAAAATGTATTTTGTCATACGATATGTTTCATGTAACGGTTAGGAAACAATTATTATAAATATGATCTTTGTGATAATAAGTAAATCGCTGTAAGTAGATTAAGAGGTCAGAAGGTTTAATGACTAGTTTATTCACACGGCCCCGCCTTTGGAAAAGGCTAACAACGAAATTAAAGTTCGGTCGCAACGCAACCTGGGAAAATATAAGAATTTTGGATAAGTTGTCAAGTCTTTCGCTATTAGCAACCTGCTAGTCTTACTTTCTTACTAATACAAAAAAGAACGGGCTGCACTCCGGAAGTGCCGGCAGAAGTGAAAACTTGAAAATTAACATTATGCATTTTTGAATATTTTGGAATGGTTAGGGAATAATTTCGCACGAATTGCTTTATTTATCAGTATAAAAGTACTAGCTTTATGTGGTTAAATACAATATTTATTTATTGCGCTATCATCCAGGATTGAGTGTCGCCATCTAGCAGTATTATTGGGCGTCATCTGCTCATTGTCGATACCTCTGCACTTCGATGTCCGATGGATGAGTGTCGGGTCATCTAGTTGACTACTTAATGTAGTAGTTCCTAGCCAATATTGATAGGTGGCGGTGTTGTTAATTATGCCGCCAAAGATAAATGACAGAAATTTACTCGTGCCGTGCCAACGCTGGGGAAATAGCTTCTACGCAATGTATTTAAGGTTCATATTAGTAGTAAGGGATGGTTTTAATGTATTAGTAAAACCTCCGCATGTATTTTCGTCAGATTCGGTCACGTGATCTAGTGGCTAGTACGCGAGTTTAACATTTTATACCCATCTCAAGAAAAGTGCTCAACGTCGCTAAAGAAGTTTTCACTTCAAAAAATAAAACACGAAATTGATAGATTTTTGGCCATCATTTCAAACTTATCATAGATTTTAAATATGTTATTGTTTATTATGAAACCCTAGAAAACAAAAAATACCCCAATCCCATTCAGTAACTTTTTTATTATTGAATTTTATTTGGTCTTATAAGTGGTTTATCTTAAAATTCGATAAATCTGAAATTGCTCGAAAACTATAGCGTTCCGAATAGGGCTTCATGAGACAAAATCGATTGCTTTTGACCCAATCTACATGCCCTTCAGTCTGCAGGCTTCGACACTTTGCTATACTTTGTTTAAAAAAATAAATACCTTTCTATGTTTCGAATAAAATTGATCAGAACAGGTATATTCTTTTCTTGCGCTAATATTGTAAAAACATTAATAACATTAAGGTTCTGGTACAAAATTCGAATAATCGAAATTACTTAAAATTTTGTATGGGTTCCTATACCCGACACTAGTGACACCAGTAGTCGACACCCCAGTTATCGACAGTGAGTAGTGATAGCCGGTTATCGGCAATTCATTTATAAATTTCACTACCATATTTTAACAATCCCCTACCTAAATAAATCTAATCTAACTCCTAAAGTAAATAAAAATTAAATTCATGTTTATTTTTAAGGTTCCTGATAAATTAACCAAATTTAAATATGACTTTGTCACCTATTATCCTCAAAGAGATAAAAAACAAAACATTTACAAGCCATAATATTTATTGATGCGTTTTAATGAATTGACTAGACATGCCCTTAGAAGGCAAATCTGTGTTAGAATTGGAATAAGTGGCCGCCATTTTGAATTTCTTTGTTTTATGGCCAATTGACCTCAAAATCGATATCTAGACTTGCCTTTAGTCCTAGTGGGCAAAACCAAGATTAGATTGGAAAAAGTGACTGCCATTTTAAATTTCTTTGTTTTAAAATGTTATGTCAACCAAATCCTCAAGTTGATTAGGTTAGATTGGAACTGTGGACATGCCAGAAATAAATATATTTCAAGCCTAAAACTCCTTTTACACACATTGCCGGCTCCGTATTCGGTATTCTATATAATGCCCAGACAATGTGTATAGCTGGCATTCTATTCAATGCCCAGGCAATGTGTATATAGGAGGTATTCTACACCTTTTTTTTTTTTTTTTTTTTTATTGCATTTAATGACGAGACGAGCATGCCGTTCGCCTGATGGTAAGCGATACGACCACCCATAAACAGTAGCAACACCATCCAGCACCTTGACTAACAAAGTACTGTGTGGCATTCCACTGCGCTCGTCACCCTGAGACATAAGATGTTAAGTCTCATTATGTCCAGTAGTTATACTGGCTACAATGTCCTTCAAACCGAAACACAACAGTGCATGCACACTGTTGCTTGGCGGTAGAAATAGACATTGCGGTGGTACCCACCCAGACGGCCTCTTACATAATGAGAGACCTACCACCGGTCGATTGCCCAGTCAATATGTATAATGAGGGCATTCTATACAATGTCCAGTCAATGCGTATAATAATGACATTCTATACAACGCCCAGTCAATGTGTATATTGAGGACATTCTATATAATGCCCAGTCAATGTGTACATAGGTGGCATGCTATACATTGCCCAGGCAATGTGTATATAAGGAGGGATCTTATCAGATTGCGTCGTTCTCTTGTTAATTTGTGTCTAAATATGGCTCCTACGTAGCAGAGGTTGCTACTAGTATGGTGGAACCTGAACATCCATTATGGTAGAGCTGTAGATTTTCTGGGACTTTATTTTTTGAGACCACATTGTAAATGACATCACCTTCCCTTGGCATTATTGATTCGGGATTCCATCGCACTTAATCAGGCTGTCGTACAGAGCCTAATAGCTCCTGGTAACAAAACTTAATAATGCGACACTCCACTACGGTTTCACACCATCGGCTTTTAGCTACTCGAGGATTAGTTTAAGGTCTTCATCCTGCGCTTCCAATAACGCTTCTTGCCACTCGTTACTAAGCTCTATCTTTATTATTGTAACCTGTGCTGTCCCCTTAACCTTTTGCCTGGCGCAGTACTTACAGTCCGTAGAAATGGTCTTCGTGATAAATTATCAGCGCTACCGTTAGATTTCCTTGTAGAAACTAAATCGACATCGCAACTGACCCTCTAGATTTTTTCACTTTACTAACCACTTCAAGGCAATATTTCTTATATGGAAGTTCGGCCTGATCAAGTATTGGCTAAAATGCTGCAAAGTCTTAACCGCAACAAGTACTTCCCTTCTAAT
The DNA here is from genome assembly GCA_947568825.1 of Sphinx pinastri. Lineage (NCBI taxonomy): Eukaryota > Metazoa > Arthropoda > Insecta > Lepidoptera > Sphingidae > Sphinx > Sphinx pinastri. Next base: position 15,560,462 of record OX387619.1, read on the forward strand.
GACCCAGTAATTCCAGTTTGGATAAGAATTACGAGGATATGTGACGTTTGCTAACCCACAATAGGCCAACATGGTGGACTAAGGCCTAAAATCCTCTCAGTTGTAGAGGACGCTCGTGCCCAGCAGTGGGACAGTACATAATACGCCGCTGGTATTATTATTATAAAACTATTTCGCTAGCTAGAAATTAAACTAGCTGAATTGAAAGAAAAACATACATTATTGCTTTATACGGAAATCTTATAATGAAGTTTTAGTTTAATCAAAATCAATCTCAACTCATCTTTGACTATTTTACGCTAGTTTGTATAGTTTACTTAGAAATACATTTAATTCATTTTTAAATATATGTTTTTCTTCGGCTTTCATGGATATCCTACTAATATTATAAACGCGAAAGTTTGTAGGAATGCATGGATGTAAGTTTGTTACTCTTTTACGCAAAAACTACTGAACGGATGTCGATGAAATTTGGCACACGGGTAGATCATGTCCTGGATTAACACATAGGCTACTTTTTATCCCGGGAAAATAAAGCGGGACTTTTATCCCGTAAACACTTTTAACGAGGGCGGAGCCGCGGGCAAAAGCTAGTTAATTCATAATTGTAAAAATAAAAATTCTAGATCTGCTTAAACACATTATTATTATTATCATTTACTTTCGTTAATTTCATTTTAGTTTTATTTATGCAAATAATGGTTCCGATAGTATCTTGTAAGCTTCCGTATGTTTGTCAGTGATGTCTTCTGCAGGTTTGTCGTCGTTTGACAACCAAATGGTTCCACTTGCTCCAAGTTTGTAAACATCTACGACACTGCGAGCTGCAGATTGAGCCCTGCAAGAAGAAGTGATAATAATATAGTACCTATCTTCGTTACATTTCACTTAATTCATCTTAAATTTAATCTTCCTCAGCTCTTGTATCTTCAAACACATTACTTAGGGGGATACTCTCTCGCATAGGAGATTCTACTTTAATTTTATTAATTTAATTATATTTCTGCCACGAAGTATCAGTATAAATGTACCTACTAGTGATGTAACGAATGTCCAAAATCCAACATTCACGAATGCGAATGCGAATACAAATATTTGACTCCAATATTCGTGAATGCGAATGTGAATATGGGACTGTTATTTGACTCCAAAAGAGTGTATAGTACGTTACGTGAAATTAGCTGATTATAGAGTCTTCATCCAATAGTTTTGAGATAAAGTATATTCTGTAAAATACATTTCATTTGTTAAGTTACGATTATGTAGATTACAATCGACGCCTAGGTGGCGTAGTTGTATTACGGTACGACTACAAAGCTGAGGTCTCGGGTTCGATCCCCGGGTCGGGTAAAGTGATATTGGGTTTTTCTATTCAGTATCAGCCCGGAGTCTGGAATTTGTGCCCGATATGGCGATAGGCTCGCCTATCACATCATGTGACGGAATATGCACGGCGAAAAGTGCGTGCACTAATTGCGCCTCTGCCTACGCCTTCGGGGATAAAGGGCGTGAGTGTGTATGCCATCATTTCACTGTATCTAAAACAACTTATTCGTCTAGTTTAAAAAAATCTTACGTTTGTTTTGGATAAGCCTTAACAGCCTCTTCTAGCTTGATTACGACTACATCATCGAAACTACCCATGTTTTGTTCTTCAAGAAGTCCAGTATCTGTTGCTCCGAAGCACATTGTCAGTACGCGTACACGCGTTCTCTCATAATAGTCGTTTGACTAGAATAAGTGAACAAATTTAATTACTTCTGATTAGTACGTAAAAATATGTTGATTGGATAATATTGACAGCCTGCAATATTAAACTCCAACAGTGAAAATGACTCGGCACATACTGTGGGATAACAAAATATATTTACAATAGTATAGTACATCTGGATCTCTCTGTATCTAGCATACTAAGACCTAGTTTGGCATAGCATAAAATAATAAAATATACAGATACATACCCCGAGACCTACGCTAAACTGCATAACTGCACTCTTTGTAGCATTATAAATTGGGATATAAGGCATTGGATTCAAGGCAGCTATAGACGATATATTTATGATGGCACCTCCCTTTCCACCCTTGTCAGCTCGCATCAGGTCAAGAGCTATCAATGATCCCGTGATAAGAGCTGTCTGCAAAAAAAAATACTTAAATACTTACGCTTGAATACTCAAACGCTCCTTAAATATTTGAGATGGCCTTGCGGATTTAAGCATTCGTTATGCTTGAAATTGGTATACGTAACTTATCTCCTAACTTTAAATTTAAGGCGACTCAGTTTAAGGTCCGCTTATTGATTCAAACGGTATTCACAATAAAAACTTTTTAACAAAAAATAGCACCGACTTCAAAAACCACTATAATGTAAATAAAAACTTTTTAACTAAAAATAGCACCGACTTCAAAACCCACTATAAGGAAAAAAATAACTTGTGCTTTGCTTATGGGTTATAAGGAAATTTTAATAATACCAATATTATATACACTGCCATTCGCGTGATTATATTAATATACAATGAATAAATCTTTGGGGTCGGTGCCTGATTTATTGTAATATTTGGCACTCGACTATTATTTTTTATTTCATTCTTCTGTTAAGTAACTAGTTCATATTACAATTTAATGTGCGTATTATAAGGATATTTTTATTTATATATTTGCATATACAGCTCTTGTTGACTCTCGTTGCTGTACACTTACACGATTTTTTTTTGACCGGCACCGACTCCAAATAAAACTGACAACTCCAAATTTTAAAAAGTAATACTTCTGACAAATTTCTTATGTCAACCTACTGTTTAAATTTATTTCAGCACGCAATTGCATATATCATAAAATTGATATGAAATTAAATATAGATACTAGTGTGTTCATGAATTAAAGGAGGTATAAGACAGGTTCGTCTGGAAATCTTTAGGGGAGGCCCATGTTCAGCAGTGGAAATTATTCATACAGGTTCTCTCTTTTGTGTCTCTGCTGATAATGATAATTATGAAGATGAAGACAAATAACTTAAGGATACACTAACCAAAAAAATTGTACCAGTCCCTTTGGAAAATAATAAAAGCTTTCATTTTTATTTCAGAATATTATATTTAAGCATCAGAAGGAAAATTTAGTTATTATGTAACACGGAATTCTACAGCAAAGGTGCTAGAAAAATTCTCATGGTTTGTATCTATGTAATCCTAGTCATTATACGTATTTGAAAATAAATTATTTTTTGATAGAAGTGTTTCATTTATTCTTACCGCATACCGAGAGTATGAGCGGAGCGATCATAGGCTTAGAATGGTCTAATGACTCTGAACGTAAACCTATAGGATCATCGGGGTAGTATCACGCTAGGACAACAGCTCAGGTCTATATTATAATATAAATAAAAGACTCCCATCATTTGGTTAGAGCAGCCTGATGGTCACTGTTGAGCGGTTAATCTGATTTCTAGAAAATCATTACACAGTTCCATTAGATTTTGGTTTGGGGTATACATTCACCGAGTCTGTAGTAGATCCTGAAATCAGAAGCCTATATTTAGATATTATAGCGAGATACTAACCACATTTTATCGAATTTGTCAAAAAACGCCTACTCATTTTATGATAGCAATATAACAAATCTACGTTTTTTGCTATTTATTACTTTTTTTATCAATAAATGGTTTCATATACCTATTTATCCCTTACCATCTAGTGGGAGTTCCCTGTTATTCGTATAACGGGTCACCATGCATATGTATTATCTTTTATTATGCTTTTATTCAATAAAAAATAGCTCAAATTTATGCGTTGCTAATAGACTTTCGTAAGGGCACTTTTAAGTCGTCGAATGAAATTACTAATATGATTCAGGTCTATTCAGTCTGTTCCATAAAATGATGAACCCTATACCAAGATATATTGAAATGGGACCACTTCGCGACCCTTATTTACTAAATAAAGAAGGAATCAAGGAAATACGCTCGCAATTTTCAGAGAAATCAGTGTACATACACAAAAAAAAATACAAACACACGAATTGATAACCTCCTCCTTTTGGAAGTCGGTTAAAAATAACTTGTACTTACTTTGCTTATGGGTTCTAAGAAAATTTAAATAATAGCAATATTATATACACTGCCATTCGTGTATTTATGAACAATGAATAAATCTTTGCAGTCGGTGCCTGATTTTTTGTACTAATTTGGCACTCAACTAGTATTGTTCTTTCATTATTTTGTTAAATAAGTATCTAGCTCATAATACAATTTAATTTGTGTAGGTTTTATTAGGCTTTTTTTATATATATGTCGAAGAAAGCTGGTACTATGATAATTTCTTCCATGACGTAGGACGGATAACGCAGCGAGTTCGTCACGAGACAGGCTAATCCAATATTCTCTCTTGCGCTCCCGCTCGATCACTGATCATTTTTTCTTGAGAGCTAGACTTTATATAGGCCTCAGGTGACATTTCAATTGTCAAACTAGTTTGGCTAGTCCAGTGGCGACCTCACTCAAGCTTCTCGCTTGACGTTTCCGGTAATAATCATCCGAATGTGGTGCCATCTGTTGTCAGTCGATTCAAACTTATTTTTTTAATGAAGTGCCAACTATTTGTCTCCGACATATACATATGTTTGCGTGTAGGCAGCTCTCGTATGACGCGTTGGTTTACAATTGGTCGATTTTTTATTTATGACCGGCACCGACTCCAAACATTTATTCATTGTTCATAAATATAATTACACGAATGGTAGTGTATATAATATTGATATTATTTAAATTTTCTTATAACCCATAAGCAAAGAAAGAACAAGTTATTTTTTACATTATAGTGGTTTTTGAAGTCGGTGCTATTTTTTGTTTAAAAGTTTTTATTTTGTACTTTTAAGTAAATAGGTAATGCAAAAAAAGTTACTTATTATAATTATTTATTATATTAATTTAATTTTATTGCGTAATAACTACTTATTATATTCTCGCTTGATTTAATAAAACGTCTTTTTCTTCACTATCATTATTTTCTGAGGAGGAATATAGTATAATCAATCGAAGAAATCGAGAGAAATTAAACGCTTTCGAAGAATACAATTATGATGAATTTAAAAGAAGATTCCGACTCAGCAAGGAACCAGTTCTTCATTTATGTTCCTTAATTCAGGACAATATCCAGCCGGTCACAAAAATAAATCAGACAATGCAACCGACCAAGGTCATCGGGGATATTTTTCATGGGAAACAACCAACGGTAGTACATCGTATTGTGCATAGCGTGGCGATTAAGTTAGCAAAACTAAAAATCTGATTTATAAATGTGCCTACTTCTGATGATAAAAGGGTTTAGTTTTTTTCCAAAGTGGCTAATGTCAACACTGACCATACTGCCAAGTGGCAAATACAAATAAGTTACAATGGGTACATTACTTCAATGCTAAAAATATAATAATTAATAAACTATTCTAATAATGGATATGCCATAGCCCCTATAGCTATTAGGTATTAAAAACCATTCTACGTAACATTTTTACTATGTGGCGTCTGCACATAGTACATAAAAGACACACGAAAATTAAATAAAATAGTCATATAACATTAAGAAACATTTTTAAAGTGCGTATTATGTTATTTGATTTATTTAGTTTTTAATATTTTAAAAATTATACTGCCTGAAACGACACTTGTTTATCAATATATTAAAAATATGTAATCGGAAACAAACTTTTTAAGGTGCGTTGGGGTAAAATCGGACACATTTTTAAGGGGTTAAACAGTGTTTGTGAATAATTTTTTTACACGAATTCTATAGACAATATCATAATAAGTTTTTGACTTGTTTATGTATTATTAAGCATACAGACACGTATGCGAATATCTAGGAGTACTTGCTTGTAGTGTAAACAATTTAAGAGGAGCGAATCTCGCCTTTGACACTTGAATGCGAGTATCGCTTTATTGCTACGAGGTTTTTGATTATAATGTAAACAACCGCAAGAGAGAATCGCATGGAGAGTTCTTGTATACGATAAACGCTTACGATTTTTCGCCGCTCGCATTCCAGAAAATCTTCTTGTGTAAATGCCGCTTTAGTGTAATACAAACTTTGTGTTAGCCTTAGCAACTATTTACAAAATATTATTAAGAATTCAGAAAAATGTTTTAAAGAAGAATCACATTCGTCGCCTGTATCTAAGATTCTATAACAAGATGAACTGGAAAAATTTACTTGCATTAATTTTCTGCTTACCACGTTTATTTCAATTTCTTTTCTGTATGTAGCCCAACTGTCGTTCATGATTGCAGCACAATTTATAACAACGTACTCATTATTTTTGTCACCAAGTACTGATTTATAGCTTGATGTCAGCTGAGCGTCATTTGTAACGTCGCATTTGATGAACTCCACTTTGCCTTCACCATGTTTAGCGTTCAATTCATTTTTAAGTGCAACTACGTTCACTTCATTAATGTCTATGATGACTACACGCTGAAAACAGAGTAAAATTTTAAATTTCCTAACACCCACTCCATATCGAGTTTCTTAAAGTTTAAAATTGAATATTTTAAATTAATATATTGGTGTTTGTTTTTAATGAAAGACTATAAATAGCTTAAACTTAAACTGACGAAACTGAATCATAGAGTCAAAGCTAGATCAATACTAGTACTTAAGCGACCCGTAGATGGTCAATATTAAACGCAATAGCTGAGTTGATAATATAATAAAATTAATCGTATATAGATACAATTGAAAAGTTTTGCAATAGAATTTATGAAATACCTAGATGCGGAGAACACGATGTTTCTAAAAATAAATTCTTCGTGGATAAACTTCCAAAAGGAATTCCATCCGATTCGTGATGTTCAAAAGAGAGGTACAAGTTAAGAAAATGATTTTTTTGAAGTGAAACTTCTTTATGGAAGTACCGGAGAAATCTATGTAAAGAAAAGTCACACGAAAATCGTCACATTTTCTGTCACTGGACCGTCACGGCGCCGTCTTACGCATACGCATACTCACGCATTTTATCCCCGAAGGGATAGTCAGAGACGCAACTAGTGGACCCACTTTTCGCCGGGCGTATTTCCGGCCAATGAAAAATTCAAAATTTCAATTAGAAATTTTGAATTTTTCAGCTACTTATGCTGCTGACTATACATTAATACCCACACACGCTTTTTTTTATATAGGGGGCAAACGAGCATGCTGTTTACCTGATGGTAGGTGATCACCGCCGCCCATGAACATCTGCAATACCAGGGGGCATAGAGATGCGTTACCGGCCTTTTAGGTGGGAATACGCTCTTTTTTTATGGTCACCAGGTCGTATCTGTCCGGAAATGCTGCTGGCGGCAATTGGTCCCATAGTTTTGTAGTACGTAGCAAAAATGTCGGCAGAAATGTACTGTGGTGGATTGCCAACCTCCGAGGTGATTTGGATGGAATTTAGATTTTGCCACGTTGTACGGTAATGGAACTCAGCAGCAGGGATAATTCCGAACAATTCTCAATGTCCTCATTTCCAAGGTTTCCTACCTTCACTACGTTACTTTGAAGAAATTAACTTATAGTAAAATCCCGATTACCAAATACATTGTAGGATATACATGTATTACAGTACGACTGCAATACTGAGGTCTTGGCTTCGATCCCCGGATCGGGCAAAGTGATATTGGGTTTTTCTAGAGGTCTGGTTTAGTGAGTCGGGAATTTGTGCCCAATATGGCGATGGGCTCGCCCCCTATCACATCATGGGACGGAATACGTTCGGCGAAAAGTGGGTGCACTAGTTGCGCCTCTACCTACCTCTTCGGGAATGAAAGGCGTGAGTGTATGTATGTATTTATTGTAGTTTGTACATCTGTTTTTGTGATTGCACAAATCCAAAAATTCCAATTCTAATTGCACAACCATCAATATCGCCTACATACTATTCAATTTATTGTGCAATAATATTGCACGTCTATAGGCGACGTCAAAATATTGTGCAACAATATTGAACGTCTATAGGCGACGTCAAAATATTGTGCAATAATATTGAACGTCTATAGGCGACGTCAAAATATTGTGCAATACCTTAAATACATATTACGCAATACTAGGGACCGTCTATGTGTCGCTACAAAATCATTTTTAACCCCGACAGAAAAAGAGAGGTGTTATAAGTTTAGGGTGTGTATCTGTATGTCTGTCTGTGGCATCGTAGCTCTCAAACGAATGGACCAATTTTGACGCGGTTTTTTTTTGTTGAAAGCTGATGTGATCGCGATGGTTCTTAGCTATAATTTATGAAGATCTGTTCAGGCGTTTAAAAATTATCAGCTCTTTTTCAATTTAAAAAGCCCGATTGAATTTAAATTTGGTGTAGGTACTGTGACTTCGGCAATATTTTTAAACATGAGCAGATGCTGCAGCACCAAGTTGTCTGTGGGATACCCAACTCCTTTGCAACTTATAGCAGATATAAAGGACTCAACGAGTAGGTGTTAGATAGCTGATTATCAAGCCCCATGACTGAGAATAAAGTAATTTAAAAAGTATAAAATAAAATTTTAATTTAAAATTTAAAACCCCCGGAAGTTAAACTCTCTAAAAAGTAAAATAATAAAAGTTTCTTTGTCGTTTAATTACCTAGTAATATTTTGACCCAAGCGTCGTCGCGTCAGGGGACCGAAATCCGGACCGAAACTACTTCGAGACGAAAATACTTCTTTAGCGGTCCCCTGACGCGACGACGCTTGGGTCAAAATATTACTGGGTACGACACTTTTATTTTACTTTTTAGAGAGTTTTTGTGTCGGGGTTTTTTTCAATTTAATGATATCGGGTATTACTGAATCGATATTATTATCACATAAATTAAAAGGTTTGAAAGGAAAAAATAAATTATAAGCAGCATAAATATAAAATAAATAGAAATAGTTAATAATATAAATACCTTTACGCCTTCATCAAGAGCAATTCTAACTATATTAGATCCAATGCCTCTGGCGGCACCGGTGATCAGCACTACTTTGTCTTTCCACTCGTACACCATTGTTGTGCCGGTAAATATTAAATAATAACTTGAAGTACGCCACGAAACCTGTTTTTATTTCTTTAGAATTATCTCTTATCATCCGTCATTATCAAAGGTAAAGGTTTGACATAAAGCTAAGTTTAGACTAGCAAGTATTTCAGGCATTTACCAATGACCAGCAAATTAAGTACTGTAAGTTCTTGCCACGCTGTTTATCTTGCACGACGAATAATTTATGATTACAACTGTTTTTATAACACTGAGGGACCAGTCAAGCAAACCTGTTGCCTGATTTTTCGGTTTTTCTAATATTAATGCTCTTTTGCCAGATTTTAATACACATTCCGCATCTAAACAGTAAATACTCCAACCAGAACTTTGAATTTAAAGCACTGTGAGCTATTTCATAGTCTATTGTGTTCGTCATCCTAAGAAATAAAAGGTTTAGTCTCATAATGCCCAGTAATTCCGGTGCCTGTAATGTTTTTCCAACACCAAAACACTGGTGTATGCATACTGCTGCTTGGCTGCAAGATTAGAAATAGCGGTAATACTACCAACTTATAATTTGGAAGCATGTCTTTGACCTTATTCGGTTCCTTATGGCACGAGAAAACAAATATATGTCGGAGACAGCGGCGGCCGATAGTTATACGTAGGCACACATAATAAAAGTCACAAAAGAATTATCTCTTCAATTCACTATTTATTGTTCGTTGATCAATTGTTACGTTATCAAATGTTCACAGAGTACAATACCACGTCAGGATTCATTAGTTAACTTTACTTATTATAACACATTGGTAATTGAGACAATTACTTAACCAAACTTCTCAACAACAATCGACTCACCTAGTAACAACCCGAATTAACGTAGTAACCGCTTTACTAAGCACTGACCGATATGAAAACCACCATAGTTACTACTTAGTATCGAACTGCACTGAACTAGTTGCTTATTATTATTTTTTTTAACGCGGACCTAACGGCCAGTAGCCTGACGAGAGTCGGCTTTTCTGGCCACACCGGACTTTAGGGTGAGCGCTTTTGGCACTCGCAACCCTTTAATTTAGGTGACCATGCTGAGGGCAACCCACTAACGGGTTACGGACCTCGGCTCAGGACGGTCACTAGGAGAGGATGAGACATCAGCGATTAATGGGGAAGATTGGTTTTTAACCTAATCCTATCCGTTGCTTACGTCGGCACGCGGGCCGGAACTGTTAGGGAGGGTCGGGGGGGCGACGGGGAACGCGACGAGGTCCTCGACGGCGAGGACGGAACTGCGGTCTTGTGGAGTGTGTGAGTTTCAAGAACTCGTTCTTACGGCGGATGGCCAGAGTGATATCGTCCTCTGGATCGGTTAAAACTGAACGCGGCCGTCTCCATTTGGCGCGGTCGAATGGAGTGTAAACGGATGCTTTGCGGATCAACGAACTAGGGTGATTTACCGCCCGATCGAAATAGCGTCTGCTGGTCGTTTGCATAAAATGCCTGATGGTCGGCATGTTGGTGTCCACGTGGAGGTTGCGATTGCGAACGTACCACGGGGCACCAAGAGCGTGTCGGATGATTAGGCACCCTTCTTATACACCCAACTGTCGCTCCCACTACCAGTTTGACATCTCGGCTAGTTTTTTCACGATTATTATTTTATCTTACCCTACATGATATATTCAGACACCCTCAATGGGATTAATAAAAAGGAATTACCCGACATATAGATAGCGCCAATTGTAATCCTTACTTGCTCAGCAAGTTAAACTTTTAAATACAATCAAAATAATTGCTGGAAATAAGTTCTCGCCACAAGTTGTCAAATAGTGTTTATACGTGCGATTTGCAACAAATCCTGCAAGCTTCTAAACATACAGAAGCCAGCTTGCCCAAATTGCACGGTCCAAATTTCTTGCGGAAATCGACTTCTGCAAGTTTTCTTGCTAATATAAACCTCGCTTAATGCATTGTATCATCACCTATCCGCAATGTCCTAATGCATACCTCGATATCTTCACAGAAAAACAGGACTTGATAACGTTACCACACACGTTCACATAGTAACGGTAATTTCATAAAGATACCTGTGTATCGGTAAGATTTAGTAGCGATAATTAATTCAGTAATCTATACTAATATTATAAAGAGGAAGATTTGTATGTTTGTAACGAATAAACTCAAAAACTACTGACGGATTTCGATGAAATTTGGCACACGGGTAGATCATGTTCTGAATTAACACATAGGCTACTTTTTATCCCGGGAAAATATTTTTATCCCGGAAAAACTTTTTCACGCGGGCGAAGCCGCGAGCAGAAGTCTAGTGTAACATAATTATAATAATCGGTTTTATAATATGTAATTGTTTTGATAGCGTTCGAACGTCACTTGAGGTGGCCACTGAAAATCAGCGCTGTGCTGTGCCTTACGTCGCAGCACAGCATTATGCTGAGTGGCCACCTACCTGTCACAGCCACGACATGCAACATAATATTATTATAGTCCATAGTTTATAATGTGTGATTTCTTAGTTTATAATTAATACCATTGTATGTCAGTTGTGTCTGTGACAAATAAAATACTTTTCTTTCTATAATTATAACGATACCAGTAACGTTAATAATTACCAGTAACATTTTACGTCGATAACGTTAAAATGCCCGGTATTTTTTACGTTACTTTAAGCGACGTTGCCGTTCGCACCAAGGCGCGAATCAACCAATGCGTGCCCAACGCAATACATGCGCTGTTGCCGTTCTGTTTCTCTGTACCTAAAATAGTCATAATATATTACTAACGTACCTACTTTTAACTATCACAAAGAATTTGCCTCATTACTTAAACAATATTATATTTAAAAGGCCGCGGCGTGCGTACTTGCCCTCTACCAAAGTATAAGATAAATGCTCATGCACTTATAATAATTACTTAAATAATAAAATTAAAATAACCCCCGACACAAAAATCTTTAAAAAAAAACCGCTAAAGAAGTATTTTCGTCTCTCTGGTCCGGAATTCGGTCCCCCGACGTGAAGACGCTTGGCTCAAGATATTACTAGGTACTTAAACGACAAAGACGCTTTTATTATTTTACTTTTTAGAGTTTTTGTGTCGGGGGTTATTTTAATTTTAGTTTAATTTTTATTTCAAACTTTTTAAATTACTTTATTCTCCATCATGGGGCCTTGATAATACACTATCTAACACCTACTCGATGAGACCATCCTTATGAGCCCAAACACGCTACATCTGCTATAAGTTACTAAGGAGTTGGGTAACCCGCAGACAACATGATGCTGCAGCATAAGCTCAAGTTTAAAATTATTGCCGAAGTCACAGTACACCAAATTTTAATTCCATTACGCGCTTTTTAAATTGGAAATGAGCTGATAATCTTCAAACGCCTGAACAGATCTTCATAAATTATAGCTAAGAACCATCGCGATCCTATCAGCTTTCAAACAAAAAAAACCGCGTCAGGATTGATCTATTTGTTTGAGAGCTACGATGCCACAGACAGACATACAGATACACAGATACACACCCTAAACTTATAACACCCCGCTTTTTTGTCGGGGGTCAAAAAAGAGACTGATTATGACCAAGCGTGAGTGGATACCTTGTGTTACTAGGCGCAGAGACCTCGTATCCTTTGAATTGATCTAAAAAATTTGCGAAAAGCGACTGTATATTAGACGCAGAAGACTGGAATTGCTGTGATAGAATATAGGATCTCCGTCAGAAATCCGTTCTCCTGCAGTAGATGGATTCAGGATACAGGGATTAGGTACGCAACACCATGATTGAACAAAAAACTCAGAGCATGATTTCGTTTTGATGTTATTGACATAAATATAATCAATCATTTAAATCGAATGTGATAACGTTATCCCTATCGTATTACCGAACAAAACAAAGTACTTCAGCAGTTTGTATCAGCAAATAAATACTACTGAGGAAACGCTTATCAAGATCGTCGACCACATAGAGTGCGATAGCCTTGATAATCTAATTATCTGTTTTTCAGTATGTAGGTGTTTCTTTTCATCCTAGAGATTTCGATCGCCAGGATCATACTAGCTTCACTGCCATACGACACTAATCTAATGAACTCCAACAATGCAATAGAATCTAATCCTCTACGCGGAATTATGTAACTACTACGTAACTTTGTATCATAAAGGCAATGGACATAATACTACAAACTGACCACATTAATATCAATTTGTTTCTTGTAAGTTTCATAGCTGTCATTCACGATCCCAGCATTGTTTATCAACACGTCTAAAGTACCTTGTTCCTTCACTACTTCATTGAAAATTCCCAAAAACAAATCGTGATTCGTTACATCGCATTCGTAAAATTTAACTTTGTGTGCTCCATATTTAGAGTTTAGTTCCTTTTGCAATGCAATGCCAGCATGTACAGCTATGTCTAAAACCGCTACTTGCTGTAACAAAAAATAGAAATGGAATGGTCATCACAACCATAGTAGAATAAATCAAAATTTGAAAAAATAATGTATCGTTCGATTCTTTTGTAATCGTGCCGTGCCAACGCTGGGGAAATAGCTTCTACGCAATGTATTTAAGGTTCATATTAGTAGTAAGGGATGGTTTTAATGACGTTATAAAAAAATGCTCTTTTTTCAAGAGTTATAGCTTCTACGCATTGTATTTAAGGTTCGGATTAGTAAAACCGCCGCATGTATTTTCGTCAGATTCGGTCACGTGATCCTGACGCTAGTACGCGAGTTTAACATTTTATACCTATCCCAAGGAAAGTGCTCAACGTCGCTAAAGAAGTTATCACTTCAAAAAATAAAACACGAAATTGATAGATTTTTGGCCATAATTTCAAACTTATCATAGATTTTAAATATGTTATTGTTTATTATGAAACCCAAGAAAACAAAAAATACCCCAATCCCATTCAGTAACTTTTTTATTATTGAATTTTATTTTGTTTTATAAGTGGTTTATCTTAAAATTCGATAAATCAGAAATTGCTCGAAAACTATAGCGTTCCGGATAGGGCTTCATGAGACAAAATCGATTGCTTTTGACCCAATCTACATGCTCTTCAGTCTGCAGTCTTCGACACTTTGCCTATACTTTGTTAAAAAAAAAATACCTTCTATGTTTTGAATAAAATTGATCAGTTAAAATATAAAAATAGGTATATTCTTATCTAGCGATAATATTGTAAAAACATTAATAACATTAACGTTCTGGTACAAAATTAGAATAATCGAAATTAATATTAAAATTTTGTATGGGTTCCTATACCCGACACTAGTGACATCAGTAGTCGTCACCCCAGTTATCGACAGTGAGTAGTGATAGCCGGTTATCGGCAATTCATTTATAAATTTCACGACCATATTTTAACAACCCCCTACCCCCTAACCTAATCTAACTCCTAAAGTAAATAAAAATTAAATTTATGTTAATTTTTAAGGTTCCTGATAAATTAACCAAATTTAAATATGACTGTCACCTATTATCCTCAAAGAGATAAAAAACAAAACATTTACAAGCCATAATATATATTGATGCGTTTTAATGAATTGAATAGACATGCCCTTAGTCCCAGAAGGCAAATCTGTGTTAGAATTGGAATAAGTGGCCGCCATTTTGAATTTCTTTGTTTAAGGCCAATTGACCTCAAAATCGGCATCTATACTTGCCTTTAGTCCTAGTGGGCAAAACTAAGGTTAGATTGGAAAAGTGGCTGCCATTTTGAATTTCTTTGTTTAAAAATGTTATGTCAAACAAAACCTCAAGTTGATTAGGTTAAATTGGAACTGTGGACATGCCAGAAATAAATATATTTCAAGCCTAAAACCCCTTTTACACACATTGACGGCTCCGTATTCGGTATTCTATATAATGCCCAGGCAATGTGTATATAGCAGGCGTTCTATATAATGCCCGGGCAATGTGTACATAAGGAGGGATCTTATCAGATTGTGTCGTTCTCTTATTAATTTGTGTCTAAATGTGGCTCTTACGTCGCAGAGGTTTCTACTAGTATGGTGGAACCTGAACATCCATTATGGTAGACCTGTAGAATTTCTGGGACTTTATATTTTGAGACCACATTGTAAATGACATCACCTTCCCTTGGCATTATTGATTCAGGATTCCATTGCACTTAATCAGGCTGTCGTACAGAGCCTAATAGCTCCTGGTAACAAAACTTAATAATGCGACACTCCACTACGGTTTCACACCATCGGCTTTTAGCTACTCGAGGATTAGTTTAAGGTCTTCATCCTGCGCTTCCAATAACGCTTCTTGCCACTCGTTACTAAGCTCTATCTTTATTATTGTAACCTGTGCTGTCCCCTTAACCTTTTGCCTGGCGCAGTACTTACAGTCCGTAGAAATGGTCTTCGTGATAAATTATCAGCGCTACCGTTAGATTTCCTTGTAGAAACTAAATCGACATCGCAACTGACCCTCTAGATTTTTTCACTTTACTAACCACTTCAAGGCAATATTTCTTATATGGAAGTTCGGCCTGATCAAGTATTGGCTAAAATGCTGCAAAGTCTTAACCGCAACAAGTACTTCCCTTCTAATGACCCAGTAATTCCAGTTTGGATAAGAATTACGAGGATATGTGACGTTTGCTAACCCGCAATAGGCCAACATGGTGGACTAAGGCCTAAAATCCTCTCAGTTGTAGAGGAGGCTCGTGCCCAGCAGTGGGACAGTACATAATACGCCGCTGGTATTATTATTATAAAACTATTGCCCTAGATAGAAATCAAACTAGCTGAATTGAAAAAAAACATACCTACATTATTGCTTTTTACGAAAATGTAATAATACAGATTTAGTTTTATCAAAATCAATCTCGACTCCTCTTTGACTATTCTACGCTAGTTTGTATAGTTTACTTGGAAATACATTTAATTCGTTTTTAAATATATATTTTTCTTCGGCTTGCTTGGATATCCTACTAATATTATAAACGCGAAAGTTTGTAGGAATGCATGGATGTAAGTTTGTTACTCTTTTACGCAAAAACTACTGAACGGATGTCGATGAAATTTGGCACACGCGTAGATCATGTCCTGGATTAACACAAAGGCTACTTTTTATCCCGGGAAAATAAAGCGGGACTTTTATCCCGTAAACACTTTTAACGAGGGCGGAGCCGCGGGCAAAAGCTAGTTAATTCATAATTGTAAAAATAAAAATTCTAGATCTGCTTAAACACATTATTATTATTATCATTTACTTTCGTTAATTTCATTTTTGTTTTATTTATGCAAATAATGGTTCCGATAGTATCTTGTAAGCTTCCGTATGTTTGTCAGTGATGTCTTCTGCAGGTTTGTCGTCGTTTGACAACCAAATGGTTCCACTTGCTCCAAGTTTGTAAACATCTACGACACTGCGAGCTGCAGATTGAGCCCTGCAAGAAGAAGTGATAATAATATAGTACCTATCTTCGTTACATTTCACTTAATTCATCTTTAATTTAATCTTCCTCAGCTCTTGTATCATCAAACACATTACTTAGGGGGATACTCTCTCGCATAGGAGATTCTACTTTAATTTTATTAATTTAATTATATTTCTGCCACGAAGTATCAGTATAAATGTACCTACTAGTGATGTAACGAATGTCCAAAATCCAACATTCATGAATGCGAATGCGAATACAATTATTTGACTCCAATATTCGTGAATGCGAATGTGAATATAGGATCTTTATTTGACTCCAAAAGGGTGTATAGTACATTACGTGAAATTAGCTGATTATAGAGTCTTCAACTAATAGTTTTGAGATAAAGTATATTCTGTAAAATACATTTCATTTGTTAAGTTACGATTATGTAGATTACAATCGACGCCTTGGTAATGGTGGCGTAGTTGTATTACGGTACGACTGCAAAGCTGAGGTCTCGGGTTCGATCCCCGGGTCGGGTAAATTGATATTGGGTTTTTCTATTCAGTATCAGCCCGAAGTCTGGAATTTGTGCCGATGTGGCGATAGGCTCGCCCCATATCACATCATGTGACGGAATATGCACGGCGAAAAGTGGGTGCACTAATTGCGCCTCTGCCTACGCCTTCGGGGATAAAGGGCGTGAGTGTGTATGCCATCGTTTCACTGTATCTAAAACAACTTATTCGTCTAGTTTAAAAAAATCTTACGTTTGTTTTGGATAAGCCTTAATAGCCTCTTCTAGCTTGATTACGATTACATCATCGAAACTACCCATGTTTTGTTCTTCAAGAAGTCCAGTATCTGTTGCTCCGAAGCACATTGTCAGTACGCGTACACGCGTTCTCTCATAATACTCGTTTGACTAGAATAAGTGAACAAATTAAATTACTTCTGATTAGTACGTAAAAATATGTTAATTGGATAATATTGACAGCCTGCAATACTAAACTCCAACAGTGAAAATTACTCGGCACATACTGTGTGATGATAACATAATATTTACAATAGTATAGGACATCTGGATCTCTCTGTATCTAGCATACTAAGACCTAGATTGGCATAGCATAAAATAATAAAATATACAGATACATACTCCGAGAGCCACGCTAAACTGCATAACTGCACTCTTTGTAGCATTGTAAATAGGGATATATGGCAATGGATTCAAGGCAGCTATAGACGATATATTTATGATGGCACCTCCCTTTCCACCCTTGTCAGCTCGCATCAGGTCAAGGGCTATCAATGATCCCGTGATAAGAGCAGTCTGCAAATAAAAAATAAAATCTAAAATACTTACGCTTGAATACTCAAACGCTTCTTAAATATTTGAGATGGCCTTACGGATTTAAGCATTCGTTATGCTTGAAATTGGTATACTGAAACGCCTTACTTATCTCCTAACCTTATTTAAGGCGACTCAGTTTAAGGTCCGCTTATTGATTCAAACGGTATTCACAAAAACTGCTTAAAGTTAGACAGGTATGTAAGGCCTCCTCATATGGCTGTTAATCGAGATTAATTTGAGAATGCTTCAGTGTACGTCTCAAAGCTTTATGTCAAATCTTTAATAATTTTATTACGTAATAACTACTTATTATATTCTCTTTTGATTTAATAAAACGTCTTTTTCTTCACTATCATCATTTTCTGAGGAGGAATATAGTGTCAATCGAGGAAATCGAGAGAAATTAAACGCTTTCGAAGAATACAATAATGATGAATTTAAAAGAAGATTCCGACTCATCAAGGAAAAAGTTCTTCATTTATGTTCCTTAATTCAGGACAATATCCAGCCGGTCACAAAAATAAATCAGACAATGCAACCGACCAAGGTCATCGGGTATATTTTTCACGGGAAACAACCAACGGTAGTACATCGTATTGTGCATAGCGTGGCGATTAAGTTAGCAAAACTAAAAATCTGATTTATAAATATGCCTACTTCTGATGATAAAAACGAAATAAGAATTATGAATATTATTGTTATTGAGCTGTTTAGTTTTTTTTTCAAAGTGGCTAATGTCAACACGGACCATACTGCCAAGTGGCAAATATAAATAACTTACAATGGGTTCATTACTTCAATGCTAAGAATATAATAATTAATAAACTATTCTAATACTGGATATGCCATAGCCCCTATAGGTATTAGGTATTAAACCATTAGGTATACGTAACATTTTTACTATGTGGCGTTTGCACATAGTACATAAAATACACACGAAAATTAAATATAGTAGTCATATAACATTAAAAAAACATTTTTAAAGTGCGTATTATGTTATTTGATTTATTTATTTTCATATATTTTTAAAATTTTACTGCGTGATACGACACGTAAATATCAATATATTACAAATATGTAATCAAAACAAACTTTTTATAATCTATAGCAAAATAACTGCTCCTCAGCTGATTTTTCCGTCAAATATTTTAAGGCACTTTTTTTTTTTTTTTTTTATTGCATTGAATGACGAGACGAGCATGCCGTTCGCCTGATGGTGAGCGATACGACCACCCATAAACAGTAGCAACACCATCCAGCACCTTGAATTACAAAGTACTGTGTGGCATTCCACTGCGCTTGTCATCCTGAGACATAAAATGTTAAGTCTCATTATGTCCAGTAGTTATACTGGCTACAATGTCCTTCAAACCGAAACACAACAGGGAGTTCTTGTATACGATAAACGCTTACCATTTTTCGCCGCTCGCATTCGGCAAAATCTTCTTGTGTAAATGCCGCTTTAGTGTAATACAAACTTTGTGTTAGCCTTAGCAACTATTCACAAAATATTATTAAGAATTGAGAAAAATGTTTTAAAGAAGAATCACATTCGTCGCCTGTATCTAAGATTCTATAACAAGATGAATTGGAAAAATTTGTTTGCATTAATTTTCTACTTACCACGTTTACTTCAATTTCTTTTCTGTATGTGGCCCAACTGTCGTTCAGGATTCCAGCACAATTTACAACAACGTACTCATTGTTTTTGTCACTTAGTACTGATTTATAGCTTGATGTCAGCTGAGCGTCATTTGTAACGTCGCATTTGATGAACTCCACTTTGCCTTCACCATATTTAGCGTTCAATTCATTTTTAAGTGCAACTACGTTCACTTCATCAATGTCTACGATGACTACATGCTGAAAACAAGGTAAAATCAAATTCAAAATTTCCTAATACCCACTACATATCAAGTTTCTTAAAGTTTAAAATTGAATTTTAAATAATATAGGTATTGGTGTTAGTTTTTAATGAAAGACTAGCAATAGCTTAAACTGACAAAATTGAATCATAGAGTCAAAGCGAGATCAATACTAGTAAGCGACCCGTAGATGGTCAATATTATAGCGCAATAACTGAGTTCGTATAATAAAATTAATCGTATATGAAAAGCTGTGCAATAGAATACATGAAATACCTAGATGCGGAAAAACAAGATGTTTCTAAAAAATAAATTCTTTGTGGATACACTTCCAAAAGGAACTCCATCCGATTATAAAGAAAATGTTTTTTTGAAGTGAAACTTCTTTATTGAAGTACGGGAGAAATATGTGTAAAAAAAAGAGACACATGAAAATAGTCACATTTTCTGTCACTTTGGACCGTCACGACACCGTCTTACGCATACTCACGCCTTTTATCCCCGAAGGGGTAGGCAGAGGCGCAACTAGTGCACCCACTTTTCGCCGTGCGTATTTCGGGCGAGTCTATCGCCATATCGGCCACAAATTCCAGACTCCGGGCTAATACCGAATATAAAATCCAGTATCACTTTGCCCGAACTGAGGATCAAACCCGAGATCCCTGCTGACAGCATTGCAGTCGTTCCGTATTGCAACTACGCCACCGAGGTAGTACGTGGCAGACGGCGCCGTCTAGGGTCATTATTTCGAAGGGAATCTTGAAATGGCGATGTACTAATTAGGTGAAACTGTACAGAGCCGTCTATTGTCGACAAGCGTAAACAGTTTAAATATTATGGTTTTCTACACTTTTTCGAAGAGAATCTTCACATCGCGATGTAGTAATTAGGTCGAACTGTACAGAGCCATCTATTGTCGACAAGCGTAAACAGTTTAAATATTACGGTTTGCTACATTTATAGAAATTCGTTTAAATAAATAGTGAAAGTGAGAGATTATTTTTTATTGTTTTGAAAAATCATCACGTGATTGTGATTTTGGTATTATTTTTATGTCAACCTCACTTTTGATTGTAAGCATTAGTAAATGTATATTAATTTATTGAAGTTAACCATCATTTAATAATATGAATGTCAATTAAGCAGACAATAAGATTTAATATATTTAAATAATAATAATAATTTAGAAGTGGACGATAGCCTAGTTGGGAGTGGAACGGTCTGCCGAGACAATGTCCGGAGGTTCAAACCCAAGGCACACACCTCTGGCTTTTCGTAGTTACGTGTGTACTGATTATCAATTATCGTTCGCTTTAACGGTGAAGGAAAACATCGTGAGGAAACCTACATACCTGAGAAGTTCTCTGAATTTCGAAGGTATGGGAAGTCCGCCAACCCGCACTAGGCCAGCGTGGTGGACTAAGGCCTAAAACCCTCTCAGTAGTAGAGGAGGCCCGTGCTCAGCAGTGGGCAGTATATAATACAGGGCTGATTGCATTGCATTGCAATAATAATTTGACCCGTATTAATGGAATACAATCATTATTATAAGAACAATGAAAAAATGTATGGATTGAAAAAGTTTCACTTCATACGTGTGTACAGTCAGCAGCATAAGTAGCTGAACAAAATCAAAATTTCAAATCGCCTATATACGCGTTTAGTTAAACTGAAACATTTTTTTTCTTTGTTTGAAGTAAAGTAAACATCATTTATTTTATTTTTGTGAAGAGAAAAAACAGTTTAGTATGAACACAAAAGTATGTAGGCAATTAGAAATTTTGAAATTTTTTGCTACTTATGCTGCTGACTGTACATTAATACCCACACACCCTTTTTTTATATAGGGGGCACACGAGCATGCGGTACATCCACGAACATCTGCAATACCAGGGGGCATAGAGATGCGTTACCGGCCTTTTAGGTGGGAATACGCTCTTTTTTTATGGTCACCAGGTCGTATCTGTCCGGAAATGCTGCTGGCGGCAATTGGTTCCATACATTTGGTAACATAAATGTACTGTGGTGGATTGCCAACTTCCGAGGTGATTTGGATGGAATTAAGAGTTTTGCCGCGTTGTACGGTGATGGAACTCAGCAGCAAGGATAAGTCCGAACAATTCTCAATGTCCTCATTTCCAAGGTTTCCTACCTTCACTACGTTACTTTGAAGAAATTAACTTATAGTAAAATCCCGATTACCAAATACATTCGACGACGCTTAAGTCAAAATATTACTAGGTACTTAAACGACAAAGACACTTTTATTATTTTACTTTTTAGAGAGTTTTTGTGTCGGGGTTTTTTAAATTTAATGATATCGGAGATTACTGAATCGATATTATTATCACATAAATTAAAAGGTTTGAAAGGAAAAAATAAATTATAAGCAGCATAAATATAAAATAAATAGAAATAGTTAATAATATAAATACCTTTACGCCTTCATCAAGAGCAATTCTAACTATATTAGATCCAATGCCCCTGGCGGCACCGGTGATCAGCACTACTTTGTCTTTCCACTCGTACACCATTGTTGTGCTGGTAAATATTAAATAATAACTTGAAGTACGCCACGAAACCTGTTTTTATTTCTTTAGAATTATCTCATTCACTATCAAAGGTCAAGATTTGACATAAAGCTAAGTTTAGACTAGCAAGTACTTCACGCATTTGCCAATGACCAGCAAATTAAAGAATAAAAAATAGACTAGGTTATATTTTTTATAAAATCTATATTTTTTTGCACTTCTTGCATTCTTTAACAATTTTTTGCCTTCAATAAAACTCGCATAAGCTTTATTGCAGTAATTTTTTTTAAATTAATATAAATCAAAAGCTCATTTTTATTAAAGATTTACTTTTTTTTGTTTTATTCGTCGAAACGTCTTCTAGTCAAGTCAAAGAAACGAGACTAGGCAAGTTAATTTTATTTTATTAGTTTTAGTGTTGCAAAATATAAACATTGATCTATTGTACTGAAATATAGTATTTTCGTGTACTATATATTTCGTCAATAGTATATAGTACGGAGTCCCGAAATACAGTACAATACTTAAACGAAAAATAAAGTAAATTAAATTAATTTATTAATTTATTTATTACTTGTACGTATTACGTATTATTAACGTTAAACGGCTCAACCGATTCTCATGAAATTTTGTTTGCATATCGGGTAGGTCTGAGAATCGAGCAACATCTATTTTTATCCCCCTAAGTGTTAAGGGTAGTCCACCCCTAAATTTTTTATTTTATTTTTTAGATATAATTTTTTGTTTTTATGTTTTATTATACAGCATAAAAAAATACATACAACCCTAAATCTTCAACCCTCTACGATCAACCCCTATTTTTTATTTGTTAATTATAAACTTTAATTTTTACCGATTTTGACATGGACGTATAAAAAAAGGCGGACGGACTCTCGCTAAACAAAAACTGAAGCACAGCAATGGCGGCGGCGTAACTATGTGTGCGTAAATGAATGATTGCCATAAACAACAAAATTTCCCCAATTTTTAACACTAGTTTACACTACACTATTTTTCCAATTTTAGGTTAGTTTTATTGAAAGTCGTTTCAATAATTTTATTGTTTGCAAGATTTAATTATAATTAATTAATTTATATATTATTTAGCTTTATTTGAAATGACCGTGATAAATAATAGCCAAACATATGTGATTAGTAGGTGTGTAGAAATGAATGAGTCTTACCGAAACAATAAAATTATGTT
Source organism: Sphinx pinastri (assembly GCA_947568825.1). Taxonomy (NCBI): domain Eukaryota; kingdom Metazoa; phylum Arthropoda; class Insecta; order Lepidoptera; family Sphingidae; genus Sphinx; species Sphinx pinastri. The sequence goes on from OX387619.1 coordinate 15,583,814, forward strand.
TCCTAACTAATGCTAAATCATACGCACACACTCACTCACGCCTTTTATTCCCGAAGGGGTAGGCAGAGGCGCAACTAGTGCCCCCAGTTTTCGCCGGGCGTATTCCGTCCCGTGATATGATAGGGGGCGAGCCTATCGCCATATCGGACACGAATTCCATACTCCGGGCTGGTACTGAATTTAAAACCCAATATCACTTTGGCCGACCCGGAAATCGAACCCAAGACCTCAGCATCGCAGTCATACCGTAATACAACTATTCCATCGAGGTAGTCAAAAGGCTAAATCAAACAACGTAAATAATTAAACTTTCTTTAATTTGCATTTCTTTTTTTTTTTAATTCTCTATCTTGCGTTAACTTTATGTATAACTACCTCTTACTTGTGTAGGTCTTTGAGATGCCCTCTTCTTTCGATGTGTGATGAAATCTAATTGTTAAATGTTTTTCTGCAATATATTTAATAAGATTTATTTTATGATCTACACTCTCTTATTATATTAATTAAATCACTCCTCCATACTTCATTTCCTGCAGGAAACCTAAAAAAACATATACCTAATAACAACCTATACCTATTTAGTTTAAAAAACAAAATCGTATTTGAAACAAAAAAAAATCACGTCTCCTATACTTCGGGGTCATTTACCCGTCAAATAGTTGACAACACTGGAATTGTAGGCTGAGGTTTTGTGTTACAAAAATAAATAATTTTAAATATCAATGAATGTTGATCAAATAAGTGATACATTACTAATTTACCTATGAAATGTGATCCCGTGACATTTGTTCTTGGAACCACTGTGATTTTGACAGCATTTAACCACATAAGACGGCATATTTTAATTATTTATTTTTATTCTTACAACGACTTTATTCAATTGAGGTTTGTTGCGTAATGGCGGCCGATCGACATACTTTGGTGTGAATGTGTGCGCGATACTCGTGCGTACAGGCAAGCTGACATACTTTGGCTGCTTCAGTTTTTTGTGTAGCGAAATTCCGTCCGCCTTTTTTTATAGGTCCATGGATTTTGATGAATTTTTATACTCGCACTTGGTAGGTCTGAGAATAGGTTGTTATCTATTTTTCATACCCCTAAGTGATAAGGGTGGCCCACCCAATTTTTTTTTTCGGACAGATGTTTTGTATATTTTTTTTTTGATGTGGCATTAAATATACGTACAACCCTAAATTTTCTACTTTCTTCCATCATCCCCTATTTTTTAAGAAGGATATTAGTAATTTAATAGATTTTAACCCCGGTCGGTAACTGACTAATTATCTGTGATCAGTTATTCCCGCTAGGCGTCTGCCGGTATCACTTCTCATTCAGGAAACAGCTTGGAGTAAGGATGAGACCGAAGCGCCGGTCACCTGTCTCTCTTACACAATAAGCCCTCACTCACTCCCTTTACTTTTTTCGGTCATTGTTTTTGTTTGTGCATCGATCGTAGTAGTGACGTTTACAATAATCATTTTACTACTTCAATGTACTTTTCAAGTATATTTGTTATCAATTTGGAGGGTTGTAATTATGTCTTCCAATTTTATTAATAACTAGCTTTTGCCCGTGGCTCCGCCCGCGTGAATGAGTTTTCCCGGGATAAAAGTCCTGCTTTATATTTAGCCGGGATAAAAAGCAGCCTATGTGTTAATCCAGGACATAATCTACTCGTGTGCTAAATTTCATTGAAATCCGTTTTGTAGTTTTTGCGTGAAAGAGTAACAAACATCCATACATCCATACTTACAAACTTTCGCGTTTATAATATTAGTAGGATTATTAAATTACAGCGCTCCATGCTTCTTCCACTCATACACTATATCCTCACGTACTTACAATAATTTATTCATTATTTCTACTAAAACTACTTTTTATCCCGGAAAAAACGTTTCCACGCGGGCGGAGCCGCGCGCAATGCTAGTTACAGATAAAATGTATTATGTCATACGATATGTTTCATGTAACGGTTAGGAAACAGTTATTATAAATATGATCTTTGTGATAATAAGTAAATCGCTGTAAGTAGATTAAGAGGTCAGAAGGTTTAATGACTAGTTTATACACACGGCCCCGCCTTTGGAAAAGGCTAACAACGAAATTAAAGTCCGGTCGCAACGCAACCTGGGAAAATATAAGAATTTTGCATAAGTATCAACTTGTCAAGTCTTTCGCTATTACGATATTATAGTCTTACTATCTTACTAATATAAAAAAGAACGGGTTGCACTCCGGGAGTGCCGGCAGAAGTGAAAACTTGAACATTAACGTTGTGCATTTTTGAATATTTTGGAATGGTTAGGGAATAATTTCGCACGAATTGCTTTATTTATCAGTATAAAAGTACTAGCTTTATGTGGTTAAATACAATATTTATTTATTGCGCTATCATCCAGGATTGAGTGTCGCCATCTAGCAGTATTATTGGGCGTCATCTGCTAATTGTAGATACCTCTGCACTTCGATGTCCGATGGATGAGTGTCGGGTCATCTAGTTGACTACTTAATGTAGTAGTACCCAGCCAATATTGATAGGTGGCGGTGTTGGTAAATATGCCGCCACAGATAAATGTCAGAAAAGGAATGCTCATCACAACAGGGCATTCTATACAATGTCCAGTCAATGCGTATAAAAACGACATTCTATACAACGCCCAGTCAATGTGTATAATGAGGACATTCTATACATTGCCTAATCAATGTGTATAGTGAGGGCATTCTATACAATGCCCATTCAATGTGTATATAGGTGGCATTCTATACATTGCCCAGTCAGTGTGTATATAAGGAGGGATTTTATCAGATTGCGTCGTTCTCTTGTTAATTTGTGTCTAAATGTGGCTCTTACGTAGCAGAGGTTACTACTAGTATGGTGGAACCTGAACATCCATTATCCTGTAGAATTTCTAGGACTTTATCTTTTAAGACCACATTCTAAATGATATCACCTTTCCTTGGCATTATTGATTCAGGATTCCATCGCATTTAATCAGGCTGTTGTACAGAGCCTAATAGCTCCTCGTAACAGAACATAATGATGCAACACTCCACTACAGTTTCGCACCATCGGCTTTTAGCTACTCGAGGATTAGTTTAGGCCAACATGGTGGACTAAGGCCTAAAATCCTCTCAGTTGTAGAGGAGGCTCGTGCCCAGCAGTGGGACAGTACATAATACGCCGCTGGTATTATTATTATAAAACTATTGCCCTAGCTAGAAATCAAAGTAGCTGAATTGAAAAAAAACATATCTTCATTATTGCTTTATACGAAAATAATAATACAGTTTTAGTTTTATCAAAATCAATCTCGACTCCTCTTTGACTATTCTACGCTAGTTTGTATAGTTTACTTGGAAATACGTTTAATTCGTTTTTAAATATAATTTTTTCTTCGGCTTTCTTGGATATCCCACTAATTATTATAAACGCGAAAGTTTGTAGGAATGCATGGATGTAAGTTTGTTACTCTTTTACGCAAAAACTACTGAACGGATCTCGATAAAATTTGGCACACGCGTAGATCATGTCCTGGATTAACACATAGGCTACTTTTTATCCCGGGAAAATAAAGCGGGACTTTTATCCCGTAAACACTTATAACGAGGGCGGAGCCGCGGGCAAAAGCTAGTTAATTCATAATTGTATAAATAAAAATTCTAGATCTGCTTAAACACATTATTATTATTATTATCATTTACTTTCGTTAATTTATTTCATTTTAGTTTTATTTATGCAAATAATGGTTCCGATAGTATCTTGTAAGCTTTCGTATGTTTGTCAGTGATGTCTTCTGCAGGTTTGTCGGCGATTGACAACCAAATGGTTCCACTTGCTCCAAGTTTGTAAGCATCTACGACACTGCGAGCTGCAGATTGAGCCCTGCAAGAAGAAGTGATAATAATATAGTACCTATCTTCGTTACATTTCACTTAATTCATCTTTAATTTAATCTTCCTCAACTCTTGTATCTTCAAACACATTACTTAGGGGGATACTCTCTCGCATAGGAGATTCTACTTTAAATTTATATTTCTGCCACGAAGCATCAGTATAAATGCACTAGTGATGTAACAATGAATGTCCAATTTTCAACATGCGAATACGAATATAAGACTCCAATATTCGTGAGCTTAATAAGCTTCGACTTCCAGAATGACTATAAGTCAACAGGGAAACTGGAGAGGCCCACCCCGTCAGGCTCAACGTGGGAACAAACGGGGCGGAGCCAAGAGTCGACCAACTTATCAACCTACACGGCGATCAGCCCTGACGACGTCGGCATCAGATCGCTACCAAGATTAGTCGAGGACTGGTCAAAAGCCGCCTAACAAGACTCGATAGAGGTACATTCAGGTAGATTACAATACTATTTGTGTAATTGGAGATCTATTACAAATGATCCGGCTATCCTAAATATTATCAAATATTATAAAATCCCATTTCTAAAGCCAGTATTTCAGTCCAAGCAGCCTAAAAATGTAGTATTCTCAAAACAGGAGAGTATAACATTAAGCCTTGAAATAGTAAAGCGATCTTAGCTTGGTTCAATCACTCCCTGTGACGAGGACCAGAGTCAATTTATATCTAAAATATTTCTTATACCTAAGCCTAACGGCAAATCTAGATTTATTCTGAATCTCAAATCTCTAAACAAATTTGTTGAGACTCTTCACTTTAAAATGGAGGATTATCGTACAGCTACTAAGGTTATGTCTCATTTATTACACGCTTTATATTAGCTTCACTTGTATGTTTGTATGTACGTTTGTAACTCTGCGACTCCGACTCCAACTAATTTAGGCGCGATTTTGACCCACTTTAAACGGTCAGATTTTATTCAAACTTTGTAGGTTTTTCGAGGACCGATAACAATACACTAATTTGATAAGATTATGCCATTATTCAATTTGCAAAATGAGATTTTTGTCAATTTATATATTTTTTAGTGACATTTGTTGGACAATAGTAGAACAGAACTAAAAAATTAAAAATAAATAATAGTTTAAAAAAAACTAAAAAACACACTTTATAGAAAATCCAACTAAAAAATAGAAAATAAATTTGAATTAAGAATAGTGTAAATAAGAAAAAAATGTATTTTATTGTAAAAAATGCGTGGGATGGATGGTGACAATAGTTATAAATATTTTATTGACAGATAATATGAGTAGAAGTATTATATATCATTTTGATAATATCTTAAAAAGCACCCCACGCTTTTTTTACAATAAAATACATTTTTTTCTTATTTACACTATTCTTAATTCAAATTTATTTTCTATTTTTTAGTTGGATTTTCTATAAAGTGTGTTTTTTCGTTTTTTAATTTATGTTATATGACTACTATTGACTTGAAAGATACATATTTTCTTATAAGCATCCATAAAACATTTAGACATTATCTATGATTGAAATTTAATCAAAGAACTTACTAATTTCAATGTTTACCCTTTGGTGTTTCATCTGCCCCATATGTTCTACAAAATTGCTTAAACCAGTCGTGTCTAATCTAAGAAGTAAAGGTTTTTTCATAGTTAATTACTTGGATGATTTTTTGTGTTTAGGAAAATCCTATGACGATTGTCTTAATTGTACGAAGGAGACTTTAAACTTCATTTACTTATTTTAGGATTCGTAATAAATTACGAAAAAGTCAACTCGTTCCTAATCAGTCTCGAAAATTTCTTGGTTTCGAATTTAACTCAATAAAAATGTCTTTAAGTCTTCCAGAAGAAAAACGAAATAGAATACTAGATCTTATAAAGAACATTTCTAGGAAAAATAGTATTACTATTAGAGAGTTTGCTAAGTTTCTAGGTGTTCTTACATCTGCTTGCCCAGCAGTTGTCGCCTATGGGTGGATGTGCACAAAACTTTTTAAAGGCAAAAGTTCTTGTCTTAAACACAATTGTAACAATTATGACATAAAAATGCCGTTAAATAGGTTTTTATTGAATCATGATTTCAGTTGGTCGAAGACACACATACTTACATCCGAAAATCGAATTCTTGTTGGAGAATATTCTCTGGAGATTTTTTCTGACGCATGCTTATCTGGATGGGGTGTAATGTGTAACGGCGAACGTAGTAATGGTTTTTGGGATTCAGATGAATCCCATTCGCATATTAACTTACTTGAATTAAAGGCAGCATTTATAGGACTTAAATGCTTTGCTAATTCTTTACGTGGTTGCGAGATAATAGAATTGATAATACGGTTGCTATTTCGTACATCAATAGAATGGGTGGCATCTAATACAGCCACTTAAACGAAATAATGCGTAACATCTGGAGTTGGTGTGAGAGAAGGCAATAGTATATCTTTACTTCTTACATAAAATCCAAAGATAATGTAGAAGCTGATGAAGAATCTAGACGAACAAATATCGACACTGAATGGGATTTATATTCTTCGGCATTCGTTGATATTATTTGCAAATATAGGGTGCCAGAGATTGATCTTTTTGCATCGCGAATAAACGCTAAATGCAAAAGATATCTATCATGGAAGCGAGATCCATCAGCTTCTAATTTTGATGCTTTTACAATAAATTGGGGCTCACATTATTTCTCCCATAATTATGGACCGTTTGTCCACAAAGGTAAGTTTTTTTTTTTTTTTTTTTTTCGCGGGGAAAAAACGCGTTGTCGCTACCACCACTGGGGGGTGAGTGGAACGGTTATGTTGGTTTCACACAGTCTTACAGCCCAATGTCGACACTCGGGAGTATGGCATCATCCGAGCGAGCATTGGACCGAGTCCCTAACACTATGTACACCCTACACCGGCATACCAACCAAAACCCGCGGTGGCCTTCTTCGGCGCATACGAGACGGCCCCGGGGTATCTTGTTGCACTAAGATAGCTGCACGGGACCGTCCCTGCGCGGTGCCGTTGCGGCCCCTCTCTATACAAGGGGGCTAAGATGCCCCCGAACTCTAAAGGACGCCTTTGGCGTCTACGACAACGGGAGGCCGACCACCCGCATTGTCGTCCACCTCGGAGTCGCTTATATTGGACTGAGCAGCCCCCCGCTGCTCGCCCCGCGACTTTCTCGAAGCCCCATTTAGTCGCCTCTTACGACAGGCAGGGGATGCCGTGGCGGAACTCTCTAAATGCCCCCGGACCACAGGGCACGAGGCGCCGGTCAGTCGTCCACCCGGCGCCTCCTACGTCTCCTCTGGCTGCGGGCGGGATCGTTCTGCTCACGATCCCGCCCGGCGCTCTCCTTCCGCGAGATGACGGACTCGCTGAAGGAGACCATCGCTCGCCAAGACCTCCAGCCGCCAACCATGGCAGACACCACGGCCGGCAGCGAGAGATCTCCTCCGACGACTGCTCTAAGAGCGCTGCGTTGTAGATCCCAGGCTGGGCACTCCTCGAGAGTGTGTTGGACCGTATCCTCGCGGCCGTTGCCACAGTGGTGGCACACGGCGGACTCTTCTTTTCCGATCCGACACAGGAACGAGCCGAAACATCCGTGACCCGTCAGTACCTGTGTCAGACGGAATGTCGGCGCACCGTGGCGCCTGTCAAGCCAGCTTACAAAGACAGGTCGCACTGCCGCGACGGTCCTTAAGCCCGCATTCGGGCTCTCCAGCCTGGTATGCCATTCCTCCACGGCAGCGCTGCGGATGGAGGCTATTTGGGCCTTGACCTCCCTCGGGGCCAGTCTCCGCCCGAGCCGGGATGCCTCCTCACGCCAGAAGAATACTGACGAGAGGTATTTGGCATCCAATTCCCATGGCAGAGTACCGGCCAAGACGCAGGCCGCCTCGTGGGAGACTGTGCGGTAGCCCCTGATGAGTCGCTGCGCCACTATACGTTGTGGCTTGCGCAGTAGAGCGGCGCATCGAGAATTCAGGGACTCGGCCCAAACGGGACAACCGTATAAGGCCATTGACCGCACAACTCCAGAGTATAAACTTCGGCAAGGGTTACCGGGACCTTCCAAGTTTGGCAGCAGGCGACCGAGCGCACCTGCTGCCCGCAGCAATTTCGGCGACAACGTCTGAAAGTGGGCACGGAAGTCCCACCGGCTGTGCAACACCAAACCCAAATACTTCATCGTGGAGCCGATAGGAATCCGCACCCCCTCCACTATGATATGGGCCCCCATAGGTTCCACAAAGGTAAGTTTGTTTAACCATTAATTATGTTTTGCTTTTCAGTTTTTTCGACGGTTTATATTTATTTTGTTAAAAAGTTTTCGTAGAAGCCGCACACTAGCTGTCACCTGTGAATTATATGTAAATAACCTCCTCCTTTTGGAAGTCGGTTAAAAAGAACCAGATTTTTTTCATTCCTACTTTAAATTTTTTACATACATACACACTCACGCCTTCCATCCCCGAAGAGGTGGGCAGAGGCGCAACAGGTGCACCCACTTTTCGCCCTGCATTTTCCATCGCATGATGTGAAAGGGAGCGAGCCCATCGCCATATCGGGTACAAATTCTAGACTCGGCGCTGATACTGAATAGAAAATCCCAATACTACTTTGCCCGACTCGGGAATCAACCCCAAGACCTCTGCACAGCAGTCGAACCATTATACAACCAGGCCACCGAGGCAGTTTCATCGTTTCACTGTATCTAAAAAATCTTTAATCAAATCAAATCAAAGTTTATTGCACTCCACAATTATTCTATACATAAAGATGTTACAATTAAATATACACGTGATATAATCGTGGACCCTGTCGGGCACGGCAAAATTTCAAGAGAGGGAGAAATTTTATCATTAAAAATTTATACAAATGTAGATATTGCTTTTTTTTTTTTTTAACTTATAATTAATTAAAAATGTGTGTGTGTGTGTGTGAGTGTGCGCGTGCGTGCTTTTTTGTGTGAATACACATGTATACATATATATACAGCATTTATTATAATTTTATTTTATGGGTGATATAACTTATTATTATAATATATTATCATCATTTAGAAATTCCGTGACCTTATAATAACATTTATAATGTAGGAAGTTTTTTAATTTATTAATAAATAGACTAGTTTTGGTTTCTTCTTTAATACTTTTAGGCAACTTATTAAATATCTTTATAGCCATTACATAAGGACTAGACGAATGCATGTGTAACCTAGAGGATGGTAGGTTTAGTCTGTTTTTATAGCGGAGGTTAATTGAGGAGTTTATTTCCCCTCTTGTTGGGAAAAAGTTTGGATGTTTGTGTACGAATTTAGAAATTTCTAATATATAGATGGATGTAAGCGTGAGGATGCGGTGGTTTTGAAAGTGAGGTTTGCAGCTATCGGTTTCTTTAATATTTATTATTATTCTGATTAGTTTTTTTTGGAGGGTGAAGAGAATTTGTGCATCGGTACTGTTTCCCCAAAGTATTACGCCATAAGAGAGCCACGAGTATGCATATGCGTAGTAGGATGATAGAGCAGTCTTTACGTCTGTTGTCTTTTTTATTTCATACAAAGCATAAGTAAATTTTGAAATTTTTGATTTTATTTTTTGAATATGTTGCTTCCAATTTATATGAGTGTCTAAGTCCAAGCCTAAAAGTGTGACATTTTTTACTAATTCTAGTGTAGTCCCCTTGTAAATGATGTTAATGTTAAGTGGTTGTTTTTGTGGTGGGTGGAAAGTGATTAATTTTGTTTTTTGGTAGTTCAGTTCTAAATTGTGTTGTGTCATCCAGAGTTCAGTCTTTGAGAGTATATTGCTGATTTTTTCATTTGGGTTTACATTAGATTTACATGAAGTGAGAAGAGAGATATCATCCGCAAATAGGACACATGGCCAGTCTAAGATTTTTGGAAGATCGTTAATGTAAATTAGAAACAAAAGACAACCTATGACACTTCCTTGCGGAATCGATGCATTAATGTCTTTGCTTTGTGAAAATATTTTTTGTATTTCCTTTGTGGCGTGATTGTATGTTTCCAACTCTACTATTTGAGTTCTATTTTGTAAATAGGATTTAAACCAATCGTGACTTCTTCCTCGAATTCCTATCCCATACAGTTTATTAAGTAATATTTTAAATTGTACTTTATCGTAAGCTTTTGTCATATCTAATAGAATTCCTATACCGTAGCTTTTATTATTAATTATGTTTAGTGCTTCTTGAATATATTTATATACTGCTAGGGTTGTAGAACGTTCTTTCCGAAAACCATTTTGACAATCGTCTAATATGTTATATTTTTCACAGAATTTATAAATACGGTTATGCATGGCTTTTTCGAATATTTTAGAGGCTGTGGGCAGTAAGGCAATAGGTCTGTAGTTGCTTGGTTCCGTTTTGTCGTTTTTCTTATGTAAAGGTTTTATAAGGGATATTTTTAGTAAGTCAGGAAAAGCTCCTTCTTCAAACGATTGGTTTATTAGAATAGTAAGCGGTGGTGTTAATTCGTCAACGCATTCTCTGAATAAAGAAGGTGGTAGTTCATCCAGGCCATGGCTTTGCTTGTTCTTTAAATTTAATATTATGCATTTGATTTCTTTTTCATTTACTGGATTCAAAAATATTGTGTTTTCACTAGGATTTATTACAGGTATTCCTTTCGGTTCGAGGCATGGGTAGGTTTTATTAGTTTCACCTATAGATGCGAAATATTCACTAAATGTGTTTGCGACTACAAAGGGATCAGTGATGATAGTATTATTTATTTTTAATGTTGTGTTAATTTTTTCACTTTTTTTATTTTTATTTGTGCGTTCATTTATTATATTCCACATAGTCTTTGTTTTATTATTGGATTTCTTTAATTTGTTAATGTAGTATAGTTTCTTTGCAGTCACTATTGTTTGTTTCAAACATTTTTCATATATTTTGTAATAGTTTGTAATTACTTTATTATGTGTTTTTGATGAAAATATTTTAAGTAGTCTTTTGTTTTTACATGAGTTTTTAATACCAACAGTTAACCAATATTTTTTTAGATTTGATCTTAATTTAATTTTACGTTTTGGCATACATTCATCTAAAACGGTAAGAAGTGTCGTGTTAAACGCTTTATAATTTTCATGTATATTTTTATTTGGTTTTATAATTTCTCTCCAGTTTAGTTCCTGAAGTTTAGACTTAAATTGTCGTATATTTTTATTATTGTAAAATCTTTTATTAGTGTACCAGGTAGTGTGTGTTGTTTGATCCGGTAGTTTCATGTGTAGTATTATTCCGTTGTGATCTGAAAAACCTAATTCTTCAACAGTTGTTGATAAATAATTGTCTTTAAAATTTGTAAATATTAAATCTATGCATGATGAAGTTGTTTGAGTAACTCGTGTTGGTTTTTTTATGTGTTGTGTTAGTCTATATTCTGACATGAAATCTAGGAAATTATTTGTTTTTGGCGTTTTATCTAGTATATTAATATTGAAGTCACCTCCTATAATAATTTTAAGGTGTTGACATTTTTTATTTATATATTTTAATATTTGTTCTAATTGACTGTAGAATATTTCTTCCTCTCTCCTATTCCAATACAAGTTTATCAATAAAATATTATGTTTAGATAGTTCTATTGCACATAATTCAATAATATAATCTATGGACATATTAGTGATTTCGTTTCGCTCTGTATATTCTATGTGTTCTTGTAGTAATATGCATACTCCGCCACCTGTTCGGCTGCTTCTGCAATAGGATGATGCGAGCTTATAGCCTTTTAAATGTATATATTCAATTTTTTCCTTATTTACCCAGGTTTCAGAAATACATATTGCTTGGTATGTTGGTGACTGATCAATGAATGCTTCCAGGAGATGTTGTTTGTTATATAGGCTTTGGAAATTTTGAAATAAGATTTTAAATTGTAAATTTGTCTTTCCGAAATGTATCAATTTTAGCGAATTTAGAAGTAGTGGGTTCATTTTTACCCTGGCTCAGTCTTTGGTTGTTATTTGATACGGATGCGGTATATGTATTTTCAAGATTTTCTCTATTGTTCTTTTCTTCGTAGGTGTATATATCTCCTAAGTTAGCTTTTCCCCCCTCAATATACAGTGTGTTGTTGCGTATGACAGCGTGGTGACCTTTCTTTCTAGCGCTTAGCATTACTTCCTGCAAATGCTTTCTTTCTTTCCTTTCATTTTGATCAAGATGTTCTGATATATTTAGTTTAGTACCATAGAAATATTTTTTATTTGTTAATATGTATTTAGCAATTCGTTTGCTTATAAATTCAATAACAATTGGCCGGTTTCTGTTGTTGTATTTTCCTATTCTATATGTATCCTCTACGTACAAGCTTACATCCATATGTAGTATGTCGCGAAATAGCGCTATGATTCTATTATTGATATCATTTTGTGATTCCCTGTAGTGTTCCGTTAAGCCGTAAAGAACAATTTTCTTGGAATTGTTTTCTGGGTTGTGGTGATCATTGGTAAATTTTTCCTTCAGCAGAATTAAATCATCCATCAACTTTTCTTTTTCTGTTTTTAGGTGTTCTATTTCTCTTGATAATTTAAGTATATCATTTTTTCTTTCATCATTTTCTTTGGCTAGGATTACAGTGTCGGACATAAGTTCTTCTCGAAGTTTTGTAATTGCATTTTTAATTTCTATTTGTAATGTATTTTGTAATTCTGTTATAATAGATTTGTTGTTCTCTTTTAAACGTGTAATTATTAAATCACTTAAATTTTCCATTGTAATTTTGGTTTCTGTGTTTGGACTCAATATGTCATTGTCGTCGCTATTGTTGTGTATGGTGTCTCCCAAGATGCTTACATCTTCAGAGTTTATGGTGTCACTCAGTGAGTTTCGCTTCTGTGATTTCTGCCTGTATGTGATATTATTTAGATCCGTTGGTGGAGTTGGTACAGTTAGTTGAGTAAATTTTTCGCGGTCACATGGACGTATAGGTGTATTAATATTTCCTTTTTTAGGCACCTTACATTGGCAAGCTGGACAATGCCAAGTGTTTTTGTTTTTTGTTGACATGGTGCGGTTAAAGTAGTACTTGGATACATTTGCACATTCGAGATCATATCTATTATTACATATGCTGCACGCCAAATGTTCCTTTATCGGGAGTTTTTGTTTACATCCTGTACATAAGGGAGCCATTTGAAGAAAAAAATAATTATAATAATTACGTGTTTTGTTCTTTAAAAAATAACACTAGTTCCCTCTAGTGACAATTTTAGGTACAGTCGTTGAATAATGATTAATCGATCGGTGTAGGCCTTGATGCTGTTTTGAGATAATAGATGGCGCTGTGACAGTAGCTGAGTTTCGTTTTTAGTTTGAATTTTCTGGGTATTGAGTGGCACTAGTTAATATCACTCTCTTACCTCGTTCTAAACTTGTTTATATTCTTTGCTTATAGATTTTTATCACTTGGAGCAAGTTACGAGCAAGTTATTTCAGTCTCTTTCTTATTTGATAGGCTTCAATTTGTTGACCGTTAAAAACTCAAATATGAATTTTGATGTAGAAATCATAGAGCAATTGGGCTCATAACACTTTATGCACTCTAATGTAACTATATATCACTGTAGAACTTGTTTTTATTTATTTGTGAACTTCTTGACTATTTTTAAATTAATTTTATACGGGGACTCGATGTTTATCGCGCAACAGTAGCGCCCTCTCATCTTATTCGTCTAGTTTAAAAAATAATCTTACTTTTGTTTTGAATCACCCTTAATAGCCTCTGCTAGCTTGGTTATCATTACATTATCGAAACTAGCCATGTTTTGTTCTTCAATAAGTCCAGTATCTGTTGCTCCGAAGCACATTGTCAGTACGCGTACACGCGTTCTCTCATAATAGTCGTTTGCCTAGAATAAGTGAAAAAATTAAATGACTTCTGATTAGTACAGTCAGCCACAAAAGTCGCTGAACAAAACAAACCCACGGAAATGGTTCATCACCTCAAAAATATAATGTCGTTGATCACTTCTCGCCACATATGTCACTGAACACATTCAAATCAAAAATATTGATGAACACCCTAGAAATCAAAATGGCTGAATACGCACATACTATTCGTATATTTCCGGCAATATCACGACTGGCATGTTTCTACATTCGTTAAATAGAAGAGCAGCAATGTTATTTCGTCTTTGTCATTTCGTGCGTGACGTCAGAGAGGTGTCATTTCGTGCGTGACGTCAGAGAGGTGTCATTTGTTTTAAGATTGCACAATGACAGTTGTAGAATCATATAAATAAAATTTTGAATTATTAATACTAAAGAAATCTATACAAATAAGTCAGACTGGCATATCTGTCTATAATTTGGACATAAATATTTTTTATGGTGTTTTATATTCTAAATTTTAATTGCAGTCTACATCAATTTACTGCTTATCTGATAGTACCGAAACCAAAAATACACAATGATGGGGGTTTCGTATGCATGTAGTAAACTTTTCTAGCTGAAATACAAGCTATTATAAGAGGTATCAGGTGACCGTAGCCATATATCATTAAAACTTTCCATAGATTTAAGTCGGCATACATTAGTGAAAAATATACATGGGTGTAGCCGCGTTAAGAATCTAGTTGATTATCAAAGTCATCGTGAATTTACTAAGGCCGGTTATACACTTGTTAACAACCTCTGCAAGAAAGCAAAAACCTATGTTTGCAACGTTCACTATATTTCGTTCGCAGGTTCGTTTGATAGACATGAACGTTGAAGAATGAATTTGATTGTTGTTTCTTCGCAAAATACATATAACATAAAATTGAAAATATAAACTTTATAATTAATATTTTTTATAAAATATGTATTACCTAGATACTTTTCATGTAAATGATCACGCCAATGCCTAATTGACATCCAATTAGTTTGTTACGTGTTTGCGTTCGACTTGGCAAAAAACCCACGATTTTCGTATGGTATCGCGTCTCGAGTAATCGGCTTTATATTCAATAGAGTTTTTATCGTTTTTTTTTATTTTTGACAGCTTTGTGGTGCAGTAGACGATGAACTGGCTGTAGTACAAGATGCCACGGGTTCGATTCCCGCACTGAGAACCATTGTTTCATTTATTTATTTACTATTATATATTGATCGCGACACGAGATGTTAATCTAGGACATGGTCCAAATTTATTTGGTATTTCTAACATCCACAGTTTGCATTTAAAATAAATTTTAAGAAAAATATTTTACATCCGCAAAATATTTAGAACGCTTTGATGTAGCACAATTTAACTTGTGAAAAAATGGTTTGTTGGATAAAACTCTCTATTTAGAAAAATCGACACTTGTAAGAAATGCAACAAAGAATCTTACAATAAAACTTTGTGAAGATAATAAAATCTATTTTCATTCGTATTTTATAAAAGTTAATCTTTTTTTTTTGTTCTAAGCGGGTTCAAAATTTTGTGTCCATGCTGGTCACCGACATTTACATTGTGAGCGTGTTCAGTCATTTTATTTCCACGTTATTCAACAATATTTTTGATTTTAATGTGTTCAGTGACTTATTTGTCGGTAATTGTGTGTGTGTGGTGTTTATTATTTCTGTGGTTTTGTTTTTGTTACGTGACTTTTGTGGCTGACTGTACGTCAAAATATGTTAATTGGATAATATTGACAGCCCGCAATAACTCTCAACAGTGAAAATCACTCGGCACATACTGTGTGATAATAACAAAACATATTTATAATACTATAGTATGTACATCTGGATCTCTCTGTATCTAGTATACTAAGACCTAGTTTGGCATAGCATAAAATAATAAAATATACAGATACATACTCCGAGAGCCACGCTAAACTGCATAACTGCACTCTTTGTAGCATTGTAAATAGGGATATATGGCAATGGATTCAAGGCAGCTATAGACGATATATTTATGATGGCACCTCCCTTTCCACCCTTGTCAGCTCGCATCAGGTCAAGGGCTATCAATGATCCCGTGATAAGAGCTGTCTGCAAATAAAAAATAAAATCTAAAAAATACTTAATAAGGAACCGCGACTTCGAGACGCCACGTCGCGATCACGAAGCGCTGCATATTTTTTTTATTCGACGCATCGAATGTTGAATAACTTCGTATATTTATAAGATTTTCAATTTATTCTTTCGCCATTTTTAATGTAATGCCATAATCTTATTATTTAAGAAAATGTCAGAGTTAACTTCCTTATTACAATAACTGAGTATAAGAAAGTAGTAAACGTTTTTTCGTTATTAATTTATGATTACACTTTTTAAGAACAATTCTTAAGCCGAAGTTACACCAGGATATTTTTTCGCATACGAGTGGCAGTTTCTGGTTTGGGCAGGACAACGTCTGTCGGGTCCGCTAGTATTGTCTATATAATTCATGTAAAAAATATATTCACAAGCACTGTTTAACACCTTAAAAAAGCGTCCGATTTTACCCCAGCGCACCTTGCAAACTTTGTGTTAGCCTTAGCAACTATTCACAATATTTTGTGAAATATTAAGAATTGAGAAAAATGTTTAAAAAAAGAATCACATTCGTCGGCTGTATCTGAGATTCTATAACGAGATATCGATTCAAACTAAGGCTTTAATGATCTGGAAAAAAATTGCTTGCATTAATTTTCTACTTACCACGTTTATTTCAATTTGTTTTTTGTATGTAGCCCAACTTTCGTTCAGGATTGCAGCACAATTTATAACAACGTACTCATTGCTTTTGTCACTTAGTACTGATTTATAGCTTGATGTCAGCTGAGCGTCATTTGTAACGTCGCATTTGATGAACTCCACTTTGCCTTCACCATGTTTAGCGTTCAATTCATTTTTAAGTGCAACTACGTTCACTTCATCAATGTCTATGATGACTACACGCTGAAAACGGAAAAATCAAATTCAACATTTCCTAATACCCACTCCATGTCGAGTTTCTTAAAGTTTAAAATTGAAAATTTTAAAATAATATTGTTACGCGCGCTAATACTCGCGGATTGGCTAGAAGTGGGACATCCGAATGTGGAAACTTCGGCGATAGAACAATCTCGAAAGATCTCGATGTTTTCAGAATGTCGTGGAAACGCGATAACTGGCTTATATTTGCGAGAGAGTTCGCCGCCGCGCAAGCAGTCTTGTTTACGACGCGATCAAGAGCGAGCGATAAGCGGACTACGAGCGATAACTCCGAGCGACTTGGAAGCGAATATCGTGAATTGTGATTTGTGTGTGAACGGGCAGTGAGTGACTATAATAAGTGTATTTGAATATTGTAGTATTTAGAGCAGTGTTTTCGTTAGCTTACTCGTGGTTTTGAGTCAATGAACTCCTAATTGGTGTTTTTTTAGCTATACCAGCATTTTAGTTGTTTATACCAAACCTCAGCACGTAACAATATATTGGTGTTTTTTTTTTTTTTTTTTATGAATGGCAATTAGTGCCGATGTCGACAATTCTGCCAATGTCAAAAGTACAGTGAGAACTCGTGTGTGTTGGTTGGTAGCAGAGAGTTGTAGTCACATATGAGACTACTTGATTCCGTTGGTTTACTCAACAATGTGTGTTGAAACAACAATGAACTAAATGCATTAGATAGCGGCAACGTGGTTACTGGTTAGTACACTGAAACAAATAGACAAACACATATAATATTAGGTAATTGTTAAAAGTGATATGTACTCTAAATTAAAACATTTCAGGTTTTTACAGTCTAATGTCATTGGAGCGTATGAACGTTATTAATGCGCTAAGGAGTTCAGGAGAAGAATGGGTTAAAAGTGAAGGAAGATTAATAGGGACGGGGATATTCAGAGAGGCTATGTGTTTATACAGATCAAATGATAGATTATTTCTAGGGCACTGGAAAAAAATATGCTCCAGAGTACCCTCATCTAAACCACACTCACATAAAGACGAGTCCCTCACCCGAATTTTGTTCAAAAAGACAGGAGATGAGCAGTGACCAATACGGATTCGGCAAATGGTGGATATGGTTGGCTTCGAAACTTTTTTGTATTTAAAGAACCAAGGCTTAGGTGGAATAACTGGTTGTATGGCATTATAGTGCTTGCCTATGCGTTTTGACGAGTTGTTCCATTGAATCTGCCATAAAGACATGAGGTTCATTTGGGCAAGGCTCATGAGATCATAGGAATGGTGTACAAAATGTTTTAAATCAGCTGATTCAGAAGAAATTGCATTTTTCGCCATACTATCAGCACATTCATTACCGCGTATACCTGTGTGGCCTGGAATCCATGCTAACTGTACTATTTTACCCATCTTTGCACAACTATACAGACACTTTTTAATTTGTAGAAGTAAAGAGCTGTGTAATCTACTTTTGTAAGGGTTTTGACTTAATGCATTAAGGGAGCTCAATGAGTCAGTAAATATAATACCCTTTGTGATGTTATGGGTCTCTATGAAAAGACAAGCCTCCAGAATGGCAGTACACTCTCCAGTGAACACTGAAGATTCCTTTGGACACTTAAATTGTAGTATGATCTTAGAATTTTCATAATATACTGCAGCACCTGTATAGTCAGTATATGAAAGTTTGGATGCATCAGTAAAGAATCTGTGGAAATCAGACCAATGCTCTCCAACCAACGCATTAAAAATCTTGTCCGCTGAAACCGATTCTTTAGAGACTCCAATGTTTAAAAATATTGTAGGGCTGAAGCATAAAACTTCAAATTGAACGTCAAAGATTGGAAGTCTATAAAATGTAGTTATTGTACCCTCTAAATTTTTAAAAGAACGGTAAGTCTGAAGAATTAGTGGCACTTCCTTGTGGGTCCAATAACTGGATGAATTGTAAACAGTGTCTAATTTGGCAATTTTTTCAGATAGGGGATGGAGATATAATTCGGAGGCATTTCGCCTGAACCCTGTCCAGTCCCGATAATGCTCCCTTATTGCATGGGATCAATAAAAACACACCATAGTCCATAATACTTCGGACCAAAGCATTATATATTAATTTCATAGTAAAAGGGTGTGCGCCCCACCACACACCTGCTAGCACTTTCAACATAGGGACTATTCGTTCACATTTTTTAACCAGATAATTAACATGTTGTACTCCGGTTAATTTTGCATCTAAATAAACACCTAAAAATTTTACTTTGGAGACAATTGGTATATTGTGACCTTCAATGTCGATTTCCATTGGCGGCAACTGTTTTTTTCTTGAGAATACCACTACAGAGCTTTTCTGGGCTGACAGACTTTGACAATGATTTAAGAGCCAGTGATTCAAGGAATTTAAGGAGAGGCAAAGGGAAGTTCCTGCTTGATGTATTGATATATTGGACACGTACAAAGCCAAATCGTCAGCGTACTGTAAAATTTGGCAGTTGTGGTTCAAGCATGTACCAATATCTGATGTATAAAGGTTGTATAATATCGGGCTAAGTACAGAGCCTTGAGGCAGCCCTTTCCATGATGTTCTTTGCTCAAACTCCTCACCTTGAACTCTCAGGGTTACGGATCTCGACATAAGCATTGAGCATATGCACTGAACCATCCTTGCCGGGTATCTCAGCTGAAGCATTTTCTGCCTGAGAAGGGGAAGGAGGACATTATCATATGCAGAAGATATGTCTAAGAAAGCAGCCACAACTGAGTTATTTTTAGATAGGGCCAATCGAATGTCTGTCACTAACACCCCAATGCTGTCCATTGTGCCAAGTCCCTTCCGAAAGCCAAATTGGGAGATTGGTAGTATGTTTCTGGATTCCGTTATCCACTCCAATCGGTTTTTGATTAGGTGTTCTAAAACTTTTGCCAAGGTTGATGATAAGGCAATTGGCCTGAAACTATCAGGCTCATCTGCATGTTTCCCGGGTTTCAAAATTGGACAAATTATTTGTGTCTTCCAATGCTTCGGTATCAACCCATTGAAGTAACAAATATTAACCAATTCCAGGAAGAATTTTTTGGCATTGGTACCAGAGTGCACCATAAAGGAATATGGTATTCCATCAATACCAGGAGCAGAATCGTGTACATTATTAAGAACCATATCTAGCTCTTCTGTTGTAAACGGAACATCAAAAGGGTCATCTGATCTATCCACTGGACAGATGTATGATTCAGATAACGAAGGAACATAAGGGGGGGCAATTCTATTAAAGAATAGTTCAGCCACCTCACGGGAAATGGGAGAAGAGTTTGATGGAGAGCACCCAGACCTAAATCTGTTAATAGCTTTCCACACCAAAGAGGGGGGAGTTGAAGGCGACAAGGAACTGCAGAAGTTTACCCAACCGACGCGTTTCTTTCGCCTTAGAATTTTTTGGGATTTTGCATATGCATGTTTGTAGTTTATAAAATTCTGTGTGCTCATATCCAGATTATATATTTTTTCTGCCGCAATTCTTTCCCTGATGGCCATGGTACATTCTCGGTCCCACCATGGTGGTGATGGTATTTTATGTCTGCCACTGTTTTTAATAGGGAAACAGAAGTCTGCGCAAGAAGTTAAGGCTTCCACAAATTGCTCACAACAGGCGTTCACATAGGAGTGATCAATATTAACTAAATTTGGGTTAATAACTTTAGGTAGGGATATAATTTTATTTTCCAGTAAGCAAGTGAATTTTGACCAATCTGCTTTTGTTAAATTATATTTTAGAAGAGGCGGGAGAGATTTTTCCAGATAGGTTCGTTGGAGAAAAGTAATAATAATAGGATAATGGTCACTCCCATGTGTCAGGTCTGTACACTGCCAGCAAATAGATGCTGCAATGTCGGGCGAACAAAAAGAAAGATCAATGCAGCTTTTTTGTTGACCTGGTAGGACTCTGCGGGTAGAGCAACCAGTGTTTAAAACACAAAGATTGAGGTCATCCAAAATGTCTACCAGTCCTGTCCCAAAAGGATCACAATGATCAGAGCCCCATCTGTAATGGTGACAGTTAAAATCACCCATAACTAGAAGCGGTCTGTTTGAATTTCGTAATGTATCCCTTATAACAGGAAGATAGGTTTGATCAGGGTGGGCGATATAAATGGAGATTACATTTATACCCTCCACTCTGCCAGCAACAATGTTCATGTCATCTCCGATCCAGGGATTCAAGGGGGACGTAACAAAAGGGACGCGATTATTAATTAGTAATGCAGAACCTCCATAGCCATCAGGCCTGTCACATCTAAAAATGTTGTAGTGTGGTATACGGAAGCTGAGTCTTGGGAGTAACCAAGTCTCAGCCAAGGCGCAAGTCAAAGGTTTGTATTTATTCAAAAGGAAGGTGAGTTCGTGCTTCTTATGAGACACGCTCCTCACATTCCATTGAAGGAATATTATTGGGGTAGCCATTTTTTAAATTAATTAGTGTGGTTAATAATTGTTGAGCAACGTTGGACGGTTGTTGTGATGTTGGGGACATTGGGTTTTGGGATAAATTTAGAGTTAGAATAGAAGTTAAAAGTTCAATAATTAGGTCAATAGTATTAGTAGTCTCGAAGTGGGGTGTATTAATAGCACAGCCATTATGCTGTGAAGATAGAGGAGTGTTAGTAATGGAACGATGTGCAACTTTGTTATAAGATGGGGATAGTGGAACATGAGCCTTAGGTTGTCGAAAAACTGTCTTGCGGTAGGAGTGAGAAGTTTGGGGAGATTTAACTGTATCTGCATAACTGCGTGAAACTGCTGGGAATGTTTTGTTTGCTTCGGCATAAGAGATTGTTTTCTCTGCCATGGCAGTTTTGATGGCTCTCTGCCTGCTATACTCCGGGCATGCCTTGCTGTTCGCAAAGTGTTGTCCGGAACACAGCACACAAAAAGCCTCATTTTCTGACATGTTGCAGCCATTCCCAGGATGGTCCTGGCCACATTTACTGCAACGGGGCTTAGATCTGCAGACAGTCTCAACATGACCAAATCTGCAACATTTCCTACATTGTATTGTAGGGTAAATGTATTGTTCTACTGGTAGAGAAGTGTAGCAGCAAAACACACGTTTGGGCAATACCTGACCATCAAAAGTGAGAACACATGTCTCTGTGGGTTTCCACTCAGAGATACCATCAATGGTAGTCTTCCTGTTGATACGTCTGATCTTAATAATGTGTCCACAACCTGGTGGAACAGTTATGTATTGTTTGGCCAACTCTTCCGACATATCAGCAGGGACTCCAGAGATGACGCCCATTCTAGTCACATTAAATGTAGGGATAGAGGCAGTAAACTTATGTTTTGCTAGAAGATTATTAGCCAGGAAAGCATTTGCGTCTTGATGTGTGGCAAACTCAACGGAAACCCGATTTCTTCCTACTCTCTTCACTCCATCTTTTATGACATTGTGGATATTATTATTAAAAAGGAATATCCCAAAAGTTACAGGATGCAGTGTGGTACCAGAATTTGGTTGTGATTCCATTTTTGAAATGTGTATTATAAAAGGACCCCTATCTTCTACGTTGTATTTAGTTCGGCCAATTTGACTTTTTGGTTGCTTAGATGGACGGATATCTGTTGGTCTAGAGTCTTCTGCTGGTCGTTTGTTAGCAGTGCTTATTTGTGAGACAGACATATCTGCTTCTAATATGCTACAAGCAACTTCTGCAAATTGTGTAAGGGGATTTGAGTTGTCATGGGAAGCGGGAATAGAAGAGGTTGAAGGTAACGGTGTATGGGAGTCGGGAGGATCAGGGGGGTCGGGAGGTTTATTTTTATTCATATTGTTAATATGTTAATACCTACTTGTGAATAAATAAATAAAAAATCAAAAATATACAAACACAGCAATTATTACCGAATAAATAATATGTATAATTAAGAAAAACAGCACAAAAGACAATCACAATACGTCACAGTATCTAATACACAAAGAAAAATAATTAATAATAAAGAATAATCTAGACACACGTGCTGCTCAAAGACACCGTGGCGAGAATCCCATATATTGGTGTTAGTTTTTAATGAAAGACTAGCTATGGCTTAAACTGTCATTTTGACATTGCGTTAATAAATGAAATCAAATTCTTATCTCGTCGAAACTAACGCTTTCCATTAAGTTATTTTAACCATAGATGTAAAATAAAAATGTGTAAGTTTCGAACAAAATAAATATTAATAAAAAGTAATTTTAAGTTTACACGATCTTATGCCACTACTACTGCTCTAAGATAATTCGTCGCAGCGGCAACATTATACTTTCATTCAGAAATACACTTTCGCACAAACCATATTCGCACTAAACTACGAAATGTTCAAAAAAATTTAAAACTACTACCGGGATTTTTGGTAATAATATTCGTTATTCATGGATGATTTTTGGCAAGATGTTAGAAGACGTAAAGACGAATATGTGGTTTCATTTAGTAATGCAATGTAAAAATGACCCTGTATACACCACTGAAAAGTTGTGCAATAAAATATATAAAATACCTAGAGGCGGAAAAACAAGATGTTCCTAAAAATAAACTATTTGTCGAAAAACTTCCAAAAGGAACTCCATCCGATTCGGAATGTTTAAAAGGGTGGTACAAGTTAAGAAAATGTTTTTTTTTATGATATAGGAGGCAAACGAGCATTCGGTTCACCTGATGGTAAGTGATCACCGCCACCCATGAACACCTGCAATACCAGGGGGCATAGAGATGCCTTGCCGGCCTTTTAGGTGGGAATACGGTCTTTTTTTTATGGTCGCCAGGTCGTATCTGTCCGGAAATTCTGCTGGTGGCAATTGGTTCCATAGTTTTGTAGCACGTGGTAAAAAAATTCGGCAGAAGCGTACTGTGGTGGATTGCCAACCTCCGAGGTGATGTGGATGGAATTTGGAGTTTTGCCGCGTTGTACGGCGATGGAACTCAGCAGCAGGAATAAGTCCTAACAATTCTCAATGTCCTCATTTCCAAGGCTTTCTACCTTGACTATGTTACTTTGAAGAAATTATTTTATAGTAAAATACCAATTACCAAATACATTGTAGGTTATATTATGGTATGATTGCAATGATGAGGTCTCGGAAAAGTGATATTGGGTTTTTCTGTATTTCTGGTTTAGTGAGACGGGAATTTGTACCCGATATGGCGATAGGCTCGCCCCCTATCACATCATGAGCCGGAATATGCACGGCGAAAAGTGGGTGCACTAGTTGCGCCTCTGCCTACCCCTTCGGGAATGAAAGGCGTGAGAAAAAACTGTTTTATTTAAAACATAAAAGATTTTTAATATTGATATGGTCACTATAAGATGTTGTTAGGTTAGCTAATTACGTAATAACTTAAGACAAAAGGTCCCTTAAGTAGGGACTGAATAAATTAACCGACTTGCTATTACTTGGATCTCACAACTTTTTACGGTAGAAGAATTAAGTGTCGACACTTAGTTTTTTTAACGAACTTAAAAAAAAGGAGGTTCTGTATTCGACCCGTATGTGTGTAAGTTTGTATGGCCGCGAGTTTCTCAAAAACTACTGATCCGATTTCGATGTCATTTTGGTTATTCAAATGTATATTTTTCAGGGAGGGTTTTAGTATATAATTTATTAGGATCTGATGAAGATCTTCGGAGATAGACAATGGAACTCTTCAATAACTAACAGCAGATGATCCGCAAATGCTGCAATTGTGTATCGATGATGTAGTTTACACCATTTCATAATTAACTAACAAAAAAAACAATAAATAAAAAACTATTTACCAAAAAATAAAACTAAAAAATCCACTACAAACCAAAAAATAATTTAACTTTATATTTCCTTAATATATACGTATATTTATTTGGCTTTGAGTATTAAATGCTCTAAGATATTTGGAGTAGATGCCTAATTTAAGTTGCCGGCTAAGCTAAGGAAATACACGAACAATTAATATAAGTACGAAAACAACGTTCAATTTAAATTAGGCATCGACTCCAAATATACGTATATACTCAGCAAATATAAAGTTCTTTTTTGATTTGTAGTGGTTTTGAAGTCGGTTTTATTCTTCTTATAAGCAACATATTATATAAATACCTTTACGCCTTCATCAAGAGCAATTCTAACTATATTAGATCCAATGCCCCTGGCGGCACCGGTGATCAACACTACTTTGTCTTTCCACTCGTACACCATTATTGTGCTGGTAAATATTAAATAATAATTTGAAGTACGCCACAAAATCTGTTTTTATTTCTTTAGAATTATCTTATCATGAGTTATTATCAAAGTTCAAGATTTGTCATAAAGCTAAGTTTATACTAGCAAGTACTTGCCGCAATATATTGCGCGAGTGGTTCGAAATGCGTTTACACTAGTGGCAATATTTCTTTGACAACACGCGTTTGCCAAAGACCAGCAACTTAAGTATATTTCAGCGTCAGAAGGAAAATTTAGTTATTATGTAACACGGAATTCTACAGAAAAGGTGCTAGAAAAATTCTCATGGTTTGTATTTATGTAATCCTAGTCATTCTACGTATTTGAAAATAAAATATTTTTTGATAGAAGTGTTTCATTTATTCTTACCGCATACCGCGAGTATGAGCGGAGCGGTCATATTAAGCTTAGAATGGTCTTATGACTCTGAACGTAAACCTATAGGATCGTCGGGGTAGTGACACTGCAGGACAATCGTCGAGGTAGTGTCGCGCTAGGACAACAGCTCAGGTCTATATTATAATATAAATAAAATTATCAATTACTATTATTATTATTTTATTAATTATGTGCACTAGGCTTTACTATTTTCCGGTGTGTTATATTATGTCAAGTGTGTTATTGAACAATTTTTTGTGGCCTTACCCACAATCGTCGGGGTAGTGTCACGCTAGGACAACAGCTCAGGTCTATATTATAATATAAATAAAAGACTCCCATCATTTGGGTAGAGCAGCCTAATGGTCACAGTTGAGCGGTTAATCTGATTTCTAGAAAATCATTACACAGTTCGATTAGATTTTGGTCTGGGTTATATATTCCCCGAGTCTCTGGTAGATCCTGAAATCAGGTGGAAATTTGAATGCTCCGTTATGTAGCAATGATTAATGATTTATTAAATGAGGAATTAAACATCCTTTCCTTTATTAGAATTACAAACATGCATGGAAGTTTTGCGTCATATACATATTACGGTAATATACGTACCTATTAAAAGCATCCTGATCGTCATCCTAATATATTCGTTCTCAAGACTAAACAGCTCATATTTATCATACTTTGAGGTCCATTAGAAGCCTATATTTAGATATTATAGTGAGGTACTAACCACATTCTATCGAATCTGTCAACAGTGCTTACTCATTTTATGATAGCAATATGACAAATCTACGTTTCCGCGATTTCTGACTTTTATTATAAATAAATGGTTTCATATACCTATTTATCCCTTACCATCTAGTGGAAGTCCCTGTTATTCGCATAACGGGTCATCATGTATATGAATTATCTTTTATTATGCTTTTATTCAATAAAAAATACTTTTCTTGAATAAAAGAGACTCTCTTAAGGGCACTTCTAGGTCTGCCTCGGTGGCGTAATTGTATTGCGGTACGACTGCAATGCTGAGGTCTCGGGTTCGATCCCCGGGTCGGGCAAAGTTATATTGGGTTTTTCTATTCAGTATCAGCCCGGAGTCTGGAATTTGTGCCCGGTATGGCGATGGGCTCGCCCCCTATCACATCATGGGACGGAATGCGCTTGGCGAAAAGTGGGTGCACTAGTTACGCCTCTGCCTACCCCTTCGGGGATAAAAGGCGTGAGTATGCGTATGCGTGTAGATAATACAATAATTATGTAACTTGATCTTGACAAAAGTAAATCTTGCGACAAGTTTTTATCTCTACATAGTATTAAACAAAGTTTGATTCAATTTAAAGTCATTTTTTTTCTTTTTAGAGCATTAAACAAAAACTTATTTTTTTTAGATAAAATACTTTAAATTTATTATCAATCAACATGATATGCTAAAATAATTAAAATATATCCTTATCTTACAAGAATATTGTTTACACGTCAACTGAGTTTAAATATAATCGATAAATATGATCGACAATAAGCTCTAGTAATGGACACCCTAGTTTTCGACAGTGATCATAAGCGTAAACAATCTCCAAAACATAGTCTATAATACGATTCCACTGATACGAATTATCAAATTTAGTGCCTTTATATTACTGATTAAAAATATTTAGCGCAGTTATCGAGTTTATGCTTAAAATCTGACCTTTTACGAGTTTCTGAATAAAGTTCTTAATTCTGCAGGATCAATGTAATTAAATATTTATTTATTTATTTGAATTAGAAATATCTATCTACAACACGTAGTATATTGTGGGTTACTGTACTAAAAGGCGGTTTGTGAGCACTAATAATCGACATCAGCTTTTTGCACCAAAAATGACCTATCGACTTCTGAAATTACAAAATTTACAATTCTTGTAAGTGTACATGATGGACTCAGGCCGCTTTTGACAGGTCCGTCTGGAAATCTTTGACATCATGTGGCTGATGATGATGACGATGATGATTTAAGAGTACTACATATAGTCCTACATATTCCAAATAAATGTAATATTACGAAGCATATTATAATTAACAAAACATTACACTCAGTTCCGTAATTATCTCATTAAAAAATATTCTTTTCTCATCGCGAGAAAATTAATTGCCACATTAATTAATTAATTCTCCCACCTAAAAGGCCGGCAACGCATCTCTATGCCCCCTGGTATTGCAGATGTTCATGGGCGGCGGTGATCACTTACCATCAGGTGAACCGTATGCTCGTTTGCCCACATACCATAAAAAAAATATTAAAAAAAAATGCGTCATACTCAAGCCGACGCGGTGCGGCGTTTTTGGAGATAAAAATGGTTTTGCATTTAATGCACTGGATGGTTATCCAGTTTCCTACTTCCTTCTGTTAGGAGGAAGTATGAAATCCGACTTCATGAGCCGAGAAGTTCAAGAAACGGTCCTTATTCCTATTTTTTTTTTATTAAATAGGAAAAATTACGGTCGCTGCTGCCAGTAGAATAGTGGCAAGTGTAAGCAATAAGTTCTGATGACGCATTGTTAATTAAGAAGAAAGAAAGAAAGAAATTAAATTTATTTGCAACAAACACAAATTATACACGTATAAATTAAACAGACAAAAAACACTTTGCTGCAAACAGGCTCCAACTCAGCAATATGTTGGTAGTACAGCCAACGCTGGTCTTCCGTTGGTCGGTTTGAGATGATTCTCACGGAAAACAAAAAAATGCTGACAAAAACCGAAATAATTCGTACGTTGGGCTGTGAACATGTTTGATTTAAAGCATAAAGTTGTGGTATTGACTGGCGGTGCAAATAGCATTGGAGCAGCGATTGTTAAGGCATTTCTGAAAGAAGGCGTTAAGGTATTTAGTAAAGTATCGAAAACAGTATTAACATTAAGCAAATAGAGATACTATACTCTGATATGTAACTCTGGGGACCCACTAACCTGCACTGGTCTACGGGAAAGATCATGCTCATAAGCTAAATCATGAGAAGTTGAATTTTTAACTTGACTAGGCTTGGAAAAATATACTTTTATATAGTTTGTAAGGTTAGAGAGACCTCTTTACGAAGGGTATTCAATGTTTGATTCTCGTCTCAAATATACCTACTATACAGTGTCATTTTGACATTGCGTTACTAAATGAAACCACGTATTCAGCGTGACCTCTGCTAAAATCGTGCAAAAAATTATCCATGGATAACGCATACTTTCGCCAATAATCTAGATTATAGGTTTTTGATCACGCTGTGTTTTAACGCGCTTGAATTTATTGAATGAATTACGTCACAGCTGACGATGTAATTACAGATACCATAGG
Source organism: Sphinx pinastri (assembly GCA_947568825.1). Lineage (NCBI taxonomy): Eukaryota > Metazoa > Arthropoda > Insecta > Lepidoptera > Sphingidae > Sphinx > Sphinx pinastri. The sequence continues at coordinate 15,612,503 of OX387619.1, forward strand.
ATTAAGGACAATTTACAAATTAACTTGCAATACTTCACTCACATAGTTGCAGCAGTGCCGCTTAGTTCATTGAGACGTGGAATTGGAAAAAAAAGACATTTAAATTACTACTAGAACAATAAAACTTTATTTAATTGTATGAAAAAGAACTAATTATTTTTTGCGTGCTATGCTGTTGTCTTTGAAAGAAAAGTATTTTCCTACCGAAATAGGCACTCAATTACAAAAGTTACAATATTTTAATCTATTGATATCATATTTTTTAGGTTCTTTATGATATTTCAACATTTATTTTAATTTTAACATCAATATTTCGGGTCTTCATATCTAAAATAGGTTTACGTAAATACTTTATACTACCGAACGTCTTATTATGCCTTCACTATTGAATGTCTTTGCTTAGAATACTCAAAACACAACATTTTACTTCGCTTAAAATCAAAAGACAAACGAAGATGATTAGTTACATACTTACGTTAGACATGATTAAATTGGATCTTAAGTTTCATAATAATAATTATGATCGGAACACAATAGAGTTTTTACGGTACCTACTATTGTTTTCCGACAGAAATATAAAGACACCCTCATAATGAGAAACACATTCCACCTAAGTTAAATATGTGGATGCTTTACATGCAAGACTTGAGGAATTTCAATAAGTGCAAAGTAACATCTTATGTTTCAGATTGGAGCAGTCATTACGCCAAAAAGGATAGAATTTAAAGTCGTTTCCAATGCATAAAACCCGCATTATTAAAGTGGTATTTTTTTTTAAAGAAACGCTGATTATGAAGTAATTATTTTTCAAAGTCGTAAATCTGCGTGTGGACACCCTATGTTTTAGTAAGAATTGAGATAATATTAGTACTTAATATATTTTGCAATGCTGACAAGCTGCACGACGCGAAGGTTAGGTTAGCAACTGATCAGGGGAATACCGCATAGCTACTAAACCGTAGAGTCAGGCGATGCAATGCATCGAGGCCCCCAAGCCCAGGGCGCCCCCCCAGAGCCTTACCGTTAACTAAACCTCAAACTGAACTTGCGAACTTTTTTCCTTTCTTTTAAACAAACTTTTCGTAGTCATTTGAATTATTTTGTTTTCTCGAAAAGAATAACATAATTCTAAATTTACACATACTACCTACTTTAATTGTAAGAGTTTATTGAAGTAATTTTTAATTCTTAAAAGTATGCCTTTATACTATTTTATGTACCTATATACTTACCACATTAATATCAACTTGATTTCTGTACGTGGCCCAAGTGTCGTTCAGGATTGCTGCGGAATGTATAATCACGTACTCGTTATTTTTGTCATTCAGTACTGATTTGTAGCTTGATGTCTGCTGATCTTCACCAGTAACGTAGCATTTTATGAACTCCACTTTACCTTCACCATGTTTAGCGTTCAATTCATTTTTAAGCAGAACTGCATTAACATCAACGACGTCTACGATGATTACACGCTGAAATCAGAAAAATCTAAATTCCAATAAGGAAGCTTCCATTTTTGAAGTGAAAACTTCTTTAGCGGCGTTGAGCACTTTTGGGATGGGTATAAAATGTTAAACTCGCGTCAGGATCACGTGACCGATCGAAAATGCGTAGGGGGTTTTACCATCCCTTACTAATATGAACCTTCAATACAATGCGTAGAAGCTATAATTCTTGAAACGAGTGCATTTTTATTTATTAACGTCATTAAAACTAATCCTTACTAATATGAACCTTAAATACAATGCGTAGAAGCTATAATTCTTAAACGACTACATTTTTATTTATTTCCCCAGCGTTGGCACGAGTACAAAAGAGCGTAACATTATTTTATCAAATTTTGATTTATAAAGAAATAGTGAAATTGACATTTATGTGTTCGATAGCGCAATAAATAAATATTGTATTTAACCACATAAATGCTAGTACTTTTATACTGATAAATAAAGCAATTCGTGAGAAATTATTCCCTAACCATTCCAAAATATTCAAAAATGCACAACGTTAATGTTCAAGTTTTCACTTCTGCCGGCACTCCCGGAGTGCAACCCGTTCTTTTTTTTCTGTGAGAGGACTCACGAAATTAAGGATGGCCGAGCTGTAAGCAGTGTGCTAATAAAATACAAGTCTATTAAAGCTAATGGGTACATTATAAAAAATACATTTAAATAATGACAATTTAGATATTTCTATAATGTGTATCGATATTTTAAATCATATCGATTAAAATATCGATAAAGACATTTATTCTGTTGGCAACACTGAGGTTGATAACTTCACTTCTTTGTTGACTGCATTGAGAGTGGCATTTGATTCGTGAGAGTATTAGTGTTCTGTGCATTTGATTGTGAGCAGTCTAGTTTATTTGTCTCTGGTGAGCAGTCGCTGAGGCAAGACGATTCTTCAATGTGATAATAAACAGTTATTTGAATTGGTAATTGTGTAGTTTTACTGAGTTAAGGCCTTGAATTCTTTCATAATGCATGAAGAACTAAAACTCAAATGATTTTGTATTATATTTTATTATAATACATGCATATAAAATCAATTCAACAATAAGTATAATTTTAAATAATATACATATAATAGTTGTAATTTGTAGTATTGTTTAGACAATGGTGTTACTAATCATACATACATATAACACGATTTATTTGAAACTTTAAAACCAACATAAGTGGATCTCTTCAGCACAACGGACATCTGGTGGTGGTAGGTCTGTCATTATGTAAGAGGCCGTCTGGGTGGGTACCACCGCAATGTCTATTTCTACCGCAAAGCAACAGTGCATGCACTGTTTTGTTTCGGTTTGAAGGACATTGTAGCCAGTATAACTACTGGACGTAATGAGACTTAACATCTTATGTCTCAGGATGACGAGCGCAGTAGAATGCCACACAGTACTTTGTAAGTCAAGGTGCTGGATGGTGTTGTTACTGTTTATGGGTGCTCGTATCGCTTACCATCAGGCGAACGGCATGCTTGTCTCGTCATTCTAGGCTATAACAAAAAAAAAACCATCTTTATTCGTTGATAGGTTCCGACATAATGCTGAATGCTTTTTCAATGTTTTGAGTGATGTCTTTCACCGGTTTGTCAGCGTTTGCTACCCATGTGCTCCCACTTTCACCTGTTTTGTACGCGTCAACTATTCCTTGAGCGGCCGACTCCATCCTGAATTGTAAATATTGATAAGTCATAATATTATCTTTAAATTATCTACTCTTAGAACCTGTTTCGGAATGTTCAAGTCAATTTTATTCAGTATTTATCGTATTAAGCAGCTAATTTATGTAGTGGTACTTATTTGATTACAATTTATTTGAGAGCATAGACTAGAGGACCTACGTCTTGTATATTTGGTCAGTTTATACTTTATACGTTTATATGAAGAGAAGCATTCACTCAAAAGTCATGAAACACAGACACACATACTCACGCTTTTTATCCCCGAAGGGGAAGACAGAGGCGCAACTAGTGGACCCACTTTTCGCCGTGCGTATTCCGTCCCATGATGTGATAGGTGGCGAGCCCATCACCATATCGGGCACAAATTCCAGACTCCGGGCTGATACTGAATTTAAAAACCAAATATCACTTTGCCGACCCGGGAATCGAACCCAAGACCTCAGCATTGCAGTCATACCGTAATACAACTACGCCACCGAGGCAGTCACCAAATCATGAAACAGGTTCTAATAATAGTCATATATTCCTGAACAAACATTTTCTTATGGAACACTAGGTGTTGCTCGCGTCTTCGCCCGCGTGAAAACCCTTTCCCGCTACAAAAGTACCTAAAACAAAATACGATGTTAGCGCCATCTACTTGAAGAATCAGATTAAAAATATCCATTATTACCCATAACAGCAAATTACCGGGATAAAAAGTGTTAATCCAGGATATGACCTACCCGTATGCCAAATTTCATCCAAATCCGTTTAGTTGTTACTTCTAACATACAAACATTAAACATTTCCACAAATTTTCGCATTAATAATTCGTAGTAGTAAGATTTTGGGTTTATATATTCATAAATATGATAATATTATTAAAACTTACGCGAGCCATATCACATTAATAGTTTACAAACCACGGTTTTACTCACGTATTCTTGGTCAGAATCGCCGACCAGTTTCGACCTATTAAGTAGGTCATCTTCATAGGCGAGTGCTGAGAGGACGTCGCGTCGCGGAGGCCTTTCCTGAGGCAGGCGATTCTGACCATAAATATGATGTTTACACTATCAATGTTGTTAGAAACAGAAGCGATATTTATTTAAATAAAAAAGATCTACCACTGATTTTACAGAAATACTTTCACAAACGTATCATCAACCGAGTGTCCGGTACGAGAGTAAAAGCACAACTTACTCAACTTCGATTCGCCTTTTGCAGAACGCTGCCGACAAACTCGGCGAGTGGTTCAGCAAATGGCGAATCACCATTAATCCCACCAAAAGTCAGGCCATCCTTTTCACTAGGAATAGGATCGCACCCCCAGTGCCTAACGCTACTGTCACAATGTTCTCGCTGTCCATCCCATGGACCAATACAGTCAAATATTTAGGAGTGATCCTTGATCGGAATCTGTCCTTCATCCCACATGTTAATGCGGTACGCGCGCGAGCCGCATTCGCGAAAAGTCAGCTCCACTGGCTCGTTAACAAAAGGAGTAAGCTCTCTATCCGCAACAAGATACGTATCTTTACATGTATTAGGCCGATCATGACATACGCAGCACCCGCGTTCGCTCACATACCACCCGGTCGGATTGAGCGACTGCAGGTTGTCCAGAATAAATTTCTACGACAAATACTCGATGCCCCGTGGTACGTGCGTAATCGCAACCTCCACGTGGACATCGACATGCCGACCATCAGGCACTTTATTCAGACGCTTAGCAGGCGCTACTTCGACCGCGCGGTTAATCATCATAATCCGCTCATCCGAAACTCTTCCATTTATACTCCATTTGACCGCGCAAAATGGAGACGTCCCCGTTCAGTCCTGACCGACCCAGATGATGCCATCACTCTGGCCATCCAAAGAAAGCACGAGTTATTGAAACTCTCACACTCCTCAAAATCGCTGTACCGTCCTCGCCGTCGAGGACCTCGCCGCGTCCCCCGATGTCCCGACCCAGTTAGCAGTTCCGGCCCGCGTGCCGATGAAAACAATAGACAGATTGGTGTATTACACCGCTAAAATCCCCTAATCGCTGATGTCTCAATCATCTTCCAACGACCGCCCTGAGCCGAGGCTCGTACGCCGCTTAGGGGGTGCCCTCAGTGTGGTCGTTTAAATGTAAAGGGTTGGAGCGCCTAAAGCGTTCGGCCGAAAGTCCGGTGTGGTCAGAAAAGCAGACTCGCGTCAGGCTACTGACCGTACAAAAAAAGAAAAAAACTTACTCAACTGCCACTAAGACTACGACTAAGACCGACTGGGGCCGACTGAGACCGAAAGAGCGTGCACATCCATACGGCACCCTTCTTATACACCCAACTGTCTGCAACTGTCAATTCCACGACTAGCTTGATATTTCGACTGGTTTTCATAACTTGTCAGTACGTTACAAATACCCTCACACAACGTTTTATCTTAACAATATAATAGTTCCCCTATTCATCTTATTTTATTTTACTTCTTACTAATATTATAAATCCGAAAGTTTGTGAACTGTCGTGCTGTTTGTTAGAAGTAGATGTAAACAGATGGCGCTGGCGTTTTATGAACTCTTGTTGCGGGAAAGGCTTTTCATGCGTGCGAAGCCGCGAGCAACACCTAGTTTTTACATAAACGCTAATAGCAAAACGAAATTGGGACTTGAAACGCAACAAAAACAGTTTTTTTAATACTCAAAACAATTTCACTGCAGTCTTCATACTGACGAAAATATGATATTTATTGAAATTAAACTATTATAACGGATTTTATCGCGGTTTTTTAATTTAATTTTTCTCCCGACGTTTCGAAGGCTTTGCAGCACTTCGTGGTCACGGGGCGGACTGAGGTGTTGGTGGTCCGAAAAGTTAGTGTTACAAATCTACCTTCACAATTATACGCATCGTGTTTATGTGTATGAGCCCTAATACAAACCTTTGAAACTGATATTCTGATCGTATAGCTTGTTGATAACTTGCTGCTATTTCCTTGTCGAAGCTACCTAGCTTAGCATCGGTTAAGAGTGGGGTATCAGTAGCTCCTAAACAAATAGTTATCATTCGTACGCCGCTTTTGGAGTAGTATTCATCCCTCTACAAAAAGAAATATCTAATTAGATGAACGAAGTAACAGCTCTGGCAAATATATTATTGAAATAGCATTATAGTAATAAAACAGTTCAATAAACTGAAGTCACAATCACAATGGCAAGTTCTTTCAGCAAGAGATGGTCTGTAGTAAAATTGAAAAAAAAAGAATTTCTGCACAAATTAAGAATACTTACACCAATACAATTGGTGAATTGAAGAACAGCGCTCTTTGTAGCGAAGTATATGGGAATGAGATGAGATTGAGAGATGCCAGCAACGGATGACACGTTGATCACAGCACCGCCCTTGCCGCCTTTGTTTTTACCCATAACTTCCATTGCTTTCAAGGTGCCCGTAACAAGCGCTGTCTGAAATTAAACTTGTTGTCTGTTAAAGTTATTTGTAATTGATTATCAAAAATGGTTTGTAGAATGATTTCTTCAATGCACTGACTAAACGACCTTATCAGTACCGAGTACGTGATCGAACTTTCGAGATAACAATTACTTAATGTTTTTTTGTTCTTTGTTGCATAATAAATGCCAAAAATACAAAAGAAAACAAGCCACAAAAATTTCTTTTTCTGTAATTTAAAAAATTAAGTGTAAGTATGTATTTACTTTTTCTATATGGTATAAGTGGGTCACCTGATGTTATATGGCCATTGGCCACCGCCCATACACCCACAATATCAAAAAGAGGACCTCAAATGAAAGGAATAAAAAGTTAGGAAAGGGACGTGATATTTAGCCTCCGTGAATCTCACTTAGCATACGAATCGCAACGGCAAGCTCTCCCTACATTAGTATTCCGTATCACAGTACTCTGCTATATCTATTTCTACCGCCAAGCAGCAGTGTGCATGCACTGTTGTATTCCGGTTTGAAGACCATTCCGGCGAGGCCAGCGTAATTCCTGGGCATTATAAGACTTAACATCTTATGTCTCGGGGTGACGAGCGCAGCGAAGTGCCACGTAGTACTTTGTAGTTCATAATTCTATATTGTGTTGCTATTGTTTATGAGCGGTCGTATTGTACCATCAGGCAAGCAGTATACTTGTTTAAACATTTAATTTCAAATAAAAAAGTACTACCTAAATTATTTATACTGTAAACAGACGTGCTTACAGTGTAGCTCTGCCATTTTATGTGGTTTTTACCAAAGAAAAAAGAGCACTTTACTGATTTTGACCAAGCGTGAGTGGAGACCATGTGTGACTAGGCGCAGAGACCTCGTGCCCTTTGGACTGATCTAAAATAATTTGCGAAAAGTGACTGTATATTAGCGCAAAAGACTGGAATTGCGGTGATAGAATATTGGATCTCCGTCAGAAATCCATTCTCCTGCAGTAGATGAATTCAGGATACAGGGATAAGGTACGCAACACCATGATTGAACAAAAAACACAGAGCATGATTTCGTTTTGATATTATTGACACAAATATAATATCAACAAAAGGGTTAGGAAACTAATATATATATTTAAAAATCTACGCATCTATGCTGACAGAAAGTTACTTTTACAAACATACAAATCCTTGGGGCATTGTTTAATTAATTACTGCATCACTTCATGGGGTATAGCTTCGAAGACTGTATTACTAGAAGTCGAAAGGGCTCAAAGAGCAGTACTTAAAGTCATGTTTTTCCTACCGTACAGATATCCTACCACTCAACTCTATAATCTAACAGGTGTTATGAGTGTGCGCAAAACGTTCATCTTCCAATGCCTCCTTCGCTTCCATCGACAGATCTACACTAAGCCTAACATAAATAAGAGGTTAGAGAAATGTTCAATACCAAGAGTTAGAAGCTCATGGGCACGCAGACATTTCACTTATTTGGCACCCAAACTGTATAATGAAATCAGCAGAAAAAAGAATATTAAGCATTTAAATAATTATCAATTAAAACAACACATAATTGAATGGTTGCAGAAGCTAGATTATGAGGAAACTGAAAAACTTCTAGAACAAAATATATGACACTAGTATTATGTAATGGCAAAAACAACACATAAACACACACACACACATACACACACACACACACACACACACACACACACACACACACACATAAACGCAAGTACATCACAAATACAATGTTGTTAAATATAGTTAACTAATTGCTCACCGGTTATAATTGTTTAACATATTTAGATATAAGGAAGGAACTCTCTCCTGACATACAGGTATGGGAACCTAGTTCAGGAGATTGTATACAATATAAATTGTAACTGTAATTTCTGGTGCTCAATAAAGTTTATTATTATATTATTATATAATCATTTAAATTAAATGTGATAACGTTATCCCTATCGTATTTGAGCAGAGATAAGAGGTTTCAAACAGTAAATACTACTTAGGAAACGCTTATCAAGATCGTCGACCACCTAGAGTGTGATAGCCCTGAGAATACTGGTGGTAGGTCTCTCATTATGTAAGAGGCCGTCTGGGTGGGTACCACCGCAATGTCTATTTCTACCGCCAAGCAACAGTGCATGCACTGTTGTGTTTCGGTTTGAAGGACATTGTAGCCAGTGTAACTACTGGACATAATGAGACTTAACATCTCATGTCTCAGGATGACGAGCGCAGTGGAATGCCACACAGTACTTTGTAAGACAAGTTGCTGGATGGTGTTGCTACTGTTTATGGGTGGTCGTATCGCTTACCATCAGGCGAACGGCATGCTCGTCTCGTCATTCTATGCTAAAAAAAAAAAAAAAAAAAAAAAAAAAAATCTAATTACCTGTTTTTCAGTATGTAGGTGTTGTTTTCCATCATAAAGAATTCGATCGCCAGGATCATACTAGCTTCACTGCCATACGACACTAATCTAATGAATCCCAACAATGCAATAGAATCTAATCCTCTACGTGGAATTATGTAACTACTACGTAACTTTGTATCATAAAGGCGCGCGCGCATGCTCACGCCTTTTATCCCCGAAGGGGTGCGCAGAGGCGCAACTAGTGCACCCACTTTTCGCCAAGCGTATTCCGTCCCATGATGTGATAGGGGGCGAGTCTATCGCCATATCGGGCATAAAAGGCAATGGACATAATACTCCAAACTTACCACATTAATATCAATTTGTTTCTTGTAAGTTTCATAGCTGTCATTCATGATCCCAGCATTGTTTATCAACACGTCTAAAGTACCTTGTTCCTTCACTACTTCATCGAAAATTTCCAAAAACAAATCGTGATTCGTTACATCGCATTCGTAAAATTTAACTTTGTTTGCTCCATATTTAGAGTTTAGTTCCTTTTGCAATACAATGCCAGCATCTACAGCTATGTCTAAAACCGCTACATGCTGTAACAAAAAAATATTATAATCATATAGGTGCCTACATAGGAGCAGGATCAGGTTCACATCCATACAGCCAAAGAATGGATGCGAGATGATCTAATGGAATAAGGATTACGGCAAAAAAATAATTAAGAGGGAAATTAATTTAATAGCACTCTCTCAAACTCGCTATCCGTACGGTATATAAAGTTAAATTATTTTTAACCGGCTTCAAAAAATGGTGTTCTTTATACACAAACTCACGCCTTTTATCCCCGAAGGGGTAGGCAGAGACGCAACTAATGCACCCACTTTTCGCCGTGTGTATTCCGTCCCATGATGTAATAGGGGGCGGCCTATCGCCATATTGGGCACAAATTCGAGACTCCGGGCTGATATTGAATGGAAAATCCAATATCAGTTTGCCCGACCCGGGGATCGAACCCGAGCCCTTATTAGCATTGCAGTCGTACCGTAATACAACTACGCCACCAAAGCAGTCTTAAAACCTACTTAATTGTTTGTAATGTCCATTTTCCTACATAATTATTTGCATGATATCTACACTAATAAGTAAAAACCAGCGTGTTTGTTCCCAATTACCACAGCAACGGGTAGGCAGATTTAGAGAATTTTTTCACCAATTGGCACCTGGCTGATTACAAAGAGTAAGTCTAGTTATTTAACTCCGTTAATATTTGTGGTTCTTGGGAAAAAAATGGCTTCCCTTGGGGCTCACAACTTCAATCGATAGTCTATCTGGTCGCCACTTCACTTCATATTGCCATTGTTGTGCCCACTCCCGTTTAAAAAATCATTATTGATTATGTAATTTATAGACGAGAATCATGATATTCTTTATGACCATACCTTGACTCCTTCATTCATTAGAATTCGCACCACTCCCGAGCCAATGCCAGTTGCCGCTCCAGTGATGATAACAACCTTATTTTTCCACTCGTACACCATGTTTAATATAATAAGTTCAAATGAATAACATGAGTTGAGATAGCTATTTATATCGTACCACTACCTGTGTTATACATATTGCATATGTATGCGTTTGTACTCAATCAAAATACTTAGGGTTTAGTTGTTTATCTGAGTGTCAGCACTCAGTTTGTGTGAAAATATTTGAATAAACTAATACGTATGTTAATAAACTACTGAGCTGAATTAATTCGCTTACAGAATATGATTATGCAATATAATAACAATAGCCAACTTTAATTGGTAGAGGCTCTCTACTAGAGAGTATAAAATGTTCTCTTCCTCAAAAACTTTTATTTTATCTGGAAATAATAAATATGTAATATGCGAGTGGAGTCACGATGAAAAGCATTTTTATAATATATTGCATTTTCAAGATATGACGATGCATGCAAGACCGATAAGATACAAACATCATTCATCAGATCAGATGGCTTTGTCTAATTTAAATATGTACTACCAAAATACTCGAGGACTACGCACAAAGACACATATATTTAAACGGAACGTATGCTTAAATTCATATGATATAATCTCACTCACTGAGGCTTGGCTGTTAGAAGGTATAAATGATACCGAGCTCTTCGATGACAGATATGTTATCTGGAGAAGAGATCGTAACTATTTAAATACGCAATTAAAATACGGCGAAGGTGTACTAATTGCAACACGGTGCGACCTAAAGGCAGTAGAACATTCAGACTGGAGATCGTCAGCTGAGGATATTTGGGTTTCAATCACTTTAAAGAATAAAGACCACAGTACTAGAAACATACACTTATGTACGTTATATCTCTGTTCGGAAAACCATGGTAATTCATTCAACACTCAGCTAGACAATGTTACAGAAAAATTATCAACTGTAAGGAATTCGCATCCATATGATACGTTCATCATAATGGGTGATTTCAATTTAAACAATGTTGATTGGCAAAACGTCGATAACAATGTACTGCCTATAGGTGTCTCAGGAAAAATCCAAATATTTTTTTTTGACACACTTTCAGAATGTAATCTTAACCAATTTAACTTTTGTCGAAATGCCAATAACAGGCTTCTTGATTTAGTGTTGTGTAACCAAGATTTAACGGTAACCCACTGCGATGACCTCTTAGTGAAGGAGGATGAACACCACAAATCCTTAAATGTTACTATGGAGCTCTCGAGAGTCGAGTCGCTGGCAACTAATCGTAGAATCAAATACTTCTATGAACTGGGTAACTTTGACAATATTAATGTTGCATTGAAAAACACTGACTGGGAAATTGTTCTAAAAAACAAACCACTTGAGCATGCAATTGCTTCCTTTTATAGTATTTTATTATACGATATGCATAACCAATATATTCCTCATAAATATATAGCCGTTTCATCGTTCCCTCCGTGGTATAATTCATCCTTAAAAAAAACTCTTAAGGAGAAGTTCAAATATTTTAAAAAATACCACACTTATGGCAATAAATCTGATTATGACACCTTTTCTATGTTACGAAAAAGAGCTAAATTGCTCGAAAAAAAATGCTACATAGACTACATAAAAAAATCTGAGGAGGGAATAACAAAAAATCCAAAAGTATTCTGGTCCTTTATCAAACATTTTAACAAAAATTCCACCTCTTTCCCTTCATCCATGCACTACGAAGTCCCGAGTCTGCTGCAGAAAAATTTAGAAAATACATGATTATTTGCGCGTACAGCAACAAAACATAGGTAAAAAAAGGCGAGGTCCTCGGCGGCGAGGACGGAATTGTGGTCGTGTGGAGTGTAGGTATCAGTTTTAGAAACTCGTTCTTACTGCGGATGGCCAGAGTGATATCATCCTCTGGATCGGTTAAAACTGAACGCGGCCGTCTCCATTTGGCGCGGTCGATTGGAGTGTAAACGGACGCTTTGCGGATGAGCATAGTTGGGTGATTTACCGCCCGATCGAAATAGCGTTTGCTGATCGTTTGCATAAAATGCCTGATGGTCGGCATGTTGGTGTCCACGTGGAGGTTGCGATTGCAAACGTACCACGGGGCACCAAGACCGTGTCGGAGGAATTTGTTTTGCAGCACCTGCATACGTTTAAGACGAGCAGGCGGTAAATGGGCGAACACGGGCGACGCGTACGTCATTGTCGATCTAGTGCACTTAGTAAAGATCCTAATCTTGTTGCGGATGGACATTTTACTGTTTTTGTTTATAAGCCAATGCAATTGGCTCATTGCGAATGCGGCTCGCGCGCGTACCGCATTTACGTGTGGGATGAAGGTCAACCTCTGGTCAAGGGTCACTCCTAAATCTTTGGCTTTGTCCGTTCAGGGGATAACCTGGTTGGACATGCGGACTGAGTAATGAGGCACATGGACTATCCTTTTCAGAGTGAACAGGATAGCCTGGCTCTTTCTGGGGTTGACGGTGATTCGCCATTTGCGGTACCACTCACCGAGCTTGTCGGCGGCGTCCTGCAAATCGCGCACCACATCGTCGGGGTCATCACTCCACACGACCACAATTCCGTCCTCGCCGCCGAGGACCTCGCCTTTTTTGACCTATGTTTTGTTGCTGTTTAATTTCAATCGTCCGTATTTTATGGTATCATGGAGAACAAATGAGTCTTTGGTGAAATGCTAAGAGCAGATAAGACTCTACGTTTTTGGTGTCCAATTGCACCTTGCGATGCGGTGTGTCCATATATTTTTTGTAACTTCATCTTTCGGGAATCTAAAATAAAACGTATAATATTCTCAACATTATCGATAACTCCCATTTGTCACATCTCTATGCTTAGAATAATAACACATATAAACCGTGAACATACACGCTTAGTGAGGCAAGTAAAACTAGGCTAAATTAGCCTAGTAACCAAACATCCCGCGTCAGTGCTCAAGGCCGAATCGTAGCGCTATCAGCTCTCGATATTTTATTTTAAAATGATGGTTTGTGCAATAAACTGATGTCACAGTATCTCGGATAATTTTAAGAAACATTGTAACATAACATTTCACATGCAATTATTACGATTTATCTAATATTTTGACATAAAATAATAGCTAAAGCAAAAACAATAATTCAAAAATTTTATAGACGCCATTATATCAAAATGTTGCCAAAAAAAAAAGAAAATTGATACCCCAAATGTTGATATTCATATTCTAAAATTAATATATTATTATTATTATTATTATATTTCTAAAATTAACTTATTTAATTGGTACCTTTGCATGCTTTGGAATTGTGTTGCCAGTATTATGAAAATAATATTTTTCTGTTGAGTTGATTTTAATTGACATTTCAAATTTTAACAAGCTTATATTATTATTTTAAATGAAAATAGTTCTAAAATAAGGACACCTGTTTCTTTTCTTTTTTAGAAATTATGAAGTTATCATTTATAATTTTAACTTTTTTTTTTCTTTTTTTCAGCAGACGTAAGCACTAAGCTTCAAATGACGTCAATTATACGGTTGAATGGTGAATGGTGATGCTGCCTTTTTTACTATGATTCGCAAAAAAAACCGTAATAAAATAGAATTTGATATTATTGCCATAAATAAAGGCATTCATTCATATCATCATCATAAAACTAGAATGGAGGCAAAGGTAAAAACCGCATTGAACCGTTTAATTCACGTCATCAACGTAATTTGTTTTTAATTTGGTACTGTTTTAGTCATTCTAAGGGATTTATTTTATTATTTTTTATTTCAGATTTTTATCATTATAATTAAGGATAAAGTAATCCCTTACTGTGAACAATAATAATAATTCCATAATTAAATAATCGTAATTAAATAATGACTTAAGGTTTTGGGGAACATCCGATACCACTAGCAACATTATTTGCACCCTTGTGTGCGTGTGGCAGAACGTCAATACGTGTGGCCTACGCCTACATCAATGAGTTTTATGCTTCACACTTGACAGTTTTTTGATATGAAACTATCATTCTTGGCGTTATTATTCTATGTCTCTATGATAATTATATTTGTTTGTATATATTTAATAAAAATACAATAAAAGAAACCGAATTTTACGCGGAAACTGTAGTTGATACAATTTAAAAGCATATTCTGAACATCTACTTATTTTATATTTAAGGAAAAATACAAATTCTGCAAGAAAACTCACCTATGAAAAGTCACCAGCTCCTTCGTATTTTGTTTTCACCCTGTATGTGATTTACAACCAACTACCACACACGCCATGCTTAAAACTAATTTCGACATAGTATCGACACATAAATGATCTAATATAAAACAAGTAGTTAGCAAGACATATACTCCTGAGTCCTGTATTGCAATACTAGTAGGGAATAGTTGTAATTTAACCAAAAATGATATTTCAAGTAGTATAGCCTCTATGATGAGCCTAAATTGTCAAAAAATTATACTTTGTGCATTTCCTTATATATCAAATGTGTCTGATAGGGTAAATAATCATATCCATACACTTAATAAACAGATGCACTTTTTAGTTAATCATTATAGTGATAAATTTATGTTTTTGGATGTCAATAATTTTATTGGAAAATGTAGCTATAATTTGACTAGGGATACAGTGTATCTGACAAAGACTTGTAGACATTGCATTGCTACATTGTTAGCTTATAATATTAAGACAGTCATAAGTAGTATGACGAAGTCCTCAATTACTACATGTTTTAGTAGTACTACTAATACAATTGTAGTCAATACTTTAAACGATTAAGTGTGACAACAGAGAAAGATGACATGTTATTAATATTAACTCATCAAAACATAAATCGTTTCTCTGGCAAAATCCTTGACATTGAATTATTTGTAGAAAAATATAATGTTGATATTTTGTGTTTTACGGAGACATGGTTGAAACCAGATAGAATGGCATTTAGTGTTAATGGTTACAGAGTTGCCAGCTCGTTCATTAGGATTTCAGCAGAAGGTGGAGGCACCATGATCCTCATCAAGGATGGTGTCCTATACAAGGAAAGACATGATATAACAAAACTTTCTGTTGAACGAGTATGTGAGATTGCCTGTGCAGAGACCGGAGATTATATCATATTATGCGTATATAGGCCTCCTACAGCAAACATATTAACTTTCATTTCTAAAATGGAGGATATTCTTAAAAAACTTAAAATGAATAGGAAGATTTTAGTCTGTGGTGACTTTAATATAGATTTACTGATAGATTCCACAGACAAAAGTTTATTTTTGACTTTGCTTCAATCTTTTAATCTTAACTGTCACTTTTTAGAGCCAACTAGACTAACTTCAACTTCGGCTACTTGTATTGATAATATTATTACAAATTTTAAACTTAATTATAAAGAATTATTAGCCGGGGTTCGCTCAGACCACACCTGTCAAATGGTCAAACTTAATTGTGAAGAAAATAAAAATAAAAAAAACATTATTAAATTTAGACCCCTATCTCAACATCATTTGCAGAAATTTAGCACTAGACTTAACTCTGTGTTACCTATGCTGACTTGCGACTCAGACCACCCAAACAATATGTTTGAAACATTATTAAACAGTATTACACATGTGTTTAATAAAACATGTGGTGTAAAATCAGTACCACTAAAAAATAAAATATCATTCAGTGCTTGGGCAACAAAAGGTATAAGGCGTAGTAGAGATGTTCTTTACGAATTATATGACAGAAGGTCCTTTACACCTGATGTCAAATTTACTAATTACGTAAGATCATACTCTAATATTTTTAAAAGTGTATGTAAGTATGCTAAGGCTGCTTATATTAGTAGTAATATTAAAAACTCTGACAATAAAATTAAAACAACTTGGAAAATTATTAATACTGAAACTGGCAAAACTAAGTCTTATGACAAGATTGTATTGAACATTAATGACGAACTAGTTTCAGATAAAAATATTACAGCTAATTACTTTGAACATTTTTTTACTAACATACCGTTTGAAACGACAAAATGTCTGCCATCCTCACCAGGAGCAGCTGAGTCATTTTTAAAACACAATGTAGATTTATCAATACCGAATTTCAGATTTGATTTTGTTACACAATATGATATAATAAAAGTGTTTAAGAGCCTACACATGAAAAGCACTGAAGATCTTTGGGGTTTGTCTGTTAAAGCGTTGCAGTCAGTAATAGTTAGCATCGCCCCAATCCTTGCTAATATCTTTAATTCCTGCATTAGGGACGGCATATTTCCTGATCTTATGAAGATAAGTAAAGTAGTGCCAATTTTTAAAGCAGGTTGCTCAAACACTCCTTCAAATTATAGGCCTATTTCTATTTTACCAGCTTTAAGTAAAGTATTCGAGAAAATATTGCTTAATCAAATGCTGGTATTCTTTAATAAAAATAGAATATTACACGATAGGCAATTTGGATTTACAAAAGGCAGGTCTACACAAGATGCTGGACGTGCTTTAGTTAAAGCAGTGTTGGATGCCTGGGAGGGATCACAGGATGCTCTAGGGGTGTTTTGTGATCTTTCCAAGGCATTCGATTGCGTCGATCACAGCACCCTAATTTTAAAACTTCGTTATTATGGTATTAGGGGAAACGCGCTAAACCTAATATCTTCATATTTATCAGATCGGAAACAACAAGTATTTATCGACAACGTCTTCTCCGCAGGCTCCTTAGTTAGGATTGGGGTTCCCCAAGGATCCATTTTGGGTCCTTTTTTATTTTTAGTCTATATAAATGACCTTCCCTACATGGTTAACAATATGGCTGAAGTTGTGTTATTCGCTGACGACACTTCGATAATATTTAAGATAAATAGAAGGGAAGAGAATCTTACAGAGCCAAATAAAGTACTTAGATTGATTTCCGACTGGTTTTCTGCTAATAATTTACTTCTAAATGCGGCAAAAACTAAGTGTGTCCGTTTCTCGTTACTTAACAATAAAAATGAAGTAAACATTGATTTAGACGGGAATAAACTAGAATTAGTACCCTCAACGGTCTTCCTGGGGGTTTCAGTCGATAATAAATTGCAATGGGGACCCCATATTCAAAGAATTGCAAGCAAATTGAGTTCTGCCGTCTTTGCTATTAGGAAAATTAGACATCTAACTGATGTGGCTACGGCGAGGTTGGTATATTTTGCTTACTTCCACAGCATTATGTCATATTGCAGTCTTCTGTGGGGTTCTGCTGCAGATCTGCAGACCATTTTTATCTTACAGAAGCGAGCGATTCGTGCTATTTATAACCTTCGCTCTCGCGATTCTCTTAGACAACTGTTTAAAGAGGTCAATATACTGACTTTGCCGGCCGAATACATTTTTCAGAATATTATGTATGTTCGCAAAAACCTTAGTACTTTTATGAAAAACAGTGACTTGCACTGTCTGAACACTAGAAATAAGAATAAACTAGTTGTTCCAAATTTTAGGCTCTGTAAAACAAGTAAATCATATTTAGCAAATGGAATAAAATTTTATAATAAACTTCCCTCCGAAATAACTAATCTACCCGGACACAAATTCAAGTGTTACGTTAAGCGCGAGTTAATGTCTAAGGGGTATTATAATGTATCGGATTACCTTGATGATCAGACAGTTTGGAAAATTGGTCCTGCACACTATGGCCAACCATGTTAACACATAATATTAGAAGATAATTGCATAAAATGTCATGTGTACTCATCTACAATATTGACATTATAATTAATATTAAATCTTTATTTGACATTCATATATATACCTCAATTATAATTATCCTCGCGTTAATATATAATCATTTAATGTTAATGACGACCGACCGATCATTGTGTTGCGCTTGCCTTTAAAATTATAAATTATTTAAATTGTGCGTATTGCTCGAAAACCAAATAAAATTCAAAAATTATGTTTGTAAATGTAGGCGTATGCACTCTGTACACCGTTTAATTATAATTATTTATTTGTGTTCTCTGCTCTAATTATGTTTTTTTTTTTTTTTTTTTTTAGGTGTAGAGTTTAGTGTTTTTTAAATTCCTTCAATTGGATTTTATCTCAATTTAACGGTGATGTGTGTGCATTAGCTTATATAACTAATCTGACTTTGTATGCAAAAGACTTGAAAAAAAAGAATATTATAAAGATTCAATGGACAAATGATGACAAAAAAGTAAGCCCGGAGTTTCTTTCTGCCTTTCTTCTTCGGGTAGTCATCGCTTAGGTAGCTAGTGAAAGGCTGGTAGGTTAGCTAGGTTAGGGCCTGTAGTGTCCTCACCGGTGAGGATCGCGACGCGTTCCTTCCATTATTTTATTATTATAAAAATGATTTTCTTTTTTTTATTTTATTTTTATCTTCTCTTTCCTGCCAGCCCGAGCTTGGCTTCATTATTTATTTTTCATTGATTTTACTCCCTATAAAAATGTCTGTAGTTATATAAGTGACTTTTGTAATAATTATTATTATTAATTGAATGTATCTTGACTTATCATAAGTGCAATTATGTTCGCCTACGTGATGAATAAACTATTTTATTTTATTTATTTTTATTTTTTAATAGTTTTGTTAAATTATTAATGTAAATAAATATTTACATCAATTTTACGCTTACCGTCGACAATGCATCAGACACATTAGCAATTCAACTTTCAGTAGTATTATAATTCTCTTTGAATTCAACTAAATTTATGTGACATGACATTTCGAAAAATGACATATAAAGAACGCATAATAATAAATAATAATAATAGCCTTTATTCAGATCAACTTACAAGTAAACTAGAAATAATTTAAAAATTTAGTCTAATAAAGTATTTGCTTCTTGCTTATCTTCTGCAGATCTGTTTGCCAGTCGGCAAAGGCCTCCTCCAACCTTTTCCATTCGTTTCTTTCTTGAGCCACTCTATTCCACATCACACCTGCCACTTGTCTTATGTCGTCGTCCCATCTTTTGTGTGGTCTACTTCTTTTCCTTTTACCTTCCCTTGGATACCATTCCGTCACAATTTTACTCCATTTGTCCTGTCCTCTGATCATATGTCCTGCCCATCGCCATTTGAGTCTTCTGATTTTGCATGTTATGTCTAGGACCTTTGTCCTATTTCTGATGACACGGTTTTCCAGTCTGTCGGACTTCTTTACACTCAGCATACTCCTCTCCATTGCGTATTGGCATGTTGCGAGTTTGCTTATCGTGTTTTGTGTTAAGGCCCATGTTTGGCTGCCATACATAAGGACAGGTAGGATGCACGAGTTAAATAATTTACTTTTTATACCTATGTTAAGCTTTCGGTCCTTCATAGCCTCTTTCAGGCCCCAATATCTCTTCCAAGCAATGGTTATTCTTCTCTCTACTTCTTTACGTACAGCATCTTCTTTTGTCATTACCTGTCCCAAGTAAATGTATTCATTGGTGTAGTCAATTTGGGTGTTTCCTACAGCTATAGTGTTGTTTTTTCCGTTTGTCCTCACTCTTGTTTTCTCCGGATTCATTTTTAATCCCGCATTCATACTTTCTTTTGCTAGATCGCTTAACATTGTTATTAAGTCTTCCGATGATTTAGCAAATAATACTATGTCATCGGCGAATCTTAAGTGCGTTAGTAAAACACCGTTCACATTGATCCCAAAATTTTCCCAGTTGAGTCTTCTGAAAATAGATTCCAGTACTGCTGAGAAAAGTTTTGGAGATAGAGGATCTCCTTGTCTAACGCCTTTCCGAATTTTGAATGGGTCGCTTTTTGTTTCTAATTGAATTCTTGCTGTACTATGACTGTATATATTTCTTATTACGCGAATATATTTGTCTTCAATTCCTTGTTGTTTTAGTGCCTCCCATATTTTCCCGTGAAATAAGGAATCAAATGCTTTTGTATAATCAACGAATGCAATGTAGTATGTTCGTTGGTATTCGTTACACTTTTCTAAAACTTGGCGTACTACATGGATATGGTCGATTACCGAGTAGCCTTTGCGGAAACCTGCTTGCTCAATAGGTTGTTGTTCGTCAAGTGGTCTTTCAATTCTTGTTATAAAGAACGCATAATATTTTTTATTTAGACGCATACTTTTAACTAATGTATCGAAATTGACATTTCTTTCCTGACTTTTTAGAAATAAATAAAAACCATGGAATATTCACTGGTTCACTCACTCTCGTGTAAAAGCTGTATTATCAGAGATGAATAAGATTGATGTTTCGCAACTGTTATTTTAGCCCTACGTCTATTGCTTTAGTTATTGGTCTGAGCTTTGAACGCACTATAGTAGTGACACTGAAAGTGACAGAAATTTTTATTCGCGTTTATAGTCACATGGGGCATCCTTTTAAGATGGTCTAAGCCCTAACGTAACGTATCTAGTCCTTCACAGTGTGTGGTTATTCAAAAAGATAAAAAACTAAACTCAGATCTTGACGCCAAATTAATTATCATTGAAAACATACTTCAAATACATCAGTATAATGTTTGTTGTGTAGCCAATTATTAATTAGTTTTGGCGATTACGTTCTTTCGTTGGACATCTTTACTCTCTAGACATCTGACATACATCAAATATTTTTTTTTGTCAATTTATTCTTGTCCATGGATACAATTCCTTCAGACGCAAATTTGTTTCTTTTTTATCCTCAGTAGTATGTCGAAGTAAAGCAGTGGCTATACCTTACCAAGACTATCTATATCGAGGAGTTATGGCGGCAACAAAAAAAAACTTGATTAGCACAGTTATTTCAATTCACTTCATTTGAGCCCTTTAATAGAACTATATTGGCTAATATACCACAATAATTATGCAATATAACGCTAAATATCACCAAAATAATGAATTAAAACAAGAGCACCTCATGAGTTTTCCAAATACCCGCCAAAACTCCGTCAAATCAATTGTCAAATAGTGCTGCCAGCTTAGTATATTTACCACTAAAACTGGTGTTTTAGAGTCCCCATTTAACGGAGAAATATTGTTCAAAGAACTATTTTTATATACAAAATCAGGGAGCTTTACTGGTAGCGCATGCCTTTGTCTTCAGGATTTTTCTCTAAAACCCCACATTTTCCTATAATTAATAAAATTCCAATTGGCTTAGAATGTGACAAAAAACACGGCACGACTCCATTTCGTTTTGTTGAGCAATCCCAACACAACGAACAATGTTAAGAGACTAACACGTGACTAAAGTATTGGGTTCTCGATCAATCACAAACATCCAAATTAAGTGACATCGTTATGAGTTGCTTTTTAGGGTTTCGGACCTCAAGATGAAAAAAAAGAACTCTTATAGGATTACTTTTTGTCCATCTGCCTGTCTGTCTGTCTGTCAAGACCCTTTTTCTCAGGAATGTGTAGAAATATCAAGTTGAAATTTATAGCAAATACTTGGGTCTACGGTCTCTTTCACCTGTGAAAAATTCAAACTTGTAAGTCAATGCGATTAAAAGATATGACCGTTTATGTCGCATATTTTGCGATTTCGCAAGGGAATCAAAACCTATAGAGTACTTTCCGTTGACCTAGAATCATGAAATTTGCCAAGAAGCAATGTTTTGCAGCACATTTAAAGGAATATATCTGAAAACCGTAAATATGTACTTCAATAACAAAAAAGCGAATTCACAAACGTTTTAAATCTGATTAATTTATTAATTACTTTCGTCGAACTATTGTACTTATATACTTAAATAGCTTAGCTACTAGTTTGCCGGAACCCTCGGCACGCGAGTCCAACTCGCACTTGTCTGGTTTATTTTTTGCTACATTCTAAGCCCATTACTTTGGCCCAATTTAGAGGTATTAGAAAGAAGTAATCTGGCAACATTGATTATAATGTCAATTGTCATTCTTCTGTCGTAATTGGCATAAGGCAAATTTTCATCTTGCTAAGTTTGCCACCAGAGACAAATAAACTAGATTTGCCACGAGATACATTACTGCAAAGTAGTTCCCGGCAAAAGTAATTAGACTAGTGCTTGTAGGCCGTGATCTTTGTGTTTAGTGCGCTACAAATTAGTCATCGAACCTCGTGTTTGAGAAATTCTATCTTCAGTGCGTGTTTCTGCTCAAATTGATAGTTTTTAACCATGAATCCGTACCAACAGGTAAGAGTTAAACTTTTTGTTTTAAAAGTAGATAGAAGCTTGTGCAAATAGCTTTTTTGGGACAGATTTCTCTGCTGACTGGGAATTATCGCATAGAACGGATTATATTATGCTAACGTAGAATGTTACAGTGTTAGGAAAACACAATATTTAAATAAATGCATCAAACTTGTTATAGTATAAAATCATCTTTCCCTAATTTACCGTTGTTACTACACAGTAACTACTGAACTGGGTAACTGGGTTATGGGTATTTTTATAAACAGTTTTGTATCTTTAACACAATAATATAACATATTATGTATGTTATATTATTGTGTTAAAAATACAGAACTGTTTATAAAAATATCTACATTTAAATTTATACTCTAGTACTTTTAGGAAAACATGGTTTTCTGAACTCATCATTTCGATAAAATTTGTCTAAATATACATTAATATACTCAATATTAATAAGATTTCCTTATTTTTTGTTTCTATTTGGAGATAGAAGTACAATTAACAGGATTTATAATTCAAATTGAAGCTAGTTTTGGTGTTATTATTGTTACCAATCTGCTTGTAAAGTCTAAGTATAAGATTGATTTATATTTCAGACAAATTCTATAAAAGTAACCGTACGTCACTATGTATTTTATTAAGAAATTAAAATGTTAGTATATAAGTAACAAAATAAAGATGTAAATAGGTTGAAATATAAATCTCTAGTTATATCATTTGAGTAATAGGTACTTCAGTCTTTTTGCATTTTATAATGGAAACTGTTTTCTTTTTTTGTACTGTTGTTTAAGTGTGTGTTGTGTTTGTTAAACCTAGTGTGGTATTAATAAATCAATCTCAAGTTTGAGTTACATCTCAAGTAGACATAATGTATTGAACTATCAATACTTGAGATGTAACTCAAACTTGAGATTGATTTATTAATACCACTCCTAGATGTGCATAGTGAAATATAATTTTTATGATGCATGAAATTGGGCATAAATTAACCGGTCAACTCCCGTGGCCATAGTTGCAATATATACCTGGATGCCGGCATCCGCTGTGGGCGTTGATGGTGTAAGTAGTGATAATAACAATATTGTGAATTAGCGTTGCATGCTGAACTGTTATTGTACTTAACAGAAAAATAATGACTGAATGATCCCTTATCTCAGTGCAACTATGAATATCGCACCTTTAGAACGAAAACAACACAATACAAAAAAATCGAAATTTGAGTTATCTTCAATGACTTAAAACGAAGTTCTCAATACAACAATAGTTTCTAAAACAGCCATATTCAAGCGGGAAAAGGACCAAACTATTATATCGGGCCTTTTTAATTATATTTTTGTAGAAAAAGGGACAGTTTTAAGTCATTTTATGACGATAACTCAATTTTTGGTTGTTTTGAATTGTGTTGTTTTCGTTTTAAAGGTGCTATCGATAATATATCTATTATCTTACTTATAGTTCATACACTTATGTTGATTCTAACATAAATATATAAGTTAATAGGAATAGGTACTAAATACCAAATATAAATATGCAATCCAACAGTGGAGTAACTACACCGTACAGGCCCCTGGCAAAGTTATCTAATGAAGCCCCTGACTGGCTGCCAAGTCTCTAAAACATACCTCTATGTAAAATCTGTTTGGATGTTTCTTTAGGCCCAATACACAAAAAAATCCTTGGTCAGCAGCCTTCGTCATTTTGCCCATCATGCCACCCTATGGTTACTTCACCGAATTCCAATATGTGACATATAATGTATTTGTTAGCTTAGGTTACAAATTACAAAACCATTGATGTGTTTTCTTTTCATTTTAAGGGCAATTCACCATATCCACAACAGCAATATCTGCATAGTATTGGATTTAACAACGCTGCCCCACAATCTTTCGGGAATCCAATGCCCATGCCCGGCTTCCCTACTATGGGCTACCCAGGGCCTCAGCCTGGCTACCCAAGTGCACCAGGCAACCCTCAGGTACCTCAGGGTTTTCCCCAAGCAAGCCCTGGGCACCCTGGCCAGACTTATACCCATAATGCTCAACATCCGCCACAGGGGTACCCTCAATCAGCTCAAAGTGGTTACCCACAAACTGCTCAAGGTGGTTACCCACGACCTGCTCAAGGTGGTTACCCACGACCTGCTCAAGGTGGTTGTCCACAATCTACCCCAGGTGGGTACCAGCAGTCTGCTCAGCCAGGGTACCCCCAAGCAAGTCAACGTTATCCACAATCTAATCAGTACCAAGGATATCCACCCCATAACCAACCTCATATCCAAAGTCAGCAAGCTTACACATCTTCATCCTCTGTGCCTGCAATGCCAAAGGTATGTTGAATTTGGCTTTATTGTCTTTGTCACTTTATTTTATATGTCACTTTAATTAAATTACCTTGACATTATAATGAAAGGCCCTGTTTGGCTTGTTGTGGAGTCCAAAAGCTATGTTTAAAGTCATTTCTGTTTAACCAGTGTCAAAATAGTGAACCACACAGCTCTTTCATTATGTAATGCTTCCCATTTTGTATTTATATAATTATTATATGCTAAAAAGTAACTGTTATACATTACCATATATGCATTGTGATAAACAAAACTATGAACGCTTTTTGCACGCTACTTAGCCTTAAATGTTTTGTTTGTCAATATTTGTATATGCCTATTTGATTAACAATCTGTTGCGAACTATAAATAAGGTAAGTGCCTTGTTTACTCTGCGAGCAGCATGGCATGTTAAGTTTACTTCTAAGCATATTTTACACTAACATCTAATTATTATGATAAGTAATTTATTATTTGATCAAGATATTATTTAGTTGGAAATTGATTTATTTGTAGAAGCTTTATGATAAGGTCAGTTTCAAATAGTTGTCATCCAAAACCTCACTACATATCACCTGTGTACAAAACTTGCTAAAAACATCACGTGATTAATAGACGCCCCCTAAATATATTTCGTTGTTTCGGTCGAAATTTTAAAGACCTTTATGACCTTTAAACTCTATCCAAACCAGAACCAGATCAGGCAATCAATCGTCATAGTACATTTACGATCACGAGCGACTTACGAATCTCTTACTGTACAAGGTCATGATAACTACGAAAATCACTGAAATCCTACCTGTTAATTGAGAGTTTTATACTAAGCCAATTGGAATTACCAGATTGATGCTATTTAAGTAACTTAACGCATGTATATGAAGAGTAGGTACTAGGTACCTTAATAATAACCCTTATTAATAAGTGGCAAAATATCAAAGAATTTTTACAATAACAAAGATTGCCCCGTAACTACATATCACTAACTTGCAACACAACAATAATAGTTTGGTACGTATCGCCGTTGACTCTATTCAAGGAACAGTTTGCTGCAATTACATCGTTATGGTCACTTCGCCTCTGAGCAACGAATCAGTCTTGGCATTGGTCCCCACTACAATGGATGTTGGACGAACCACATCCACTCAGACTGTTTTACCTTAAATGTGGTACAATTTGTCTCGTGGTGTTCGGTGATTAGTGTTTTTGGTGGAAATAAAGAAAACAATTGAAATGTCCTCGGTAACATCGAATTCGAGTATGCGCAGCGCATATCGGGCCACAATTGGCCTGCGACGGGGATTCAAATCGTTTCGTCACACGGTATTTATTTGCGATGTATTCTTCTTTTATGCGTTCGGAGAACAAGGGGTCTTTTTATAGTGGTTCTTTGGAATGATTGGTGTATTTGATGCTGTTCGGTGTAGCCAAAATGGCACTGGTTAACTTTGACCCATGTCATTTGGGGGTTTTTAAATAAGTTTTATTACTTTTGACTGGTGTGCATTTTTTTGGGATATTGGTCGACTTCGAATACACCGAGGGTTGATTTGCTTGGAAGCACTTGAAATCGTGAAATGTTCGTAAAACATAAGAAGTTGATAGTCACCGTACAAACCGTTGGTTGTAATTGTAGTTTAGCTACAGAAATTTCTTATATCAAGAGCAATATCGGTTGCAAAGATTTTTTCATAACAAATACTTCCATAGTCAGATTTACCCATGATGGTATCTTCAAACAGGATTGTAATTTATCAATTAGGTACGAAATATTTGCGACATTTACCAAAGGAATAGACCCAATTGTCTCACGTTGTCTTCAACCCACGCCGAGATCTTCAGTCTCATGAGATTCAGAATTTACGAATAATTTCGCATGTTAACTTCTAATGTATGTACATTGTTTGAGTTTTTTGCAAAAAGCTACCTTACTATTCTCCAAATACGCTTCGGGTTTCGTAAATGGGTGATCCACTATATTTCTTTTAGTCAACTTGTATCCCTGGTCTAGCTCTTTGCCTCGTTGTATCTAATGTAGATCGATTTATCTTGTACTATTCTTATCACCTGTGAAATGTAAACATAATCTTATATGTGGTGTCGTCTTTTTAATCAAGGAAGTCACTCTGATCTGATACGAATAATTTACCTTCATCAATAACCAACCTCAGTTTAAAACTAAGCCCAGTGGCATAGCATCAGAGAAATACAATTCATAACAACACTTTCAGGTTTAACAGATATGCTAGATCTGAATTTAAAGCATCATCGAAACCATTTTAACTTAAATAACAGAACATAGCTAAAATCCTTCCAAATCCAACCTATAATTACATGTTCTACTGGAGAATATTCATTTTTATCTGATATACAATGTGACTAATTGAAGCTATGTATCTATCTCTAGTTTTGCTTTATGTGTTATATAAAATTGTTTTAATCTTCTATTTTTATTCTTTCCTAATAAACTTACTGATAATCAAATATATCCGATTTTAATTATAATCTTACTATAGGACACTTTTGAAAGGTCGGTTTTGTACAATTATTTTACTGAATCTTAAAGGAGGGATAGATTACTTGTCTATCGTTAAAGGAACACAAGAATGACTTATCTGAAATTACCATAGTCTTATGTCTTATAGAAACTGACTTACTTAATGAGGTTGATGATAGCTATCTATATAAATGTTGGGAATAGTTAGCCTGCTATCTAAAACAAAAATCACCTCAACGTACCGATGAATAATTCTTCGGCTTCCTTTCAGTCCAAACCCACTGTGGTGCCGGCCAATCCGTTCGACCCTCGTGAGGATGCGGCGGTGCTGCGCAAGGCTATGAAAGGGTTTGGAACTGACGAGAAGGCCATCATCCACGTCCTGACTAGACGTTCCAACGAGCAGCGTCTCCGGATCGCTTACGAATTCAAGACTCTTTATGGAAAGGTAAGATTATTTTTTTCACTCATGCGGGGAAAGTACTATCTTTGCGCATGCTTTTGGGTTCGAAAAGACGCTAATTTGCCACATGTCGATTTGAGTGCGACAAGTAAACTTCTCGCACCCAAATATTGACAGACAGTCGAAATGTCAATATTTGGGTGCGAGAAGTTTACTTGTCGCACTCAAATCGACATAGTGGGCAATTAGCGTCTTTTCTTTCGACCCCAAAAGCAAGCGCAAAGATAGTACTTTCCCCGCATTCGTAATAAACAATAGTATGTGCAACTAAAGCCCCAGGAATTGATGGCATTAGGGCCATTGACATAAAAAGGATTTGTTCGAAAGTAAATTCAGTAATCACGAATCTTATTAATCTATGCATACAGACAGGCAAATATCCATCACCACTTAAGACGGGAATTGTTAGACCGGTTCATAAAAAAGGAAGCCGGATGGATTACAACAATTATAGATCAATTACTATACTGCCTACGATTGACAAAATAATTGAAAAATACATAAGTAGACAAATATACGAATTCTACGAGAAAAACAATATACTAACTGACAAACAATTTGGTTTTCAGCCGAAAAAAAAAACCACTATGCTTTTATCTGCGTTTACTGATAGTATACACAATCACCTCAATGAAAAACGGCACGTTTTAGTAGTATTTATAGATTATAGCAAGGCTTTCGATACACTCCGACATGACAGGCTTATAGAGTGCCTAAAAGATAGCGGTATTAGAGGAAAAATGCTGGATTGGTGCGAAAACTACCTTGATAAGAGAAAATACGTGATTAAAGTCTGTGACTCGATTAGTAATACATTCCGGGTAACTGAAGGCACAGCGCAAGGTTCTGTACTAGGACCCCTACACTACCTTACATATGTGAATAGCCTGCCCAATATTATAAAAAAATGTGAAATTTATCAATACGCAGATGATACCTGCCTTGTTGCTGTAGGACAAAGTGTCAGTGAAGCCCAAGAACGACTGCAAGATGACTTTAATTTTCTGATAAAATGGTCACATGACTCCGGTCTAGTATTAAACACTAGTAAGACAAAATTAATGTATATAAGCACTAGTCAAAATAGAAGCTCTATTGTACCAAAACTAACAGCTCAATGTCATAAATGCCTACATAATAATGACTCCAATAATCCGGATGCGATGCATTGTAACTGTGAGTCTATAGATCTTGTAGATAAACAGACATATCTAGGATTAACTATTGATAGTAAATTTACTTGGAAGGAACATATTAATGGGATATGTGACAAATTAAGAAGCATTCTGGCTAAGTTCTCAATTATAAAATATAAAATTCCATATCCTACATTGTTGATGCTTTATAAAGCATTGGTTGAGTCGACGATATCTTATGGTCTATCTAGCTACGGAAAGACTTATAAAACTCACCTTAATAAAATCTATATATTGCAGTTACGGTTACTAAAACGTATCGTCCCGGATCACTTTCAGAAAAAATATGTAAGCGACTACCACAATCTATTTGAGTTTTGTAAAATAATACCTATACATGAAAAAACGAAATTAACACTTCTGACGGAAGAATTCTTTAATGACAAACTTAAGATAACGAAAAAAATACATAATAAGACTGTGTTAACACGAAGTATCATTGATGGTAAATTGTTACTTCCAAAGTTTATAAATCAACACGGTAAAAGAACATTACGATATTTAATACCCTACCTTATTAATCAACTACCTTTATCATTACGGGATGAGATTACTCATAAAAATATAAAATTCAAGTTGAAACAATATTTCTTGCAAAATATAAATAAACATCATTAATTTTAACTCAAACAACTGAATATAATACATTCAAAAATTACGTACGTGCATTGCTTAAAAAAAATAAAAAAATAAAAAAAATATATAGGTATAATTAATATCTCGGGAACAACCTGTATTATTACCTTGTAATCGAGGGCTTCTACCGCCAGTTTGTTATTTCGACGGACAGCTCAGTCACCGATGTTCTAATTAGTCATACACGTATTCGTAATCTACCCTAAACTGTCATAATATTGTACAATACTAATTATAACTAAGTATTTATTTTGTCGATGATAATGATGCACGGTAAAATTCAATTGAATTTATGATTGCATCATCTAGAATAAGAAATATTAGGTTATGTAAATTATACAAATAAATAAAAAACTAGTGCGAGGTCAATTGCCAACTTGAGCGAATGAGCGCACTCGCTTCGCTCGTGCGCTCAACTTCGCTCTCGTGGGCAATCGACAACTTCTCGCACTAGTTGCACAATATACTATTTATTTACGGCCAAAATCGAAAACTATCGTCGTGTGCCTGAATAAAACGTTATAAAATAGAATAGAATTGTGTAGAATAGAACCGAAAACACTTTATTGTGCAACAGTGATACGAAAAAAACTGCGACAAGAGGAGGAAGTCTCATCGCTAGAAAGAGATCTCTTCCAAGCATCTAACTTTCTATTTGAACCCGTCAACGCCCGCTTATATATAGCTATAAGCTAATTTCCTTATATAAATGGACACCGGTGTCCACCGCGGGCGTTCAAGGAGTGGAATAAATATTTATAACTAAAGAAGGAGCACAACAGTTGACAATGCAATAAAAACACGTTATATAAAAGATATTAAAAAGTTAGTGCATTAGTTTCATCTATAATTGGCTCTTGGAGAATATAGATGTGTGCATATAATAACCGCCTTACAAATAAACGTCGTATACGTCTGTGATAGTTATTCAGTGTTTCGTCTTGCTATGTTGAGTGACATTTACCGTCAGAGGAAGTGAGACAAAACATTGTATAACTATAACAGGCTTATACAGCGATTATTAGTAAGGCCCTATGTGTGTAATCTGCATGTATAATAATAATAAAATAAAACATACATAAAATAATAACTCTTTTAGCACTATCGCAAATAGGTTACGGGAAATTGCGGTTTAACATAGTATGAATAAAAAATAAATATACCGCTGTATTTAAATAACTTTAAACGGACGCTGTTTAAAAATGTTCCAACAACAATAAGATAATTTTGATTGCTGGGAATAATAATTGTGGTGTTAGTTTTTTATGTATTTGTGGTGCTCTGACAATTTTAGTATCGCTTTGCTTCTTTCTTTTTAATTAGTTTTAACGCCTCACGGCAAAGACCGAACCTTGGACCGCGGAGATGAAAATACTTCTTTAGTGGTTCCCCGACGAGAGGACGCTTGGGTCAAGTTTACTAAGTACTTATAATATAGTTGAAGGTCAAGCACATTTTTTTATTTTCAAACTTTCTTTATTAATGAGATCACGAAGTCATTTTGCATTTGGTTACACGTTGAGTGTGTTTACGATATATAAGGGGTTGTGTTGTGTTTCACCTGTCACGAGGTGAATAACCTGCAATGATGCGCTACGTGCTGCGTTGCTACCTCGTCTGGTTTACCTTCAGAACGCACAGGCAACCTTCGGGGAACTACGTCTCCTGTTTATATTTTAGGACATGTTTTACGATGTTGATGTGTGGTGGTCGGGTTACGGCGTATAATAATATAGACTGGATGAACTGTGCAAACTGGTACCATGAAGTGGTCCGTCCGAACGAAATATCGGCATTTTGACAACACTTCATTCGGATTTCCACCGTAAATAACGCTGTTCTTTATTTGACACCGTACTAAGGGCTACGGCAGAGATGCAGAGAGAGCATATTATAGTGCTCTTTGAGAGAGAGACAAGATGACCGGTCGACGCGACCATAGAGTAAGCGTCATAGACAAATAATAACTGGTGTTGCTATATTTAATAGATGTAAATCTACTTTTTGTTTTTATTTATTCCGGCAATAGTATATTTTGTCTGCATCGGCCACGTTGTTGTATTGCAGGCGTAGTGCGACTTCCGCTCGGGTCTCGGCTTCGAAGCCCGGGTGGGGCAAAGTGATATTGGGTTTTTCTTTCATTGTATCAGCCCGGGGGAAATTTTTGCTCGATATGGCGATACTATAAACTAAAAAAAAACCGCATCAAGGACAAAAACCGTGCATTTACATAATGTAACTAATGTTATATAAACGCGCGGTACATGTGCCATAAAAGCCCAAAAATAATTCGCTATCATAACTCATTCATATGGCACATCCGTTATAATTATCGTTTACGAACATTCGTAAATGAATGCATTATCATAAAACATGGAAAAACCCACCGACTGCCTAGTTGGCGTAGTTGTATTACGGTACGACTGCAATGTTGAGGTCTCGGGTTCGATCCCGGGGTCGGGCAAATTGATATTGGGTTTTTCTACTCAGTATCAGCCCGTAGTCTGGAATATGTGCCCGATATGGCGATAGGCTCGCCCCCTATCACATCATGGGACGGAATTGTGTATGGAAAACACCATAATATACAACACAAAAACTATTAATCAAAAACAAATAGCAAGTAGGTAGTAACTTTCTATGTATTTCGCTGGGGACTATGCACTTTGA
Organism: Sphinx pinastri; assembly: GCA_947568825.1. Taxonomy (NCBI): domain Eukaryota; kingdom Metazoa; phylum Arthropoda; class Insecta; order Lepidoptera; family Sphingidae; genus Sphinx; species Sphinx pinastri. Next base: position 15,644,829 of record OX387619.1, read on the forward strand.
TTTTTTTTTATATTTCTCGTTAATATAGGTCGTTATGCGTTAATACGTGTAGCTCTAATAGTTCTTACATTAATATAATTGGTTGCCACCTCTATCAATAACTCTGAACAGAATGTCAAGCGACAAGCCTAAAATAAGATTCTTGCAATCCTATAATTTATATATTAATATGCGGAGAAAACACTTTGTAAGTACCATTTTTGAACACATTGTGCTCACGAAAGAATATGAGATTTGGCATAATTACAGTTCATATAGAGAGGGAGAAAAATTAAATTTATGAATTGCGGTCGAATTTTGACCTGTGGGCGATCACTAGTAAAATATAGTTATAAGAAAACATGCTTAAAGCGGCCAAATTTAGGTAAGTCCAGATCCGAGTTCAAAATAAATTAAGTATTTTTAGATTGTTTGGCAGTTAGTGGGTGCACTAGTTGCGCCTCTGCTTACGCCTTCGGGGTAAAAGGCGTGAGTGTGTGTATCATCACGCCTTTATCCCCAAATTGGGTAGGCAGAGGTGCAACTGGGGCAACAACTCGCCATGTTTGTTCCGTCCCACGTGATAACGGGCGAGGCTATCGCTATTCAGGGCACAAATTCCCGGGTTGATAGTGAGCAGAAAAACCCAACATTACTTGAACCGACCGACCGACCCTGAACCCAGAGCGGTATCGTATCATGCAAGTAATTCAACTACGCCACGGAGGTAGTCTATATGTTTTTATAATTTTAATTATAGTATCGATGTGTACCTCTCAGTAGTAGAGGAGGCCCGTGCTCAGCAGTGGGCAGTATATAATATAGGGCTGGTATTATTATTTTATCGATGTTTTGATAACTTATCGCCCTCCATAGGGCTCATACACATAAACACGACACGGTGTCGCGTCGTCCTATTATAATCCTATTATAATATACGATTGCGGTCCATTTTCGAGATACATTTCGTCGTGGATTTCCACGACACGGCGTCGTGTCGTGAAGCGGCGTCGCGTCGTGGGACGGCGCGACGTCGTGTCGTGTTTATGTGTATGAGCCCATACTCCTTCCAATGAAAACGCTTAGTAAACCTAAAGCCTGGTTTAAACACTCGGTGTCGGGTGTATATACTGAGTGTACGGTGTAGTTTCATAGTCTAAGCCAAGGTTTATAGGATTGTTTAATGACTGTAGGTAGTAGGTACACTTGGCATTTGGCAACCTTATTAGGGATTTTTATACTGTTGTCGAGACATCGTCTGACTTTGTATGTCATAAAGATTTATATGATTACCTAAAGGAATTACTGTTGTTCAGTTTATTAATTACAATAACAATGAAAATATAAATGATTTTCACGGGTCAGGCATTGTCGCAGCTATTATAAAAATGCACAGAAATTGCCTTGGCATCATGGATATAAATATAGACAGTCTTAATTATAAACTCGTCTTATTCTGTAATCAATTGCTTTGCCACCGATTAGAAAAAATGTTACTTATAAACTTGTTTTAGCGTTAAGAGGTGGTTAAACATTGCTTAAATAACCGTTTAAATTAAACATCCCCGTGACCTAGTTTAAACCTACTTTAAAGGTAAGATAGCTTTGACTTACAGCTGATCCGAGTAAATCTGTGTGTCAAAATTTAAGCATTGATTAAGAGCAGACTAGTTAAGACGTAACTAAGCATAGCTTTGCGATTTTTTTATAAGTAAGACTGATATGATTCACATACTGTATTCAAGATTACCTTCCGTCTCGACCTTTCCTTGTAATTAGTATTGTATGTAAAGAAAGGTTTCCTTACGGCTACGTAATGTCAAAGTTGAATATTTAGGGCTTACGACATAGTTAAGCTCGTAATTAACTTGCTTCTTACATATGTCGTTAATTGAATTTCAAAGCGTGTAGAATACATATTTTCTATCGACTCGAATTGTTACTTGATTGTTCTTTGTTATGGAATATGCATTAACGTCGATCTCGCAAAATAACGAAGCGTCCATGCGTATACATTTATAATCCAATCTTACATCGTTTAGTTTTACTAAAAATCTTGGCCGCCATCCAAATGTGCAAGCAAACAAATGGAGATTGCTAATACCTACTACCCAACAGCGATATCATTGCGATCGATAGTGTCTCAGAACATCCGAATTCAGTAGCTTCAGGGTCCGAATAAATTAACTGTTTTATCCTGTCATGGCAGACTCCACTGGATGTGATGGAACAATGTAGTCCGAATAAATAAAAAAAAATAATAGTTTAAACAACTAAAAAACACGCTTTATACAAAATCCAACTAAAAATCAGAAAATAAATTTGAATTAAGAATAGTGTAGACAAGAAAAAAAAATTAAAAAAAAAAGCGTGGGGTGCATGGTGTCAATAGTTATAAATATTTTATTGACAGATAATATGAGTAGAAGTATTATATATCATCTTGATAATATCGTAAAAAGCACCCCACGCTTTTTTTTTACAATAAAATATTTTTTTCTTATTTACACTATTCTTAAATCAAATTTATTTTAAATTTTTTGTTGGATTTTCTATAAAGCGTGTTTTTTTAGTTGTTTTAAACTATTATTTATTTTTAATTTTTTAGTTCTGTTCTACAATTGTCCAAGATGTCACTAAAAATAAACGAAAGCGCCATCTCGTGACAAGTAGGATTATTTTACGCATAAGAGTAGCCAATTTAGTTGTAATTCTACTATGGTCCAACAGATGTCACTAAAAAATATATAAATAGTCAAAAATCTCATTTTGCAAATTGAATAATGGCATAACCTTATCAAATTAGTGTATTGTTATCGGTCCTCGACAAATCTACAAAGTTCGAATAAAATCTGACCGTTTAAAGTGGGTCAAAATCGCACCCAAAGGAGTCGGTTACAAACATACATACAAACATACAAATGAACCTAATATAAAGCGTGTAAAAATGACATCACAACGGAACACAATAGTGCTTGCGCAGTACTGTTTGGCAGAAGATATAGACATTGTGGCACCTACCTAGTAGCGACCCAGACAGCCTGTTGACATGCATACTTTTGGATTTCGAAGCTATCTGAGTTCTCTCAACCCTCTCAGATGTTTTTCCTAACAGTGGTATAGTATTATAGGCTTTTGTAATTACAGTATTAGCCTTAACACGAGAATATTAATACCCTTTGATATCTAAATGGTTCGTTTCATTAAAGTTCCATTATTAATATAATTAGTGGCAGTTTCGTAATAGCAAGCCACACCTGTATGGTGTCACGCGATGTTTTAGTTTACCGACTTCACAAAACTATGTATCATATTGATATCGTTATAGATAAGGATAGGTTGTAGGGATGTAATTAGTGACTCGTTAATGAAGTACTTATCAATCAGCTCTTCATGGTTTAAACAAAGTAATGTAAATATTTTTATTATAAGATTATAAGTAATTGCAACATATCATAATATTATAATACTAGCGACCCGCCCCGGCTTTGCACGGGTATCACTAATTATAATCTATAGCCTGATGCCGATAATGACAAAAAATGGCAGAGCCAAAAAAATTGATCCGTTCGCTACCATAGTACAAGATCACTCGTTGGGCTAACTCAAGGTTGGCTAAAAATTTCATTAAGATCACTCCAGCCCTTTATGGAGCCGGAGATTATATAGTAAGTATGTGATTACTATGAAAGTTCATGATGAGATCAATCTTATCAGCGTTTTGCTCATTGACTCTCAAATATTTGACTTTAATATCACTAAATAGCATTTAAGTGTCTTATTAATCTTATCAGTAAGTTATTGTTCAATACTGTATTTTAAAGCGTCTATGGAATATGTGTATATAAAATATACTTTTGAAGTTGACGTATCAACTTCATAGAAACTATAATTTAATTAACCTTAGCGAAATAATCGCTGTAATCGGATAATAATACATGTACTTACATATAAATAAGCTTATCGTTGTTCGCGGAAATGTATTCAGACGAGTACTAGTTGCTGTACAATCTCGATTATCTGCTTTAAATTAGTATAATAGTATTCCATATAATCGAAAATCCTAATAATCGATTCCAAATTCTAATCAAATAATGTTGAATTTTAATCAAGTTTTATTAAGTAATGTGTTTTAAATGCATCGTTTAGAGTTTAGACAATACGATACTTATAAAAAAAATACGGTCAGAGATGGGAATAACTTCGTAATAAGTTTGCGCAAACTGTGTCAAAACATTTCAAATCGATAATTAGAGCTGTGCATTATGAGTCCGAATGATCGGATGTTCGGATAATCGGGATTCTACTGTAATTTGATTGCAACTATTATTCCATTTTTTCCATTTTCTTTTATTTATTTACCAGGATCTTGTATCGGACTTGAAAAGCGAAACCAGTGGGAAATTCGAGGATATTGTGGTTGCGTTGATGACCCCACTGCCACAGTTCTACGCTAAGGAGCTTCACGACGCCATCGCCGGCATCGGAACTGACGAAGACGTCCTCATCGAAGTCATGTGCACCATGTCCAACCACGAGATCAACGTCATCAAGCAAACTTACACGGCCAGTGAGTATCAATTTGTCTAGGTTTCTTTCATGGTAGCTTGATGATTCTTATCCTACACTAGCATTGCGCGCGGCTCCGCCCGCTCGGAAAAGTTTTTCCGGGATAAAAAGTAGCCTATAGCACTCAGGAGTAATGTAGCTTCCTATTAGTGAAAGAATTTTCAAAATCGGTCCAGTAGTTACTGATATTAGCGCGTTCAAACAAACAAACTCTTCAGCTTTATAATATTAGTATAGATACTAACGACCTTATTCATAAAAGAAAATAAACCTATTTTAGTTATAGAATGTTTTGTCTTCTTCCTTCGAACTGAGTGATTCCTATCGCACGCGGTAAACTGCAATTTTTGAGAAAATCAAACTAAATTTACTAACTATTACATAAAAAGCAGAATTATATTACTTCATTAAAACAAAGAGGAAGGACACACAGAAGAGTATTACAATAACTTATGAATTTAAGTGAAAATTAAGAAAAAAGTACCATGGAATTCATTCCCGATCCCTGTTCCACAGTGTTTGCTCATCTCGCAGGCATCCTATTTTCATCTTTATGTTGAATATTTAATAACTCACATTAACATCGGATGTAAAAAATAGTGTAGATTTATGACCTAAAGTACAATAATTTTGTATAAATTATAATAATTATAAAGATGGTATAAAGTTTTACCACGCTACATTGATCATTCGCCTCTTGGATGATAGAAATATTTTTTTTTAATATGTCCGCGTGTTGCTAGTTTTTTTTAGACCCGAGCCCTGACGAATTCCATAACAACTAAGTTACCCACGAGCCGTTATAGTGAGAATATGTGTTATTTGAGGAGTGATGAAATTATTTCTTTGGTCTTGAGAAATGTACCACGATAAACGATCATTCGCCTCTGTCCTAGAAAATTGACAAAGTATACAACTAAAATTATTTAAAATATTTATTATTATACTAAATTCAACCCGTGTTGACATCCACCTTCCCCTGCTATGATTTCTAGAATATTCTAATAGAAATATCTGCGAAATCGAAATATTTCATTCCCCTAGAAGCCATTCTCCTATTTTCATGAAATATGGGAATGAAAACATTTCGAGGGGAATGATATCTTTAGCAGTATTTATTTAGAGTGCAATAAAAAACGCTTACTTAGTTCATGTTACGAGTATGCTTAGTTAAATATAACATTTTAGCTGTCGATTTAATTATGTAAATTATCATCAAGCATTATATTCTTTAAAATAGTTTGTAACTCTACAACCTAACTAACCTAACTCGCCGGCTCGTGGTCTCCACTCAAGAACTTGTTAACTTGGATCGTATACCCCAGCGGCTAGGTTCTTCGATAGACATAACCAGCCAGCTGCCACTTTAGCTTACTAATCCATTGTGCTATGTCGGTGATTTTGCTTCTCTGTTCGATAACCCGTTACGAATTTTATCCTTCAGAGGAATTCCGAGCATAGCACGTTCCATAGCTCCATAAGCGACTTTAACTTAAATTCAAAACTTCAAATTGCCTACACACTTTTGTGTTCTTACTAATCTTTTTTTTTCTCTTCACAAAAATAAAATAAAAGAGATTTACTTTACTTCAAACGAAGAAAAAAAATGTTTCAGTTTAACTTAACGCGTATATGGGCGATTTAAAATTTTGATTTTGTACAGATACTTATGCTGCTGACTGTACATTGTTGGGTGAATTAATACCATGTTATTAATTTCCATTTTATCCCTGCCTAGTCCGTAGGTCGATGACCATGCATGTTCACTTACTGCATTGCGCAGTCCTACTTTAAAAGTTCTTGGGTTATTTCGTTCGTGCGCAATTGTAATTATAATTATTGATGCGTGTTTATTAGTTACATATTTTTTAGAATGCTAGAATTATTGCGAACGCGTTATCCATGTCTATATTCGTTTTTGACGGTGTTACTAGCACATTTTTTTCTATATATAGGGTAATTTTTACATTGCATTACAAAATGAAACCACATATTCGTCTTTACCTCTTCTAACATCTTGACAAAAATCATACATGAATAACGAATATTATTGCCAAAAATCCCGGTTGCAGTTTTCAATTTTTTTGATCATTTCGTAGTTTAGTGCGAATATGGTGTGTGCGAAAGTGTATTTCTGAAGGAAAGTATAATGTTGTTGCTGGGACGAATTATCTTAGAGCAGTAGTAGTGGCATTAGGGCGTGTAAACGTAAAGTTACTTTGTATTAATATTTATTTTGTTCGAAACTTACACTTTTTTATTTTACATCTATGTTTAAAATAAATTAATGGAAGGCGTTATTTTCGACGAGATAAGTATGTGAATGTATTTATTAACGCAATGTCAAAATGACCCTGTATAGGTACCTATTATTATATTTATATATATATAGGTATCTACTGATAACAAAAAAAAAATTTAAGTGGTTTGGAATTTATGCGTAACGAAATGCGATGATCACATTGTAAGAATTGCCGTAAACAACTAGCAACGCGTGTACTTGAGGGTATGATCATTTAAGTAATTGCTAAATGAAATGTTTCCGACGGAACGCCGGCCTAAGAAATTATTATGCTGAGTAGGACATGATTTTTAAATGAGTTCGTAAGAATCGCCACATTTTGCCAACGAACTAGTACAATGTCCCATTTCAAATAGCCTCGGCAGTTTGAGCCTTGGGTACGATTATGACATATATTTATGTGTTTTTAAAAGCATGTACCTCGTTCTATGTCACGCTCATTTAGTTCACGTCGAGTGAAGAGAAACGAGTAAGTTATAAAACTAGAACTAGCCGTCATCATCATCAGCCACATGACGTCTACTGCTGAACATAGGCCTCCCCTAAATATTTCCAGACGGATCTGTCAAAAGCGGCCCGCATCCAGCGTGTTCCTGCGACCTTTATCAAGTCGTCTGTCCACCTTGCCAGTACGTGGCCTCCACTCGAGAACTAGTACATCTCTAAATTTCATGTCGCTCCTACATTATTTCGTCACGTACAGGACAAATGAACTGTATCTTATACCCAAGACTATTATGCTTATTTATATCGACGTTTCTTACAACCTTGAATGATTGCAAGTCTTTCGCAGTCTTCAATTTTCCTTCCTCGTGTGACGCCTAAAGGAATTTCAAGCTTGCCAGAGTACAAAGGATATGTCTTCCTTTAATATGAGAGCATTGAATATAAACAATTAATGTTACCCATGAAACAAAGGTCCATACCTTTGTTCTATTTATTAAATACATAAGTTATGTTATATTTTCTATATTATGTATCATTGCCCGCGGTTCCGCCTGCATGAATAGGTTTTCCCGAGATAAAAGTCCCGCTTTAAAAAAATAGAGGCCAACAGTTGTCCACTAAATGAGTTCGAGTGAATTATTTTTTGTTGTTTTTCATGGATATCATTTTCTCTCCATTTTAATAGAAACCATGTAATAACTGGTATCATTATGCGCGTACACAAGGATACGCAGAATGATGCAGCGATAGCGTATGACAAAGCTGTCACGCATACTAGCTTAAGAAATGTTGGCCTGTTTGTTTTAGTTTTATTGCAGCGCGTCACTCTATCTAGGTTTATAATTTATCAAAGTGCCGACTAATATATTTTCGTTATCGCCTTTTCGAATTGTATGAAATCATAATATTGTTATTGGCTACTGTTCAACAAACGTAACATTTTAGACTTAGTTTTCCTTTTAACTTCCTAATGACGCGTCTGTTTATTCACACTATATTTATTTTGATTGTAAGCGATATGACCGCCCATGAACAGTAGCTACACCATACAGCACCTTGAGTTACAAAGTACTGTGTGGCATTCCACTGCGCTCGTCATCCTGAGACACAAGATGTTACGTCTCATTATGTCTAGTAGTTACACTGGCTACAATGTCCTTCAAACTGAAACACAACAGTGCATGCACACTGCTGCTTGGCGGTAGAAATACACATTGCGGTGGTACCCACCCAGACGGACTCTCACATATATGAGAGACCTACCACCAGTAATCAATGCTTAACTTTTGTTTTTTTTTTTACATATCAATGCTTTCGACAGTATTTACTCGATCAGCTGTAATTCGAAACCCGCCATCTTGCCTGTTAAGTAGGTTTAAACTTGGCCACGGCGATGTTTAATTTTGACAGTTATTTAATTAAGCAATGCTTAAGCACCTCTTAACAAGTTTATAAGTAAGACTATTATTGTATTATTTTTGAGTAACAGAATTGTCCTTTATATTCTTCGCATTACGTTATGTTTTGCTACATTTGACTAGTATTTTTGACGGTTTAATGGTCTTAATGGACTACTTGTCATAGTCTTAATTAATAATGTAATTCTTACAATGTTCTTAATGCTGAGATCTCTGTTTCGATCCTCAGTTCGGGAAAAGCGATAATGGGTTTTTCTACTCAGTATTCCGGAGTCTGGAATTTGTGCCCGATACGGCGATAGGCGCGTCCCCTATCACATCATGGGATGGAATACGCACGGCGCAAAGTGGGTGCACTAGTTGTGCCTCAGCCTACCCCTTTGGGGATAAAAGTGTGTATGTATGTATTCTCTCTCAATTCCTCGCACGAGTACGGCACGCGAGTGGGAACATGGTAATAGAGATGCAAGTGTCCGTCTTATCGCAAATTTAATCACATTAGGTACCTACAGAGCATCACATAAAAGTGGAAATATTGCATTATTCAACGTTTGAACACTTCAAGTGATGACACAATGGGTTTTTTTTTTTATTGCATTGAATGACGAGACGAGCATGCAGACGCCTGATGGTAAGCGATACGACCACCCATAAACAGTAGCAACACCATCGACCACCTTGAGATACAAAGTACTGTGTGTCATTCCACTGCGCTCGTCATCCTGAGACATAAGATGTTAAGTCTCATTATGTCCAGTAGGGACTAGGAGTAGTATGGGTAGAAACAATTTACGGTCTTTACCAATGCGATATAACGATTTTAGTCTGATCCATGATCCTTATAGTCTCTACCTATCGTAAATTTTTTTAAGATTATTACTTACTGGAAAATTCAGAAATGATGGTACGTGGATGACTGACAAAATATTATAGGATAATATTATTGGGATAATTTAGAATAAAAGTTATATTTGTTATGCTTATCGCAATGTTTTTTGCTTACTGTAATTTTGTCCATTGGGAGGCGAACCAAAAATGAATAATAGATTTAATATAAACGTGCTTAATAGTTAATACATCGCGATGTCTCTTTATTTGATTTTTCCCATTGTTGGAATATTGAATAATTTACAATAATAATGTTTATGTAATATTTTTACCTACTTACGAAATTTTATCCATTGACTGAGTAGATTTCATACATATGAATTTAAATGCATTCAGTTGTAACACAAACTAACCGTTAATTATTTTATTGCGGTTTCGACTGTTCATTAGCGGTCTTACTTATAAACTTGTTTTAGCGTTAAGAGGTGGTTAAGCATTACTTAAATAACTGTCAAAATTAAACATCGCCGCAGCCTAGTTTAAACCTACTTAAATGGCAACATGGCGGGTTTTGCCTTACAGCCTGTCAGCTGTCGTTTGGCCCAATTGGGGCCATGACGTGTCCTGTCAAACACGCGGAAATAGTTTTTATTACCTACAAATAAGGTTTTAGTTGATAAAAAACAGCAGTGTTGCCAGAAATTCGACAGCTGACAGGCATAAGTTAAGCATTGCTTAAGAGCAGACTAGTTATTTTATAAGTGAGAATGTAAATTGTGCCCAATCATTAATGTAAAAAACCCCCCATTTAATATACCACGAAGTAGGTATAGATAAAACTTTACAGTATAGATCTTATCTTTAATTAAAATGTACAAACTTTAGTTTAATTAACTACTATGGTTTTACATGGGGAACGCCCGTTTCGACCGATAATAGCGATGACTCTATGAATGATTCTAATTATTATTCGACAGTCGATACTACAGTGATAAAGTATGTTCCTTATTGGTTCTATATCAGGTATAATTAAATATCAGGCTTAGGTTATCCTAGTCCAGATGTCCTGGTTCTGTTGTTTATTTGAAATGACAAATTAAGTATTACGTTATTGTGACCCTGATTTGTGTGATTGGAGGGGACCTCTCCTTGCCGGTAGTCGTGCGGCTATGCTAGCTGGGGAGAGGAATAGGGTAGCTGACTACTTTTTAAAAAATATGAAACATGTATGCTATCCACAATCAAATTGAAAAAGAATTTTCAAAATTGGCGCAATAGTAAGTAAGTTCAATACTAGGTTGTGACGTCATTAAGCGCCGTCGGCCATAACGCTGTCTGCGTGCGAAAGAGATAGCGCGATATCCCCGCCACGCCACCACTTTTGCTCACAAGAATATTTCAAAATTGAATAACTACTTTATTTTTCAATCGATTTTGATGCTAATTTCAAAGAAGAATTTCTTTTTTGTGTTATTTTCTGTTACATCTAAAATAATGTACAAAATCTAATATAGGAAACTACCCTATTGGGGCGCTGTAGCCTCCTTCTGTGAAACAGTGATGCTAAAGAAAGAGGCTGTAGAGCGGGATTGAGAAAGGGCTGATCCCCCTCAGAGACGTAGACTCTGAGAGAATAATTCCTCTCGGCTTGGTCAAAAAAATTAAATAAATATAAAGCTTAGGGGGACCAGTAATGTCTCCCCGAGTCGTGCTTAAAATGCTAGTACTGGAATGGCTTTGGCGTTCGGTTCGCGGTCCCGGAGTCATTCTAAAGTGCTGATGGTGACCAACATGGGGTTTTTGGTCGCTAGCAATCCGACATAGCCCGTCTACTTTGCATAAGCACGATGGGGATCCATGAGGATTTTCCCTATGAAAAAAATGTCTAAACTAGATCTTTTTTTTTACTATATTTGGTTTTCAAAACCGTCTAAACTTTGAGCCAAAAAAAATATCGTTAACGTGAGTAGTTTAATGATCATTAAATGTTTGTAATAGTGACAAGAAAAAAAGTGCCATTTTAATGCCTGTGCCATGTCTCAATAGCTTCTCCAAAAAAACATGAAAATACCAAATAGAGTCACGCTTTGAACTAAAGCGTCGAAAAAGTGAGTTTTAAATGTCAGACAAGTCGTTAAACACTTTAATTGGCGGATAAAACTTAATCAGACGCTTTAACTCCAATAAATAACAAGCTTTTGGTCGCGGCTCCGCCCGCGTGTTTGAGTTTTTCCGGGATTTTTATCCCGGTAAAACGGACCTTTTGGCCCGCTATGTATTTTCACACACACACTCACGCCTTTTATCCCCGAAGTAGTAGGCAGAGGCACAACTAGTGCACCTACTTTTCGCCGGTATTCCGTCCCATGATGTGATAGGCGGCGAGCCTATCGCCATATCGGGCACAAATTCCAGACTCGGGGCTGATACTGAATTTAAAATCCAATATTACTTTTTCCCGACCCAGCGAACGAACCCGAGACCTCAGCATTGCAGTCATACCGTAATACAACTACGCCACCGAGGCAGTCTATGTATTTTCCAGGGATAAAAAGTAGCTTATATCGTTCCCAGGGTCTCAAACTATCTCCATACCAAATTTCATTGCAAGCCGTTGGTAGTTTTGAATTTATCACGTTCAGAGTTCAGACAGATGGACAGACAGACGCGGTGTTCTACAATATGATATTTTGCCAACTGCATAATAAATAGGCATGACGTAAACTACTTTTTACTTTGATTTTAACATTATACACGTCCTAATATAGCGAGTCATGACAAGGGAGTTTTTGCCAAACTTTTAGATTCATAACCATTATAGGCGGAAGAGTCTTCTGACTCATCGAATCAATGGTGTGACGTCATCGGAGGTCGATATTGTTCACGCACGTTCTCGTAGAAGCAAACAAAACTTACGTTGCTAATGTTGTAAGCCATTAGTTCGTCTCGGCCCAAAATATTTTGACTTCCACGCTGACGAGTTTGAGTTCAAAGTGTTCTACGCTGTAATTCCTCATATATTTTTAGCATCTTAAAATGTTGCATAGTGTTTTTAACACTGTGACTTGTAAAATGGACTTACATGAATCCAAGTTGAAGAATATAATATTATGTTTTAAAAGAATTCAAATAAATGCTGACATTAAAACACAAATATACAAAATAATTAATTTCACGTCCGATTAAATTCTTCGATAAAGTTATCACAAATAATAAACATGTATCTTGTATTTATAAATTAATAACCAATTAAACTTGTGATTATTTTGATTAAAAAAAAATTTGAAAATTAATTTCACTTACCATAATTTATAGATTTTTTTACTCATGACCTCATTATTGTGTATTAAACACACCACTGACTTTGAATTTATTATTTGTTAATTATCGTCGTCTTTAACGGACAAGGAAAACATCGTGAGGAAATCTACATACCCAAGAATTCTACGTATAGACTGCGTGAAATCTACCTACCTCCACTAGGCCAGGATGTCTTTACTTACTGTCGTCTTAGGCAAATAATAGTGTATAGACTGTCTCGGTGGCGTAGTTGTATTTACTGCAATTCTGAGGTCTCGGGTTCGATCCCCGGGTCGGGCAAAGTGATATTGAGTTTTTCTATTCAGTATCAGCCCGGAGTCTGGAATATGTGCCCGATATGGCGATAGGCTCGCCTCCTATCACATCACGGGACGGAATACGCACGGCGAAAAGTGGGTGCACTAGTTGCGCCTCTGCCTATCCCTCCGGGGATAAAAGGCGTGAATATGCGAGTATGCGCGAATAATAGTCCCCGTGCTGCTAAGGGATCGAAACTGTCCGGGGACTATTAGGCGCACATCCAAGCCGCAGCCGTTCATGGTTGACTAAGTTAGTTGTACTAAAGGACGGCTTGACGGGCAAAATGTCACAGAGCCCAGGCTTCAGGGAGGGGTCTAAAATATACCAAGTTTTTTGTGTATTGGAAACTAAAATTTACAAAGTTTTTTGTGTATTGGAACCTAAATTTTACAAAATTTTTTGACCTACAAAAAGCAGAAAAAGCTATATAGATGCAGATTTTTTGTTAGGGCCCCATTAATTTGCCACAGGCTTTTAACAGTGTACTTATGACACAGCTAAGTTATAAACCCTAAACCTTGTCCGTAAAGTACATACAGCGGGGCAGTATACTACAATACGGGGCTGTTTTATTATTACCCATGTATTTACGAGTTTTCTTCCTTTCGCAGTTTACGGCAATTTGTTGGAGGACGATCTGCGCGGAGACACGTCAGGAAACTTCAAGAGGCTGATGACGTCGCTGTGCATGGTAATTATACTCTTGAGTGCTTTATCGTAAGGTTTTTTTTTGATCATTTGTGTTGCTCTTGAGTGCTTGCTTAATGTCAATGAGATATTTCTTTACACACAACGCTCTTTACCCCCGAAGAGGTAGGCAGAGGCGCAACTAGTTCACCAACTTTTTGGCATGTGTATCCCGTCCCATGATGTGATATGGGGCGATATCGCCATATCGGGCTCAAATCCGAGACTCCGGGCTGATACTCGAAAGTAGTCGAAAACCTGCTTATAGATTTTTGCTTTGATTAATTATATACCTAGATAGAGTGACGTGCTGCAATGAAACTAAAACAAACAGGCCAACTTTTCTTAAGCTAGTATGCGTGACAGCTGTGTCATACGCTATCGCTGCATCATTTTGCGTATTTTGTGTGCGCACATTATGATATCAGCTATGACATGGTTTCTATTAATACGGAGAGAAAATTATATCCATGAAAAACAACAAAAAATAATTCACTCGAACTCATTTAGTGGGGAACAGTTCACCTCAATTTTTTTGGACGCATTTGAAACGTTCAGTGTCTATCTAGGTATATACCTAATTATATAATTAATCAAAGGATTTTTGTTTTTATTGACAACTAAATAAAAGTACATAGTTTACATAGGTTAAACAGACTATACGACCGCAGTTGATAAATTCAGTGCGAGAAGCCGATAACTACCGATATAAGACATACTTTGGTCGCAGTCGCCATGCGGTCTGGCAAATAATATCGAAATGGTGCCATTACGCGACCTTCAGGTGTAAGTAATGGATTTTGGGATGTTTACGATGTTTACCTTGCCTTCGTATCGTTTTAACAGGTCCCATTCGTTTACATTTTTCTTAATTTGTGACTTAGAAACGTACTCTCAAAAATAAAAATAATAATGGTCAGGAAATCTTTGGGGGAGGCCTATGTTCAGCAGTGGACTTCTAAAGGCTGAAGAAGAAGAAGAAATTAATGTAGTTAACTGTACTCAATCCAAACCTTATTTGTCAGAATGAGCACTGGATTTGTTTATACGTAAATGATAATGTAACCGTTTTCTCTATGAATAGTTTTTGATATTTTTTCCTTTCTACCTCTCAAGTCCTGTTCGCCAAGTTAATGGTACCCTACATTACTATACAGTGGTTTCATTTATACCACAATGGGAAACCACGGTATATAAAAACAGAATAGAACGGTAAATGCATATAATGCATTCTTTTCATTCGACATGTTCTCGCGTTTTTCCTTATTCCCATATTTTTAACGCGTGTAATATACCTACGTCGAAATGTAGGTAATGTATGCAATACTCTATGCAGGGGCGTAGCGTAGAGATGGGAGGGGGGGATTGCTGAGCATTTTAAGGGAGCAGCATAAGGTCTAAAAAATGCTTTAAAAATCAATTTACTTTCTCGTTTCGATATCTTGAAATTTTGGGTATGCCCCGGCTAATACCCACGCTGCGACACTTGAGTGTCCACTGCCTCTATGTCTGCGTCTACCGTCAAGCAGCAGTGTGCCATTCTCTTATTCCTGTTCGACGGACATTAAGCCAGTGTTAAAATTTTTATTTTATAATCACCCCATTACATTTGTAACCACACTACTAAGAAAAAAGCGTCTTTTCAACATTGGGAATAGGGTCAAAATCGTTTGAATCTATGTTTGTACCCCGCCCAAGTTAAAATAAAATGTCGTGTACAGTTAGTTTTTGTGACGATTCCCACAAGTCAACGATTTTGGATTGTCATTGTTTTATTAAGAGTGCGATATACGTATCCTACTAATATTATAAACGCGAAAGTTTGTAAGTATGGATGTATGGATGTCTGGATGTATGGATGTTTGTTACTCTTTCACGCAAAAACTACTGAACGGATTTCGATGAAATTTGGCACACGAGTAGATTATGTCCTGGATTAACACATAGGCTACTTTTTATCCCGGGAAAAATATAAAGCGGTACTTTAATCCCGGCAAAACTCGTATGGTATAGCTTTTTACGCTTAGATTGCCATTTGTGAACAGTTTTCATGGTTTTTCTATTTTTACTATGAAATTCGAATGACCCAAGGTTGTAAATTGCAGTTACTAACGGCATTGACTCACATTAGTTGTGTATGTAGGCGATTCAGTGAGCATAGAAATAATAGAACAATGTCATGAATCCTGTATAAATTTGTCTCGATGCTAAGCAAGAATATTTCTGAGGCGTGATAATGCAGTGAAGTTCAAATGGAGGTGTTGCAAAAATATTATTAAAAAGTCTACATGAGTTGTAGAATAGCGGTAAAGTTGAAGAATTTGTTTTATACACTTATACGCATACTCACGCCTTTTATCCCCGAAAGGGTAGGCAGCAACTAGTGCACCCACTTTTCGCCGTGCGTATTCCGTCCCATGCTGTGATAGGGGGCGAGTCAATAATATGGGTATAACTATAGGAATACTATAGGTTAATTTGTTTACTAGCTTTTGCGCGCGGCTCCGCCCGCGTGGAATTGTTTTTCCGGGATAAAAGCCTATAGCACTCACGAGTAATGTAGCTTCCTATTAGTGAAAGAATTTTCAAAATCGGTCCAGTAGTTCCTGAGATTAGCGCGTTCAAACAAACAAAGAAACAAACTCTTCAGCTTTATAATATTAGTATAGATTTCTTTTTTGCTACTGAATGACCTGACCTTGCTCGCCTGACAACGCGGCATATAAATTCGAATTACAAAGTACTGCGTGGCACTCCACTGCGCTCGTCACCCTGTGACATTAGATGTTAAGTCTCATAGTCTGGCTATAATGTCCTTCAAACTGGAACACAACAGTGCATGGACATTGCTACTATTGTTCTAGAATAGTTCTTATTTGTACCATCTTATTGATGAGTTTTTTTAAATTTCAGGGCAATAGATCCGAGGACTTCCACGTCGATCAAGAACAGGCGAGGCAAGATGCTCGGAGCTTGCTGCAAGCTGGTATGTTTATGACTTATTAATTTGACATTATATACATTCTACATAATATATACACACACAAACTATCTATAAAGGGGTAAGTAGAGGCGCAACTAGTGTATCCATCGCTAGTCATTTCGTGGCTGAAGCTTAGTTAGGACCACGATAGTATTTTAGTCGATTAGTGAGTATTTATTACTAAACATCTCTGAACACAGAAACAGTTGTCGACTAGGTAGCAGAATAGTACAGTTGCAGTCAGGATTTATGGCTAAATAACTCTACTCAATTGAAATACTAGCATAGTCTGAATTGGGCTGACAGTGGGCAAGCCTATTGTCATACATACATACATACATACATACATACATACATACATAGCATCACGCCTCTATCCCATAGGGCTAGGCAGAGACTATGGATTGCCACTGATCGATTCTAGTATACTTCGCTCGCTTCCTCCACCTTCGTCAATCTTCAACCTATTGTCATGTCGGTCACATATTCCAATCAAGGAAGATTACGGAGTATTTTTTGGAGTGAAAACTTCTTTAGCGGCGTTGAGCACTTTTCTTGGGATGGGTATAAAATGTTAAACCCGCGTCAGGACACGTGACCTGATCGAAAATTCGTAAGACGGAAGTTGTCATTTTTATGTACGATAGCGCAATAAATAAATATTATATTTAACCACATAAATGTTAGTACTTTTATATACTGATAAATAAAGCAATTCGTGCGAAATTATTCCCTAACCATTCCAAAATATTCAGAAATGCACAACGTTAATGTTCAAGTTTTCACTTCTGCCGGCACTCCCGGAGTGCAACCCGTGGTTTTTTTATACTCGTACAGATTTTGTATGCTCGGTATGACTATTGAATCCAGAATCACGCGGTTTACAGTTTCCACTAGAGCTGATTCTGTGATGTAAGAAATGAACTCTTGCGCAACCGGTTTAATAATTCCAGCGTACTTAGGGAATTCTGATATGCTACTCGTCACATATATGTATAAACCGACTAAATACAAAGTCTCGCTCTAATCTATGCTCCCAAATAAATGGTAATAAAATGCACGCTGTCAAATAGAAGAACCAGGCCATTAAACTACTAAAGCACACGCCTCAAGCGGTAGATCATTAGTTTATTCTCATAATCATCAGGTGAACCGTATGCTCGTTTGCCTCTTTACTAATATATAAAGCTGAAGAGTTTGTTTGTTTGTTTGAACGCGCTAATCTCAGGAACTACTGGACCGATTTTGAAAATTATTTCACTAATAGGAAGCTACATTACTCCTGAGTGCTATAGGCTACTTTTTATCCCGGAAAAACGTTTCCACGCGGGCGGAGCCGCGCGCAATGCTAGTATATAATATCGGGCAATTCTATCTCCGGTAGCTTGGGTTTTATAGTAAAAATGGTACAATACTATTTCATTTTACATTGTAGTATTGTTTGATCCGCATTTAACATTTATCCCCGTACTATCTAAGCAACGTTTTGTTTAAATCCTGTTTGTGCCAACAACACG
This sequence comes from Sphinx pinastri, assembly GCA_947568825.1. NCBI lineage: Eukaryota > Metazoa > Arthropoda > Insecta > Lepidoptera > Sphingidae > Sphinx > Sphinx pinastri. The sequence goes on from OX387619.1 coordinate 15,663,180, forward strand.
ATCATAAACAAGATAAACAAACATGTTCTAATGACCTTTTAACGAACGTTATATTGACCAAGGAACGAATGACTCACGGCCGAACGATAATATTGAGCAATAGTGTATGATGAACGAATGAGTCACGTATTAATGAACGAGCGGAAACAACGCATCATATGTCACTGTTACGCACTGTTTATTGTTTAGTGATTCAGACATCCGCCGTGACCTCAATACTGGCTTTGACAGCGGTTTCGTCCGCGTGGATTTTTATTTACGATAACTTTGAAAAAGTCTGACCTTGACATCCTACAAACAGGTTTATTTACCTTCTTACGGCCAATGTCAAATAGAATGTCAGGTGACGTGAAAGAACTAGGTTAAAACGTAAAATCAGACATAGCTTTAATGAATTAAGGTTGATTTTCGACCACCGCGCGAACGTTAGTATTTATTATTCCACAGTATTTATAGATATAACGTGACGTCACCGTGTCTGTCGTAAGTGACCGAAGAATATTTAATGTGGGTTTGCCGCGAACGTCAGAATGATGCATCGTGAATATTAAGGTTGTCTCATGTCTAATCATGACTATGTTATCTGGCGATGAGTGATATAGCATACAATATTGTTTGAACTCTTTGTTAGTAAACAAATAAGGTTGTATGTTCCATAAATACCTATCGTGTGACCCTCGTACATTAGAATTAAAGTACTTAAATGTTAGGGCTCTTTGCATAGGCCGTCACCTAGTGTCGTATGATTTCCGCCGCCCATACATATAATACAGACAATACCAAGCAAGAGTGGGCACACAATGTGATTATCTTGCTATCTCTTTCCAACAACCGCGCCGTTATACCCGATGATGTCACAAGATAGTAACACATCTTATATCCCTTGCAACGGATTTCAAAAGCTTACATATTGTTGATTTTGTACTGTATTTTGATAGTGATTTATGTGTATGATTTTAAATGGCGTATTTTTTTCATTAGTCATAAAAAAATGCATGAAAATTACTTGCCACCTTTTTTTTACCACGGGAAATCCATTTACGGGGATTTCTGCCGGACTCACCGGTCTAAACCGTCCTAGCGACTAAAACCCCGCCAGTCTACTCTCTCGCCCTTATATCGAAGGACGCTGGGTGCGCACGCGCATGCAACTTAGAACTTTGAATCGATAGTACAAATTAATATACACTTGAAGTACCTACCTAAAACTTACTGTAAAATTTCATGAGCGTTACCTGTCAGGATTGTCATCCTAGGTTTAACAAGATACAATGTTTATGCCTTTGGCGCCCGTGACATCACAAACCGGCCCAACGGAAGACCAACGCTGGTTTTTTACCAGGCTATGTTGAGTTGGGATCGTGTTTGTAACGAGCAAATTTAATTTAAGTGTGCTGAGTGATTATTTTGTAATCTTGCTTGTTACAAATAAATATGTTTCTTTCTTTCTTTCAACCGCAACTTTCGCAAGAGTCGCGTCTAACATTCCTAACATTCTATTTTCATTTTCTATTGCAGGCGAGCTCCGCCTGGGTACAGACGAGTCGGTGTTCAACTCGGTGTTGTGTTCGCGTTCGTTCCCGCAGCTCGCTGCCGTGTTCAACGAATACCAGTACCTCACTGGACACGACATCGACGACGCTATCAAAACTGAGTTCTCTGGACACATCGAGAAGGCTCTCAGGACTATTGGTAAGTACTGGTATCTATTCCTATAGATTCATTTTACAGCTCATAAAATAAAGGAAAAGTATGTTACTTTTTACCGGTGGTAGGTCTCTCATATGTAAGAGTCCGTCTGGGTGGGTACCACCGCAATGTGTATTTTGACCGCCAAGCAGCAGTGTGCATGCACTGTTGTGTTTCGGTTTGGTTTTCACTGGACATAATGAGACTTAACATCTTATGTCTCAGGATGACGAGCGCAGTGGAATGCCATTCAGTACTTTGTAAGTCAAGGTGCTGGATGGTGTTGCTACTGTTTATGGGTGGTCGTATCGCTTACCATCAGGCGAACGGCATGCTCGTCTCGTCATTCAATGCAAAAAAAGAAAACACTATCTGGACTTCTTCGCTTAACATCAAGTGTAGGGTCCCTTTTTCGAGAACGTATAAAAAAATATCAACAAATCAATTCCATGGAATAAACAATTAATATCACAAACGAAATTAAAAACGTCTACTAACTAAACTGTCTACGATACAGGCGGAGGTGGACATCACCGCTAAAAATAATCATGTACAGTCAGCCACATAAATAGCTGAACAAATTAAAATTTTCAAATCGTCTAGGCGTTAAGTTTTATTGAAACATTTTTTTTCTTTGTGTGAGCTTAATATAATCAATCCCCTTTATTTTACTTTTGGGAAGAGAAAACGAAAATTGATAAGCACACAAAAGTGTAGGGGCGACTTGAAGTTTTAAATTTGTTCAGCTACTTATGTGGCTGACTGTACCTATAATTTGGATAAATAAATAAAACATCAACCTCAATTCCAGTGAAAGTGGTCCGCAACAAGCCGCTGTTCTTCGCTGAGCGTCTCCACAAGTCGATGAAGGGTCTCGGCACCAACGACAGACAGCTGATCCGCATCATGGTGACCCGCTGCGAGGTGGACCTCGGCGACATCTCCGAGATGTTCCAGCACAAGTACGGCGAGTCGCTGCAGAGCTGGATAGAGGTGGGGCACTTACCGCAGTCTTCAATAAACCCAATAGCTTTTTTCAATTTAAAATGACTGCCTCGGTGGCGTAGTTGTATTACGGTACGACTGCAATGCTGAGGTCTCGGGTTCGATCCCCGGGTCGGGAAAAGTGATATTTGGTTTTTCTATTCAGTATTAGCCCGGAGTCTGGAATTTGTGCCCGATATGGCGATAGGCTCGTCCTCTATCATGGGACCGAAAACGCACGGCGAAAAGTGAGTGCATTAGTTGCGCCTCTGCCTACCCCTTCGGGATAAAAGGCTTATATGTATGTTAATAATTTACTATATCAAACTAATCCATACAAATATTTTAATGAAGTATACATTTTCTTTTTTTACAGGGAGACTGCTCCGGTCACTATAAGAAGTGCTTGTTGGGTCTTTTGGGGCTTTACTAAGCCGTTCTGCTTCTCTACCGGTCCCCACGACTATATCTACATATACCTTAAGATCTTATAAAATTAACGATCTGCCGTCGCAAAATCTCATAGAGTTTTATTTAAAGTATTATTTTGATCATTTTAAATTAGTATTCTATTTTGGTATAGACAATATTTTTTGGCAATTATTAATAATTCTGAATCTTTTTGTTCGATAAGATTGTTAAAATCTTGCAAGAAATGTATGATTTCTATTTTGTTATCTTAAGTGATATTCTATTTAAAATACTTGACATTAATTCTCATGTTAACATATAAATGTGAAATTTTATATTTCTATGATATGAAATACGCTGAATTTATTCCTAAGCCAAGATGAAGCATGTATGCCTATTAAAAGTACATTGTTAGGGTTCATACAAAGTGTAAGGTATCACACGCAGATTTCACGGCCTAGGAATACGCAGCCGTGCTTACCCCCCTTCGCAAACGTATGGCGTAATTATAATTTTATTTTTACTATCGTAATAAGTATGAGAAATGATCAAACAAAACTGCATGTGAACGCGTTCCGAAATGTATGTTCTAACACCCATACAGCCTTGAGAATATTCTACGATTATGTTTATAATACGACTGGCGTGCCAAGGATCTTGGTGCACGCTAGGACACTCGTCCGCAGTCCCTACTTCTATATATACTACTATCATAAGCAGATAAACCATACTATCACGTTTTACACCGTCAGACAAGTCAAATGACATGTCCGAAAACTGGCTTAAAATTCTAACCAAGATGCTTTATTTATTTGGATACTACTCCCAAAAACTAGGCCTTTGCAATAAATCGTATAATTTTAAAGTCCACCGATTTTGTTTTTTTTTTAAGTTATTTATAAATGGAGGGGTCTAAAATATTTTTTAATGGATCTAAGATACATATTTTGCTCCTTTAATATCCATAAAGTTTGAGCCTGGTTAGATTTTGAGGCCCAGCGCCCATACAAAAAGCGGACATCTCATTTGTTTAACACCCATATACTATGCATAGCGATATGGTAAAAAGTAGTATTTATAACTTAACAATTGTCCATATTCGTCTGCGAGTACGCTATCACTCAAGAGTTCCAGAAATTACGTTTTTATATTTTACTAGATTTCTGCTCGTGACTCCGCCCGCGTGATAAAGTTTTTTCCGGGATAAAAAGAAGCCTATTGCACTAAGGAGTAATTTAGCTGCCTGTTAGTGAAAGAATTTTCAAAATCGGTCCAGTAGTTTTTGAGTTTATCCATTACAAACAAACAGACAAATCTTTCCTCTATATTATTAGCAGATAGCAATCATTCCGCAGTTCCTCCAATGCCTTAAGCTTACGAAATAGTGCCTTGTAATCGTGCCTCTTAATATGGTTCCGTAGCTAACAGTAAAACTCATTTTGATATTAAAAATAAGTAATAATATGACGCCCCAAATTCATTATTAATATTCCACGACTACCTTGAAAAATTGGAAGCAAAATTTCATCCGACTAGCTAAGTGCTCGCTACTGTAGGCTTGACTAGCTAAATGGCTATGTCGTGACTAATATAGCCTTTGACAAATGTACATTCTAATGGATCATCAAAGTATCCCACTTCAGAAATATGTCTGTGCAATGACTAGCTACACCCATGGTCTTGACTAGCGAAGTCTAGCCGACTAGTGATACTCATATAAGTCAGTCTATAATATAAGAAAGAGCTGTTTCTCATTATACCTTGTAACTTTGTATTAAGGCAACTAATACTGGATACACTATTGAAATATTGTTTTTATATAAAATATTCTATACATGGGTTAAAAACCTCGTCACAAAACGTGCCAACAATGAACAATGTGTAATATTTGATTAATTATATACCTAGATAGAGTGACGCGCTGCAATGAAACTAAAACAAACAGGTCAACTTTTCTTAAGCTAGTATGCGTGACAGCTGTGTCATACGCTATCGCTGCATCCATTCTGCGTATCCTTGTGTGCGCGCGTAATGATACTGGCATAGAAACCATATAATAACTGGTTATTACATGGTTTCTATTAAAACGGGGAGAAAATCATATCCATGAAAAACAACAAAAATTAATTCACTCGAACTCATTTAGTGAGGAACAGTTCGCCTCTATTTTTTTCGATGCGTTTGAAACGTTAAGTGTCTATCTATGTATATAATTAATCAAAGCGTGTAATAATATACGAAAATTAGAGAAGTATTCTGCGTTATATTTATTGGATGTTGCTGATATCTGCCTTAGTTGAAATCTGTATTCAATTGCCGCCATCTTGTTTTCCGTACTATAAAATATATCCCACCAAATGCTCACCAGGTGTTCCTTCCTTACCAGCAGATGCCACAAAATTAAAATTCTATTTTTAAAATAATTTCAAGTTATTTTTATCGTTTTATTTTGCGTTATAAACGAAAATAGGGCAGTTTACTGCTTCGTTTAAATACAATTATGAAAAATGTATGCTATCCAAAGTTTATTAGAAAAAAAAATCATAATTGTCGCAATAGTAAGTTATAAAGCTTTGAAATTTGGTGGAAGGGGTAGCTGTCTAATAACAGCAATATCAGACTGTGACGTCACCAAGCGCCGCCGGCCATAACGCTGCGTGCGTGCGAAAGAGAGCGCGATATCCCCGCCACGCCCCCACTTTTGCTCACAACAATATTTCATAAATAATAACCGCTTTATTTTTCAATCGATTTTGATGTTGATTTCACAGAAGAATTTCTTTTTCGTATTATTTTCTGTTACATATAAAATAATGTACAAAATCAAACAAGAAACTACCCTATTTTAATTGTTACATTAGCTCGTGCTATACGCATTTAATTACTTTCATATATAAGGTTTAAGATTAGTAATAAAATTACTTACTTTTTAAATAACGTATGCTTTGGTCTATTACTATGGAAACTGGTAATACCAAATTATTTACATTTTGTATAATGGCTTTGTGAATTTTTACAATTCTACGTGCTTATTCTATGTTCTCTCGAGGAGATTGAAATATAAAATATTATTAAAATTATTGTTGTTTTTCTTACCCTTTCAAAGTACCTTATAGCCTTCAAATATAAAGTGTATTCGCCAAGTATTTCCAAAATGGTACCTATCCAATTATACCCTTTTTACACGCTTTATATTAGTTTCACTTGTATGTTTGTATGTAACTCCTTTGGGCGCGCCCCCCGAGGCAATTCTTGTGCGCTGGGTCTTCACACCCAATGCACGCCCATGCGCGGGGGAAAATTGGTCGCGGGCCGAGGCACACAGTTCAGTGTGTATACCTCTTGGTTGTATAACACATTGAGGCCTAAAAGGGCCCGCGAACATTTCCTGGCACCCTTTTCCTTTCCACCCATCCTGAGAACCTTTCTCCATTCCCCACCTTTCCTTCCATCATCCTTTTCCACTTCCTTCCCAGGCCCCTGCGGTCGTCAAGCCGGGGGACTCCAGTATCCCATTCGCAGGTTTCCCCCGGTGTTGACTTCAGGATCGCCTACATAAAAAAAAAACTCCTTCGGGCGCGATTTATTTTTAGTGACATCTGTTGGACCATAGTAGAATTACAACTAAACTGGCTACTCTTATGCGTAAGTCTTATCCTACTTGTCACAAGATGGCGCTTTCGTTTTTAGTGACATCTGTTGGACAATAGTAGAACAGAACTAAAAAGCTAAAAATAAATAATAGTTTAAAACAACTAAAAAACACGCTTTATAGAAAATCCAACAAAAACAACACGGTTGAAAAAAAAACACGCTTTTTTTACAATAAAATACACTTTTTCTTATTTACACTATTCTTAATTCAAATTTATTTTCTATTTTTAGTTGGATTTTCTATATTTTTAATTAGTTAAATAATCATTACGCTATTTTAACGAATTGTTAGGACCTCTTAAATCCTTATTCTACCTTTCTCACCAAAATAATAGTAACTCTGTATGGAATATTATAGGGAAATCTAACCCAAGGTTAGTACCAACCGTTTAGTGTTCCCATAGGGAGATCCTCAACCCCCTAAAGTTCGGCTGCAAAATGACTAATGATAATATTCTGTCGGTGTCTCAGTACAGTGGGCCTAGAATGTGGCAAAAACATGCAACTCGTAAGTCGATGACGTTTATTTTTGATGCTTGCGATTAATCGAGAGACCAATACGTCAGACGTGTGTTAGTCTCAACCAATACTAATAAAACGAAACTGAGTCGTGTCGTGTTTTTGCAACATTCTAATTGGGTTTGCTCTCCCTTTCCCGCTACTCAATCGGCGTACCGGAAGCTCACGCGCAAGATGGCCGCGGGTGTAAAAAAATCACAGTGCGCGGGTGTTGTCAGCGCGCGACACCATAGACAAGTTGCCGCGATGGGTAGCCACTGGAAACATCTGCAGCACGTAAACCTGTCAACAGTCGGTGCTTCCGCCATTTTAGACAGCGCTGCCATTCATATTGGAAAATTCACATAAAAACGCGTTTCCATGGCAGCTTAATCTGGTTGCAGGCGACCAATCGACTCATAAGCTTTTTATTTTGATTTATTACAAGTGCCTTTCGTTCCAAGTGTAAAAGTAACGTTGAAAATGCATTTTTCTAGTGTAAGGTAAAACCGGGCTAATTATATTAGCGTATTGCTTTTTTAATCAGTCATTTTTAAGTCTAGTTTAATTTTATAAATTTCACTAAGTATATGACATTGGATAAATAGTTTTATCCGAAAATCTAAATGTATACCTAAACACTTACGGCTGACAGCAATTAATGATCCAAACAACAGTTTTTTTTATTTATATTATACAGCTATTAACAAATATTGTCAATTTAAACAAAATTGCCAAACTGCACACAGTTTGTTGGCGAAAGGAGTAATCCCAATAAATCATTTTCATGATAACTATACCTACTATTAAATGTCTTTGTTTTCATGGAAAATGTTGCCAAGACGAGATCATAATATGGCTCACACTGTCAAAAAGTTATCAGATCCCATGACAGTCAAGTTTCTAACTCTAAACGCCATACTCTACAAGCCCTAGCCCCCAACGTCACAAACTCTACACCTTAGTCAAAATATGTCGCACGTTTAGAACGAAAACGACACAATAAAAAAAAAAATGGAAAATTGAGTTATCTTCATAAAATGACTTAAATCGAAGTTCTCAATACAACAGTAGTTCAAACACAGCCATATTCAAGCGGGAAAAGGACCAAACTGTTATCGGGCCTTTTTTATTATATTTTTATAAAAAAGGGACCAGTTTTAAATCATTTTATGACGATAACTCAATTTACGATTGTTTTGAATTGTATCGTTTTTTTTATTGTATTTTTTTTGCAAATTCTCGTTATATTATGTCAATCACATCTCAATTCATTCTATTGCAGCACAATATTATATTAAATCAAATATCTACCTAATTAATAAGTTTCTGAAACGTGCAATATTGCTACTCAGCAATGACGTACCTTAATTCATCCTAAATTGTAAGAGTTGTCAACGGAAGAAAATTAGGTTACTCCTCAACGAATAATTGTGTACTTTTATGTTTGTCAGAACAATGATACACAAACAGCTGGCTCGCTCTTTGCCAATATATTTATGTAGATACTTTTAAACATAAGCTGAAAACGTGTAGTAAAAATACACTATTTACAATCTACATAGTCCTTAGGACTAGCAGTCAAATATTTACCGTACTTTATAGTAGTCTTAAAATTAAACAAATCATTCCAAAGACTGTAATATAGAACGTTAAGTATATTCTCGTATTGTGTTTTGTTTGTGCATTAATGGGAATTGTTTGATTGATTTCAAGCATATTTCAAGTTATTCCACTTGACGCTTCGAAATATTGGCATACCTAATTATGCGATACCTAATTAACATTCCGTCCATGATGAGGTTTGACATCGAGTTTGCAATGTTCCCAATTGGTGGATGATTAAACCATTGTGAATTGGATTGAAAGCGGCGATAGCCTAGTTAAGAGTGGAATGGACTGCTGAGACGAATAACCGCAGGTTCAAAACCCAAGGGCCTCTGACTTTTCTAAAAAGTTATGTGTGTATTCTTTGTAAATTATCGGTCGCTTTAACGGTGAAAGAAAACATCGTCAGGAAACCTGCATACCTAAGAAGTTCTCTATAACAATTTCAAAGGTATGTGAAGTCTGCCAACCCGCACTAGCCCAGTGTGGTGGACTAAGGCCTAAACTCTCTCAGTAGTAGAGGTGGCCCGAACGACTACTAAAACTTTGCCACCTTTTATACCCTTAGGGGTTGAATTTCGAAAAATCCTGTCTTAGTGAGTACCTACGTCGTAAAAGGAACCCCCAATTTGAGACTCCTAGTACTTGTAGTTTCTGAGATTTCATGATGAGCGAGTGAGTGAGTGACATAATAATATATAGATTACTTCACTTATGTCAATTAAATACTTACGTCATGCAGATGATACTTTAAAATTTGTTGTCTTCAGAATTACACTCAAGCGAGGTGTCTAAATCTAAAACAGTCCCTTATGACGCCTAGGATTTATTCAAGAGTCACGACTCACGAGTGATTTTGTTGAAAAGGCAAGTTACAAGCAGTAATTATCTAGAGCTTCTCCAGTGAAGGCACATAACTGCGTCATTCATTCCGTCTAAAGCAATTTGCTTACAAGTTTAACTTAGGGCTGTCGCGCAGGAAAATGAAATGCCATATCTCGATATCAAAAATTATATATGTCAAACGATATCAGTCTTTCTGCACTGTCGAGTGTTGATCAAAGTATTTCGCTGTCAGAAATTGATATTTATCATCAGCCTATGTTTTTATGATCACTGTTTAATAACACTACAAAGGCAAATTTTTTTGGATGTTCGTTAGAAGTAAAACATTTAGAACGTTTTCATTATTTTTAACCAAAAGGAACCCTTATAGGATCACCGTTGTCCGTCCGTTTGTCTGTCTGTCTGTCAGTCAAGACTCTTTTTCCCAAGAACGCGTAGAGATATCAGGTTTAAAATTATATTAAATATTTGGATCTACGGTCTCTTTCAGCTGTGAAAAAATCAAAATTGTATCTGTCAACGCGATATAAAAGATATGAAGGTTGAATCCGTTAATGTCGCATATTTTCGCGTATTTTGCGATTTCGCAAGGGAATCAAAACCTATAAGATACTTCCCATTGACCTAAAATCATGAAATTTGGCAAGAAGGTCTTACAGCACATGTAAACGGCAACTCTAAAAACGTAAATATGTACTTTAATAAAAAAAAGGGAATTTACAAGTTTTTAAATTTGATTAAATTTTTTGACATGCTATCTGATTTATTTTGATTGTTTTATTGAAAACGGATAACTATACAGATTCTACTCCTTAGAATAGTCGGATTCCGAACAGATAGATACAAAAATTCTTCACACTTTAGTAAGTTCGTATGAGTTACCTATAACAATGCTAGACAACCCTGATTTATAACAGCATAATTAATGTATTTCTGATTAGGACCTCTCATAAGCGAAGATAAATCGCGTCGTAAACGTAACAAATACAACATGTTAATAAACATGATCGTCGGTAATTAATATATCTAAGCAAGGTGACAGGTGCTGACGGTACGCTGACGTCATATCTACTCTACTCAGTTACCAGCCCCACTCTATCTCAAGCACGAAGTTAGGTTATACGTAGTATACGGTTATAGTTTAAATTAAGTAAATTTGTGTATAGAAAGAATAGCGTTCCGACAGCCTATTTGAAACTAAAATGCGGCAGCATGAACTGCGCATAGTAAATCGTGTAATGAAAGAGTAGTGTGATTATGAAAAATTAATAATTAAGTAATAATAATTGTTCAAATTCCCAGAGCGGCAAAGTTGAAGGCGCAGTACGGTGCGTAGATTCCGCAATTTTGCTTTCTAAAAAAAAAACTTGTACAAATTGCAATGCTTAGCAGTCTGACATAACAGTATTTTTAAGGTATTTTCTTTGGATTAACAAGCTCATGATTTATAATATGGTGTTAATGTAAAGGGCGCTGAATATTGGAACGAAGTTCCTTATTGCGCGTTGTGAAAGGGGGCTGGACGGAAAGTTGTCACGACACTTTTTTCTATTATCTTACTAATATGAACCTTAAATACAATGCGTAGAAGCTATAATTCTTGAAACGAGTATATTTGTATTTATTTTATTTATTAAAGTCATTAAAACCATTTTTTACTAATCTAAAATGAACCTTAAATACATTGCGTAGAAGCTATTTCCTCAGCGTTGGCACGGCACGAGTACAAAAGAATCGAACGTAACATTCTTTTTTCAAATTTTGTTGATTTATTCTACTTTGGTTACTGACATTTATCAATAACAAGACTAAACGTGCTTTGCTCGCGTTTAAAAATCTACTTTATGAGGTAAGCGTAAGATCGAATTTGTGTTTAGTCAATCAAAATTTGTGATAAAAATGCTATGCAATAGCTTTACCGCGGTAGTCTCCGAGTGCCACACGTATTTATTTGTTTTTTTCTCTAGAAACTTATGTATTGGAACGGAAATAGGAAAATATTTATATATTTATATATATACACACTCTGTTATATAAATAAAATTTTATTACAATTCCTTCACTAATTAATCGAAAGGAACTTCGTTCCATCCGGGTGTCCCTTGACACCTCTCATTCTTTTTTGCCTAGAGCGGCTAAATAGCTAGATCGGGCCCTAATAATTACAAACGACCGCACAACATAACATTTTAATCTGTATAGCAAGTAACTTGTTAAAATTAACGTAACGCAAACTTGTTGCAAGTTTCTCCTTCAAATTACGTATATCATTCAGTGCCACTAATAGATGTAACCGCAGACAACATATTTTGTTCTCAGTACCGGTAGCTGCTAATAACTTAGCACATAATAGACCGTTATGTCGTATGTATAATTATTATAATGAGCACTGCAAGGAAATTGGACATATTCAACCAGAGTAAAGGCCTCTTTAAGGCAAATATAATAAATCTAAAATTATTCTAGATCTCCATCGCATCTTTATAATTTTAAATTGATAAAAATCAAGTAGTTTACATTAGTAGTCTATTCGAATGTTGTGCGCGGGTTTTATCGGTGTACATATTTAAATTTGTTATTCCGAATATTGTAAATTAGAGAATCGTGTAATTTGTACATTGTTTCTGTGCCAAATAAACAAAAATGAAATAAAATATATAAATGCGAAAGTTTGTAAAAATATTTGGTTGTTTGAATTTTTGTTAGAAGTAAACGCAGAAATAGCTGAACGGATTTGGTGGAAATTTGTCACACGTGTAGACCATGTCCTGGATTAACACATAGGATTTTTATCCCAGTAATTTTCTTCTATGGGAAATAGTGGACTTCTTTCATATATTTGTTTACTGGCACTGGCGTTTTAGTGATTTTTTCAAATAAAAACAAAAGTATAAAAAAAATATAATTAGTTTAATAATAAACCGTGATAAAATCCACAGTAGCTTAATTTTAAATTAGGTATGTCAATACATATTATAATTATCATTTTATGACGAATATATTTTTTTGTCTCGTACTTTTAGGCGCATGGCCCATCGGATCGTGAGGCCTTGACGGTAACCCACGTCGCCCACGCCTTACGACGCCTTACGACGTCTCCGGGTTCTGTGGCTAAGCGTTGACCACGGGGTCGTACCCGCATTTACGTGCCATGCCAGGTCATATGCCAGTGATACGAGATCTTCGTGCTCGTGTACCGTGATCTTGAGCAGTATGCGCAGGAGTTGGTCCTTGGTAACTTTAACGCTATAAAGATTGGTTGAGGTCTCGGACTGCCGACCTCTGGGATCGTTCTATCTACGAGTTCGCCTTTGCATATGACTTCAGAACTGGTGACATAGCCCATCAGTGTGCCAGATATTCAAAGCGATAAGCCCCCTCTGTTGGATTTTCTGCTAACCACAATCACCGTCGGGTCTGTATCCGACTGTAGTCGTGGCCAATGCCGCTCTCAGATCATCTGACTAACTGGTCCACACGTCGGCCGCGGTGGATTATCCTGCAGGGTCGGCAGATTGGGATGGCCTCCGCGAATCCTTTGCCTCCTTCCAATGAAGGCAATACTGTTTTTCTTCTGATGATCCTGACACCCATGCTGACTTCGTCAGGGATGTGGTGATTTTGGGTATGGGGACTTTTTTCCCCGGCAACATAACACTGCACCGGTAGGGCGTCGTAACCCTGGTATTTATTTTTATTGCCTTAGTATTTTTAGAAAAAACATGTTTATTACTTCGGAGCCAATAATATGTATGCATAATGAATAAAAAAATAGTCGAAATTGTAATGCAATGAGAAACATGAACGAACACGTCATGACAAGAAACTCTTCCTTGGTTCCTTCTATGTGCATCTTCCACCCCAAAAGGGGAGAAGAGAGCGTCCCCAACCAGCGCGCCTCTTCTACAAATAAGTTTGTTGATCGAAAATTCGTCACATCAGTGGTCCACAAAACTTCATCGCGACGGCCGCGACAATGCAGTAGTTCGCTTTATGTTGTCAGTCCACAGTATTATTGTCAGGTATTCCAATATTACCAGCGAAACAGGAAATTCGGGCCCGCTTCGGCAATTGCCCAGCTAAATTGGTCAATTAGTGCCTTAGTGTAAACCTTTTCGATTGGTATGCCATGCCTCTCACACCTGAAATGAATTATATTTACAATAAGAACAAAAATATTAGTACTATCATCAACGTAAGTAGCGACTTATCGCAGAAATAGACAAAGGCGTAATTTTCATTCGAAATACACCGATGTGAAAACAAATATAATTGAACTCTAGTCCATACCATACCATATCAGCCCTGTATTATATAATGCCCACTGCTGAGCACGGGCCTCCTCTACCACTGAGAGGATTTTAGGCCTTAGTCCACCACGCTAGCCTAGTGCGGGTTGGCGGACTTCACATACCTTCGAAATTCAGAGAACTTCTCAGGTATGCAGGTTTCCTCACGATGTTCTCCTTTACCGTTAAAGCGAGCGATAATTCACAAAGAATACGCACATAACTTTATAGAAAAGTCAGAGGTGTGAGCCCTTGCGTTTTGAACCTGCGGACATTCGTCTCGGCAGTCCGATCCACTCCCAACTAGGCTATCGCCGCTTCCTTATTGAACTCTAGTACGACTTAAAAATTAAGACCCAACTGCATTGATTCGATTAGAAAGGGAATGTAAATATGTGTCAATAAAAAAGCATGAAATATCTTGTCTACAGTTTGGTATTCTTTGTGTGGCATTCGTTATTGCCTCCATCTAAGCAGTAATCCCCAATAATTTTTTTTATTAGCTACGTAACTAGAAGATCCACCCTACTTCGCAGCATTGTTTATTCTTGCTTCCTTATATAAAACAAACTCGCCCGCCGCCTCTGTACGCGATAAACTCAAAAATCCCTTCCTAGCCGATTTCGGTCACGGCGGCCAATCTCAACGGAGATCAGCCAGGTGCGCAGGAGATATTATAGTGCACAAGTGTGTGCGCAATACACAAGTGCACTCACAATTCCTTCACTCTCATAGTCCGGTGAGACGGCAATCTGACATGACCGGAGAGAGATCAGGCGCAGGACCAACGGCTTCTCGTGCTTTCCGAGGCACGGGGGTATCACACCGCCAACTTCCTGACTCCGAGCTGCGACTGAGTAATTTTTAAGATGGAAAAACCGAGTCACACTGTTTTTGGCCCGACCCAGGATTCGAACCCAGGACCTCAGTGCGCAAATCGTACTCTTAACGCGTACGCATTATAACTACGCCACCGAGGCAGTCAAAAACTCAAAAACTAACAAACGGATTTTGATGTTTGGTATGGGGATAGTTTGACGCCATGGGAAGGTATTAGGCTACTTTTTATCCCGGGAATATATATCGGGACTTTTATCCCGAAAAAACTCTTTCATGCGAGCGAAGCTGCAAGCAAAAATTAGTAATATTACCATACCATACCAGCCCTGTATTATATACTGCCCTCTGCTGAGCACGGGCCTCCTCTACTACTGCGAGGGTTAATAGAAATAATAATATAAAATACAATTAAAAAATAACCCGAAACGCATATTGAAAGTCAAGTCGAACGTTAACATCTAGCTTCCCTCCAACTAAAAAATTAAAGTGGGCAAAAGCTTAAATGATAGAGCTCGTTCCAAAGAGTATTTTTAGACCAAACTGAACCGCATGCCTCAATTTATATTATTACTAGCGGGCCCGACAGACGTTGTTCTGCCCTAAAAAAGAAATAAAATCCTAGAACCCGAGTACAGCGCCACCTACCGGATCCAATTATTAATCTATACCATTCTCTAATCCACCTGAAGACACACAAAAAATGTTGTCCTGCCCTAAAAAGGAAGTATGACGCACTCTCACAGATGCTGTGCATCGTCACATGCCGAATAATAAACGGTTGATCGGAGTATATGTGTTGTGTCCATAATTTTATGCAGGATTTATAACTAAGTCTTACACAGATTTTTTTGTAATTAAAACTATTGGTGTATAGACCCGCATTGAAACTAAATATTTTTGCAAGCTTGTGATATTAAAAAAAAGATTATAGATTCAAAAATCGTTTTAGGGCAACGGGCCCATGTGCCATAATTATTGGGACTACGTAAATTAATTATGCTTACCAAGTGACTACTATGCGTGGATCAATGTAGTTGCGCAAAGAAGAATGGGTGTTGTATATAGTATTGTCAGTGGAATATTTTTGTATGAAAAACGTGGGATTGCCTAAAACAAAAAAAATTATATATATATGTATATTTTTTTTTTATGGCATAGAATGACGAGACGAGCATGCCGTTCGCCTGATGGTAAGCGATACGACCGCCCATAAACAGTAGTAGCACCATACAGCACCTTGAGTTACAAAGTACTGTGTGGCATTCCACTGCGCTCGTCATCCTGAGACATAAGATGTTAAGTCTCATTATGTCCAGTAGTTACACTGGTTACAATGTCCTTCAAACCGAAACACAACAGTGCATGCACACTGCTGCTTGGCGGTAGAAATAGACATTGTGGTGGTACCCACCCAGACGGTCTCTTACATATGAGAGTGTGGAGACAAGTGAAACACTCAAATGCTGGTACATGAATAATATATATTGTTTAAGAAATTGCTATATATATAATAGTTGTATACTAATACATGAACTTAAAGCTAGGTGCATACTACACTACACGTCCCCTTTTATAAAATAAAAAAAAAAACATTTTTTTTTTTTTTTTTTTTTTTTATATAATAATGCATTTGATTATACAATTTCTGCAATAAGTATAATATGTATAAGTAGTTATATTTTTTTTCTCTTTTTACCCTTTTTTATATGTATTTCATCACAATATTTTTTCATTATAATACTTAGTTCTATTCTTATGGACTATATCTTCCTTATTGTTTTTAAGAATTTTAACATTACAATCTAAATCTTCTAAAACTAAATAAGGTCCTAAATAAATTGGATCCATTTTATTATCTGAAGGATTCTTAACTAACAAATAGTCTCCTTTTTTATACGATACAGTTTTCAACTTATTATCATAAGTGCTTTTCCTTTTGACTTTACTTTGAATCAAATTATCACGAGCGTCTTTCTGAGCTACTTGAAGCCTATGTTTAAACTCCAATGGATAATTTTCATGAGTATACAATGGATTTACTACTCCGTCATAAAAATTACCCGGTATTAAACATCGCTTACCGAACACCAACTCATATGGTGTATATCGTGTTTCTGTGTGTACCGTATTATTGTACGCGAAACACCAGTAAGGTAACCAACTACTCCAGGATGATGTTTGATTTTCGCAATAAATTCTTAAATACGTACTCATAGTTTTGTGACAATTCTCCAGTGCTCCGATACTCTCGTGATGATAAGCAGTTGAATTTAGCTGCTTTATGTTTAAAAGTTGACATATACCTTTCATTGTACTCGACAAAAACTCGGTTCCTCGATCCGTAGCTATTTCACGTGGTATGCCAAACCTTAAAATAAAATTGTCAACAAAAGCACGAGCTACAGTTACTGCATCCTTCGAGCATAGTGGATAAGCTTCGGTGAATTTCGTGAGCTCACACTGTAAGGTCAGAATGTAACTGTAATCACTGCAGTCCTTCGGTAATGGTCCTACAATATCTAAAAATACCTTACTAAATGCAGAATCTGCCGTTGAAGTTATCACCATAGGTTGTCTAGTACCTGTTGAATACTTTTGTTTTTTACATTTATCGCATTTAGCGACATATTCAGCAACATCTTTCTCTATGCCAGGCCAAAAATAATATCTTTTAATATTATTTGTCATTCGCCTAATGCCCGCGTGGCCACTAGTGGGCAAAAGGTGAAAGTCATTTAAAATGACACGTTTATTATCCGGATCATATATTCTTTGCGTATTACTAACTACACATATTCGCGGACCGGTCCATATTTCGTATTCATTAATTGTTTTCAAGAGCCCAGCCATGAAATCTTTATTACTCTCATTTTTAAGTATGCATACTTCTTTTATGTTATATTTATTACACAAAAATATCAAATCTCTCACCAATACGTCTTGAGTACTTGATGATCGAGAAGAGGTATTTATGTAAATAACAGACTTAGCGGGCAAATATACTAAACATTTATATTTATGTACATAGTACGTTTTGTTTAGTAACATTTTATTAATGATTAAACGAACTTACCTGTACGTGAAGTTCTATCATAATTATACGAAGGCTTCGTCCGAAGAGATTACCATAGAGAACACATGTAGTATGTACTCCAGTTGTACGCCTTTGCACTTTATTTGAGACTTTTTTTTTTTTTTTACTTTGGTCACACTCAACCTGTCAACAGAGCTTCATTTAGTTTAGAGAGTTCCATATACCTATATTTCACAACTTACTAGGGTTAACGCCAGTCACGGGAGGGAGGGATACTAATCTCTTCGGACGAAGCCTTCGTATAATTATGATAGAACTTCACGTACAGGTAAGTTCGTTTAATCATTAATTATACTTCTGCTTCGTCCTCGAGATTACCATAGAGAACACATGTAGACTTTTAGAGAATAAGTAGTGAAATATTTGTATAATTTCAATTCCAGTAGGAATTACAATTAGCTAACCAAAAAACTTTATAAGCTTATATTTAGCAATAAGTTTTTCGATAGGATATCAATGTATAATTTCTAATTGGTTATCATTGATCTAATAAAAAATATTGTCGTTCCCAACTAGATTCTTAAGGTCTCATTACCGAATCTCAGGGATAAGTCAAAATTAGTAATCTATGATCCAAACTGCTGTTTTGTAGATCGAATGCAGTTTAATGCCATAAGTACCTATAGGTACACGATGGAGCCCCGTGCTGTGAGCACTAAGCATCTAATGCAGTAAAATCTATTTCATATTCGATAAAGCGATATATGGTATATGGGGTATACCATACTGCTATATGGGGCTTTCTGGCGACGGTAAATAAAGAATTTTAATTTTGATGAATTCACTACATCATAAAAGATATTATATTATCAATACTATATTTGCGACTATTTGAGCAAATTCCGAGTAAACTACAAACAATATTATATTAGACCTTCGGTAATAAGATCTGGTTCTAAGAGAATTCCGATTTCTTTTAATAAATGGTTCATTTAGGTGGTGGCTATAATATAGACACTTAAACTTAATTAATGCAAATGACTTGTCATAAGGGAAATGTTCCCTGTTGTATGATCTAATATTATATCACATTTCGATAGCATCGATCAACAATACTTCCCTTAAAAATCCTTTTGTTGGTTTGTCTTGATCAGCATGTCAGCATATTGTGACTATAGTAACAAACTTGGAGCTGATCTACACATTTTTCAAAGTCTCGTCTTACGCTCCTTCGTAATATTTGTGTCAAAAAGCAAATTAACTGGAAAATAAGCTTAATTAATGGTAACATTATTAATTAATAATTACAATAGACAAAAGAAAAATAATTTCTTAAAACAGATATAATCTTAGATCGGTCAACAAACTATATTATTTATCAATATTAGAATATTAAAGCTTGTTACCCAATCATCTAAAAATCGTAGAATGGTTTCAGATGATACTCGGCACACAAACATACCGAGTTCTAAATTAACTCCTAGGTTAATTTTTGTGTTAGGAAATGGACATTTAGACCTTTATATACCATATGACCATATTTTCCTGTGTTGAACCCGTAGCAAATGCTAGTTATTGGAATAGTTAGATCAAAAATGGAGCAATGTTTCATTTTAGCTAACCGACCAAACAAAATTCTTCCCGTGACAAAGATGATGATAATTGCTGACTGGGAGAATATGACAGAATTATTCGTACAGTTAGTGAATGTTTCCAAGAAGGGAATACACCACGGAAGCTTAGATCTCAAGAGTAAAGCCGGAATACTTAACGGCATACAACGTTTTATTAAAACTGCGATTAAAGCGTTGGAACATTATAAAATATTATCATAAGACAGCCCACCTATGGACTTCGTTATCTACCCTGTACATAGAGAACGTATTGTCGAATTCGCAAAATAAATACATACATAGACTCGGGTATTTTATCCCCGAAGGGGGGACAGAGGCACAACCAGTGCACTCGCCCCTCAAGGTAGCGAATAACTTTAAATTATATTATGCGCTGCTGTTTTCATCGTTTTACTCTCCGCTAGCTGCGAGTCTCCTGCATGCAGCACCTTCCCCCCCCCCCCCCTCCTTTTGTTAAGACATCGCAAGAAATTTTGAGGCGCTATCGATGATCGGTAGCATAGTTTCAATTTTTAATTTATATAACGCCACAATCATTGTTAACAAAAGGTGTTAGATTTTAACAATATTGTCAGATACATAATCGTGCGCCCTGTCGGGCACGGCAAAAATTGCATGAGAGGGAGAAGCTATAATATATATGTATTATGTGTTTTTTTTTTTTTTATTTTTTTTTTTTTTTTTTTTGTTATTATTACTTAGAACCAATAGTAGGTATATATTAATAAATATTCTCTACTTAAGTTGACGATTAATCAATGATATTTGAAAATTATCATGACCCTGTAGGTCTCGACATTTACAAACAAGAATATTTCACTAAAATGATAATGAGAAAAGATTTGTTCTTTGCATATTTGTTTGTAATAAATAAACTCAAAAAATCACTTAACCGAATTTGAAAACCCTTTCAATAATTAGGTATAGGTATTTGGTAGCTAAAATACCTCTGAGTGCTACTGGCTGTTCTTTATCCCAGGAGGAGTGTCAACGCGGGCGCAACCTCAAGCAAAAACTATTAACATTAATAATGTTCTACATAAACATATTATCACGCCTTTTCCTATTTTAGGTGTAGGCACAACTGTTAATATATTTACACCCACAATTCGCTAGCTATGTTAGGGCCAGTGACAGCGAGCGTATTGATATTTAGCAGGCAAAAAACCCCCAAGTCCGGGTTAAATACTGAGTAGAAGGGACGCAATATAATTTTACCCGACCCGGGCTCGAACCGGAGACTTCAAGGAGGCAATCGCATCCAGTACGTAATACTCCAAAAAACACCGAGACCGTAAATATTGTTGTCAATAAGTAAAATTAACGGTATCGCTAAAATACATTCAATTTTG
The DNA here is from genome assembly GCA_947568825.1 of Sphinx pinastri. Taxonomy (NCBI): domain Eukaryota; kingdom Metazoa; phylum Arthropoda; class Insecta; order Lepidoptera; family Sphingidae; genus Sphinx; species Sphinx pinastri. The sequence continues at coordinate 15,684,019 of OX387619.1, forward strand.
TCGGGAATAAATTAGACTTAATAAATATTCTGAGTCTAAAAAATTGTAACGAGTCCCTTATGGCAATCAAGCAGTCTAGACAGATTATAATATTGCTGAGGGAAACTCTTTTTCCGCTTCTTGTTCACATCGGTGAGTTCTGAGACAACACGAGCGACGGTAGATTCATAACGATTTACATGATCATTTTGATTCAATTTTAATAAAAGCCTCTTTGATTTTATTTAATTTAAATTATAATAAGATTCGTCTATGTTATTCATAGACAACCTACGGATCAAAGTAAGTATACAATGAAACATTTAAATATAATGTAAAAACCAAGGGTAAAAAGGGGAACGCCTAAGTTCCGGTTGGACTAAAATTTTAGTCACGTTTCTGGGATCCGTGTCATTTTATTTAAAGATATTTTAAGAATCTATTCGGCTAATTCAACCATGTCCTTCTTCTTCTTTTAAAAATGGGTTCACCGTTTCATCGGTGATTTTGCCAATGTCAAGTGGGTAGATGTTAAAATAATATCATAATTTTAACCATGTTGGTTTAGGCAGGTTATTTTATAAAGGCTTAACTTTATAATAAGTACACCATTATTATGCAGCTACCGTCACTCCAGCGACGGTTACTATTTAATTCTTGCATTTTAAAAAACACTGATTTTATACCGCCAAAATAGTGACCTATTCGGTCATAAGGCCATAAGACATAAGGCCAAAAAACCTTAATATATAAAACAAATAATTCTGTGATCATTAATGATTGTGGGCGACTACGATTTTTAAAAACTCAGACCACCTGCCTGCATATTATCCTGCCTGGCATGGCTTTGCGATGCGGACGATGCTGTGCCGCTCTCGGTGAATCCAAATGGCAGTACTTCGTTGCTGCAGGATTTTCCGTTCTTAGATTGACTCCTCTCCATTTAACACATACTGTGCTGTTGTAGGTCATTTTTAATTACTGTAGCTGTTTTCAGTACGTTGCTAAACCACGACCAAAGACATAATTGTCTTTTATGTACTATTAAAATGATATTGCGTAACATCCGGCACATGGCGGCGTGGTGCGGTGGTGCATCACGCCACATTGGCGGGAATAGTTAATCCACTTGCGCCGCTTGCGCTGATATTTTTCAAGCGGTGCTCGGTAGAGGCTGTTACATATTTTACATAAGAAACAGTCGCATAGTACTGCTAGCAGGTATTAATCATGGATAGTGACAACCGCCAATGGTAGCACGCAAACCCAGGTAACAGAATTGTAATTTTAGTAGGAATAGCATGACTGTAAATTCATCAGCCGCGAGTTATGCACTGCATCTTCGCATGTACAATAGCGGCCTTAACTAATGTGAGGATCTGGCCTGGGAGATTTTAACGAGGCCTTTTTACCCGATTGCTGAAGGAGGGTATTTTTCACTCCACAAGGCCGCCACTGATGGTACTAACATACTGTTACATAACATTATATACAAGAACCAGTCATACAATACTGATCGCGAGCGTCAACTTTGGGTAGTGACAACCGCCATGTGTAGCACGCAGACCCGGGTAACAGAATTAAGCATAACGGCGGTAGATTGAAATAATGTGTAATTATTACACCGACATAGCAAAATTAACTGTTCGGGCACCATATTAATATTATCGATGTAAATAAGAGACAGACCGAAGGTACTGTCCGCAACATTATTCTGGCCCGGTACACAATCAGAACAATAAGATTTTTATACTAACCGTTTGACCTGAGTGGTATTTTTCGTTATGTCGGTAGTCTTGGAGAACGGGAACAATTTTCATCACTTAAGTAATCTTGTATTTTCCGTTCCAAATAGAACTAATTTCCATGTTTTACACTTGAAATACACGATGAGCAATAAATTAAGAATAACTTGAGCGTAACGTGCAATTCGGCGACGCACTAAAATACGAATGAAGCTCTGTTGACAGGTTGAGTGTGACCAAAGTAAAAAAAAAAAAAAAGTCTCAAATAAAGTGCAAAGGCGTACAACTGGAGTACATACTACATGTGTTCTCTATGGTAATCTCGAGGACGAAGCAGAAGTATAATTTATTTTTTTCTCAGTTATTAATGCTAGTTCTGTAATATTCCTCGGTTTTTTAAGTATTTCCACAACTCTCGGTTGATCAGGCCTCGAGTTAGTGTCAATATTAAATTCCGAATCTTTATTACATTCTTCATTATTTTGAGAACTATCGTTCGCTTTCTTATATTGAGCCCTGGTCATGACGCTGACCATTTGTTCATTTATACATTTTAAGTCCTCCGACGATAATCTAATACGCGATAAAGCATCCGCTGCCGAATTCGCTTGACCTTTTATGTATTCAATCATAAAATTGTATTCCTCTAACTGCAATCTGAACTTAAGAAGTCTGCTAGAGGGATCACGCATGCTAAATAAATAGACTAGTGGTCTATGATCTGTTTGTATCTTGAATTTCCTACCGTATAAATAAGGTCGGAAATATTTTACACTCCATACTATAGCTAATAATTCCTTTTCGACAGTCGGATAATTCATTTCGGCCTTATTTAAACTTCTACTGGCATAAGCTATCGGCCTACCGTCTTGGTTACACAGTACTGAACCTATTGCCATTCCCGATGCATCGGTTTGTAACAAAAATTCGTTATTGTCTGAAAAATCTGGATACTGTAATACAGGAGGTTTCATTAAGGCTGATTTGAGAAATTGAAATGAATTTTCACACTCTGTTGTCCAAGAATATTTAGCATTTTTACGACTCATTTTATTCAGTGGTAAGGCTATGGACGCAAAATTAGGTATAAACTTACGATAGTAATTTGCAAATGCAACAAAACGTCTAACTTCATCAGTATTCTGAGGTTTTGGGTAATTTTTCAATACTTTAATCTTTTCCGTATCAGGTAATATACCTTTCCCCGATATAATATGACCTAAAAATAAAATTTCTTTTTGCAAAAAATTGCATTTCTCTGCATTTAATTTTAAATTGACTCTTCGTAATCTCGTAAACACATCCATTAAATTATTGTTATGGTGCGTCAAATTTCTGCCAAAAACTGCTAAATCATCCTGATATACCAAACATTTATCAAAGTTTAATCCTGACATGGCAATTGTCATCATTCTACTAAAGCTGTTAGGACTAGACTTTAAGCCCATCGGCATTCTTTTCAGTTGAAATTGGTTCCTACCAGTAGTAAATGCTGTACACGGCCTACTTTCTTTATGCAAATTAATTTGATAAAATCCTTGATACAGGTCTAAATGTGTAAAATATATAGAACCTGCTAGAGAGTCTAAAATCTCAGTAATGTTCGGCAGTGGAAATTTATCGTCTTGAATCTGATTATTTAATTTTCTGTAGTCTATTACTACTCGCCATTTTTTCGTACCTAGCAAGTCAACTTTTTTTGGAACTAGCAACAAGGGGCTTGACCACGGACTCTTAGCCTCTTCTATAATATCGTCGTCTAACATTTTTTTTATCTGGTTATCTATTTCGCTTTTCTGAGCGTGTGGCAATCTATATGGTTTCGTATAAATGGGTTTACTATGAGGTTTCAAATCAATGGACTGTTCATAAACAGAAGTAACTGACAACTTGTCGCCTGGTAAATGGAAAATGTCGGGAAATTTCGCACAAATATTTTCAATTGACTTTTGTTCCTCTTCATTTAAGTTTTCTAGATTCAAAAGTGTAAATAATTGCTTTACTCTTTCCGCGTTAATTATCGGCTTATCGAATTGGCAAATCATGTAGTCATCTAAAGTACCAGTACTTAAGCAAAGACGGTTTAGAGTTACTTCCTTGTCTCGGGTATTTAAGATACGTATTGGAAATTTTCCATTTTCCGGTCGTGCTATCATGTTAGCTACAAAAACTCCTTCACAAAGCTCTTGGGAGTTTATAACAAAATCAAACGTAACTTTCGTATTCAAATAGTGAATTGACTCACACCGCGCCGGTACCTTAATACACGATAATGTCGTAGTTTCAGTTACGTTATAGACAAAGTTTAAAGTAACATACCTATTATTGTTTGTAACTAACTGCAAAGTATTTAATTCAAAATTTAAAATAGCCCTAAACTTTTTTAGAAAATCCTGGCCTAGGATTCCGCCTGTGTTACACGGAATGTTTCTAAAAACATGAAAGTTGTGTTCAAAATTAACACCATTATTTTGTAATGTTAATGTGACTTGACCTTCGGAGTAAACATCGCCCCCTATACCTACCACACGCGTCTTCTCAATATGGAATGGAATTTGTAAACGTTTAACACATTCGTATTCTATAACTGAAATTGATGCCCCGGTGTCAAGAAGCAAATCATGTTTACAGTTATTAATATAAAATGACACCTTGTTTAAACTATTGCAAGAGTACACGGCATTACGCTCGAAAAAAATGATTAAGCGTTTCCCTATTTGGTTCTCTTGATGCCTCATTACGGTCGGTTGCTATGAGATTTATGTTACCACGCGACTTGCTGCCCCGTCCGTGTTTGCTCGAATAATATGATCTACCTTTGTTCTTTATGTTATTTCCACGATAATAATTTCTGAAATTAGTTACCTGGCCATGTTGATGTGGCATGGAAGCACCTTGCATGTATTGTCCTCTTGAATTATTGGAAAATCCGCGAGAGCTGCGTTGACCTTTGCGATTGCTCCTCTGATTCCTGTATATATTGTTAGGGAAAGAATGTTTATACATACTCATGATATCCGCCGACGTAGACTGTGAAGATACTTCTTCGTCGAGCGCTGTCTGAATAGCATCTGGTAAGGAAGAAAAATTACGCGCCGCAATTATAGTGCTCAATCGGCTATTTACTAAACCCTCAGAAAATCGTTTAATAGCTAACTTCTCGTTTAGAGGTCGTAATACATTGTAATTATTACTATCTCCGTCAGCTTGAGCGATTGTCAACTCTACAAATAACTCAGAAATATCTTTACCAAAATCAGAAACTGATCTATTGTTTTGCCGACAATTCTGCAATTTTGTTTGCAAGGCAGTATAACTCTTTTGGGGTAAAAGTAGCCGTCGCATATCTTTTACTAAATCATCAACGGTTTGATAATCGGGTAAGAGCCTAAGCTTAGCATGTTGCGACAGTCGATTTTTTAATACGAATTGAATTAATTTGTTCTTGCATTCTGGCCTATCTATAGTAGTACTATAATACTCAATACTTTCTATAAGTTGTTTTGTATTGATATGTTCATCTGTCATAATAGGTAAAATGTTCATCGCAACCTTTATATTAAAAGAATCCATGGTTATATTTTTAGTTTTACAATTAGAGGATTCTCCTGTATCCTGCATACTACACAGATATAAAATATTTGTAAAGACCTTATTAAATTCCTCGCAAGTTTTATTTATAATACAAACCTCATTTTTTGAATATTTACTTATGGACTTCTTATAAATTTCTAAGTAACTATTATATTTCGCTAGAATCTTATTAGCTTCCTCTTCTTTTGTCTCGATAATTTTTCCAATTCTACGCTTTGGGCCAATTTTAATTAAATAGGTTCTAATTGATTTTAACTCATTTAGAATGACGGATAATTCTTCGGCCATAACATAATATTACGTTAAAAATTGACATCACTTAGGACAATCTTACAGTTACATTGAGGCATGCATTTAAGGTCCTTACAACTTTCATTTTATCTACCTTCTTTACCTTGTAGAAAGCACTGTACGCGCGATATTTAAGACGCACTCCACGCACACACACACAGAAACATTTGCACTGGACGCTCAATTTGATGCTCGTATGTCCTTTTCCGCCGTATTATCCATAATTATACGATATCTTCGTTGACGTTATCCTGTCTGCGGCGTAGCATACTCGCATATCGACGCAGAGTAATTTCATTAAGTTGGCGTTGTATCAGTCTTTCATGACATTTTCTGTAATTCTTGTAAATAATTACACAGGCTCCGGTCAGCAGCAGCATACAAATGCCTATAAGTAGGCAGTTAGCGGTGCTAAAATGAAATTTTAGCTCTTCTATTTGCGCCGAATTAGCACCACCTGCAGCATTTTGTGCTATGATGATCTCCTCCTTTGATTTTGTTTGAGATCCGCCCATTGTCACTTCAGATTTGAATAGACACGTTCAGGAGCACAGGTCAGTAGAAGCCGACCAACGTAATTAAAGTAAATCATCTTGCAGAAATTATATTGTTTACATTGAACACTAAGACCGGCCACTATCCGTAAAAGGTAATCGGAATGCGCGAGCTCCTATGTCACGGTCGCCATGTGGAGACAAGTGAAACCCTCAAATGCTGGTACATGAATAATATATATTGTTTAAGAAATTGCTATATATATAATAGTTGTATACTAATACATGAACTTAAAGCTAGGTGCATACTACACTACAAGAGACCTACCACCAGTAAATTATGCGTCCACCTGTATAATAAATAGGCTATGTTCTGTTTTAGTTGTAAAACTTGAAAGCATAAATCATTATCGCCTAAAACTGCCAAATAAAATTTCAGAAATAGGCTTAATTACACAAAAGTATTACAAGGCAGAATCAAGAATAAAACAAGTCTAGTTTACGAGAAAAACTGGTTTCTTGTAGTGAGTTGTATAAAATGTTACGGACCAAACAATACTAACTTTTAATTATTTTATGATTAAGTAGTTTAGCGACTTCCAATGATGCTTGTTTAAAAATTTTCACGATTTTTATTGTCGTAGTAGAAGAATTATATACGCGGTCTGCATATGTCTCCGTATTTAGGTGATTTTCAAATTTAACCGATGCTAGGTATGTCCGAAATACTTTTGCAGTTAAACCTGTCATGTGACTTTTCAAAAATTTATTTAATTTTACTGTGTCTAATTTGTCAAAGAGATCATCGTCTTCGTTTTTTTTTTCTAGAAATGACGCGAGATTTCTATACACAGATTCCTCTACGGTCACTTCATTTTGATATCTTACAGAAGCTTTGCCTTCGAAGTCAAAAACAATTTTACTGTCTTTACTTAATTTAATATGTTTTACTTTTAAACTACAACAACCCACAGTTTCTGCGGCTCCTGCTTCTTTTTCATTCCCTGCTCTAAATCCTAAATTGTCTATTAGATATAATGCAACTCCTTTTTGACGATCTAGAGTATCTTCAGCATTCCAATCATTACGATATTTTGTTCTGATTTTATCGATGTGTTTATGTAATTCTCTTGCAGTTTCATATTTTATACGATCATTTTCTTGTTTTAAATTAGATCTCGAATCAAGAATGATGTACTTGTAATCTGCGATGTTGCATTTCCACGAAGCCAGCCAAGAAACTGTGTTGTCATGTATCACTTTTTTCCATTGGTGTTTTGGTGGTGGCTTGGGTGTTTCACTATCAGCTGAGCAGTTAATTGTCACATCTTCAGGAGTAACACGTTTCTTTAATCTACCCATCAAAGGACCTTTTGAACAAAAGAGATCTTGAGGTTCTGTTTTGTGATTCTTAATAGGTTCCATTTTTGTCTCGCCTGTATTATTAGTAATTTTACAATATCCGAATGTGTTTTTATTTCGTTTTGCTTCTTTTTGTTTCTTTCCCTTATTTATCGTTTTATTTAATTTGGTCACATTATCTTTGTAATATTCTTGAATTTTTTTAAAATTACATTTAGAAAGGTCCGTGATTAATTGTTGTTCTTCAGGTGTCATCACTTCACGCCACTCAGCAAAAAAGTTCTGATTGAATTTAGGTTCAGTGACACAAGGTCGATGTAGTTTTTTAGCATATAGTCCGGCGACCTCTTCAGCTTTTTCGGACAATTTTACTACATTTCCATCGTACCTAAATTCAACATATTTAGGAAGACGTTTATATGGCGGTTCAAACATAGGCCCCTTGTGTTCCAAAAATGTCCAAAAAATTCTTTTCTTTTTACCTAAAAAAGTAATAAACATGTTTATTAGACTGCCTCGGTGGCGTAGTTGTACTATGGTACGACTGCAATGCTCATATTGGGTTCGATCTCCGGTCGGGCAAAGTAATATTGTTTTTTTTGTTATTCAGTATAAGCCCAGAGTCTAGAATTTGTGCCGGATATGGCGATAGGCTCGCCCCCTATCACAGCATGAGACGGAATACGCACGGTAAAAAGTGGGTGCACTAGTTGTACCCCTTCACCTTCACCTACCTCTGCCTACCCCTTCAGGGATAAAAGGCTTATTTGTATGTGTGTTTATTAGTATGGTTATAAACAATTAGTGATCATATTATAAACTATAGGTATGTCAGGTATTACGTTCGTCTACACAAATATTATAAAGAGTTAAAGCTTGTAAGTTTTTGAGTTTCTTTGTCGGAAGCAATCTCTGCAACTACTGAGCCGATTTTGATAAAATTTAGTAAAGAGATACTTTTAGATCTTGGGAAGGATGTAGGCTTTTTATCCAAGAAAATATAAAGCGGCACTTTTATCCTGGAAAAACTTTTTCATGCGAGCGGTCCCGCGAGCAAAAGCTAATACTTAGTAAAAAGGTTATTTTGACTCTGAGCAAGAGATTGTATCATGAAGATACAAAACCAATATATCCGGAACTAGACAAAAGTGTACATTTATGCCAAAAAAAATGGTGTTTCAGTGAAAACAACCATATCACTGGTGTGAACTTGGCGACTTTTTGTCGTAATATTTCTTAGCGAAAAATACGATTTAAATTACCACAGGACCACTTAACTGATTATTATGAAGGTATACTTGGACGATAGCCTAGTTGGGAATGGAACGGTCTGCCGAGACAATGTCCGGCGGTTCAAAACCCAAGGCACACACCTCTGATTTTTCGAAGTTATGTGTGTATTGTTTATCAATTATCGTTCGCTTTAACGGTGAAGGAAAACATCGTGAGGAAACCTACATACCTGAGAATTCTCGATATGAATTTCGAGGGTATGTGAAGTCTGCCAATCCGCACTAGGCCAGCGTGGTGGACTAAGGCCTAACCCCTCTCAGTAGTAGAGGAGGCCCGTGCTCAGCAGTGGGCAGTATTTAATACAGGGCTGGTATTATTATATTATATTATATACTTAAGGCGTTCTTCGGTGTACATCTACTTTATACAGTAAATTGTTATATTAGTAGTCGCAAAATGTTTATCGCAAATACCTATAATTTATAAAAAAACAGAGTTATTTCGACAGTCGCTCGGCCAGAACCTTATCAACTTGACCATGTAACTACTATCAATATTCAACATTAAAAAAAATATTGCATTTTGTTATTTACGTTATGAAGTGGCATTATAAATAAAAGTAAGCCGTACGTTGCGTATCATGCGCTGATGTTGCGCTTGATGATAGAAGTTCTTCATTCGAGATTGTCTCCCGTTCTTCTACGTGGTCCTGCGACTCAGTATCTCCTGCGCCTTGATCCATGTTTTACTTCTTCAATATATCTGAATTCACACTAAAATACAATAATAAGAGGATAAATCAATGAAAAACACAAGTGTAGATGACGTGTCATACGTAGACTACAAAATACCACTCTAATAATTATGTGATTAATGTTTATTTTTGTAATACATTTTTTGTAAAATATACGTCTTAATATTGCATACAGTCTAGTTTTATTTTAGTACCGTAAATGTAAAGTAAGTTAATTAATTTACACACCTTTAGACTGACTAGCACGGTGACTAAATATAGTGCTTAACACATTTAAAAACTCGTGCTGTCACTGTCATCCACTAGGAGTTGACAAAGATAACACTATGGTTAAAATATATTGAGCGTTAATAATTTAATGAGTCATGCAAGTCAGGCTTAATGGTTGAAACTTACTTCAAAAAATCCATAAGAACCACCCTGTCAATTGAAATCCATAGTTTATTTCAGTTATTTCACTAATAACCACTTTTTCTTCTGAGGAAACATTTTACATGTCGGTATTATCTCGCGCACTGTTCTGCCAATACGTAATGATAACACATGCAATACTAACAATTTGTATGCGGCACTGCGGCCAGAACCGCTATCCTGTCGGGTTTTTAATATGACATCATGGTTGTGTTGAGTGCCTATAATAATAAGTTTATTAACCTTATCACTTATAGTGCTCTACTACAGCCTTGTAAGATCTGTGCTAGAATATGGATCAGTTGTGTGGTCTCCATATTACTCGATACACGTTGAACGCCTTGAGGGCATTCAAAATAGGTGCCTAAAAATATTGAGCTATCGATGTGGTATTGAGCGTAGCCTTACATCCTACAATGAAAGATTGGAGAGATTTAATGTACAAAGACTGGATTGCAGACGTAAGGTTTTTGACATAGTTTATCTCCACAAAATTATCCATTCCCGCATAGATTCACCCGACTTACTCTCTTTGATTAATTTTAATATAAGATTTAGAATACGTCACCCTAACATCTTCTCGCTTGATGTGTATAGGAATAATACCTCCTTCTACAATCCTATTGTTAGAATGTGTCGCTCATATAACGAATTGGCAAGCTTGTCTGGTTCTCTCGATATTATGGACGGCAGATTCCCACGATTTTTTTCGGATATTAGGAAAATATGTTATAAGTCTGTATAATTTTGTTTTTCGTAGTCGTCTTTACATTTGTGAGTTTTTGATATATGTATGTCTTATTTAAAGTTTCGGATCCAATGTAATATAATTTTTGTAACTTTCAATATGTATTTTAAATGGTGGATACACACAAGCAAATTTGTCTGAATTGGATCAGGACACATGCTGTGGAGTATAGTCTAGTTTAGTAATTTCATTAATTGTACTTTATTGTTTTTTGGCTGTATTCTGTTTTGTGTCTTTACTAGTAAATAAATAAATAAATAGTAATTTAGACGTGGGCTTATCATTTATCAATATATTTAAGGCACTGATAACAATTCAATGATAACATAATTGCTAACATCAAAGGAAGTAATTATTCAATTTCGTATTTTGATTTCGCTTCGTAGGTAGGATGCGTATATACTTAATCAGTAAATCTATGTAATCGGGGTCATTTCGCAGATTAAGCAATAAAAATGAGTGATCGATGATAAAACGCACGCAGGAGTTACCTCGATTGAATTTTGTACGTGGTAGAGTCGTGCTATCATTGTCGAAAAACTTGTAAGTTTCTTAAGTTGCGTGCCAGTTTACTTCACAATTTAGTATGAGTTCAGACCTCAATATAACTTCAGCATTGCACAAGTGCTCTACCCTGAGATTTAATTAAACGACGGCTTCAAATCATAGTTTAATAAAATATTTCTGAACAAAATCGGCCGTTAGCTAATCATTACTGTGGTTATGGAAATTCAAGAGAAAAATAATTGTGGCCATTCGTACGTTAAAAAAATCAATATTTATTCTTTTTTAGGCTAAGTGCCAGTTCCACAAGTTTTTAAGTATTGTAGATAGTACTCATTTTATTACCATTTATTTGGGAGTATAGATTAGAGTGTGACTTTTGTATTTCGTCGGCTTATACAATTATGTGACGAGTAGCATTTATTAGCACGCGGTGAAATCGGTCCATAATATAAAGGCTTTCACATTTGTCTGATAAAGTTCTAGATAACTATCTGACTTATAACGCTATCTAATAAATAAATATGACACATTACTGGCGACTTTTTCTGCCAGATATTTCTATTCGAGACTTGTGAAACCAAAATAGTGTATATGGTGGATAAGTTACGAATATTATATCAGAGAATTTATCAGCAATTTATAGTCAATTAAAAGACGAATATTCCCTTACAAATCTCTAGCTTTTCTCAAAAATTCTTTGGTAAATTACTGCGAAACCTGAGAGCCTTGTTAAGAGGGATCTAGATAGATTGGTTGCATTTTGTTTGCATATCTGATACCCGATTCATCACGGCTTCCTTACGGCGGAGCGGTTTGCTTAGATTAAATTTTAATAATGCCTTCAGCGATCCGTCAGTATTATGCTGGGAATCAATCATTTTCCTTTTAATAGATGCCATACACTTATGTATACTTTCCCGCCACTTCGCCGTCGGAGATTTCCTGGAGCAAGTCTCATTGTGCTCTTTCGGGATAAAAATTATATTTTCTTATTCTGGTACATCTCTATGCTAAAAACATATCAATCCGTTGCTCCAATGCAATTTTCAACGTGTGGGTCGCGACCCCTTGGGGTACTTTTTATCCCGGGAAAATATTTTTATCCTGGAAAAAGTTTTCCACGCGGGCGGAACCGCGAGCATCACCTAGTATATTTTAATCATCTTCTGTCATTATATAAGAAAAATAATACCATGATGTGGTTGGGTTTGGCAGTGTATACTTTTCTTGGACCTAAAAGACTAAATTTTAAAAGTAATTAAAATTAAATCCAAATTACTGTTTGGGAGACGTAGCTAGGTACCTATCTATAAATTATTTACTTTTTTTTGTATATCTTAGTATTTTTTGTCACAATGATTACTCCTATAACATATTATTATGAATGTAGATTTATATATATTTTTTGGTAAGTAGTAGATACTTTCAATAGTGAAACTACGCTCTTATATTTTATGATTATGTATTATATAATGTACAGTCAGCAGCATAAGTAGCTGAACAAATTCAAAATTTCAAATTGCCTACATACTTTTGTGTTCCTACTAAACTTTTTATTCTCTTCACAAAAATAAAATAAAGGAGAGTTACTTTACTTCAAATGAGGAAAAAAAATGTTTCAGTAAACTTAGCGCGTATATAGGGGATTTGAAATTTTGATTTTGTACAGATATTTATGCTGCTGACTGTACTTACTGTATATGTTATCTAATGGTACCTCTGATAAAAATAATAAAGCAGTAGAACCCGGTGTGTCTGTACCTTGAAAGAAAAACAATGAAAAAGTAAGGGGACGACTAAACAAGCGAATAAAACACAAATCACTGATTTTTAGAATTCTTTTCTGTCTGTTTTTCTGTTTGTTAGCGCACATCTCCGAAACTACTAAACGGATTTCTATGAAATTTGGTATGGAGATATTTTGGGACTATGGGAAGAGCATAGTCTATTTTTATCCTACAAAAACTCATTCTACTAAATATAAATAAATAATCGTCTATGGAGTATTGTGTAATGAGTATAATTTTGCTTTTTAATGGGGAAGCACAGCTTAGTAACAATCCTTCGGGGAATCCAACCCCAATTTTTGCTGTTTATCAAACTGAAAAATAGCTGGTCCCACAAGTTCTCACAGGAATGTCAATATTTTTTTCTTGTTTACGCTTTCAGCAGGTGGGTCCAAAAATCGATGAATTTGAATTTCATGATAGTTTCAGTGTGGAAAACAATTGATGAATAAAAATTATGTGATATTCAAATTCACGGGTCACTCAGAACATGAGCATTAAAATTCATATAGACTTTATCCTATAGGTGCAACCATAGAATAATAACGCCAAGAATGATAGTTTCATATCAAAAAACTGTCAAGTGTGAAGCATAAAACTCATTGATGTAGGCGTAGGCCACACGTATTGACGTTCTGCCACACGCACACAAGGGTGCAAATAATGTTGCTAGTGGTATCGGATGTTCCCCAAAACCTTAAGTCATTATTTAATTAGGATTATTTAATTATGGAATTATTATTATTGTTCACAGTAAGGGATTACTTTATCCTTAATTATAATGATAAAAATCTGAAATAAAAAATAATAAAATAAATCCCTTAGAATGACCAAAACAGTACCAAATTAAAAACAAATTACGTTGATGACGTGAATTAAACGGTTGAATGCGGTATTTACCTTTGCCTCCATTCTAGTTTTATGATGATGATATGAATGAATGCCTTTATTTATGTCAATAATGTCAAATGTATCTGGTTCTATTTTATTACGGTTCTTTTGCGAATCATAGTAAAAAAGGCAGCATCACCTTTTACCATTCAACCGTACAATTGACTTCATTTGAAGCTTAGTGCTTACGTCTACTGAAAAAAAGACGAAATTAAAAGTTAAAATTATAAATGATAACTTCATAATTTCTAAAAAAGAAAAGATACAGGTGTCCTTGTTTTAGAACTATTTTCATTTAAAATAATAATATAAGCTTGTTAAAATTTGAAATGTCAATTAAAATCAACTCAACAGAAAAATATTATTTTCATAATACTGGCAACACAATTCCAAAGCATGCAAAGGTACCAATTAAATAAGTTAATTTTAGAAATATATTAATTTTAGAATATGAAAATCAACATTTGGGGTATCAATTTTCTTTTTTTTTGGCAACATTTTGATATAATGGCGTCTATAAAATTTTTGAATTATTGTTTTTGCTTTAGCAATTATTTTATGTCAAAGTATTAGATTAATCGTAATAATTGCACGTGAAATGTTATGTTACAATGTTTCTTAAAATTATCCGAGATACTGTGACATCAGTTTATTGCACAAACCATCATTTTAAAATAAAATATCGAGAGCTGCTAGCGCTACGATTCGGCCTTGAGCACTGACGCGGGATGTTTGGTTACTAGGCTAAATAGCCTAGTTTTACTTGCCTCACTAAGCGTGTATGTTCACGGTTTCTATGTGTTATTATTCTAAGGGTGCAACTAAATTCTATAGGATGTATTTTATATCCGCCCAGATACCGACCACCGTACATAAGGTGTTACCCGCTATAGTGGCCCACGTAAGTGTGCCGCGTTCCGGTATCACCCTGTGTATATCCAGTTCAAACAGGCCGGCATAATTGTGTCGACTGGAGAGATAATCATCGCTCGTCAGTCGAGACTCTATTTGAACCTCATTCTGCTTACCATCAGGAGCAGTGGGGTCACTTTGCCGTGCAGAGTTAAAAAAACGTTTAGGTAACGTATATGTCGAAGAGGATTTCACAGGGGCCAATAAAACTTAGCGAATACTTCGCAATAGTCATAATTGACCTTTATTTCTTCAACTCATGATTTGTTTGCTGCTCATCACTTTGCCAGGACTAGCATTGTTACCACTAAGTTAGCATAGCGACACTTTGATATCTAGTTGAACACTGAACGACGACCTAACTAAGACTGAGCTCCTCAAATGGCGAGGCGCCTGATTTACATTCGCAACTGTCACCCCATCTAACAATTTGACATCTCTACTTATTTTGCACGATTACTACTTCAAAACTACCCGACGCTCCGACACACACACACACACACACATATATATTACTCATCATGACTCATAGTTCACCTGATATGAAGTTATCACAACCCACAGTCATACCACGCAAGTTGTCCATTCAAGTCACCCCATTCATATTTAGATTAATTAGTCTGGAGTGTAGGTCTACCATTTCCACTGCGCATTAATAGTAGAGACAATATCCCGCAGTTTCATAACCCGAGACTTACCTCTGGAGTTTTCTAAGTTACGTGTGTATCGTTTCTCAATTATCGTTCGCTATAACATCGTGAGGAAACCACATCTAAGAATGCTCCAGAAGAATTTTGAGGATTTGTGAAGTCTTTTAACCCGCAGACCAGCGTGGTGGAGCAAGAAAAACCCTCTCAGTAGCAGAGGAGGCACGTGCTCAGTAGTGGGCATTATATAATATAGAGCTGGTATTATAATATTTTAAACGTTACTAGGCAAGGCGAAAGGCCTACAGGTGGAGTAAGGCACTGACTGAGTGGTGGCCAAGATAGGGGAAGCGCAACATTGATTGTCCGGAGGCAAGATGGGTCGACGACATTGCGAGCTCGCGGGTCGAACCTGGATGCGACTGGCTCGAAACCAGTTAAGGTGGGATAGTATGGTACTATACCCAGCAGCGAGACACTACAGGCTGAGGATAATGATGATACGTTACTATGTGTATGTGGAGTGTGGACATTAGGGCTATTTATTTATTACAATACAGTACAATCTGTGGTACAATGTCCATATAATAATGAATGTATCAAACGAGTATTATAAACTCCAGCGAGTGCTGAATAAATGGCTGGCATCTAATGAGACCACTCCAATTTTACGCTACATGTAAAAAGTTGCGATAATTCAACACGCACCCTTTTGGCGGTTTCGGCCTTTTCCTTTGAAAAATTATACGTATATTAGCTCCATATTTTTTATTACTGCATACATGTTCTTGTTCTGTGGTTTTTAGGAATTGAGGAGATATTTTGCGAAGGTGTTACTTGTTTTACAGCTTGCTTTAAACAGGAAACCGTGAGGAAATCCACATACTGGAATTCGTTGTATGATTTTCGAAGGTATGTGAGGTTTAACAATCCACACAAGGCCAGCGTGAACTATCTAAACCTCCTCAAAGCAGGTTTGTGCCCCGCAATGAGACAGTAAACAGAGCTTATATTATTACATTGTATAACAGGCGTTGGACGATAGCGTAGTTGGGAATGGAACGGTCTGCCGAGACAATGTCCGGAGGTTCAAAACCCAAGGCACACACCTCTGACTTTTCGAAGTTACGTGTGTATTGTTTATCAATTATCGTTCGCTTTAACGGTGAAGGAAAACATCGTGAGGAAACCTACATACCTGAGAATTCTCGATAAGAATTTCGAGGGTATGTGAAGTCTGCCAATCCGCACTAGGCCAGCGTGGTGGACTAAGGCATAAACCCTCTCACTAGCAGAGGAGGCCCGTGCTCAGCAGTGGGCAGTATATAATATAGGGCTGGTATTATTATTATTTATAACAGGCGTTTGGGTTTTCTTTTTTTTTACCTGTCATAGTGATTTTCTAAAAACGATAGTCGATTGACCAAAACAATGACCAAAAGTTTTATGCCTTGCCACTCGACACAATTACGCCGGCCTGTCTTAATAAAGTCGACGAAAAATTAAAACAATTGTCCAATTAAATTGCTAATTTAAAATCTCTTTGTATTCCGACGTAGATAAAAATGTGTGTCCAGGAATTTAGAGGCTAGAGTTTTTGTTCTTGCTTAATAAGATTCCTAATATTATGTTTTAGTCCATTGTTCTGCATGAATATACAAAAGTTAATTCCGCAAGCCACGGTTTAAGTGCGTAGTACTTACGCTTACTATCAGCCCATCTACTACTATAATTAGTTGTAATTTTAATAAGATTAAATCGGTGGCGTAGTTTTTTTTTATTGCATTGAATGACGAGACGAGCATGCCGTTCGCCTGATGGTAAGTGATACGACCACCCATAAACAGTAGAAACACCATCCAGCACCTTGAGTTTCAAAGTACTGTGTGGCATTCCACTGCGCTCGTCATCCTGAGACATAAGATGATAAGTTACACTGGCTATAATGTCGCTCAAACTGAAACACAATAGTGCATGCACACTGCTGCTTGTTAGTAGTAATAGATATTGCGGTGGTACCCACTCAGACGGCCTCTTACACATGAGAGACCTACCACCAGTAATTGTATTGTGGTTAGTAGTTGTATTGTGATTGCACAACCGCGCTGTTTCAAGTTCGATTCCTGGGTCATGTATCGCCATATCGGGCACAGATTAATAGAAAATGATAATGAATAGAAAAACCCAATATCAGTTTACCCGACCAAGATATCTAATCCGAGACCGCAGCTTTGTATTCTTACCGTAATACAACTACGCCACCGAGGCAGTCCTATTATACATATACATTAATGATATATCTCACAAGCCTACTTCCCAAATTTATTGTATCAAATAAAAATGGCCGTGGTACAGTTCCTCTTTTGTTAGAAAATACCCGCCAAGTTTGATTTACACGTTTATGTTAACTTGGTTGGTGTTTGAGTTGTTTCGAGTTGGCTCCGGGATTATGGCCATAAAATAAATTATTCAATACCAGAGTAAGCGTCCGGGGATTATAGTGGCGAGAGTTTTCACTTCATAAAAATTTACTGGTAGGTCTCTCATTATGTAAGAGGCCGTCTGGGTGCGTACCACCGCAATGTCTATTTCTACCGTCAAGCAACAGTGTGCATGTACTGTTGTGTTTCGGTTTGAAGGACATTGTAGCCAGTATAACTACTGGACATAATGAGACTTAACATCTTATGTCTTAGGATGACGAGCGCAGTGGAATGCCACACAGTACTTTGTAACTCAAGGTTCTGGATGGTGTTGCTACTGTTTATGGGCGGTCGTATCGCTTACCATCAGGCGAACGGCATGCTCTTCTCGTCATTCAATGCCATAAAAAAAAAAGTAAAAAAAAATGCTATTTTATTATTCGATATACGATATGATAAAAATGTTTTTATACGCGAAGATCCAGGTAGGTGAAGCACCATCTTCTTCTTTTTTAGCCTTTGGGAGTCCACTGCTGAACATAGGCCTTCCCGAAAGGTTTTAAGAGCCAGTTTAACCGGTTCCTGATAAAGTTCTAGATAACCATCTGACATATAAGGCTATCCGACAAATAAATCTGACACATTACTAGCGACTTTTCTGCCAGATATTTCTATTCGAGACCTGTGAAACCAAAGGTTGTAGTTTATATGGCGGATAAGTTCTGAATAAGCTTTCAGGAACTTTATCAGAATGTGTTGTAATCGCCCATAATTTTAAAATAATAATCTTACTAATATAATAATTAAGACAGTTTTTAAAGATCTTTGGCTAAAAAGTTAACGCAGAAACTCAAAGATAAAGACCATCATTATAAAACGACGCATGCAGACATAGCCCGGGGAAATTACTAGTCAAACATGAAGTGGTACAAAAACGTAAGCACGTACATTTATCACGTAAAGAAAGAAAGAAATAATTTATTTGGTTTTGGTACAATAACAAAAACTTATAACTAATAAAGAAAAAGTAACAAAGAAAAAACTAAATTAAAAACTAAAAGACTAGAAAACGAAACGAACCAAAACCAAAATGGATTCAGCTCAGCTTTATGCTACAGCGTAAACTAAAGCGCTGATTTTCAGCTGAACCCAATAGGTACAGATTCCATACGTAACTCCTACTGGTGTGAATAAATCACACAATCACTGTTTGACTCGTTAATTAAGTGTGTAATAACTGGACGACAGCTCCATTCGCAATTAGGGTGACCATCACTGAAATTGCCGCCGGACATAGCGAAAATCTAAGAGATTTGTGTGTTGACTGTTGACGGTGAATGATGGTCTTCCTAAATACTTTTAAATACTGTATTGAACATAAAAAAATATTATAATAATTTTAATTTAGAAATAAAAAATGTGTTACACACGTGCCAAACCATATTTGGATCTTTAAGATTTAACTAGTCATTAGCCTATCATTTTTTAAATATATTAATAATTCTATAAGCATTTATTACCGTAAATCCAATGCATTTAATTCTCTCATAATCTTAACCATACCATACCATACCATAATCTTAAGTAAATAAATAATTTAAATCTTCCTGGATGCTACTAGAATCTAGTAACTAGACAAATCCTTAAAAAGTCGGAAATATGGCCGCCCTATGCGCACCGCCGTACTTTAATATTTGTCAACAATGAGTTATGTGCTGTGAATTATATTAACATTTCTCGTTTTTATTGCGTTTTGTATTTTATACAAGATTTTTAAAACAGACGTGCCGATTTTGTACCATAATGACATCAACATGAATGACCCTGTAATCTTAGTAAATAAACCCTCTTAGTAGTAGAGGAGGCCCGTGCTCAGCAGTGGGCAAAATATAATATAGGGCTGGTATTATTATATTATTATATTAACCCACTGTTCGGCACAAGCCTCTATTACTAGGAGGGTAAGGTCCACCACGCCCTAGTCCGGGTTGGCAGACTTCACTTATCTTCGAAATTCTTATAAAGAATTCATAGTTTATACAATAAATTACCTAGATTACACAAAAAAAATGTTTAGGTACTAATATTTGACTATCTGTTGTGAACGGCAAAACAAGCCACAAGACTTTTCAGAGGGGTAATTTTACGCGGGAATTTTCTCGCGAATAAGTTTGGCACACATGGTAGAGTCAAATAATTGTGTGCAGTCAGCAGCATAAATATCTGTACAAAATCAAAATTTCAAATCGCCTTTATACGCGTTAAATTAAACTGAAACATTTTTTTCTTCGTTTGAAGTAAAGTAAATCTCTTTTATTTTATTTTTGTGAAGAGAAAAAAAGATTAGCAAGAACACAAAAGTGTGTAGGCAATTTGAAGTTTTGAATTTGTTCATTTACTTATGCTGCTGACTGTACTCCATTAATCGGTATCTTTTCTTAAACACTTAAACCCCAATGGTACGTGTGGATGGCTACTCCACCCAAATAAAAATAATGTTAAGCCATTACTTGCCGCGGAAGTTAACTTTTTTTTTTTTTTTTTTTTTAATCTTATTTTAAGGAGCTTTGTCGAATATTACGACCAAGTCGCTCCATACGTCCACTTAAATATATATCTACAGACTAAACATTCATCATAGTACACTTAAAATATTTTTTTAACAAAACCCTAGCCCCTTCTGACATAGGAGCCGACAACATACTATTAAAATCCCCTATATGACTAACTAAAATATGAGGTCCACTCCGTACACACTCCGACAAAATATGGTGTACATCTTCCTTCACTCCACAGTCAGAGCAGTTTGGTGAGTCTGACGCCCCCACAAGATATTTAAACATATTTGTCGGAATGTGCCCGGAGCGGAGTCTCATCACTGCCACTAGCTCCCGTCTGCTTAAAACACAATCAGTAATCCTTGGAGATTGTAACGGTTCAGGTTGTATCGTGCGGTACCAAATGCCTTTTTCTTGGGAACGTTTATCAAAGAACTCCTTCCACACCTGACTACAGTGACGCTTTACTTGTAATAACAAATCGGTATAATGAGGTGCCGGACTTAAAGGTATACCCTCCGTGCCCGCCTCCTTAGCCAATAAGTCTGCAGTGTCATTTCCAAAAAGATGTATGTGAGAAGGAACCCATTGCATCTTAATAGTCTTATTTTTGGGTCTCATCGAAATAATTAGGCCTAAAATCTTATAGGCCAAAGAAGCACCACGAATGGTAGTCGTACACCGAGCCAAATGTTGTAAAGAGCTCTTTGAGTCTGTGAAGATCACAATATTATCATCTAAAATTGATTCTGCGTAACAACAGGCTTCGAAAATAGCAACTAGCTCGGCTGACATTATAGAAATTTCTGACCCAATCTTAAAACGTACCCTGGTATTTGTTTGCGGGTCAAAGAAAGACGCTCCTATATCCGTTTGAACTATCGATCCATCCGTAAAAATCTTATAATAATTAGAATATCTCTCGTTAATACACTGAAGGGAGGTTTGATTTAAATACTCAGTACTGTACTGATTTTTAGCTAGTTCAATTCCGTCTACATGAGAAATGATACAGTCAGAGATATCAATGTAACTAACCCAATATTTCAAAGCAAACATATCTAATAAAACACTGCAGTTAATGCGAACATTCCTAAAAAGCTTGTGTAATACCCATAATAATGGTTCCTTTTTCCTATTCCAAGCATGACCCTCGCGACATCCGTCCTCTACTGAAGATAAGATATTATGATTAAATTGTAAAGATTTGCACTTAAACAAATATTTTCCCCCTAAATAACGTCTTCTAATAGTGAGGGGCTGAAGGCATAGCTCACTCTCCATCACGTGTATTGGTGTTGTTTTCAAAAAGCTTCCAATGATTCGCATGGCTGCATTTTGAATTTTATCCAATTTACTTGTATGACACTGTGCACTATCATCAAATAAAAAACTTGCATAATCTAATCTACTCCGAACTATAGCCATGTAGATATATCTAAGATGCTTGGGATGAACTCCCCAACCTGAACCTGCTAAAATTTTTAAGAGATTTAAGTACTTAGACGCTTTTTCAGAAATTTCTTTAATGTGTTTGGACCATCTCAAAGAACAATCCAGCCATACTCCCAAATATTTAACGTACGGGGATAACTGAACATCAAAACCATCGACGTTAAGTTGAAAAGAATATTTTTTATACCCCTTTTGAAAGATACACACCTTGCTTTTAGACGGAGAAATATCCAGACCTAAAACATGCAATAAATATACAAAGTTGTTTAAGGCCGTCTGCAATTTTGTCACAGAGTCGGAAACATATTGGTTTGTGGTGTATAGTACAAAATCATCAGCATACTGTGAGACATTCACGATATTAATTTGTTTGCTAATATTCATCGTTACAACATTAAAAAGTAATGGAGACAAAGGATCCCCCTGGGCTAATCCTCGACCGGTGCTTCTCGTAATAAACGAGAAATTAATATTTATCTTCAAATATCTTTCCTTTAAAAATTCCCATAAATATCTACATAATTTTTGTCCCACCCCAGACCGATCTAAAATAGCCATTGTAGTCAAGACATCCACATTGTTATATGCATTATCAATGTCTATAAAGCAAGCCACAGTAGCGTTCTTTCTACAAAAACCTTTCTGAATATCTGTAACAAGTTGACTCAAATTATCCAAGCAAGACCTACACTTACGAAAACCAACAGTTTTATCAGAAAAAAGTCCATTACTTTCATAAAACCACTCTAAACGTTTCTGTAAAATGGAATGGAATACCTTACAGATACAGGATATCATAGATATAGGTCTAAGTGATGATAATGATCTGGGATCTCTACCCGGTTTGGGAATAGGAATTACATTAATATTTCGCCATTGCTTTGGAACAAAACCACTATGTAAAAACCTATTATATAATTCCGCCAGAACTCGTTTGCCATTGTTTGGCAAGTTTTTGAGCATGGAATAAGAAATATCGTCGAACCCTGGCGCCGTATCCCTAAGCTTTATGGATTTCTCCATTTCACAAATTGTGATAATTTGTTCAAGTTCTTGGTTAATAGAATAAAACTTTGGCTCAGGAGGAGATACAAAATCTGGAGACAATGAATGTAAGAGAGCCGAAGCTCTATCTTCTTCAATGTATTGCCGTGGAGCTTTATGCCCTTTCAACCATCTCATACGTTGCCATACCTCGCTCGCATTACATGATTCATGGAGACTAGAACAAAACTTTTGCCATGATTCTGATTGTACCTTCCGAAGCAACCTTTGGAAATCATGAATCTTATTTTGTAAAATATCAAAATTTTCCGGGGTAGGATTACGCCTGAGATTTTTTAATGCTAATCTACGAAGCGCAACAGATTTAGATAGTTCAGAATTCCAATATGGTTTCGGACGAAAGTTACTTGCCGGGTTGAGGCAATTTTTAATAATTGGAATAAACAAATTTGCTGCATCATCTAAACGTTTTAAAAAAACACTATAGGCATCCTGAAGGTTATGAGGAAATATAAAATTGCTAAAAACTTTATCTAAATAAGCTCTATAAGATAACCAATTAGCCTTTTTGAAATTTCTTCTCCTAATATAATTTGTACCTGCTTCCAACTGAGTTGTAATTTTAATTATCTGATGATCACTCCCAATTGATTCTTTTGTAACGGACCATTTAAATTTAAACGAAATATCTAATGACGCAAAAGAAATATCTGGAGATGATAACCGTAACATACTATCTCTCCATTGAAAGCGCGTTGGTTCACCGCTGTTGAGATAGGCAAATTCGTTATCTAAAAAAGCATTGAAAATTTGCGAACCTCTACTCTCCGTTTTGTAAGACCAACAGGAGTGGTGACCGTTAAAATCTCCAAGGATCAGTGTTTTATGATTGACAAGAGTAAACAAAGAATGCCAATCATTCTGACTGGTAGAAACATTAGAAGGACAATAAACAGAAATAATATTCTCCAGATGGGAGCAGTTAAAAACTTTAACATGCACAAATTCAATTTCATCATTAAAGCTGGGTGAAATACACATTTGAGCCTGAATAGATTTGTGGGTAAGAATAGCGACACCGCCATGTTCATCATCTCTATCTTTTCGAAATACATTATAGTCTTTTAAAGCAATATCACATTCAGGATCAAGCCAAGTTTCACTCAACGCAACAATATGAATTTTATCTAAAAGTAACAAATTTTCAAAAGCTCTCAACTTTGGCTTTATACTACGTGCATTCCACTGAAAAATATTTAAATCGATAAATTTTTTAGAAAACCTATCCATTGACCGTTGTAAACAAATTTTTTAACAATGAAAAATCCATTATCTTCCTGCGTACAAAAGATATAAACCAATCCATAATGATTTCAAACGCTGCTTTGATTTTTTCTTCGAAACTATGAGATTTTGCAAATATAAGCTCTCTTAAGCGCTGCAATAAATCTTCGGATGATTGTATTTTTTCCCCACGTCCGTCATTAAGTGAATCACCTTGTATATCTTGGTTACCTTGATTTTGTGAAGACATTTCCTGTGGCGTGACTTCGGACTCCGTCGACATATCAAGCATCGCGACCACAGAATTCGAAAGATGAAAAGGAACTTTCTTTCTTTTGTTTTTAGGCTTTCGTGGCTTACTCGTAGAAGCTTCTTGTGATAACTGAAGAGATTGACTGTACGTACGAATATTAGCAGCAGGAATTGAAGTCTCAGATCTTGGAGCACATAAGGAAGAGCGAGGGGTTACCGGGGTGCTTGCAGCCTGCTGTACTGTCGGGTTACTGTCAACAACACTCAAAACATCTTCAGCCGGTAAAGATAAAATAAACTTATCAAGCGCGGCTTGATAGCTACATCCATAATCAGACATCAATTGTCTTATCCGCTTCTCCTTCAAGTATATCGGACAGATTTTGGACAAAGCCATGTGTTTACCAGAGCAATTAGCACATTTAAATCTGATTGTATCACAATTTGGATGTCTATCGCTACACTTAGGACAGATTTCTCTATTCGCTGGGCATAATTTTACAGTGTGGCCATAACGCCAACATCGCGAGCACTGAGTAACAGGAAATACATACGGTTCTACTTTGATCCTTAACTCATATAAATAGACATATTCCGGTAGTGTAGGGCCATCAAATCCAAATCTAAAAGATGAACTTGGAGTCCAACCATCTGAACTTCTACGATTGAGACGCTTTACTGAAATGATTTTGCATTCTGAGGATATCTGCTGTAATAATTCATCTTCAGAAATATCTAGATCAATATCTCTAATTAAGCCGTAAGACACACCTACTTCAGAAGTCTTCTGTCTCTTCCAATACATTTGCGAAAATGCTTCATTATGTATAAATTTTTCAGCACAGTTTGGAGACTCAAAGTTTAGAAGTAATTTATATGGATTAACATATTTTACCTTTAATACACCGGAAATGCCATTTTCTTTTAAAATCTTCGCTAGGGCAAATTGCCTCGGAAACAAATTTTTGCATGTTACTGAAACCTGGTTAGGCACGGAAACATATCGTTGCTGTTCAATGGATGACACACTATTATTTCTTTTCTTGGATTTTCGTGCTACTTCAATCCATATTTCTTCCTCGCCTTCTTCACGACTTCTTTTATGCTGGCCGCTAGACATGGTCATGAAATCGACCAAAAAATCGTTAAATAAAATTTATTAATAATTAAATAAATTTTCTCAAATGACATCCATGACGTGCGTCAATAGTATAGAAGTTAACTAAAACATAATATTTTGTGGATGCGGCAAAGACTGTGCACAGTACTCATGCATACTACATAAGATCACGGTTTTACCATTTTAAGGGTAAGTAAGAGGTGTGCCGACCCTATTTCGCCAGCTATGTTTTTTTTGTAGGCGATCCTGCAGTCAACACCGGGGGAAACCTGCGAATGGGATACTGGAGTCCCCCGGCTTAACGACTGCAGGGGCCTGGGAGGGGAGTGGAGGAGGAATATGGAAGGGAAGGTGGGGGGAAGGGAGGAAGGTTCCCAGGATGGGCGGAAAGAGAGGGTGCCAGGAAATGTTCGCGGGCCCTTTTAGGCCTCAATGTGATTTGCAACCAAGAGGTATAGGTACACACACACTGACTGTGTGCCTCGGCCCACGACTAATGTCCCCCCGCGCATGGACGTACATTGGGTGTGAAGACCCAGCGCACAAGAATTGCCTCGGGGGGCCGCCAGCTATGTTAGGTCCCATGTTATAAGGGGCATGTAAATTACTCGACAGAAAATATCAAACATCTAGAAAGAGACAACTGGTTAGACGCGGCTTTGTAGAGCGTCGTCTCAGTCACTCACACCTGTGTGACGTTTTGTTGCTGACTTCAGAATCGCTCTCTATGTCTATGGATTGATGTGTAATATTTACGCTGAGTACTGTAACACAAAACACTTATTTCAGAGATATTGCAGAAAGGATTGTTTTAATTTAAACGACCAGCGCCCCCCTATTTGCCCATATAACAAATTAAGCTTTGAGGTCAATGAGCCGTCTAATCACAAAGATTTTATTTTTTTAAATTCACAGTTGCGCCTATAGCGGAGGTGCTTACCCAACCTTGATAAATATTTTATACATCGGTGTATCGAAGTACTTTCTCTACGTGAATGGATCTTACATTCTCCTAACATAAATAGTGTCGGTCAGCTATACTATACCTACTGTCCATGTAATGTTACACCTGTTATAACAAAATCCTTGATTGGAATGGAGTCTGCAATATGCTATTCTAAATCTTTTCGCCTATTTATTACTAGTGTTCGTACCAGTGGTCGAAATACGACCGTCGAATTTAATACTGCCTCGGTGGCGTAGTTGTATTACGGTACGACTGCAAGGCTGAGGTCTCAGGTTCGATACCCGGGTCGGGCAAAGTGATATTGGATTTTTCTATTCAGTATCAGCCCGGAGTCTGGAATTTGTGCCCGGTATGGCGATAGGCTCGCCCCCTATCACATCATGGGACGGAATACGCTTGGCGAAAAGTGGGTGCACTAGTTGCGCCTCTGCCTACCCCTTCGGGGATAAAAGGCGTGAGCATGCATGCGTGCGAATTTAATATATTTGAAGCAGATGTTATACATAAGTTTTATTTTTCTGTAATATAAACTTAATTATACCATATATCACATTACTCCGTGCACGCAATGTGCTTAATAAGGCGTACAAAGTGCTTGCTTCACGAGTTAATATAGTCTATTTTTTATACACTTTCATTTGATGTGGTGCTTTAACTTTTTTTGGTATGAATTTAAATTATTGTTTGTCCTCATTCGGCATAAATCAATCCTGAGAAAAAAAATATATTATACTGAAACAGAAAACACAAATAAACTTCTTTGAGTAATGTATCTGTGTTTTACCAAAGCGGCTACTGGCCATCGTTTCATCTGAATTCGACAAACTTTTCCAAATTTAAAATTGAAAATTAATATCGTCTTTCCTATACTGTTATTCTTGCGCCGTATTTCTAGGAATTGATAAACACTCATATAGCGCAAATATTTAGGAGAGATACCTTACGATGATAAATTATTTAAATGTAAAGATGACTTTCATTTTTGAAATAGTGTTAATTTTTACTTTTACTTTATTTATCATACTGAGTATCCTATATGGAGTGTACAGTTATTTATTTTCCCTTATAAATAAAAAAATATCGCAAAGTTTGCCTGATTGCAAGTGTATAAGTCAATGGGCCGAAACAGAAGCAATGTGAAAATAAATAATCACCTTCCTTTGTTTTTATGGCTCATTACATCAAAGTTCTTCATGAAATAAATTGTTCTACTAGATTTTGCATGCAGCACCTACGGCGGGGAAGGAAATGACCATTATCAGGGATGTAAAGTAGCGTCAATCCAGAACTTGGTCTCTTATGCTAAATTTCATTTAAGTTTATCACAGTTTCTTTTATAACTTCTAACAAATAACCAAACAGCTTTTTTTTTTTTGTAGTTATACTTCTTTTGGTGCGTTAGGGAAAAATGATGAGAGTAAATTTTTACGATGCGCGCGCACACCGTCACGAAAAACCGATTCCCTGAAGTTAGCTATAGTCAACATTTTAGTTTTGAATTTTGAACGTAGAGTAAGGCGAAATATATTGAAGTTATATATCTTTTGGCGCGTTATTTAAAAAGATTTTTATCTTGTTACGCCAAAGAAGTATAACTTCTAACGCATGTACATAAGTACACACACACTTATTTTCTATTACAGACGAATTTGTTATTTGAAATATCAAAGTAGAAAAAAGAATAAGCACCATAAAGTTAATTCTATAAACGATAACCAAAATTGACTAAACTGATTTAAATGAAACAAAAATAACATAAAACAAGTTTATTTAAGTCAAACGTCCTCTCCTTGAATTGACAAATATTTAAGGAGTAGATTCCATCCACCCTACAATGGAACGAACAAATACAGCGGGAAATAATTTTATTTTCATAACTTCCTTAACGTCGGGGCCTCGGTAAGGGCTTATATAGAAGAATCGAACGCTAAGGAATTGTTCGTGTATAGTTTCATAGTTGGATTTTTTCCCTCCCAATACGGATTGTCGAGTTGATGCGTTTGTTTATCACACATACTTACGCCTTTTATCCCCGAAGGGGTAGGCAGAGGCGCAACTAGTGCACCCACTTTTCGCCGTGCGTATTTCGTCCCATGATGTGACAAGAGGCGAACCTATCGCCATATCGGGCACTAATTCCAGACTCCGGGCTGATACTAAATTTAAAAAATCCCAATATCACTTTGCCCGACCCGGGAATCCAACCCAAAACCTCAGCATAGCAAGTAATACAACTACGCCATCGAGGCAGTCACATTTTTACATTAAATTCAACACTAATGAATTTTCAAATATTCACTACAAGTAAATAAAACATACCTGTACTCACTTGAGGATGAAATCTATAGGACGTATAAACGAAACGGTTATATTAAATACAAAATCGAATTGTTTTAGTCAAACGGCACCATGCATGCCTCATTCGGAATGCGTGGACAGCCAATTGGGTTCTATCCTAAGCTCCCGTCCCTCGTAAAAAATCGAAGAAATTCCCTTTAATGCACGGGCTTTCTGCAAACGTTTAACCTTTTTTCTCTGAATTCATATTATTCCATGGACGTCCGAATAATTGATTTGGAACTTGGGTCTTAAATCTTTGTTTTGGATATGATTCAATTGGGTGGTGTTTTGAGAAACTAAACTCTTTGATTTTAGTATTAAGTACCTATATAATATTTAGAAATGTGTTTCATTAACTAGATATAGAGTTGACTGAGTTAATTAAGTACATGTTTTATAGCAATCTTAGGACGTCTGTTGATCCTGGTAGCAAGCAACTACCGTCGATTCTGGTCATTGGAAATCTTGGAGGACAACCATACTACAGCCCGCGGTGTGGAAAGTAAGGACGGTAAGGACGCATTCATTGACAAGATTTATACCAATTTACACTCCTGTGTTGGCTCTTTGAATGTCCGCAATGCAATGCAATCAGCCCTGTATTATATACTGCCCACTGCTGAGCACGGGCCTCCTCTACTACTAAAAGGCGTTAGGTCTCCTTTAATGTCTACCTAGTCTTATCCCTCAACAAAGTAGCTGCAACAGACTTTTTGCCGCCACAGCAGCATTCATGTTACAATAATTAAATGACCTTAATTTTTAGTTACAACCGGCCACCTGTTTGACCTCAACTCCAGAGGTTCTAATTCCGGGCAAATTATGATATAATCCTGCAAGTTGACCCAAATCGAACCCAAGACCGCACAGTCCCTACGATTGCTGCCAAGACGAAGGAAATAACACTTGCCTAATACTATTTTATGACAATTGTCGAAACTTTAACACAAATTGGGTACATCAAAACCATTAGTTAACTCATTGTGAATGACATAAGAACTTGTGATCTCCATCCGAATCCTGTCTGTTACCGCGTCGACAACTGGAGCGAACATTCGCTGGTATGAAACTTTCTACAAATTAGCTGAATTGAGTCGACAGTTCAACGCGCGTGCGTTCATTTGACATCAACTAGTATCTAGGATTACTAGACATGCAATATGTGTCGAATGGTTTTACAAATGTGTTTAAAGATCAGGGACTCGTTTCGACTTTTATGCATTTTATATTAATATTTCATACTAGTATGATGCCTCTCTCAAAGGGGTAGTGTAAGATGTACCATGTAACACACCCGCATTTAGTTCGTGTTGTTAGGTTTTCATGTAATAGGAGCATACATACCGGACACTTTTTATGCAATGCAATGCAACCAGTCCTGTATTATATACTGACCACTGCTGAGCACGGGCCTCCTCTACTACTGAGAGGGGTTAGGCCTTAGTCCACCACACAGGCCTAGTGCGGATTGAGAGACTTCACATACCCTCGAGATTCTTATGGAGAATTCTCAGGTATGTAGGTTTCCTCACGATGTTTTCCTTCACCGTTAAAACGAACGATAATTGATAAATAATACACCTTTTTATATCAGTATTCATTGAAAATCTTACTCCTTACTCTTACTTTAATATTATAAGTGCGTATGTTCGTGACAATATCTGAATGTTTGGTAGTGAACACAGAAACCGCTGAACGGATTTGGATGACATTTACATACGGATAGACTATGTCCTGGATTACATATGAGCTACTTTTTTATTCCGATTATTTGCTCTCGTGAAAATTATTTGAATTCTTTATCTGGTTTTTTAAATATTATGTTGGGGAAAAGATTTTTTCAAATTTCATATGAAAACTCAAGACTTCTTTTTTCGAAGTTTATTTAAATTTAATTACAGTATATATGTATGTGCCATTTTGTTCGATGCCTTTCTGCCATCTTGTAGGTAGCGCCATGATCCCGTTGCTGTAGAAATTTTGGGACTTCTGATTAAAAAAACGCGACAAGTAGTTTTGGTAGTCCTCTCTTGATGTTTACCTAACACTGCCTAAAGAATTTTGAAGAGACCGAAACAGGTGGAAATCTGAAGGTGCAAGGTCAGGGGTATATGGTGAATGCATTAAAACCTCCCAGCCAAACTCTCTTAATTTTTGCTGAGTGGCTAAAGATGTGTGTGGTCTAGCGTTATCGTAATGATAGACCACACCCTTTCTGTTGATCAATTCCGGCCGCTTTCTCTCAACTTTGCTTGCTTTAATCTCATTAGTTGTTGACAGTAGAGATCCGAATCAATGGTTCTACCTGGCGATAAAAGCTCATAATGAACAATGCCCTTCCAATACACACAGCATCACCTTATTGCGAGTTAACCCAGTTTTTGCCACAATCTGTGAAGCCTGACCGCCCTTTGACTACGACTTATTTCGTACGTTCTTGTCGTATGTACGTGATCCACTTTTAATCACCAGTTATCAATCTCTACAAAAACAGTTCGGTTTCATTACGTCTCAATAAAAAATCGCCAATGAATACGCGGTTCATTAGGTATTTTTTCAGTAAGCTCGTGTGGCACTCAAATATCGAGCATTTTTTACCCAGCTTTATTCAAATGGGTCAAACTGTTTTGTGGTCAATTCTCTTCCATCACTGCTCAGATACATAAAATATCGATTACTCCAGAATAGAGCCAGCTGATAATAAAATTAACCGGGATGCAGTTCCTGCAGGTGCAAATAAGAATCCGGGTAAGTTCGAGTGCTAGTTGAGTAGATTGAAATAGTTCTGAACAAGAACATTCATTCGTTTTTGTAATCCCCCTTATTCTGTATGACAGGGTTAACTCATACCGCGGTCGTGTTACGTTAAGTTCGTTTAATTAGTGTTAAATGGTATTCTGAACGCCACACAGTACTTTGTAAGACAAGTTGCTGGATGGTGTTGCTACTGTTTATGGGTGGTCGTATCGCTTACCATCAGGCGAACGGCATGCTCGTCTCGTCATTCTATGCTATAAAAAAAAAAATCATTGTGATAAACGCGATGAGTTACGTACTTGTTACGCACAGTGAAAATAACGTGTGTCATAGAGAATAAGGGGGCAGTCTTTGTGATGCAATTAGTGGTACATAAATAGCGGGTTGAGGGCGTCTATAATTAGAAATTAAACAAGCTAAACGGGAGCTATACAAATGTACTAAAATATTCATATTATTGAAAATATTATGTTCATTAGTATGAATATTTTAGTTCAAGATGAATATTCAGTGAACGTAATAAGTTATTTAGTGTATAACTCTGAAATAATATCTATACTTTAATATATAAAGCTGAAGAGTTTGTTTGTTTGTTTGTTTGTTTGAACGCGCTAATCTCACTAACTACTGGACCGATTTTGAAAATTCTTTCACTAATAGGAAGCTACATTACTCCTGAGTGCTATAGGCTACTTTTTATCCCGGAAAAATATCTGTAATGTAATATTCAAAATATTTGATACGCTTTCAAATTATGCATATTCTTGTATAAAAGAATCAGTGGTATAAAAATGACTGCCTCGGTGGCGTAGTTGTATCACGATACGACTGCAATGCTGAGGTCTCGGGTTCGAGCCCCGGGTCGGGCAAACTGATATTGGGTTTTTCTATTCAGTATCAGCCCGAAGTCTGGAATTTGTGCCCGATATGGTTATAGGCTCCCTCCCTATCACATCATGGGACGGAATACGCACGGCGAAAAGTGGGTGCACTAGTTGCGCCTCTGCCTACCCCTTCGAGAATAAAAGGCGTGAGTGTGAGTGTGTGTATGTGGTAAAAAAAAAATTACTACATTTTAAAACGACGTAGGTGATTAAAATTCATGCTGAAATTTTAAACACTATAGTTTAAAATTAAACAAATCGTGAAAAAACATTTAAGTAGTGTTGTTTCAATGTCAAACATTCGCCTTAACATAAAAAATCATTATTGTATTTCAAACATTTGAGTATCAGCTCTTAAATGAAATTGGTATTTTTTTTTATCTTAGACACATTATCTTCATACTACGGTAAATAGAATGTTATACATTTTTTAATCTTATGTTATTCTTATTAAATACTAATACCTATTGTATTAAAAGCAGTGATGATGCTTACTATGTGCCATAGACGTCAGCTATAGCAGTTAGCAGTTTTTCCTTTGCCTTGTATTTAGAATTTAACTGAGCCAAAATATGTTCAATACACAATCACAATACTTCCCGTTATTTTGCTAAAATTTACTAGTCATGTTATTATAAGAAGACGCAAAAACATTGCCAATGCTCTACGATGCCCCAATGCGCCGGAAAGCGTGGCCGAATTTAAACTTTATGGTAGATTCATGACGATTCAAAAGAGCTTGTGAAAGACTATTTGAATAAAGAAAATTTTGAGGTTGAGTATAGTTAATCTAACAACCGTGAGGAGGCGCCATTGGCGCGATTCTGATCGGTCCGATACTGTAATCTCTAGACTCTAGTCACATAGTGTTGTACCGAAAGCGCTGTTCTTTTTATCAACTAAATTGCAAGATAATTTTTGTATATATAATATATATTGGGATTTTTATTATAATACAGGCAAGCAATTAACCAATTGAGTTATCTGATGTTTAATGGGCGCCGCCTATCTTAGACCATCTACATAGATAGGATGTGCCACGTGCTCATTACCGCGAAGAAAAAAATCTGTCACTTTCAATGCAACAAGGTACCACATAGAAAGTGCAATACACACTATACTGTTTTGTGTAATTATGAACGCTCACATAATTAAATCTTAAAAAATTGTCTGTTTTGTGCAATGCAATCAGCCCTGTATCATATACTGCCCACTGCTGAGCACGGGCCTCCTCTACTCCTGAGAGGGTTTAGGCTAAGGCCTAAACCCTCTCAGTGGACTAAGGTCCACCACGCTGGCCTAGTGCGGGTTGGCAGTCTTCACATACCCTCGTAATTCTTATGCAAATTTTCAGGTATGTAGGTTTCCTCATGATGTTTCCTTCACCGTTAAAGCGAACGATAATTGCTAAATAATACACACGTAACTTAGAAAAGTCAGAGGTGTGTGCCTTGGGTTTTGAACCTCCGGACATTGTCTCGGCAGACCGTTCCATTCAAAACAAGGCTATCGTCCACTTTTAAAATTGTATTTTTTTTTATAAATGTGTGCATGAGGATTTGCTTTTTCGCGCGTCTTTAATGTAATGTCTTTAGCTTTTATACGTCGAAAATGTAATTATTAAAAAAAAACGTAGAAATATAAATTACGATTAAAAATATCAAAGGATACAAACATATAAATCAACATATTTCTTTATTTCATCCTAATGACTTTTTGATTCTGAGATTCCATTCGGAAATTTTAATGAAAAACAGTTCGGGTATTCGTCTGTTCGACATTTTTCTTTAGAATTGTTTGGTAGAATTTATTCTAAATTAAACAGCGGCTGGATATTATAATTACTAGATGAAAATAAAACAGTATTTATATTTTGGAGGACAAATTGCTGAAATAATAACTGAAACAAGCTTGTAAAGCTTCAGAATTTTGATACCTGTAGTATATAAATAATTGATTATTTTGCAGGCTGCTATTAGTACTAATAATTTTTTTGAAAACATCAAGTTACATAATTATTGTCTTAACTACACAGGTAAATCTCGTGACAAGCTTTTATCTCTACATAGTATAGGGAGCGTGCACGAACTATAGGGGGCAGCACGAAATCGACACAAGAGCCACATGTGGATAAAAAAAGAAACTTTTTATAACAATAATTTGTTATGTATATTGTCTATTTCTACCGCCAAGCAACAGTGTGCATGCACTGTTGTGTTTCGGTTTGAAGGACATTGTAGCCAGTATAACTACTGGACATAATGAGACTTAACATCTTATGTCTCAGGATGACGAGCGCAGTGGTATGCCACACGGTACTTGGTAAGTCAAGGTGCTAGATGGTGTTGCTACTGTTTATGGGTGGTCGTATCGCTTACCATCAGGCGAACGGCATGCTCGTCTCGTCATTCAATGCAATAAAAAATAAATAAAAAAAAAAACCTTTCAATGAACCTTAGGGGTTGAATTTCGCACAATCCCGTCTTAGTGAGCACCTACGTCGTAAAAGGAAACCCCATGCAAAATTTGAGATTCATAGAATTTGTAGTTTCGTGATGAGTGAGTGAGTGACCTTTCGCTTTTATATTATACTAGCATTGAAAGTTTTCCGGGATAAAAAGTAGCCTATAGTACTCAGGAGTAATGAAGCTTTCTATTAGTGAATGAATTTTCAAAATCAGTCCAGTAGTTCCTGAGATTAGTGCGTTCAAACAAACAAACTCTTCAGCTTTATATATTAAAGTATAGATATAGATAAGGAAATATAAGTAAAAGGACCTACCAGATGACTAAAACAAGGAAATTCATGTCTTCAGTCAATATACCTCTAAGAATTTATTATCGAAGACTCTGTACCACAAGGAATACTTACCTACTCCTAAAAAACTATTAGGTAGGTATTTATCAAAGAACCTGATATGCGTAAATTAATTCTCCTCCTTAAAATGGCCTTCATCCATTTTGTTTTTAATTTTATTTTTTCATATTGCAAGCTATAAATTTAACAATAAAATGCGAAAACTCAAAGCAAGGCAAGCAAACTTTGTACGTTAGGCTCGTTCAAACTAACTTCTTTTATTGTTCTTGTGTAATTTAGAAATGTACTTAGTAATTCCAATTTTGTTCATTGTTATACTTTGAAAACCTAAAAACTTCCTTACTTCATTTTGTTCTTTGGAAGTGTAAATAGATATTTTAATAGCAATAATCGAAATACCTAATTACTCTTATTAAAATTTACACATATAGCTTTCTACCAGCAGCTACGCCCGGGAAGATGAACGTCTTTTAAGTTTTTTAGAAAGTTTTAAAATAAATTGCAAACATCTGAAAATGACACACACACTCACGCCCTTTATCCCTGGAGGGATAGGCAGAAGCGCAACTAGTGCATCCACTTTTCGCCGTGCGTATTCCGTCTCATGATTTGATGGGGGCGAGCCTATCGCCATTTCGGGTACAAATTCCAGACTCCGACCCGGCGATTGAACCCGAGACCTCAGCATTGCAGTTGTACCGTAATACAACTACGCCACCAAGGCAGTTATCCTAAGATGACGTTAACTTTATTTCAATATCCGATTTTAATGAAATAAAGCCTATATTCTGTATCTATTTATTTATTTCTAAAAATCAATACATGCTTACAGTGAAAGTAAACCTAACCTAGGCTTATGAGGTAAAAGGCGGCGATAGCCTAGTTGGGAGTAGAACGGACTGCCGAGACGAATGTCCGCAGGTTCCAAACCCAAGGGCACGCACCTATGTCTTATCTAAAAAGTTATTCGTGTATTCTTTGTGAATTATCGCTCGCTTTAACGGTGAAGGAAAACATCGTGAGGAAACCTGCATATCTAAGAAGTCCTCTGAATTTCGAAGGTATGTGAGGTCTGCCAACCCGCACTAGGCCAGCGTGGTGGACTAACGCCTAAACTCTCTCAGTTGTAGAGGAGGCCCGTGCTCAGCAATGGGCAGCATATAATACAGGGCTGGTAGGGTTATGAGGTCCAAGTCAGTATATTACTCGTACTGGACTATCTACTTGTATTTGCGGTCCACTATAGACAGCTGTTAGATTCTCTTACTAGGGGAACAGTTTAGTATTATTTTCTCTGTCGCTTAATTTCAACGATTCTTCGACCTTTTAACTCAGTAAATTCTCAACAATTTCTTACCGTATAGGTATACAAGACTACTGATAGCTATTTGCTTATGTTATAATAGCGATGTTTTCCCCATTTTCAACATCACGCTTCAGTCCACTTATTTTAGGATAATAGGTAACTACCAAAAACATACATTTTGATGGTTTATTTATTAATAAAGGCACAAAATAGAATACAGCCATGGAAACCACTAAAAATGCAAATTCTTAATAATTACTTAAACTAGACTCCAAACCATGTGTCCTAATCAAATTCAGAAAAGATAAAATTAACTTCTTTATATTTATCAAAAAATAAAATTTTAACGCAATGGAGTCAGCCCTGTGTTATATACTGCCCACTGCTGAGCACAGGCCTCCTCTTGAGGGGGGTTAGGACTTAGTCCACCACGCTGTCCTAGTCGCCACGCAAAAATCTAAGTCCGAATAGTGTTATCGAGAACCGTATGAGTTGGTATCATAGTACAACAGAAGTACTGGTGGCGCTTCGCCAAGTGCAATTCACACCGCAATCGCACCACCGACTACCAGTTTTAATAACACGTCAGTTTGTTTGTCCTCATACAACTTATGAGAAAGTTTATTACGATCTACCTTGAGGACGAATATTTCAAATATTGGTAGACAATGCAATAGTTCTTTTATTGTTTTTTTTTATTGCAATTGAATGACGAGACAAGCATGCCGTTCACCTGATGGTAAGCGATACGACTACCCATAAACAATAGCAACACCATCCGGCACCTTGAGTTACAAAGTACTGTGTGGCATTCCACTGCGCTCGTCATCCTGAGACATAAGATGTTTGTTCTCATTATGTCCAGAAGTTACACTGGCTACAATGTCCTTCAAATCGAAATACAACAGTGCATGCACTGCTGCTTGGCGGTAGAAATAGACATAGCGGTGGTACCCACCCAGACGGACTCTTACATATGAGAGACCTACCAGTGACTTTATAATTATGTTTATTGTCGAATTATTTGAAATTTTTCATCATATGCGTATTTTTTTTTTTTGGGTAGGCGGTCCTGCAGTCAACACCGGGGGAAACCTGCGAATGGGATACTGGAGTCCCCCGGCTTGACAACTGCAGGGGCCTGGGAGGGGAGTGGAGGAGGAATATGGAAGGGAAGGTGGGAGGAAGGGAGAAAGGTTCCGAGGATGGGCGGAAAGAGAGGGTGCCAGGAAATGCCCGCGGGCCCTTTTAGGCCTCAATGTGATTTACAACCAAGAGGTATACACACTGACTGTGTGCCTCGGCCCGCGAATAATGTCCCCCCGTGCATGGGCGTGCATTGGGTGTGAAGACCCAGCGCACAAGAATTGCCTCGGAGGGGGATCATATGCGTATTAGGTAGTGGTAGGATATATTTTGTATCCGCCCGGATAGCGACCACCGTACCTACACAGGGTGTTAAAACCAGCCGTAGTGGCCCACGTAAGTGTGCCGCGTTCCGGGACCAGCCTGTATAAAACCGGTTGGAACAGGCCAGCATAATAGGCTATTTGACTTATTTTTGTTCCATTTTATTAAATATTTATTATACATTCTAATAAAAAAAGAAAAATAAAAATGCAGGCACAAATCAACAAGTTATAAGCCTTTGAATTTCGGTAGAAGGGGTAAGTGTTAAAACGAGAAAAGGGCCGGAATATACGATCATGACGTCATCGGGTATAACGATGCGTGCGAAAGAAAAAGATGAAGTGATAACCCTACTATACGCCCACTCCTGCATCCTGAAATATTTGAAATTTGAATTACTGGCTCATTTCTTAACCAATTTTAATGCAGTTTTCACAGAAGGGTTGTTTTGGACTATTTGCTCTTATAGATAACCATACCATACCATACCATACCACACCAGCCCTGTATTATATACTACCCACTGCTGAGCACGGGCCTCCTCAACAACTGAGAGGATTTAGGCCTTAGTCCACCACGCTGGCCTAGTGCGGGTTGGCAGACTTCACATACCTTCGAAATTCCTATAGAGAACTTCTCAGATATGCATATTTCCTCACGATGTTTTCCTTCACGGTTAAAGTGAGCGATAATTCACATAGAATAGACACATAGCTTTTTAGAAAAGTTAGAGGTGCGTGCCCTTGGGTTTTGAACCTGCAGACATTCGTCTCGGCAGTCCGTTTCACTCCCAAGTCCCAATTAGGCTATCGCCGCTCCTTACATATAAAATAATCTACGAAATCCAACATATAATCCATCATCGCTCGCCATTCGAAACTCTATCTGGACCCTTCTCTGCTTACCATCAGGTGCAGTAGGGTCACTTTGCCGTGACAGTATATAAAAAAAGAAGGTACCTTATATCTGGACTTGATTTGATAATACTTATAATACCAAATTAGTTAACATGTTCATGCTTGCGTCAGCATTTGCCCTTCCAGAAAACGGTCGACCAAAGATAGAAATAAATCATTATTGCCTCACTAGTGGTATAAATATCAATATAGACACAATATTCCCATATTGTATGAAATTCGTGGCTGAATTTATCAAGAAATCAAACTTCGTAACTAAATAAAGCAATGCGTAGACTTCAAGAGTTAACAAACACCCATTAATGGCGACATCAAAGCCGAAACACAGAATTCGCGAAGTGAAACAATGGAAAACTTTCTCCACGCTTGTAAAAACAACAAACATTACATTTGGCAGTTATTGTATGTTTGCTAAGAACAGAGGGCGCTTGAGTCGAACAAAACAAACACTTCTAACGAAGCGAAAACTAGTTGACTGCTGCCGGCTTTGGAAGTCATAACAGAGGTGCCTTAGTAACTGTTGCTTGAAGTACTAGTTCAAGAAGTTGCATATACTTCCGAACTATATATTTAAATAAATCAAACGAAAGTGGGTTAAAATGGTAGTCACAATTCAAATAGTTTTTTTTATATCGATTTCCTAAAAACGTCATTTCGGCTAGACTTTTATCAATTTCTCATTGAAAACTTATTTTAGCTTTGGGGCTACAGTTTCAGTCAGCGAGTTTGCAGGACGCTTATTAAATCTTTCCCAGTGTCTTCTGCGTATGATCTCAACATCGAACCTGCAATTTTTCTTGCTATGCGAGTGTTCCTGGGTGAAACTGAGAAGATACCATGAGCTGAGGCACGTCCCACGTTATAAAATGTAGTGAACTTTGCGAAGAGTTAATATCTAGAACATCGTGACGTCGCTCGTATCAAAAAGACCCATATAATTTATGACCTTAAAGCATTATTCAGTACCTAAATATTTTTTGGAAACCCTAACACTAATTATAATGAATACCTTCATAATTCTATCTATATGAAATCGTACATTAAACTTAGCTGCAAATTTACAAACTAATTTGTACTAGTGAATCAAGAACAATGGTAACAAACTCATCCGGCCATCCTCTTTGCAAATTCGAGCCTAATAATAGGTTCAAACTAAATTGGTTTTGGTAAAGCCCCAATAACATTCAGAGAAGCTTTATCAGTGGCCTATCTGAATATTAGTCCAACGCTATCTCAATGTGGATCAGCTTTGAGCTATCTTGTGGAATTTATCTACGGCCAGTCTAGTTTTTACACTATAATATGTAACTTCTGGTTTATTATTAACGAATCTACCAATCTATATATATAAAAAAAGTCTTGTTAGTTACACTATTACTCAAGAACGGCTGAACCGATTCTGAAAATTGGTGGGGAGATAGATCAGAACCAGGAGACGGACATAGGATACTTTTTATCCCGGGAAAATATAAACCGGGATTTTTATCCCGAAAAATTATTTTCTGTGAGTATTGTGTTTCATTAAAATACTTAATTTTTTTATTTGTATTTCCTAATAAAAAATTGTACTTAATAAAATCCAAAATCTGCTTATAATATTTAAATTTTTTTTTTTTTTTGCATGTGCGATGATTCTGCCAAAGTCGAAAACGGTTGTTTGTTTCATTTAAACAAAGATAGTGTTTCTTTCTTAATATTATGTTGCCGGGTATAAACTGTAAATCTAAATATTTTTAGTTTTCCGAAAAGAATTTCGCTTTTTAATTTATTTACACAAGTAGGTATATTTTAGTCTCGAGTATCTACTCGAAACGATGTTACGATGACAAATTGAAATCATTGCATTTGTCAGTTTATTAACCATTCTTTCCTGGCATTATTCTTTTCATTTAAAATAATCATGCATTATTAAATTAATAACTGCTTATTTCCTATATATAGAACATTCTCAAACGACAAATTGAAAAATAAAAATTCAATCCAAATTTTAAAAAACTAGCTTTGCCCGCGGCTCCGCCCGTGTGAATATTTTTTCCCGGGATAAAAGTCCTGCTTTATATTTTCCCGGGATAAAAGTAACCTATGTCTATTCTCAGACTCTAGAATATCTGTGTACCAAATTTCATTAAATCGGTGGCGTAGTTGTATTACGGTACGACTGCCCGGGTCGGGCAAAGTGATATTGGATTTTTCTATTCAGTATCAGCCCGGAGTCTGGAATTTGTGCCCGATATGGCGATAGGCTCGCCCCCTATCACATCATGGGACGGAATACGCTTGGCGAAAAGTGGGTGCACTAGTTGCGCCTCTGCCTACCCCTTCGGGGATAAAAGGCGTGAGCATGCGTCATGCGGTTCAGTAGTTTTGGCGTGAAAGCGCGACAGACACACAGAGTTACTTTCGCATTTATAATATTAGTAAGGACGTATACCGCGCGAATTCAATTTCGCGACTAAAGAAGTAGACTAGAAACAAAATCGAAATTAGATATCGGGAATATTCACGAAAAGGAGCAATTTAGTACCAATTTACATTTGGAACGAATCCAAGACTGTATTGCGCAAGGAATCAGCAAACATTGAGAGCAAAAAATATGATTTACGCAGGTACTATCCCTCGAGTGGGGTCATGATTTGTACCGTCAGCATCTGTCCGCAGGATGGATGTCTAGATTAGAGGTCAGAATTTATCGGCACTATGTATAACGAATATGGCTGTTTGCGAAATGAAATGTTATTTATTCATAACTTCTTTTTTTTAGGTCGGGTTAGAAATGTATGGTGTATCATGCAGCATTGCTTTCCCTATGAAAATTCTTTATGTAGGAAATTATATAAGAACTTACTTATATAAAAACTGAAGGGGTAGGCAGATTTCTTCGTACTTTCAGACTTTCACCAAGCTTGTTTCTTGTTCTTGATATTTGCTTTTATTCTGGGAATCGAACTCACAACTTCGTATCGTAATTATGTACAGCCCTGATTCACTGCCACTACGGCAATTGGGCAATTCAGTGATACTCAGTAATTATACTGGCTGATAATTATTTTTAAGCTTCGAAAAAAAAAAAAGACAACTGTACGTAAACTGACTCTGGAATTCGAAAAACCTAGCCCTACTAAAGTGCCCAGAAATCATAAATTTCAACGATCAATTCTCGATTATTGTCATTCTGCTATAAACAACAAAGTTCGGTAAGGAAATCGTGTATAAAAATCGCTCCTTGATATTAACGTCGTTAAACAACCCTTCAGTTAACTAAAACACCAAAATTTTCCTCAAAACGGACTTAATTGAAATTGTTGTGAAACTCCACGAACCCAACTAATTATTGCAGCTTGTTTAATAATTCTAGGCGTTAAAATGTAATTTTTATTTTATAGCGTCGTTTTCAAGTTTAAGTTGTTTTCAAAAGGGGTCAGTGTTAAGAATGTTTTAAAAGGGTCTTTTATTTAGGAAGTCCTTTGCGAAAGTTTACAAGGCATTGCGTTTTTTATAGATATAAATATTTAAGTATCACAAATTAAATTAAAATTGAATATATTTTCAAACAAATCTAACATATGCCTTCGAAATCAAGTAAATTGCGGTCAAAGTATAAATTATACAGCAATAAAATGTTACCCTCTTTCAGTTGGCGAACAAAAACCGCTGTAATTCACAAAACGAACTTCCGATACGTCCATCTCGATTCCTCGTGCGCATTTTAATATTTACTAAGTTTGCCGAGGGAGACGCTCATTTTTTTTTGAGATTTCCTTTAAGATCGAGGAGTAAATATTGTTAGAAACAGAAGCCATTTTGATTTAAATAAAAACGATTTATTACTGTTTTTACATAAGCACATTTATCACTGGTTTTACATAAACACATTTAATAGAAACACTTTTACAAAGATATCAGCACTTAACTGACCAGCATGAAAGTCAATGATCAACTTACTCAACTGTCACTAAGACTACGACTGAGATCGACTACGAGACTCAGCACGAATGAGCAGAATGAGCCGGAATGAGAGTGCACATCGATACGGCAGCCTTTTTATACACCCAACTGACACTTCCACTATTAGTTTGACATTTCGACTGATTTTCATATCTGGTTAGCACGCTACAAATACCGTTACAAAACTTTTATCCTAATACGGCCTCTCCTGACTGGAGGACGTCCTCGTTCTCCCGTGTTTCGATCTCTTCTGCAGATCTGAAAGTGCCAGGTACAGGCTCCGTCATCCTCTCGTCAGAAGGCTCTCCGCTGGGCACGGCGGATCGCTCAGGCGTGGACTCCGAATTATCATCATTGCTATCTGCGCCTGAGAACATAAACAACATCTTAATTAGAAACACTGAAAATAAATCTTCAGCGCTTTATATAATCTTACACAGTGAACCATAAGTACTATAGTTCACACAAACACCGGAGAGGAAGCGCTACGTTAGCTATCTCCGTTAACGAGAAACATAGGCACTACGTTAGCTTATTTCTCACACACACCAGAGAGGAAGCACTACGTTAGCTATCTCCATTAACGAGAAACATAGGCACTACGTTAGCTTATTTCTCACACACATGTCATAGGCACGACGTTAGCGTAACATGAAAAATCTACATATGTATGACATAGGCACGACGTTAGCTTATCATACACATGCATGTTCACCACACACCAGAGAGGAAGCACTACGTTAGCTATCTCCGTTAACGAGAAACATAGGCACTACGTTAGCTTATTTCTCACACACATGTCATAGGCACGACGTTAGCGTAACATGAAAAATCTACATATGTATGACATAGGCACGACGTTAGCTTATCATACACATGCATGTTCACCCTCGAAGTATACAGCGCACGTCTCAGGAGTCCACTCCCCGCGCCACGGTACCATAAACTCGGCCGCAGCTTGCGTTGATTTGCCATAGGAGCCTGCCAGCAGTTTTAGCTCATATCGGCCATGGGGAAGCGCTTTGACCACACGATAAGGCCCGCGCATGCCGGAGTCGAGCTTGCCAGTCGCCTGTGCCTGATATCCGTGCCACTGTAAGCATAGTGGAGCGTGTCGTTCCGTATTCGCGCAGCCTGCAGCGCCAGGAGCGCGCAGTTCAGCAGCGCGAGGAGCGCGCAGTTCAGCAGCGCGAGGAGCGCGCAGTTCAGCAGCGCGAGGAGCGCGCAGTTCAGCAGCGCGAGGAGCGCGCAGTTCAGCAGCGCGAGGAGCGCGCAGTTCAGCAGCGCGAGGAGCGCGCAGTTCAGCAGCGCGAGGAGCGCGCAGTTCAGCAGCGCGAGGAGCGCGCAGTTCAGCAGCGCGAGG
Organism: Sphinx pinastri; assembly: GCA_947568825.1. Classification (NCBI taxonomy): domain Eukaryota; kingdom Metazoa; phylum Arthropoda; class Insecta; order Lepidoptera; family Sphingidae; genus Sphinx; species Sphinx pinastri. The sequence goes on from OX387619.1 coordinate 15,728,178, forward strand.
AGCGCGCAGTTCAGCAGCGCGAGGAGCGCGCAGTTCAGCAGCGCGAGGAGCGCGCAGTTCAGCAGCGCGAGGAGCGCGCAGTTCAGCAGCGCCACGAGCGCGCATTTCAGCAGCGCCAGGAGCGCGCATTTCAGCAGCGCCAGGAGCGCGCATTTCAGCAGCGCCAGGAGCGCGCAGTTCAGCAGCGCCAGGAGCGCGCAGTTCAGCAGCGCCAGGAGCGCGCAGTTCAGCAGCGCACCGCATCGCCAGGAGCGCGCAGTTCAGCAGCGCAGCGCATCACCAGGAGCGCGCAGTTCAGCAGCGCAGCGCATCACCAGGAGCGCGCAGTTCAGCAGCGCAGCGCATCACCAGGAGCGCGCAGTTCAGCAGCGCAGCGCATCACCAGGAGCGCGCAGTTCAGCAGCGCAGCGCATCACCAGGAGCGCGCAGTTCAGCAGCGCAGCGCATCACCAGGAGCGCGCAGTTCAGCAGCGCGAGGAGCGCGCAGTTCAACAGCGCGAGGAGCGCGCAGTTCAGCAGCGCGAGGAGCGCGCAGTTCAGCAGCGCGAGGAGCGCGCAGTTCAGCAGCGCGAGGAGCGCGCAGTTCAGCAGCGCGAGGAGCGCGCAGTTCAGCAGCGCGAGGAGCGCGCAGTTCAGCAGCGCGAGGAGCGCGCAGTTCAGCAGCGCGAGGAGCGCGCAGTTCAGCAGCGCCAGGAGCGCGCAGTTCAGCAACGCACCGCATCGCCAAGAGCGCGCAGTTCTCCAGCGCAGCCAGAGGCACGCGTATCCGCACGCACAGGAGCGCGTACCCGCACGCCCTCGAGCGCGTATCCGCACAGCATGCACCGCGCGTCTCCGCACAGCATGGAGTACGCTGCTCTGCACTGGGCACACACTACACAGATCTCTTGTTCCTGCAAGCAAAGAAAAACCAAAACAGAAACACACCGTTCGGCCTATTCTGACCTTTGATTAAGATTCGCATCAAACTTTGACTAGGAATTCAGTAGTTCATCTTAACATGAGGACAACCTCAAAATTATCGCTTGACTCGCTCTTAATCCAAAATTTTAAACAGTGCAGTGTTGCAATCCGAAACCTTGACCAAGGAAGGCCAGCAATCCTTCAGACCGAACACTATGCACCTAGATCGCTTTTGTCAACCAAGGCCATGTACAGTCATTGTTTACTACAACAGGTAGTTTTTTCCAAGTCCTTAAGTTTAGGGACGACTCTGTACCAACAATAACCACAAAATGTTCGTTAATCCATGTCTGCACATGCCTTGTTAAACAAGATCTCAATATTTGTAAAGGTTACCAAGAAATAAAAGAAACCAGAACCCTCAAACAAGGGTTATGGGTCATACGATACCAGACTTCCTCTACCGCTGCAGTAAGCATCATATCTGTCGTCACAGATAGCCACACGTGATATGTGATGCAGCAGTTGGCATCAACCGGTACTACACAACCGTGCAGTCACGTTGCCCGGGAAACCCACTACGACGCACCATACGGCAGCACATCTACCGGAACGCAATAGGAACGTTTGCACACCAACAGGAACGTTTGAACGCCAACAGGAACGTTTGCAAACCAATAGGAACGTTTGAACACCAACAGTTTGATCGCGGTACACAAACAGTTTGATCACGGTACACACGCAGATCCTTGTTCATTTGAAGCGGTATGCACATGACTTCAGAAATGAACATGCGATGGTTATGTTTGACACTTGTCCACTTTTATTCACGTTGTAGTCTAATCCTTATTCCAACATTACTCAGCGCAATTTCTTTTTTCCCGTAAATTGCAGGTAGTCAAATATCTCCATCGTACGATGTATTCCACATAGCGTACATATGTAGTGAGCACAATCTATTTCTGTGGGCATTGATTGTTTATCTCACTTCTGATGTTAGAAACAGAAGCCATTTTGATTTAAATAAAAACGATTTATTACTGTTTTTACATAAGCACATTTATCACTGGTTTTACATAAACACATTTAATAGAAACACTTTTACAAAGATATCAGCACTTAACTGACCAGCATGAAAGTCAATGATCAACTTACTCAACTGTCACTAAGACTACGACTGAGATCGACTACGAGACTCAGCACGAATGAGCAGAATGAGCCGGAATGAGAGTGCACATCGATACGGCAGCCTTTTTATACACCCAACTGACACTTCCACTATTAGTTTGACATTTCGACTGATTTTCATATCTGGTTAGCACGCTACAAATACCGTTACAAAACTTTTATCCTAATAATATCCATTGCAATTTTCAAATGTACTTTATAGCCTATCAACTATTAGTTATGTATTTGGGCCGATATAATTTATCGTTGTAAAGTTGTCGATCAAATAAATTGAAATTTGATTGATTATAAAAGTGTCAAAAATTTTACAATTTTATTCCATTGATGTATATTTTTTTTTCATGTTATATTTATCCTCCGAATGTATTTTTCCTTTTCATTGAAAAACCTGCTCATAATTAGTATGATTATTGAGGTTTGGACTCACTACTAGGTATTCAGAAATCATTTGGTTCGTGAAATTTCGTAAATGCTGTTTCTAAGTTAATTAATGTTAGTGGTGTATATTTACCTCCATTATTGGGGTTGAAGTACTTCCCATTATGTAAATATTATCTTAATGTGTTTGGAATAGTAAACTGTTTTAATTTTATGGTGCGGCATACATTGTTTTGAATTGTTAATTTCTTTTATAATCTTTTCTAATCCATACTAATACTATAAAGAAGGAAAGTTTGTGAGATTAGGCTAATTTCTGCAACTACTGAAACTATTTTGAAAATTATTTCACTAATAGGAAGCTATATTTATCCAGGGAAAATATAAAGCAGGACTTTTGTTCCGGAAAAAGTTTTTCACGTGGGCAGAGAAAGGCGCGTGATAAACCTATGTTATAAAAACGAATGTAGCGATTACGCTTTCACAGCAAAAACACTATGTGACTATACCAATTGTGATTAAATTTGGTATAAATTTAGAACTTCAAGATTATTTTCCTTGGGCTGCATTTCACATCAAGTTAAGTAGCTTTGCCGAGCCGTGAATAATAAAAACGACTGTTTTTTTTTTATATTTGTCAAAAACCTAATGCCACTCGAGCAAAACCATGAGCAATAGCTACTGTTAAAACACGCACGCAGAGCTTCGAGTGCTCCAGGTGCTGCGAGCGCGTCCAGCTTAATAAGAACCTGACAAAAAGATAACTACAGTTTAAAAAACGGGGCCTAAGCCCGTGTTGTAAAGTTAACGGTCTTATTACACTGGACGAGCGCGTTGCACCTTCGCCTCTCTGTGAATTCGCTTGCAATTCGCCAGTGTGATATAAGCCTTAACTTTACCTGACCATGTATGAAACTGGCCTTAGTTACAAAAATACATTGCGATTTTATTCCTTAATACTGAACGTGAATAATCAACTTTAGTTTTGTTTCAAGTTAAATATGATTTAATCCAAACAGTTTGAGAAAGTTTCAGTTAAACATCTTTGAAGTATCCGCCGTGGAACTTTTAATTACCGTCAAACGCCACCGCCACCTGCGTCCTGACACTCGTGAAACTTGATAATTAAACGTAATCCAACTAGTGCACCTTATGAGATTTAAATTTTAACGCTAATAAGTTAATTTTTTTTTAAACGAATTTTTTTTTTTCGCGTCTCCGCTCCCTAAAAAAAATCTGGAAACGTAGGTACTGTGTACGTTTTTGCGATATTGGAAAATAGTCTATAATATTGTATTAAATCAGGATTTGTTCAGTTTGCATGCCAAATTTGATCAAAATTGGTTTTGGGTATTCCAATTTTATTTCCAAAGACAATTAAAAAAATCACAATTTCACACCTTCGCATATAGAAATGATACCAGCATTTCTAAACCTTTAATTATTTTTAACATTTCCCAGAAAACAATTAATTTTAAACATCCAAACTGTAGCAGTCTACGTTAAATAATGGCTCAATTAATTAAATACAAGTCGAGATGAGTTGTGCAAACTATCTGGATGGCCATTTGTAGCCCTTAATGTTTTGAATTTGTTCAATACTATCTTGACTTCCATTAACTAGTATCTCCCTGTAGATCATTTGATGAATAGTTATAAGCCAAAACCTATTATTTTCTAAGCTGAAGGTAACAAAAGCGTAAGTAACAAAAGACATGTCCAAAGACGGGCTTATTTTAAGTGTACTATGGTGAATGTTTAGTCTGTAGAAATCTATTTAAGTGGACTTATGGAGCGACTTGGTCGTAATATTCGACAAAGCTCCTTAAAATAAGATTAAAAAAAAACGGGCTTAAAATTCTAACTAAGATACTTTATAAATATTTGGATAGTACTTCCAAAAACTAGGCCTTTGCAATTAATCGTATAATTTTAAAGTCCTTCGATTTTGAAGTTTATGTAATTTTATTTTGCTTAATAACTACACTTATATAATGAACGCTTTAAAAAAAGTTGTTTATAAATTGACGAGTCTTAAATATTTTCTAATAGATCCAAGATCCATATTTTGGTCTCTTTAATATCCATAAAGTTTGAGCGTGGTTAGATTTTGAGGCCCAGTACCCATACAAAAAGCGGACAACTTTATGACAAATGAGGTTATATTTCATACCATACCACAGAACCTGTGTTATCAATATATCAGATCAAAAGATTAGTGAATAAGATTCTTTAAAGCAAAACATATTTTTTTTATGCTAAATAGGCTAGCGTTTGTCCGCTATTCGCGTGATGTTAAGCGATGATGCGGCTTAAGGTGAAGCACGCTTGCCCAGAAGAAACCGATTCACTTGCGACTTGAAGAAGTGTTCCCTCCTTCCTACAACCCTGGGTCCTTCCGCCGTAGCGTGAAGAAGCAGCTGGTCAGGCCGGCATGATTGTGTCGAATGGCATGGGATAATCGTCCAATACCATTCGATTCTCTATTTGGACTGCACCGTGCTTACCATCAGGTGCGGTGCAGTCACAATGCCGAGCTTCTATAAAAAAAAAGAGTAATCACGGTAATCATTATTTAAAAATGTGGATGTATTTACTATAATTACTTGGTATGAAGTAATATTAAAGATAATGCCACTCAATTGACTTGCTGTAGATAGCGAATATCTTATCATAATCGGTATTGCAAATCGTAAATCAGCCGATAACAACCTGCAACAATGCAGTCAATAATTTTAGAATTAGACACAAGTCCTCGGTAGTATAGTGGTCAGTATCCCCGCCTGTCACGCGGGAGACCGGGGTTCGATTCCCCGCCGGGGAGGCTCTTTTTCCTTTTTCACTTGTCCTTAATAAATCTTGCAGCCTTTAATGTTTGTCACTAGAAAATCTAATAAACCAACATTTTCAAAACCTCTATACGCTTATTTGAATTGTTATAAAGATTTCGTTAACCTTTCAGGATATTTTAATCCTGTTATAGAATACAATAGGTAAAAACAAAATTATTTAAAAAAAAAAACAAAAAACCCGACTGCGTAATTATTTGCTATCTTTATTAAATTCAATGAAGAACTGAAAAGATAGAAACAAGATTTTAATTTTAATATTTTATTTTGGTTTGGAATAATCTTTGTTGACAGTCTTCACAAACGCAGTCGGGGGCATCTGCTCACTCCGAGATTTTGTTGCTCTACCTATATCACCAACCAAATTATGAGAAGTGAGCGTGTTATAAAAAAAGCTTTCACCAATATAAAGCTACATTATCAGGGAGTAACATAGGCTACTTTTTTCCGGAAAAACTCATTCACGCGGGCCGAGCCGAGAGCAAAAGTCTAGTACATAATATATGCATTATGTAAAGATATATAAGGGTAAGTAAAATATAATGCAAGGCAGCGTTTTATCTTTAAAACACAACAACAACGATTTTAAAGTTGTTTTTCTTCCATCAAAACAGTATCAAGTATCAAAGATCGCACAAGCAAAACACTAAAATAAAGTTACAAGAGACGCTGTTAAGATAATTAATGATTAAACGAACTTACCTGTACGTGAAGTTCTATCATAATTATACGAAGGCTTCGTCCGAAGAGATTACCATAGAGAACACATGTAGTATGTACTCCAGTTGTACGCCTTTGCACTTTATTTGAGACTTTTTTTTTTTTTTTACTTTGGTCACACTCAACCTGTCAACAGAGCTTCATTTAGTTTAGAGAGTTCCATATACCTATATTTCACAACTTACTAGGGTTAACGCCAGTCACGGGAGGGAGGGATACTAATCTCTTCGGACGAAGCCTTCGTATAATTATGATAGAACTTCACGTACAGGTAAGTTCGTTTAATCATTAATTATACTTCTGCTTCGTCCTCGAGATTACCATAGAGAACACATGTAGATATTTAGAGAATAAGTAGTGAAATATTTGTATAATTTCAATTCCAGTAGGAATTACAATTAGCTAACCAAAAAACTTTATAAGCTTATATTTAGCAATAAGTTTTTCGATAGGATATCAATGTATAATTTCTAATTGGTTATCATTGATCTAATAAAAAATATTGTCGTTCCCAACTAGATTCTTAAGGTCTCATTACCGAATCTCAGGGATAAGTCAAAATTAGTAATCTATGATCCAAACTGCTGTTTTGTAGATCGAATGCAGTTTAATGCCATAAGTACCTATAGGTACACGATGGAGCCCCGTGCTGTGAGCACTAAGCATCTAATGCAGTAAAATCTATTTCATATTCGATAAGGCGATATATGGTATATGGGGTATACCATACTGCTATATGGGGCTTTCTGGCGACGGTAAATAAAGAATTTTAATTTTGATGAATTCACTACATCATAAAAGATATTATATTATCAATACTATATTTGCGACTATTTGAGCAAATTCCGAGTAAACTACAAACAATATTATATTAGACCTTCGGTAATAAGATCTGGTTCTAAGAGAATTCCGATTTCTTTCAATAAATGGTTCATTTAGGTGGTGGCTATAATATAGACACTTAAACTTAATTAATGCAAATGACTTGTCATAAGGGAAATGTTCCCTGTTGTATGATCTAATATTATATCACATTTCGATAGCATCGATCAACAATACTTCCCTTAAAAATCCTTTTGTTGGTTTGTCTTGATCAGCATGTCAGCATATTGTGACTATAGTAACAAACTTGGAGCTGATCTACACATTTTTCAAAGTCTCGTCTTACGCTCCTTCGTAATATTTGTGTCAAAAAGCAAATTAACTGGAAAATAAGCTTAATTAATGGTAACATTATTAATTAATAATTACAATAGACAAAAGAAAAATAATTTCTTAAAACAGATATAATCTTAGATCGGTCAACAAACTATATTATTTATCAATATTAGAATATTAAAGCTTGTTACCCAATTATCTAAAAATCGTAGAATGGTTTCAGATGATACTCGGCACACAAACATACCGAGTTCTAAATTAACTCCTAGGTTAATTTTTGTGTTAGGAAATGGACATTTAGACCTTTATATACCATATGACCATATTTTCCTGTGTTGAACCCGTAGCAAATGCTAGTTATTGGAATAGTTAGATCAAAAATGGAGCAATGTTTCATTTTAGCTAACCGACCAAACAAAATTCTTCCCGTGACAAAGATGATGATAATTGCTGACTGGGAGAATATGACAGAATTATTCGTACAGTTAGTGAATGTTTCCAAGAAGGGAATACACCACGGAAGCTTAGATCTCAAGAGTAAAGCCGGAATACTTAACGGCATACAACGTTTTATTAAAACTGCGATTAAAGCGTTGGAACATTATAAAATATTATCATAAGACAGCCCACCTATGGACTTCGTTATCTACCCTGTACATAGAGAACGTATTGTCGAATTCGCAAAATAAATACATACATAGACTCGGGTATTTTATCCCCGAAGGGGGGACAGAGGCACAACCAGTGCACTCGCCCCTCAAGGTAGCGAATAACTTTAAATTATATTATGCGCTGCTGTTTTCATCGTTTTACTCTCCGCTAGCTGCGAGTCTCCTGCATGCAGCACCTTCCCCCCCCCCCCCCCCCTCCTTTTGTTAAGACATCGCAAGAAATTTTGAGGCGCTATCGATGATCGGTAGCATAGTTTCAATTTTTAATTTATATAACACCACAATCATTGTTAACAAAAGGTGTTAGATTTTAACAATATTGTCAGATACATAATCGTGCGCCCTGTCGGGCACGGCAAAAATTGCATGAGAGGGAGAAGCTATAATATATATGTATTATGTGATTTTTTTTTTTTTTTTTTTTTTTTTTTTTTGTTATTATTACTTAGAACCAATAGTAGGTATATATTAATAAATATTCTCTACTTAAGTTGACGATTAATCAATGATATTTGAAAATTATCATGACCCTGTAGGTTTCGACATTTACAAACAAGAATATTTCACTAAAATGATAATGAGAAAAGATTTGTTCTTTGCATATTTGTTTGTAATAAATAAACTCAAAAAATCACTTAACCGAATTCGAAAACCCTTTCAATAATTAGGTATAGGTATTTGGTAGCTAAAATACCTCTGAGTGCCACTGGCTGTTCTTTATCCCAGGAGGAGTGTCAACGCGGGCGCAACCTCAAGCAAAAAACTATTAACATTAATAATGTTCTACATAAACATATTATCACGCCTTTTCCTATTTTAGGTGTAGGCACAACTGTTAATATATTTACACCCACAATTCGCTAGCTATGTTAGGGCCAGTGACAGCGAGCGTATTGATATTTAGCAGGCAAAAAACCCCCAAGTCCGGGTTAAATACTGAGTAGAAGGGACGCAATATAATTTTACCCGACCCGGGCTCGAACCGGAGACTTCAAGGAGGCAATCGCATCCAGTACGTAATACTCCAAAAAACACCGAGACCGTAAATATTGTTGTCAATAAGTAAAATTAACGGTATCGCTAAAATACATTCAATTTTGTCGGGAATAAATTAGACTTAATAAATATTCTGAGTCTAAAAAATTGTAACGAGTCCCTTATGGCAATCAAGCAGTCTAGACAGATTATAATATTGCTGAGGGAAACTCTTTTTCCGCTTCTTGTTCACATCGGTGAGTTCTGAGACAACACGAGCGACGGTAGATTCATAACGATTTACATGATCATTTTGATTCAATTTTAATAAAAGCCTCTTTGATTTTATTTAATTTAAATTATAATAAGATTCGTCTATGTTATTCATAGACAACCTACGGATCAAAGTAAGTATACAATGAAACAATTAAATATAATGTAAAAACCAAGGGTAAAAAGGGGAACGCCTAAGTTCCGGTTGGACTAAAATTTTAGTCACGTTTCTGGGATCCGTGTCATTTTATTTAAAGATATTTTAAGAATCTATTCAGCTAATTCAACCATGTCCTTCTTCTTCTTTTAAAAATGGGTTCACCGTTTCATCGGTGATTTTGCCAATGTCAAGTGGGTAGATGTTAAAATAATATCATAATTTTAACCATGTTGGTTTAGGCAGGTTATTTTATAAAGGCTTAACTTTATAATAAGTACACCATTATTATGCAGCTACCGTCACTCCAGCGACGGTTACTATTTAATTCTTGCATTTTAAAAAACACTGATTTTATACCGCCAAAATAGTGACCTATTCGGTCATAAGGCCATAAGACATAAGGCCAAAAAACCTTAATATATAAAACAAATAATTCTGTGATCATTAATGATTGTGGGCGACTACGATTTTTAAAACTCAGACCACCTGCCTGCATATTATCCTGCCTGGCATGGCTTTGCGATGCGGACGATGCTGTGCCGCTCTCGGTGAATCCAAATGGCAGTACTTCGTTGCTGCAGGATTTTCCGTTCTTAGATTGACTCCTCTCCATTTAACACATACTGTGCTGTTGTAGGTCATTTTTAATTACTGTAGCTGTTTTCAGTACGTTGCTAAATCACGACCAAAGACATAATTGTCTTTTATGTACTATTAAAATGATATTGCGTAACATCCGGCACATGGCGGCGTGGTGCGGTGGTGCATCACGCCACATTGGCGGGAATAGTTAATCCACTTGCGCCGCTTGCGCTGATATTTTTCAAGCGGTGCTCGGTAGAGGCTGTTACATATTTTACATAAGAAACAGTCGCATAGTACTGCTAGCAGGTATTAATCATGGATAGTGACAACCGCCAATGGTAGCACGCAAACCCAGGTAACAGAATTGTAATTTTAGTAGGAATAGCATGACTGTAAATTCATCAGCCGCGAGTTATGCACTGCATCTTCGCATGTACAATAGCGGCCTTAACTAATGTGAGGATCTGGCCTGGGAGATTTTAACGAGGCCTTTTTACCCGATTGCTGAAGGAGGGTATTTTTCACTCCACAAGGCCGCCACTGATGGTACTAACATACTGTTACATAACATTATATACAAGAACCAGTCATACAATACTGATCGCGAGCGTCAACTTTGGGTAGTGACAACCGCCATGTGTAGCACGCAGACCCGGGTAACAGAATTAAGCATAACGGCGGTAGATTGAAATAATGTGTAATTATTACACCGACATAGCAAAATTAACTGTTCGGGCACCATATTAATATTATCGATGTAAATAAGAGACAGACCGAAGGTACTGTCCGCAACATTATTCTGGCCCGGTACACAATCAGAACAATAAGATTTTTATACTAACCGTTTGACCTGAGTGGTATTTTTCGTTATGTCGGTAGTCTTGGAGAACGGGAACAATTTTCATCACTTAGGTAATCTTGTATTTTCCGTTCCAAATAGAACTAATTTCCATGTTTTACACTTGAAATACACGATGAGCAATAAATTAAGAATAACTTGAGCGTAACGTGCAATTCGGCGACGCACTAAAATACGAATGAAGCTCTGTTGACAGGTTGAGTGTGACCAAAGTAAAAAAAAAAAAAAAGTCTCAAATAAAGTGCAAAGGCGTACAACTGGAGTACATACTACATGTGTTCTCTATGGTAATCTCGAGGACGAAGCAGAAGTATAATGAGAATGTACCCATTGCTGTTTAAGACATTATAGAACTGCATAAATCGAAAGCTCTGCCTCAGTAGCATAATTTTATTACGGTACGACTGCAGTGCTGAGGTCTCAGGTTCGATCCCCGGGTCCGGCAAAGTGATGTTGGGTTTTTCTACTCAGTATCAGCCCGGAATATGAAAATGTGCTCGGTAAATGGCAACAGGTCTTCTTCGGTCTTCCTATTACATGGGACCTAAAATAGGTGCCGAAATGTGGCTCTAGCTAAAATTACTTATACATACTTTTTATTTTAACCATTTTTAGACAGAAAAACAAATAAAATAAATACAGTTTCCTTAAATCTATGGTGTACAATGGGCGGCCTTAACGCTTCAAACGATATCTTCTAGGCAACCTTTGTATGGGAAACAATAAAATCACAAATAAACAGCCCTCTTTTACCCATCGAAGTAAAATAGGCCTTACTGTCCCAGTACAGCGGAATACTTATGAATTCCAAGCCCAAGGGCAGTGAAGCAAAACTTGTGATAAAACATGCAGATCCGAATGCACATGCCTGGGGGATTTCAATGCTTACAGAATTGTGTAACGGTGCCTTTAGAATAGGGACACGAAGGGGAACGCTTTGTGCATAGATTATAATAATATTTGTAATGGATATCGAACGGAATACGGGTGAATGGAAATTAAGGCACTCTTTGTTTTTCCTTTCTCGGGTTTTGAGTTTTTCGTCCAGCTTTTCTAGTGGAAAAGCGATATCAGAAGCTGAGGAAAAAGGCCAACAATGAATCTAACTGTAAGGATACTTATTTTTGACCAGGCCAAGACACAGGCAGTTATAGAGCCTTAGACGTATAAATGAATATTTAATACGTATTTTTTTCTTTTTTTCACTATTACAAAACTGGATTACACGCACACATACACACACTCACGCCTTTTATCCCCGAAGGGGTAGGCAGAGGCGCAACTAATGCCCCCACTTTTCGCCGTGCGTATTCCGTCACATTATGTGTTAGGGGGCGAGCTCATCGCCATATCGGGCATACATTTTAGACTCCAGACTGACACTGGATATAAAAATCCAATATCACTTTGCCCGATCCGGGGATCGAACCCGAGACCTCAGCATTGCAGTCGTAACGTACAAAACTGGATTACAAAGCATAATATGCTTTACAAGGAATGATTGGTCTATGTTTATAATCTTTTACATGTAGGCACATCCATAGTACATACTTAGTTATAATAAAATAAGTTTTAAATGTTCTGTTGTTATTGTTAAATGTTCTTTTTGTGTTGTGACTGTGACAAATAAATCGTTTTTCTTTCTTTGTAAACATGAACAAAACAATAAATCTAGGACATAATATATCTGTGTGCCAAATTTCATCCAAAACCGTTCATCAATTTCTGCGAATAGTGTAATTATTTTTCGAGTATAATGCAGTAAATTATTGCACACCTGTATTTTTATAATATTACCTGTTTATTTGACGCAATTCAGTTATATAAGTTCGTATCCAGTGTCTTGTTACGAGTACAAAAGGCAACGAAACTTTGCTTATTTTCTCGGATAATGCAAGCCAGACTCGTGAGGAATGCAAATGTACCACAGAAATATTTGTATTAGTATTATTCAAATGTTCTCGGAGGTGATTCTATTTGAGAATCCGAATGAAGTAATTAATGAATTCCTAAAGGAATACTATGGCAACAACTTCCATATTGGATTTAAGTATGGCACAGAAATATTAGAGATCATAACATGCCGTACATTTTCTGCTGTAGCTAGTATTGTCAGGGGACTGTGAGGTCCTGGTTTCAATCCTCAGACTGGGTAACACGTAATCTTTTTTTATCATGACGATCGATTTTAGATCCTTCCGAGGAGATTTACGTCAAGCAGGCAGGAGTGTAGTAAAAGGTAAGCCACGCTGTTTCTGTAACATGCTTACGATGTCCCCACATTGTGTATGTGTAATAGCGTTACATAATAGGTACATTCGTTGATTAATTACGTCACTTACTATTTTCTTGAATAAAGTTTTCACTAGCATTAGCCATAAAAGAAGCCTTAAAGCCGATCCAAGCAACCAATTCGGTAAGAATAATAAATTATTATTTTCCTAGACCAAATTTGACTAAACAATCCTTTTGTATATTTGCATCAGAAAGTAAATTGGTTTATGATACAGTCTTTTAGAAGGCCCCTTTATTTTTTCCTTTTGCGTTCAATCGATTGAATAATACATATTATTATATCGGTAGATACCTAGGGAATTTTGGTTAAAAATTTGTGTTTGTGATCTGACAAATATGTAGAGCCCATGTTTTATGTGTTAATACTAAGTGCCTCACTCAGATATGTCACTTAATTTTATTGGACTCGATTTTTCTGAATTTAATCATTTTTCAAAATATCCGTGACTATTTTTTTTTCTAGAGCCACCTTTTATTTAACATTTATCCTGTATTAGATAAAAATGTGACGGTAATTCGCTCTGGTTGCACCTCTGCCTACCCCTTCGGGAATAAAGGCGTGATGAGTATGTTATTTTATTGAATTAGCTTTGGATGTGAAAATAATCGAATTTCAAAAACTGCCTAAAATTATAATCTCTGAGCACGGTCGTAAGTGAAATCTTTTCGTTAATAGTTTAATGAATTGTGTGTCGTTATCTGACGAAAGGAGATGTCCGCTTTTTGTATGGGTGCTGAGCCTCAAAATCTAACCAGGCTCAAACTTTAGGGATCATAAAGGGGCAAAATATGGATCTCGGATCCAATAAAAAAATATTTTTAAAAACGTTCATAGTAAGTGTAGTTTTTAAGTAAAATAAAATAACATATGTCTCAAAATCGGAGGTCTTTAAAATTAAACGATTTATTGTAAAAGGCTAGTTTTTAGGAGTTCTATCCAAATATATATATACTGTCTTGTTTAGAATTTCAGGCCCGTTTCTGGACAAGTCCTGTATAGAGCCCCTACGATACTGACGGTAGTATTTGGTATACCTATTTAGTATAAAAAGTATCCAGGTTGAAGCGACCAGGTGCTTGTTTTAAAAGTAAAATTCGCTGCACCGATCTTGCTTCAAGACAAATAATTGTACATCATACAAACATTATAATGACTGACGCAAACTTCTTGTAAATCTAATTCTTCCGATGCAGCACAAAAGATTTTGATAAAATTAATGTAAAGAGCGACTCTCAAGTTATAATTTTACCTAAATAAGTATTTTTTAGGTAATTATAGTACTGTATTGTAGAAATTTGAAAAAAAATACATGCGGCGATAGCCTAGTTGGGAGTGGAACGGACTGCTGAGACGAATGTCCGCAGGTTCAAAACCCAAGGGCACACACCTCTGACTTTTCTAAAAAGTTATGTGTGTATTCTTTGTGAATTATCGCTCGCTTTAACGGTGAAGGTAAACATCGTGAGGAAACCTGCATACCTGAAAAATTCTCTGAATTTGGAAGGTATGTGAAGTCTGCCAATACGCACTAGGCTACCGTGGTGGATTAAGGTCTGTAACCCTCTCAGTTGTAGAGGAGGCCCGTGCTCAGCAGTGGGCAGTATTATAATACAGAGCTGGTATGGTATGGTATTGTAGAAATAGTTTTATAACATTCATTGAAAGTAAACTCTATCTACCGTGTAACAATAGATTCGAACGTTAGACACAAACATTATGTTATGATAAGACCAAAATCAATTAATATTTGTCATCAAGAAAGTAATTGAAAATGGAGTAGCAAATTCGGCACTTACAAATACACGTCTAATTTATTTTAAAGGCATGTCTCGCCCATATTTCTGGGGCCACTCGAACGCCACTCGAAAAAATTACCTGCGTACCATTAAGTTGGTACTTTTAAATGATTTGTGTAATTTTCCCTCAACAAATCTGTCGTGATGTAGACGGGATTTCTCATTTTGTTGAGTATACTCGACTGTTCAGCTAAGTAAACGCAGGTAAATTTGAGGTTTGACATGAGTACTTTTGAAAGTTAAACAGTCAAATTTCTTTCTGTTGTATAAAATGTAGCAGATTGTTATGGTAAACAATCGATGTTTATTATGAGACGAGACGTTTTACCAAAATCAAAAGGTATGAGAATGTTTTTTATAAACTCGCACAAAAAAATGTTAGCCTGAAACGACACATGCCTCGATCATAAATGAACATATTTTTAAATTTTTAACAGTATAAAGATGTACCAAACTTGTTAGTTTGGTTGTAAGAGTAATTTTAGGAACTACTACGCCGATTATAAATATAGAAAGCTACGTGCAGGCCGTTTTTGACAGGACCGTCTGGAAATCTTTAGGCCTACGTTCAACAGTAAACTTCACGTGGCTGATGATGCTATAATATTATCCTTTAGCATGGGCGTATATAAGAGGGGGTTTAGGGGGTCCGGAACCCCCCCTTAGTTTACAATAAACCACGCAACGCCACTGACCGCTGACATTTTAGGGATCTGGACCCTATCTTAGCTTGTAAAATGATCGGGCTACCAAACATGTCCACACTCTAATATATTATGACCCCCCCATGTGAAAGCTATAACTACGCCCCTGTCCCCTAGTGTCATAAAATACATTTTACTTTTTTAATTTGGACTTTAATGCGGGCTGAGCTGCGTACAAAAGCTAGTGTATAAAAAGCAGTCTCGAGCTTATAAAACAGAAAGATGTTACTAGATGCAAAGAATAAATACATCATAAGACGATTTTATTGATATGTAGACTGAAAGTATTTTCTCAGAAGGATCCTTATGAACGTGGGCTTAAGAAATGTCACTATTTTACTGTATTGGTATTAAATAGGATTCTTTGGTATGGAAAGGTCGGAGATTTATGTATTTTCTTTTGAATATTGGCACAAATGTTGAATAAAACAGTAAAGGTGTGTATTTTTTGTTTTCGTTACACTAGAATCACAGAAGTATGATTAATATCATGTTAGTACGTGTCCAATGTAAAGTCCTTTGATACAAACAAATCAGAAGTATATAAAATGTGATTCCCTTTTGCGCTGTTCATGTATGCCAATGGGCCAATAACCCTAAGAAAACACGTCAATTATTTATAAAATTGTGGATGATTACTGACGTATTATAATTATCATGTAACTTAATTCTATTCGTAGACTATAACACCACCATGCCTGCCCTGTATTATATACTACCCACTGCTGAGCACGGGCCTCCTCTACTACTGAGAGGGTTTAGACTGAAGACTGTAGCTCGTTTGCACTCTATAAAGAGAGCAAGGAGGAAAAGTTTTCTTTCACCAATTGTACGGACGTCTTTGTATTTTTCTATTTATTTCCTTACAAGATGTTTCAATTATTCCGGGTGTTTTACTATGCCCTGTGTTTCACTGCGCTCCATCTTATCCATGATTATGCATTATGCTTAGAAATGTTTGAGCTTCACTCAACTAATAGTATAAATCAAAATCTTCAGAAGGATAGACAAAAGGTACACATTACCATATCAAAGTGGACGGAATCACAAAGGTAGAGCAACTTATTTATTTTGCAGGTCTGAAACAGACACGTAATGGGCTCATCTTAAAACCCTCCTGATTCAGTAAAATATCTCTTATACAATATTAATACTTATCGATTTTGTTTTTAGATGAGTTATGTAATCTAAATTTATTTTAACCGTCTCCAATAATCCCAAAACGTTTGAAAAGCTTCATATATTCCAATAGCGAGATGTTGTTCGCGTACTAGAAAGACCTTTCTCGAAAAACAAAGCAAATATTTTACACAGCGGCGATAGCCTAGTTGGGAGTGGAACGGACTGCCGAGTCGAACGTCCGCAGGTTCAAAATCCAAGGGCACGCACCTCTGACTTAACAATGAAGTTATGTGTGTATTCTATGTAAATTATCGCTCGCTTTAACAATAAAGGAAAACATCGTGAGGAAACCTGCATGCCCGAGAAGTTCTCTATAAGAATTTCGAAGGTATGTGAAGTCTGCCAACCTGCACTAGGCCAGCATGGTGGACTAAAGCCTTAACCCTCTCAGGAGAGGAGGCCCGTGCTCAGCAGTCAACAGTATATAATACAGGGCTGGTATGGTATCGACCTACATAGTATCACGCCTTTTTCCCTTTTCAAGGGTAGACAGAGGTGTAGTAGGTACACCCACATTTCGCCAGCTATGTTAGGTCCCATGTAATAGGGGGCGAGTCTATTGCCATTTACCGGGGACATGTCCAGACTCCGGGCTGACACTAAGTAGAAAAAACAATATCAGTTTGTCCGACTCGGAGATCGAGCCCAGGACCTCAGCACTGCAGTCGTATGATAATACTACTTCGCCAACGAGGCAGTGTTTTTTTAACCATTTATGAATTTCGGCACATGAAGATACTGTTATTATTCACATTTATAGAATTTTATACATTAAACCTAGGTCTGCAGTCTGGCCAGCAAATACCCTCTTATAGAACCTAACGAATCAAATGAGATGCACAACTCTATACCCCGTTGCCCACTCAAACAGCTTACTTTGACAAGTAACTTAGTTTAAAATTGCGACGTATTTGGGCCAATGGGTCATTGCTCTTGTTGCTACTGTTTAGTTGGTATTTTTAAAACTTTTTTAATAAAACCTTTTTAAAATAAGATGATTGTCTATAACAAATCTTTAGTCTATAACAAAGAAAAAATAGCTGCCACAAACGTCAAAGTCTGCGTCAAAATTACGTCAAAATGCATCCCACCAGATTTCCTACATATTTTCACGCTTCGATCATTTATAAATGTTTTGTTTAGATTTATTTTAAGCTTTAATGGCTGAGAAGAAGAATGAATATCCTCCGAGTGTGGAGGCGGACAGGCGCCTGCTCCCTTTCGAAACTTGGGAGGACTACTTGGATTCTCTGATTGAGATCTCTGATCTGAGGAACTTGAGAAGTATCGCATCAGCTAGGACTGTTGCTGCGCTTGGTTACAGGTATTTGCGAATTTGACACTATACGCTGTTTCTTGGTTAACCACTATAATATTCTTTATAGTCTGTAGAAATCATGAATAAATTCGTTATTTTGTTGGTATTTATGTTACTGTGTGTTATTTATGGACTTAGAATAAACGATTTTTTCGTTGACGTTGGCAAAATTATCAAAAAAACACAGAGCGAGTACCTAAGGAAAAAAAAACTAAGTAGTACGTACCTAGATTATCCGTAGCCAAATAAATCTGACGACAAAAATGTTGCAACTTGAAGTTTTTAGTTTCTTGAGACTTATCGTAAATTTTCGACAGTAATATAATTAAGTTTAGCCACGAGTTAATTATAATTTCAGAGCTAACGGCGATACATTATCAGAGAAGGATTTCTATGCTCGCCGTAATGTGATATATGGGATTGTATATCCTACTGTAAAGCCTTATGTATTGGTAAGCGAAGGAGCTGATGTCGAGGATCCTTTTAATAGAGAACTGGCTGTGAGAGAGCGTGCGAATAGAGTCGGCATTCTGCAGGTAAAATTTTGAAACGTCAATGACTCGTGTTATGGTGCTGTGGACATTATGGTGGCACAGGGAATAAATATTTTAATTGCGCTTTGTATTAAGAATCCGTCTGGGTGGGTATCACCGCAATGTATATTTCTACCGCCAAGCAGCAGTGTGCATGCACTGTTTTGTTTCGGTTTGAAGGACATTGTAGCCAGTGTAACTACTGGACATAATGAGACTTAACATCTTATGTCTCAGGATGACGAGCGCAGTGGAATTCCACACAGTACTTTGTAAGTCAAGGTGCTGAATGGTGTTGCTACTGTTTATGGGTGTTCGTATCGCTTACCATCAGGCGAACGGCATAATCATCTCGTCATTCAATGCAATAAAAAAAATACGAATGTATCATTTAGGCTTTCCGTAGTATAATGCTCTTTGATTTAGGGTATAGAATAATTTTTCATTTGAAATATACATACTTTTACATGTCACATGGCACCTATTACAACTGGAAAAATGCTTGTGCATTCATACACCTTCTCTTCTCGCTTTTGGCACGATGCTTTGTCATGTGAAACATGTATGTTTTAAAATTTCCGAAAAATGTATTGGGCACAGCAATATCAAGCGACCTAAAAACCAGTCTTCTAATTTGCTGCTTCTTATTAATATCGCTAGAAACTTACATACATACATACATAGTAT
Organism: Sphinx pinastri; assembly: GCA_947568825.1. Taxonomy (NCBI): domain Eukaryota; kingdom Metazoa; phylum Arthropoda; class Insecta; order Lepidoptera; family Sphingidae; genus Sphinx; species Sphinx pinastri. The sequence continues at coordinate 15,747,413 of OX387619.1, forward strand.
CACGCCTGTATCCCATAGGGGTAGGCGGAAACTATGGATTGCCACTTGCTCGATTCTGGCACACTACTTTCGCTTCCTCTACCTTCATAAATCTTTTTATGCACTGCCGCCGGTTCAGGGTACTTTTGACCTGGCCTTTACTTACAATGTCATATATCTGACATTCGAAGTTTCGGTGCGGTCGACCCCTGCCGCCCTTTCCATCCACACTAGCCTTATATATCCTCTGTCAGTCTCCCATCATCCATCCTTTCCAAATGCCCAAACCACCTTAGCATACCCTTCTCAATTTTGGTCACTACATCCTCTGTCACCACACATGTCCATCACCATAATACTCCGCTATTACACACAGTCCCCCCACACATGCTTCTTAACGCTCTCATTTCCACTGCTTTAATCTTACTTTCGTGCTTTTGCTGCCATACCCAGCTTTCACTACCATACATCAGTGTTCGTAATAACACTCCTCTATAGACAGCCAGTCGTTCCTTTTTGGACACCTTTCGGCTACCCATAAAGTTGTGCAACGCTCCATTCACCCGATTGCCTGCACTTACTCGTCTCTCAATATTACTGTCATACCTACCATCACTTGTGAAAGATCACTTGTGCCAGAAACTTTAACACTTTTATTTCCAACAGTCAATACTATTTATACGACACTTCACAAAGGGTGGCTTTGAAATATCCGGCTACATAGACTACGCACATCGGCTGCTCACTGAGAACTGGACACCGTTTTTTCGTTCGAACAAAATGCTCTGGCCTCGGGACTCGGATCTAGGATATTATCACTGGAGGCATGGCACTGTCAGGAGTAATATAAGCAGGAATTATAAGGTAAAATGTAAGACTTGCTTGTTGTGAATGTAAAACATGGACTTTAAGTAGTTGACGGAGGGATTAAATTATTAACATAATACTTTTCAATGGTTTATAAACAATTTAAATATGTAATTTAAATATAATTTATTATTTATCCTTTAAATATAATTTATTTATAATAGCATTGTAAGTGAACTGTAAGTTTTTATCAGAATAAATTATTTCGTAATTGACTAATGACAGTACAGATTGATTAACGCTTTCTTATTACGTATTTCTTATTGGTACCTGTTCTTGGGCAATTGATCTGGGAGATATCTGTTAGGACCGTTGATTAATTATGGTCAATAATAAATACTAAAGAAATGCATCCCCAAGTATCACATGCATTTTATAAACGAATAAATCTGATATCAAACGTAGATGTACACGATACCATTATATTGGATTTGTATCTGGGAATATCGCTCCAACGAAACCTAGTTAACACGACACAGGAAACCGTGTCAACGATATTGTTTTCCTAATAAAATATTCTCTATCCGAGTGAGAAAACATTTGTTCCCAACGTACATATATTTTAATAAAAAAAACCGCCATCGCAAGCCCGTCTCGGGCCGGCAATGTTATTCGGGAAACAATGTCGATATCCACTCAACTGCTGAGTTTCAAAATACTTGCATAGTTTGTTGACAATCTTGAGCATAGTTTGTTATGTGGAGTATTTGGGCTATGTGTCGAGGGTCACTCAACTTTTGACCCTAATTAAATGTAGGTCTAAATAAGTTTAAATTAAATTCTATGAAAATTGGTAGGTCTTTTGTGTTTTGTATTTTAATGATATATGAAATATTAAATATTTTAATACCATTCGGTTGCATATTTTTTCGTAAGATATCAAATTTCTGCGGTGTTGTCTCTTTTGTCGACAAGGTGACTTTCGATTTTTTGGAATTTCGCTAATAGGGCATATATGCTAAATTCCTGTTTGATTCCCGTAAATTTATTTGAATTTGACCTATTTTGTCTGGTGGTTCAGTGAACAATTCGCTTTACAATATCTACCTACCTACTACTATACTACCTACTACTTCAGTACCTATAATTTTTATGGCAAATAAATGACGTGGCAGTATTATTTCATGATCATCATCAGCCACATGACGTCCACTGCTGAACATAGGCCTCCCCTAGAGAATCCAAGCATTATCTAGTAATTCGAAATTGCATTACAACAACAACTAACTGAACGGTATATTCTAGCCCGTAATGGATCCAGACAAAGGCCTGCTATTTCAAAACCGTCACGACCATAAAATAGTCTGCCCGGACCCCCAACAAGACCCTGGACAAAATACAACCAAGCAGAGAATCTTTTCACCAAAGTACACGCAAATTGAAATATATGATCACGTTGTTAGAAGGAAAAGCTGAAAAGGTAAATAAAAGAGGCAAATACTTGTCTTTTGTTTTATTAAATGTTTAACTAAAAAGGACTTAAACATAGAAGTAATACTGGTTGAAATCATTTACGATCAATAAATAGATGTTAACTTGACGCAAGCTGCTTGAATTTATGCAAATATATTATTATAATTGTATAGAAAAAATTAAACCTAATAGCCTTATCAATTAAACTTAAGTAGAATTAGGAGAATACTATTTCTACTTATATTTACTATTTGATTATTTTACACAATATAGTCTCTATATTAATAAAATGACGTCTATAATAATGCTCACTAGGTTCAAAGTCGTTTTGAGCTAAGGGCGTTTCCACAGTATCCGATCCGATATCTGGGGCAAGTAAATTGTATGTAATATGTACCTGCCTTTCACATTGTCCAGTCCGATATCGGATATCGGATCCGACACCGATATACTGGCGGATATCGGATATTATCTATCGGTTTACGATACCGATATAGGATCGGATAATGTGTTATTATCAATATTAACCCATTGGTCGTATGCTCTGACTTTCCATATAGATCCATTTCTATTGGATTAAACAACGATTTCCATCGTAAATATTTGGCTACGTAAAATCAGCCCATTTAGTGCTAGTACACTTTCTCAATATAAAACGCCAATTTTTCATATTTTACCAAGCAGGTGCGATCGTTTCGGAGATGTACAAAGGAAACAGCAGGTCACTCTTATCGTCTAGTTTTAAGTTGCATGTTGCTGACAGGTGACGCGCAAGCGACTTATTTGGAACCTTAAGGTGGTCGAGCATACACTTTTTTGACTGTACTTACTTATTATTAAGTTATACTATTCGCTGCAAGTAATCAAATCACAATACCAATCGGAACGAACATATTTTGTAAAAAATAGATGTATTAATTTCATGCATATAAATTCTTACAAAATAACTTCTTGATACTTGATGATAAAGCTTATATATTCCTTACAAAATAACTTCTTGATGCTTGATGATAAAGCTTAAACTATTAAATGCGTATAATCCTACTATCTTTTAAATATTATAGTTATATTAAAAGCCGACGAAATAGTGGGATATATTGACATAACATTTAAATGATATTGCGGTTCATCCTTGGTGTACATTTCTAAAATAGGCATTGCATGTTTATAATACGGTAGTCGACTTACTACGCATACTCACGCCTTTTATCCCCGAAGGGGTAGGCAGAGGCGCAACTGATGCACCCACTTTTCGCCATTTTTATTCCGTCCCATGATGTGATAGGGGGCGAGCGTATCGCCATATCGGGCACAAATTCCAGACTCCGGGCTGATACTGAATAGAAAAACCCAATATCACTTTGCCCGACCCGGGGATCGAGCCCGAGACCTCAGCATTGCAGTCGTACCGCAATACAACTACGCCACCGAGGCAGTCGACTTACTAATTTGCTCATATTAACTCGCCTCAATGGTATGCCAAAAATATTCTATTTTACATGTTGATTATAGTAGCAGAATACGTGATTACTGGTTCATAAATAAAATTGCACGATTTACAGACCACAGGGCAGCAGATCTGATATATTTAATTTTGTTGGGCTGATTTTTATCAGGACAATAATTTTGTCATTTTAATATACATACATACATAAACTCACGCCTTTCTCCCATTGGGGTAGGCAGAGACTATGGAACGCCAAGTGCTACGATCCAAGCATACCTCTTTCGCTTCTTCTACAGTCATCAGTCTCTTCTTGCATGCTCGTCGGTTACGAGAACTCCTTATTTGGCCCTTCCTTAGGAGGTCGTCAATTTGGTCCATGAAGGTACGTCTAGGACGTCCCCGTTCGACGCTACCACTCACTTTCGCGACATAGATTTCTTTCGTTCCTCTTCTTTCATTCATCCTTTCAATGTGGCCAAACCACCGAAGCATTCCTTTCTCAATCCTAGTCACTACATCCTCTTTCAATTTTAAAATATCATCAAATATGTCACAATTATTGTTTGTAATCATGATGTATTGGTATACTTGAAATTTTGCCGATTAATTAGGTGCTAATATTATCCTGTCGTTCTGCATCTATCAGAATTAACGACTTATTCAATACACAAATATCAAGATTGATAAAATGGGATTTTTTTATATAATGTAACCTATTAATATTATCAGTCCTTATTTTGTTTTTTTAATACAAACGCTTTAAGGTTGCGATTGCAAAGACTCTTGTCGTGTCCGTTTCGCGAATTCTCTCGATGCACTGTGGACCTCAGCAGTACGCAGGGTGATGCCAAATATGTCTTCGTGATATCTATTTTCATCCTGAAAATCAATTTTTTTGTTTTAATTTGTAGGTACTAAAGTACATTATGCGGCAAAAGCACTTATTATTTTGTGCTATACAGACTTGTGTGACTTCAATATTTTGGAAAACACACATTCACGCCTTTTTATCCCCGAAAAGGTAGGCAGAGGCGCAACTAAGTGCACCCACTTTTCGCCGTGCGTATTCCGACCCATAATGTGATAGGGGGCGAGCCTATCGCCATATCGGGCACAAATTCCAGACTCAGATATTTTGAAAAAAATTAATCTAATTTTAAGTTAATGGACATAGCTGATATTATTTTAAAATAATCCTTTTCTTGATTAAACTTAAGGAAATATAAGGAAAAGATACCTTTATTTAACATGAATTTAAGATAACATTTTAATAAATAGCTTCATTACAGACTCAGAAGATTTGGCATGTTTTCAAGACGTATTTCATTTTATAACGTTTGTATTACATGTTGAGCTTATGCGAAATACTATATCAATTGATTCTACCATGTTCATTTAGTAATAGGTACTGATTATTAGCTGAGTGTTATCCAAAAATAATTATTATTAACAACATTGTAAGTTCATACAAATTGCTTTTTATTTTATTTCATGGTAAATAATCTGACGGTCCTCCTGATAGAAAGTGGTCCGCAAACTCTTTTCTTTTAAATCACAATTGAAGATGGACGAGGTATAGTACACTGTCATCCAACAGCGACCCAATAGGGCTATAGACGAATTATTATTACGAGTACTGTCATTAATCTTGGAAGTAAACTTACCATTAAACTGAACATAAATTCTTCCACTTCCTGCTCAGTCATTTTCGCGTGGGTCTTGATAACTGATTTTAATTTTTGTTGCACTTCCTCCGCCATTTTGCAATCTCCGCAAACGTAGAAATGACCTTCTTGATCCAACAACATCTTCGTCACTTCTGCTCCTTCTTCCTCTAGGAGAGCTTGTACGTGTTTCTGTTTGAAAAAAACAAGTTTATTTTTTAATTATGTAATCAAATGATCTTCTGATTCTTTGAATATTTTAATATTCAAATCAGCCATTCAGATATAATTAGATGCAAAAATATCTACGGCAAAAGATAAAGATCTTACGAATACATTTACATTGTTATTGTATTTTGCATAATTGCGTATCAATTTTTAATCTAGATAAAAACTTGATTGCTATTTATGTTCGGACTAAATAAATACAAACAGAATCTAATGATTCTGATCGATTAATTACTGTAATATTTAAACCATTACTATTGAATTGAATACAGCATTCAAATTTACCTTCTCAATTCCGTTTTCCCTCGAAAGAGCCAATCGAGTCTTAGTTAGTACTCCTTCATTCATAGCAGCCTCTTTCTCATCTTTGTATAAATCCATGCCGCTGTATCGACATCCGAAGAACAACCAGATAGGACCAGCCGTCTGGTTGTTTGGCGCGAGGTTTTTCACTTGGTGCCGTCTGTGATGCCAGAACCCTCGGAAGGGGGCGATTCCAGAACCAGGTCCGACAAGGATAAGCGGTGCTGACACATCTTTAGGCATGTGGAAGCTTGGTGCACTGTAAATAGCACATCGAGTTATGGCCGATTCTAATGAACCGTCCCTACTACTAAGCGTTAGTGGTAAAAATAAACCAATCAGGATAAATAATCTAATCAAGTCACACTCCATTCTGATTGCTCCATTTTGCTATCAATCCGACGGTTAAGATGGTTTATAGGATCGGATTCTAGTTTATTAGATATTAAGGAAGTATAGTATAAATAAAATGTTGTAACCTACCGTCTAATGAATACGAACACTTCGTCATCTGGTTTGAGGCTTTGTAGGTAAGTTGAGCATACTCCATAATGTGTAGGGCCGTTTCCATCTAAAAGTGTTTGATAATAGTCTTGCCTTAGAAATCTCAGCGTAACTTTTAATCATTTCAATTCATTTAAAAAAGAATAGATATTGATCATATCAGATCATTATGACATTCTAAAAGATATTACTAAAATATCTTCGTAATAACTATTGATATCTAAATTATTATTTTACCCACTTTCACTTGCAAATCTTTCTTCGGAGTTAAATTGGAATTTACAATGAATTTCACAACGAGATGTGCGTTTAAGCACAAGAAAATCAAAACACCAAAATTATTGAAATTTCCGAAACTCTAAAACAAATATACTTACTCTGTGTCTTGTACACGACTATAGCGACGGTGACGTGGATTCTCTGCGGATGTGCCACCGGTGAGGACGATATGGAATAGAACCTCGGCTGTAAGGGCGATAGTAGCGCGGCCAACAGAGACGCCTGCGGTTTGCACGAAGGAAATTGCGCGAGAACTTCAGCTAAATTCGGATAATGAAAATGCCTCCAGTCGTCGTACTTGTTGGAATCCTGCATACACGAGGTTATAATTTTGTTTAAAATGTTATCAAGTTTAATATTATAGAATCATTGAATTTTTTTATGTGTTCCTAAACGTTGTTTTTTATTATTTTATCAGTATTTCGAATATTTTTGTTTACTATAAAAATGAGTAAGCATAAATTAATTACTTTTATAAATAATGCTAATCTTCTTTGGAACCTAGTTATTATCAAAATAACTCATTTTATAATAGCAAGTACATTTAATGATTTAAATAAATGAGCCATAATTATATTCAAAAAATACGTGTGGCACTCGGAACTGCCGCGGTAAAGCTATTGCATAGCATTTTTATCACAAATTTTGATTGACTAAACACAAATTCGATCTTACGCTTACCACATAAAGTAGATTTTTAAACGCGAGCAACGCACGTTTAGTCTTGTTATTGATAAATGTCAGAAATGCAATGGTCATCACAATCAAAGTAGAATAAATCAAAATTTGAAAAAAGAATGTTACGTTCGATTCTTTTGTACTCGTGCCGTGCCAACGCTGGGGAAATAGCTTCTACGCAATGTATTTAAGGTTCATATTAGATTAGTAAGAAATGGTTTTAATGACTTTGATAAATAAAATAAATAAAAATATACTCGTTTCAAGAATTATAGCTTCTACGCATTGTATTTAAGGTTCATATTAGTAAGATAAAAAAGATATCAGGTTATTTTCGTTACGGAATTTCTGGATTCGGTCTCCACGCTCAAGGCCCGCGATAGAAGCTATGCATTAGCTTAAAATAATACAACAAAGAACACAGGGACAAAAACAAATGTAAATTTAAAAATGTCCAAATGTTTACCGTGGCCAATTCTCGCAGTTGCTCAGCGTCCTTTTGGTCTGTGCACGAATTGGCGAGGTATTTGAGAACAGTCGTCGACGGCGGTGTCGTTATATCCAAGAAACGAGTGAATATTTCTCGCACTGTCACAGCTGGTATTCTTTCGTGCCGTTCCCATGTCTTCACTGCGCCTGAAGGAATAAGAAAACATGTGCAAGATTGTTTCTCTGGAATACTTTTTTGTTTCATTATGTATGCGAATATTTTATGTGGTCTAATGAATTCTGGGAACTCTGTAATATGAAGCCAATAGTTGTAATTAAATCAGTCTTGTTAGTACTGTCTCGGTGGCGTAGTTGTATTGCGGTACGACTGCAATGCTGAGGTCTCGGGTTCGATCCCCGGGTCGAGCACAGTGGTATTGAATTTTTCTATTCAGTATCAGCCCGGAGTCTGGAATTTGTGCCCGAAATGGTGATAGGCTCGCCCCCTATCACATTATGGGACGGAATACGCACGGCAAAAAGTGGGTGCACTCGTTGCCCCTCTGACTACCCTTTCGGGGATAAAAGGCGTGAGTGTGTTTGTATGTGTAAATCAGTCTTGTTTTATCAAACGAAGTAATTTCCGAAAATCATTTTCTATAATCCACATTATCCCAGAATATCCCAGAAAGAAACTAACTACATTTAATTGAATAAACATTTCAAAAAGTACTTCATATCTTTTATCACAAACCTAATTACATTAATTCTAACATAATTTTCAACTCACCAGTGGGTGTGAGAGTCTCCTTCATGACCTGCAATTGCACTTGTTTATCGTAATTGTCATCATCCTTCGTCCGGCTCAGTATAGCGTCTACAATCTCTTTGCGATTGCACGCCATCACACCCACGTGGTCTCCTGGGTCGTACTTCAATTCACCCTGAGAATCATAAATAAAAAAACATTGTACCTAAATTCAGATTACTTCCATTAAATTACTTTATACTTGGAAGTGCATTGAATATACGTCTAGAATTGTAGGTTATAATGGAAGAAGGCGACCCTCTTTCTCATTTTTCTCATTCATTGAAAGGGCATGTCCAAAAACAGGCCTAACATTATAACCAAGACAGTTTATATATATTTGGATAGAACTCCTAAAAACTGGCATTTTACAATAAAACGTTTAATTTTAAAGACCTCCGATTTTGAGATTTAGTAAATGAAAATCTACACTTAATATGAATGTTTTTAAAAAAGTTAGTTATAAATGGAGGGGTCTAAAAATATTTTTTTAATGTATTCAAGATCCATATTTTGCCCCTTTAATATCCCTAAAGTTTGAGCCTGGTTAGATTTTGAGGCCCAGCAGTCATATAAAAAGCTGACATCTTTGACTTACTTGTGGATCCATATCAACGAATATGGTTGCTCGATCGACTGAATAATCTCCCAAGTGCTTGTTCTCAGTAACTTTACAGGCGATAAGTTGTTTTCTGAACCCTGCTTCCAAAGCTGCTTTTAGCGTCGGGTTTGTAGTTGGTTTACCAAATCGAACGGTTTCTTCAGTCAAGGGAACTGTGCCTAGTGCCTTCTTTGCATCTTTGACCATATCGTTTTCGTCCAAGCAGAACGTTTCACAGGCCACCTTGAAATAATTATTGTATAATGAACTAACGAGATCAATTAAGCGTCCACAGTATTGGATTTTTAATGGTAAAAATTTTGAGACGATAGAAAGTAATAAAGTAATCTATAAAATTTAAACGTTAACAAGTATATTATTGAACAATGTTCACTTACATGGAAAATATTTGACGACCACATCCTAAATTGTTGCTCCTGTCCATACAATTCATCTCCGCAGGCCAATTCCAAGATCCTTTCGCCTCCTAAATCTCCAAGCACTTTATCAACTGTCTTACCAAAATTGCAGAATTTTGGATAAGCACTAGATCCTAAAGCGAATACTGCGAAGCAAACATTACTAAGAGGTCCTATTTGTTCCGCCGTGGATGTACCGGCTACACTACCTGGAAATGATGAAATCATTAATGACCTTGGAAGGAGATATTCGCTTTTTGTATAGGTGCTGGGTTTCAATATCTAACCAGGCTCTAACTTTAGGGATAGTAAGTAAAAGGGCAAAATATGGAACTTGGATCCATTAAAAAATATTTTTAGACCTCTCCATTCATAACAAACTTTATTAAAAACGTTCATATTACGTCATTGATGTAAAGAAAACATATTAAGTTAAGTTTTTAAGCAAAATATAATTACATAAACCTCAAAATCGGAGGTCTTTAAAATTTAACGATTTATTTTAAAAGGTTAGTTTTTAGGAGTTCTATCCAAAGATAAACTGTTTTGGTTAAAATTTTAGGCCGGTTTTTGGACATATCCTTTAAGACATCGATGTTATTGTGTTTAAATTTATATTACTTTTGTTTGACTCCAGTCTTGTCAACTGCCTCTTATATTCGAAACTAGGTGTCATCATGCTGTTAGTTCTCATCAGGGACTTTGGCGTTGGTGCCTTGAAATTCCTGAAATAAAGTATTTTGTTACTAAATGTATTACTATAAGGTCTAATTTTCATTATACACAATAAGAATATGTTATATTTACCCTGAACTTAAATCACCCGCCTGGTCTTCTTGACTATTAGACTCGTTGTATAACATTTGGAACAGATGTTCAGCAAAGTCCTGTGGATAAAATATTTCTGAATAAATTTGTAATAAATTTCGATATTCAAGGTGAAACCTTCATCAGGCTTCAACTGAGATAAAACATTTAAAATTATAGACAAATACCTTTACTATTAAATTTGTTTTGACGATAAATTGTTACAAGTTGTTTTTGACTACTGGATATAGTGATTTGAACGAACTAAGAACCAGCATTCATGGACATAGTCCTCACGTTATATGTATAAGATTGACGGGCGTAGCCATGGATTCTTTTCGCCCCATGACACAAAAAAAACCTTCTTTCAACAAATATGTCATGTATACACCCCCGTAATTTATTTTGTAAGCCAAAGGGCGGTCCCCCCCCCCCCCCTTATATACGCCCATGTTAAGATTAACATGTTGTACCGTGAGTTAAGATCTATGTACGCTAAACTTTTTACACATTCCAGTTGACCAAAAAAATATAAATTTTTGAGCATAACACAAATATTTGTCCCAGTTCCGATGTAGAATTCGGTCAATCGTTCCATAGTCAGCACTCATCACTTGAATCAATATGAATATTGTATAAAATGTAAGTATTCACTTACGACTCCATTTGCAGGAGGTTCTCCGTTTCCAAAGGTAGACGTGACAATCAACAGCAACGTCTCGTGCTCTATTGAAAACATGTCGTACTCTGACATGCAATGGACCTGTAAATATATAATATATAATATTCTTCGTATAATACATTTTTTTAGGTATTTATGTTTTTGGCAAGAGGTTTAAACAATGATGAAAGAAATAAATTCGATATCTCGTCACAAAGTATCTCTACATGGCCGAAGACATATAGGAATTGCTTAGAGTCTTTGCATGTTAAAATTTCCTAAGCCGGGTAATTTCTTTTTATAGTTTTAGAATTCAAAAAAGATAGATAGGTACATGTCCTAACTCATTGTTCACTCTTCTAATAAAATTTTACCAGTAATGCATAAATTAGTACACTTAGATTGTTCCTTTGAATAGTTTACATCACTAAATATAATATTTGGCTAAACGGTTATAATATTATTGCCGATCTTGAAAATCTTGCTGCATTAGTTGCGACGATTTTTTTAGACATTAGGGCACGTTACATTTTAACTCAGTAGTTTAAGAGATCTAGAGATTTTAAGTTTTACAGTGACACTGAACAAATTACAACTCCATTTAATCTAATTTCCTTTAAAGATTTTTCCCACGACTAATCTACCTAACTCAACTTGACTTCTGAGAATTTTCGACGACCGTACCTGGGCGTTAAACGCGTGGCCGAAAATGTTTCCTAGCTCTTTGGCATACTGCTCAGATTTGCCTGTCTCCGTGGCGTACAGAATGGTCGCCTTGATGCGCTTAGAGAGGGCTCGTCCGAAGAGTTTCGAAGTGAACTTAACAGCGCGGGCGATCTGTTTGAAATGGTACTTTCTGGTCACCGGCTTAGTGCCGTCTGACTTCGTCCATTGGTGTGTCTTCCATGCGGGCTCCTGAAAGATATTTAGTTACATAATTACGGTTTGTGAAAGAGTGCTACTCATCCACAGGACAGAGAAAGAGAGCTATCCTCCATGTTCTCATCTAACATTTTACAATAATATCCATAAAAAAAACGTCTGGTTTACAAACACGTGTAACTAACTGGATAATAAAACAAAGCGTCAAAATACCACAGAACACATCGCACCTTTAGAACGAAAACGACACAATTCAAAAAAATCGGAAATTGATTTATCAATCTAAAATGATTTAAAACGAAGCTCTCATTACAACAATAATAATAATAATCTTTATTGCCACAATTACATAAATGTGCTTTTTATTTTGAATCCCATGACTCCCGAACTAGTATTAACTGTATCTCGGGAGTCAGAGTCTTCTCACAAACGTTATTCATAGTTAATTGCCACAAAAAGGATGAAAAAAAAAAAAAAATTACAATAGTTCAAACACAGCCATATTCAAGCAGCAGCAGAACAAAACTATTATATCAGTCCCTTTTTTATTATATTTTTATAAAAAAAGGACCAGTTTTAAAACATTTTATAAATATAACTCAATTTTAGATTTTTTTGAATTGTGTCGTTTTCTTTCTAAAGGTGCGAGTCATATCAAAGTAATGTTAGACATCTATAATAATATTGCTAGTACATGACGTACACTATTTATATCCCTTAGGGCAGCTTACGCACAATCTTCAATAAACCCTCGATCATTAGTCATTTATCCTCAGGTTTGCCAATTATTCGGGCTCGATTACGGACCACGGCGGGGTTATTCCAAACGCAACCTGACACTGGCCTAACCCTCGGATTCCTTAATAAACTGAGAGCCCTTTATTAAACCCTTCGGCCTATTCATAAAATCATATTGTTACGATAAAGGACAGCTGCGAAGTTAGCCATATTTTATAATCAATGACGGTTTTTGTATTTGCAAATTTGAATTCGGGTGATATTAAATTTAGATACCTATTTGGAAATTTCTTTACTTGTAGTTACAAAAAAGGTTCTTTAAATGAATTTACAACTAGACGTTCAGTTTTAAGACATAAAGAACAATGTTTTTTTCGGATTGGAAACCTTTTTTCGTATGCTGCTAAATAAATGTAATGCACCTAATTCTTCAGGCACTCTCTAACATTCAACCAGTTAGTGCAGCCCACATGCAAGTAATTCGCTTACCTGATAGTCATACGACGGTCTTATGTAGTAGAGCGCCATTTCTTGATGGAATACTGATGTTAATGAAGACGACATCGGTGGAACAACCCATATCCAATCGGCAGGACACCCACCTCTGAAGAAGAACTTTTGATCAAATATTGTTGGAATTATTTGTTTGATGCAACTAAAAATAACACACACACACATACACACACGCACACACACATATTGTTTATCACCGAAGAGGTAGGCAGAGGCGCAACTGGTGCGCCCACTTTTCGTCGTCCGTATTCCATCCCATTATGATACTCAGTAAAAAAAACTATCATTTTGCCCCACCCTAGGAATGAACCTGACACCTCAGCACTGCTGTCGTACCGTAATACAACTACGCCGAAATAAAAACAGAATTAATAAGTTCAAGTATATCATCGATACGTTGATGTACTGCTAGATCCATAACATATTTTTGTACTTTTTGAATAATATCACTAAAAATACAGCTTATTTAATCCCTCAAATATTTTTTAGGTTTCTATGTTTATATAGTAAAAATACTTGGTATTTGCGTCCATAAAACAGATTTTTGATGTTTCGAGACCTTAAAAAATATGATAATATATTTTTAAAGGTTGAAAAGACATTAGACAATAACAAAGGACATTGAACTACTGTTAAGAATAAAGCATTTTTTATATTTTCCTTGTATTTAGATTTTCCTTCATATTATAAATTATGTACACAGTATAAGTACCTGAATAGCAAATAACTGATTAGCTGCAGATTTACGATTTACTGTTCGTGTTTATACTTATTATCCTAAACACGGCGAAACCGATAAAAACGAATCGTGAGAATATTTGAGGCCATTGGACACATAATTTGCCATTGCTTACAAATTCTAAAGATCTTGTGATATTTTTTACCTTGTCAATGTAAACTGAGAATATAATTCATTCTGTTCATGCCATGTCTGGTTTAACCGAAATAGATTTGACCCTGGAGATAAAATGTATCGTAGATAGTAATTCCATGACTTAAGTCAAAACTTTACTTTTAACTTCTTTGTATGGTTTATCAATTATCGTCCACTTTAACGGTGAAGGAAAACATCGTGAGGAAACCTGCATACCTGAGAGTTCTCCATAAGAATCTCGAGGGTATGTGAAGTCTGCCAACCCGCACTGGGCCAGCGTGGTGGACTAAGGCCTAACCCCTCTCAGTAGTAGAGAAGGTCCGTGCTCAGCAGTGGGCAGTGTTTAATACAGGGCTGGTATTATAAGTCAAAACTTTTGACCAATCAAATGGGAGATGTAGCAACCTTTAACGAACGCTTCCGTAAGCTCTGTGTAGCGAGCACGAGTTTCGTATAATAATCGTAACGTTTCGTATCGACTGACTGCTCCAGTAGAGTTGTATTACGGTATGACTGCAATGCTGAGGTCTTGGGTTTGATCCCCGGGACGGGCGAAGTGATGTTGGGTTTTTCCACCCAGTATCAGCCCGGAGACTGGAATTTGTGTCTGATATGGCGATAGGCTCGCCCCCTATCACGTTAATGGATGGAATACGCACGGCCAAAAGTGGGTGCACTAGTTACGCATCTGCCTAACCCTAGGATAAATGGCGTGAGTGTGTGTGTGTGTGTGTTTCGTATCGAGTAAGTTAACGTTTACGTCTCACAACAATATTGAGATTTACGTATTTGTATGACAATACTATACGTCAATAAAACAGATTCGTACTGCCAGTTAGATTCCATTTTAAGTCGTCCGTTACCATGGTTACGCGTTTATTATTCGAAGTTTAAACGCACACAATGCTTATGCGGCCTTATTTTAGTTCCTAATACGTTCACCGGGGCGCTGTTCAAATTTACATACAAAAATTTACTTAGTCGAAACCATTACGTTAACTATACGATAGGGCGTAAGCTCGTGCTAGCTACACTGTTCAATTTTTATAATATAATAATATGTATTTATATAGAGTCGTTGAAAACCTACAAAGCGGTAGTAGAGAGCGTATTCCCACGTAAAAGGCCGGCAACGCATCTCTATGCCCCCTGGTATTGCAGATGTTCATGGGCGGCGGTGATCACTTACCATCAAGTGATCCGCATGCTCGTTTGACCCCTATATCATTAAAAAAAATGTAAGAAAATCCACCTGCTTTTATTTTCATTGTCCAGATGTTTGATGAACTGTTCCGAGGCGGAGTGGTGGTCTACGATGGACACGTTGTCTCTATGGTAACTGTGAAGCACTGCTATGTTCACCTCGACTAGCGCTTTGTCTTTCCACAATGATACGAAGGAGTTCGTGTCCAAACCCATCTTCTTTGCTACTTTCTACAAAAAAGAACTCTCTTAATATTGGATTAAGAACTATTTTAAAGTTTAGACTTACTCTTAAATAAAAGTGACGTTGCCCAGAAGCCAGAATATTAAATTTAAATGTAGTGAGTATACAGTGGAGTATTATATTGAAATATAAACAAAATAAAAAGTTTAATAAATATGTCACAAACGTCAAGTTGTCTAAGGTATAATATAAGATACAAGCGTACGCTTCTTACAAAAGAATACCCGTCTAATTATTTCATATCGATCCATCTATTTTTACCTCGCAAATTATGCAATCATTAATGGAGCTTATAAAACATTATTTATAATGCAAGAATTTAATGCGGGCATTTCCTCCTCACGTCCGCCCACTTCGTCCCCGGAGGCGCGCAATCCGATGAACCGGATATTTTTTCTTACAATAACTAAGTACCTAAACTAATGCATTATTAAAATTATTAACAAGACTTTGATGATTGATGATATATAAATTGGGTTTTCAATGCGGATGCGGATATAAATTTAAGTACTGAGAGCTAAACATTATTATATAAGAAGGCAGCATTCCATCAAATCATGTCATCATTAGTTTTATATATACAGTCAGCTCCAAAGTAGCTGACCAATTTAAAAACTTCAAAACGCTTCTACACGTTAACTCCAATCGAAATATTATTTTTTATTTATTTAATCGGTCAATATTCGCTTTTCTGGCAACACTGCAATTTTTTTTAACTGGAGCCTTATGTGCTTTGCGTAAAAATGATGTCCGCTTAATTGACAGGTGACGTCATGGCCGGATCTGGCCAAGCGAATTTTGACCGGGAAAAATAAAGTTAACACAGTGAAGTTTATTTTAGTGAAGAAAAAGCCATTGTTGATTCAGACGCAAAAGTTTAAAGGCGATTTGAAATTTTGAATTTGTTCACCTACTTATGTGGCTGACTGTACTTAGCTCTAAAAGGTTTACGGATACATAGAGATATCGCATTTACCCATGCCCAACTAATGCACTTGCATTAATAAGCTTATGTCCATTATTTTGTATGATGGTGAGATGATCGTTATATCGAGCACAAATTTATCAAAATGAACGAAAGTCTTAATAGACAAATCTTTTTAATTTTGAATATGGGATTGAACCTGGGATTGCTCAACTTAACTACACAGGTAAGCTAAAGTCCAAGTTTTTACATAGGTACGAAATATATAATCAATCATATTGTGTTTCCATAAATTGGACAAACTAAAATATGTAAGCCAAATATTTGAAAAGTATTAACGAAATTCGTTTATATTGATGACAATATCGGAATCATGTCACATTTCATAATTAATATTGTCTTCAGCATTATTACGAACAAGCTCTAACGATAATAAGTCCAAGCCTTTTGATTAAAATAATATTTGTATCCAAGATTGGAACAAGTGTTTGTCAACATAAAACAAGCCTGATTGACAAATATTTGCAATGCTATGACTTGTAGGACCACGATATGCGCGTCAATTGTTAGCAATTACGGCAGGGTCATGTAGATATTACTTCATCGTTCATCAATATTGTCGGACATATTGCTAGATTGCGATGTGTTAATATTTTGAGTTCGGAATAGACGTATGTAAAATTATTGTATGAAAGATAAGTTTCAAAAAAAAATATTCATTTTTTATATTGCTCTGTCATATTTGAGACTCATTTTAATTTTAAGTATTAATTAGTTAATAAAGAGAGACTCTCGTCTGCTCGTAAGCGCTAAATATTCAGATAAGTCGATTTTATTGATCAAAAACTACAATAATTATAATATATTTCAACTTACATAAAAACACTGAAGAAGTAAAAAGAACTATGTATAAAATATCTCACCTCGACAACATTAAGACGATTGCTATCACAGAAATTCCTGCAGCCGATCTCGGTGCCCATGTACCAGCCGTTGAAGGCGGTCGCTGTGAACTCCAGTCCTCCACAATCCAACCTCATGTTGGAAACCGCTGGTAAAGCGTACCATTGCAGTCCCAGCTCTTTGAACCAGTCGTATCTGTTAAGAAGACTTGGTTTAGTCTGACACTCTCGTGTTATGGAGGTGCTATTAAGAGTGGGGACCTAAGAGGTGGTGAAAGGGTAATCTCAAGCACCCGTGATTAGAAGGGTCAAGAAGAAAAATATAACCCTCTTTTAGTAAATCTGCGGCCCAGAGGCTTGCATTAGTTAAGGCGATAGGACCTAATGGTAATTGGAGTCCAAATAGAATTTCGACTGACGAGAGATGTACCCCTTGCCAGTCGACACAACTATGCCGGCCTGTTTGATTCGGATTATTTGAAACTAGCTTTTGCTCGCGGTTCCGCCCGCGTGAAAAAGTTTTTCACGGATAAAAGTGCCCCTATATGTTTTCTCGGGATAAAAGTCTATGTCGAACAAATATACTTAGGTTTGCGCCTTTGTCGCGGGCCATACTATTGCTCAATACTATTTCCGAGAACGTTGATATATTTATCTGCAACCTGCAGGAATTCACAGAAGTGGCCTACAGTACAGGTGTATTGAGGTCAATAGCAAATAACGTTGTACAACACCGTTTTAGTAGATCTGTAATGGTTTGTATATATTATGTATAAATAAATAAATAAATGTCCTTTCTAGGCTCTCAAACTATCTGCACACCAAGTTTCATCGAAATCCGTTCTGTAGTTTCGGAGATGTGCAGTAACAAACAAACAGAAAAACAGACAGAAAAGAATTATGAAAATCGCTGATTTGTTTTCCATTATTCTTCTTAAGTCACCCCTTTTCTTTTTTATCACATTTCTTTAAATGTACTGGTGGTAGGTCTCCCACATGTAAGAGTCCGTTTGGGTGGGTACCACCGCAATATCCATTTCTATCGCCAAGCAGCAGTGTGCATGCACTGTTGTGTTTCGGTTTGAAGGACATTGTAGCCAGTGTAACTACTGGACATAATAAGACTTAACATCTTATGTCTCAGAATGACGAGCGCAGTGGAATGGCACTCAGTACTTTGTAACTCAAGGTGCTGGATGGTGTTGCTACTGTTTATGGGTGGGCGTATCGCTTACCATCAGGCGAACGGCATGTTCGTCTCGTTATTCAATGCCATAAAATGTACAGACACACCGGTTCTACTGCTTTATTATATGTATAGATACATGTTACTTACTTGGGATGCTCTATCAGCACTTCCATGACAATTTCGTGAGGTATTTCGAAGTACTCCGGGTCTTTGCCGTCAGCTGATAGTACTAACGGTAATATATCCCATGCTGTCCGGGCAGGCTTCCATCCCAATTTCATACATACCTACAAAATGAACCAGTAAATATATGACATTATGGCTCATTTTACAATAATCAGCTAAAAGTTATTCATGAAATAAATTACAACTTGACTGAATTTAAAAGTGAAACAATAATAAGGGCCTGTTTGTTAGTTTTTGAGTAGCTAAACGCAACTCGTTACATAAATATATAAGCCGACTAAATTCAAAAGTCATACTCTAATCTATACTCCCAAATAAATGGTAATAAAATGAGTACTGTCTAAATTAGCTGTTTAATACGATAAGTTTCGAATATAAATGACTTGAAACTTATGACTGCTTCGGTGGCGTAGTTGTATTACGGTATGACTGCAATGCTGAGGTCTTGGGTTCGATTCCCGGGTCGGGCAAAGTGATATTGGGTTTTAAATTCAGTATCAGCCCGGAGTCTGGAAATTGTGCCCGATATGGCGATAGGTTCGCCCCCTATCACATCATGGGACGGAATACGCACGGCAAAAATTGGGTGCATTAATTGCGCCTCTGACTACGCCTTCGGGGATATAAGGCGTGAGTGTGTGTGTGTGTGTGTGTGAACCTTATGAAACAGGCCCTAATTTAACTATTTTGTTCATAACATTTTAACTTACCTACGTTGTGTTATTTTTTCGAATAAGTACCTTTTATATTACTATTGAAAAAAAACAGCTTTGTTTCTACGTATTGTATTGCAGTCCTGATCCCCTACTTATATTTCCATTATACCTACTTAGCATTAATTAGACTTTGATATAAAAGTAAACAATTTTGTTAGAAAATTAAGTTACGTTTTTACAAAGTTACTGTGTTAATTAGGCTTTGATAATATCAGAGTGGACGATAGCCTAGTTGGGAATGGAACGGTCTGCCGAGACAATGTCCGGCGGTTCAAAACCCAAGGCACACACCTCTGATTTTTCGAAGTTATGTGTGTATTGTTTATCAATTATCGTTCGCTTTTACGGTGAAGGAAAACATCGTGAGGAAACCTACATACCTGAGAATTCTCGATAAGAATTTCGAGGGTATGTGAAGTCTGCCAATCCGCACTAGGCCAGCGTGGTGGACTAAGGCCTAACCCCTCTCAGTAGTAGAGGAGGCCCGTGCTCAGCAGTGGGCAGTATTTAATACAGGGCTGGTATTATTATTATTATAATATCAGAATGAACAAAGATTTCGCTCTAAATATTATCATGGCTTCACAACTATTTAAATATGTCATAAATTGGGCATAATCACGCATTTTGAGGGTTCCAAATATTGGTACTTTCATACGAGCAATCGTGCCTTACCATCAGCTTAGCAACCTGCTTCTGTCAAAATTATCATTGTAATGATCATATTTGGTAATAAAATTTGTTTAAAAACATCTGTTATATTGTTAAAGACTTTAGCCCGTGGCTCTACCCGCGTGAATGCGTTTTTCCTGAAAAAACTCCCGCTTTATATTTTCCCGGGATAAAATTAGCCTATATTACTCGCTGATAATGTAGCTTTAAATTGGTGAACGAATTTTTAAAATCTGTCCAGTAGATTTTGAGTTTATCCATTACAAACAAACAAAAAAACAAATCTTTACTCTTTATAATATTAGTATAGATAAAGAGGAATAAACATTTCCATTCAAGAAGAAGAGTAATGCATCAAAACCAAACATATTCGTGGTCGGCAATTTATAGTCTATCAAAATAGCGAATATTTGTAAACATTAATTACCTCAGTAAATTCAACGCGTGCAGGGTCACCCAAAATGCTCCCATCCGGTTCTTGATATCCAGCATAGCCTATTAACTGGGGGTTCCATATTCTGTAATCGTGCTTTCCGTCTGTACGTTGCGGGAATATAGTTATTGCCGATCTACCGAAACAAGTGTAAAAAAAACATAGAAAAAAATGACAATAAAGTGTCGCGCGAACATTGTCAACTTGTTGCCAATATCATTGAGAAACGCAGTTGCTAAAGTTGCTCAAGCAACTGTCAGTTTCACGAAACAAGTTGAAATCAGAAAAAAAAAAAAAACTACCGTCGAAAGTCAGCCAATGTAGTTTGTTAAAAATATACAGATTCTTGAGGGGTATATGTAATTTATACTTATGTTGTTACTTTTATTGTAAGTTAACCTTAATATAGCTTTTATTTAATTGTATATTAATAACTCTGTTCTATTTAGCAATAATTACATATTATGACGGATGATGTAGATGTACACAAAAACTTAATCTAGTTTATGCTGCATCTCTTGTTAAATTAAATGTTAATTGTTCTGATAATAGAAATAAATAAAAAAAAAAAACCGCGCGACGCCTAAAAAGTGCCAACATTCCTAACCGAAATTAATTGATGTGAATAATGATAATATCTGTATTCGTTCATGCTGCCCGATATGCCGATAGGCTCACCCCTATCACATCATGGTATGAAATATACCCGGCGAAAAGTGGGTGCACCAAGTACGCCTCTGCCTACTCCTTTGGGAATAAAGGGTGTGAGTGTATATTTATATATGTATGTATCGTTCATGCACGATTTTGTAGACAAAGCAATGTATTCCTACCTGATATTGCCTTTATTTGTTGCGTATTTAATATGATTGCATAGAGCCTCAAACATGCCACTTGCGGTCGTAACTTCTCTGCAGTCGAATGTCTGGAAATAAATGGATAAATTAAATATAAACGAAAAATAAATAAACTATGAAATTATATTTTTTTTAATGGCACTTGTGTTCACATTTTGCCAATGTCAAGTTTGGGTTGTCTTTTTTTGTTATCTGTAGTATGTCGAAGTAAAGCAGTGGCTACCTTACCAAGACTTTGTCGAGGAGTTTTGGCGGCAACAAAAAAAAACACTGGATTAGCACGATTATTTCAATTCACTTCATTTGAGCTCTTTAATAGAATTATATTGGATAATATACCACCATAATTATGCAATATAACACTAAGTATCACCAAAATAATGAATTAAAACAAGAGCACCTCATGACACTTCCAAGTTCCCGCCAAAACTCCGAAATGATTTTGATACGAACATTCGGTATCAATTAGGGTTGTCGAATGACTCCTAAAGATATGTAAAGCCATACAATACATTCCTTTCATCCTTTCACTCGTTGATACAAAATGTACATATCCAGGATTTCCAACTAAATGCAAAACACGGTCCAAAGCGCCTAAGACGGCATGCAAAGACGTCTAATGACATCCCGTTTGCCTCGTTATAACTTGCCTGGCTTTTCAACCCTAATTAAAAGTTTGTCCGCGGTTTCCTTTGGCACATCTTGAGATTAAAAATCATTTTTCTGCTCATTGGATTAGATTGTTTTAATATAATTTTTAAATTAAATTTACCTTTCATTGCATAGTTTCTATTATTAATTAATTAATTTGCGTCATTGTTCCATTCAGCCAAATATAAATCAGCTTTATTTTTCGTTTTTAAATTTTAATCCAATAACTGAAACATATGACACTATTCTTAGGGTTCATATTAGGTCCCCTCAAATCTGTTTTGAATGATATTTTAGTTCTAACGAAACGAAAAATTCGCGTGAATTAAAAACATTCGCGCAGAAAAAACACATGTAAGTAACCTAAGTAAAATGCAAAGGGGTTTTTGTTTACCAAACCTAATTTGGCTTTTTCGGATAACGGCTGTTGCTCTTTAAGGTAATGTCGCTACATCCTTTATTTTCCTATTACCCGAGTAAGAGAATTTACCAAATTGGTTCAAACACGCGAGTGGGAAAAACCACTCTAGTTCGCTGTGATATATTAGGCAGTTTGTGTTATGCGAAATTCAGTCTTAAATGCCGGTATGATGTTGTCGATTGGTAGTAAACGGTCGTTGTTTTGTGTTAAACGTTTAGAAATAAAGATTGAGACTAGGGAGGCGAGAAGATAAAATGAAATATAACTGTAACTGTGCTGCTTACGGTACAGTTATTTTTAAGATTATTTCGATATCTTTACTTAGTATATCATGTATTGGCGAACTGATATAATTGGGATAGAAGATATTTGAAAAATATTCGCTGACTTACCACATACTTTGTGGGTACCTAATCTGATAGAAAACCTAAATTACGGTTTAAAATCATGCCAGATTAATTAACGGACCAGTGACCAATAACTAAAGAAAACATAATATAACACATAGTTTTTGGAAATGTTATGATACTTTATCTTACAGAATTTGAATGCTATGTGATTTAAAAACGTGTTTTTTTTGTGTTTTTATTGCACTGAATGACGAGACGAGCATGCCGTTCGCCTGATGGTAAGCGATAGGACCGCCCATAAACAGTAGCATCACCATCCAGCACCTTCACTTACTAACTACTGTGTGGCATTCTACTGCGCTCGGCATCCTGAGACATAAGATGTTAAGTCTCGTTATGTCCAATAGTTACACTGGCTACAACGTCCTTCAAACCGAAACACAACAATGCATGCACATTGCTGCTTCGCAGTAGAAATAGACATTGCGATGGTATCCACCCAGACGGACTCCTACATATGAGAGACCTACCACCAGTAAAGTTAAGAATAAATACAAATTTCCTATACGAATGTCCATTATTCTTGTACTTACTTGATTCCACGAAGACAATTTACGCGCTATTTTTATGCCATACAACAATGTTACTTATTACGTTCGTAAATATTTGTTTATAAAACTTTATGACTCCAAAAGTTATAAGTAAACAAGAGTTTTACTGTCCAACTCTGTAGAATTGAAAGTATTGGCGGATAAACGACAAAAGAATGTAATTTCATTCAAAACAACATAAAGTAAACGGTTTCCACCAAAGTGCTACAAATAAACGAATTGATCGAGAGAATAAAAAAGAATTTAATGGTAGTCGCATACTCTTGTCATGTGATCTTTGACCCCATACATTTCTCCTACAATCATCATCATCACTAGCCACATAAAGTCCACTGCTGAACATTTATTTATACTAATACAACACAATTACAGCTATACTAAAGCGGTGTTGTACAGCCAAAGATGTATAAAATTTTCCAATTTGCCTCAATACACCTGTAGGCCATTTCTGTGAATTCCTGCAGATTCATAGGCCTACCTTAAAGAATTCCCGACGGACCTGTCAAAAGCGGCTTGCTTCTAGCGTGTTTCCTGCGACCTACCATTATATATAATGCTAATCTTGAATTTCATGATATAATTCACGGTTTCCAAAGATGAAGGCAATGTACCTGATAATTATATTGCTAACAACTACTATATAATTCTTATTATATCATGCAGAAAGTTATGTGACAATCTTCACAAACCAGTTACGGACCGGTACTGTACCAAAGTTCGTAATTTTTTTTTATTTCTCTTTAGATTTTGCTCACTAAACTCGCATGAGTCCGAGAATAAAGTCCTATTATGTATTTTACCTCCATAATTTTACCGATAAAAAGTAGCTGTTATTTGACAGCTACTAAATTATTACTGAGTGGATTTTGAAAATTCCTTTCCACTAGATTTTACATTACATACGTTTTTTTTTAATAAATATAAAAATAAAAATAGTCAAATACCCATTTAAACAAATGGATAAAGTGGTAAAGTGACGATAGCCTAGTTGGGAATGGAACGGTCTGCCGAGACAATGTCCGCCGGTTCAAAACCCAAGGCACACACCTCTGACTTCTCGAAGTTATGTGTTTATTCTTTGTGAATTATCGCTCGCTTTAACGGTGAAGGAAAACATCGTGAGGAAACCCGCATACCTGAGAAGTTCTCTGAATTTCGAAGGTATGTGAAGTCCGCCAACCCGCACTAGGCCAGCGTGGTGGACTAAGGCCTAACCCCTCTCAGTAGTAGAGGAGGCCCGTGCTCAGCAGTGGGCAGTATATAATACAGGGCTGATTGCATACGTCTTCTGCTTCAATATCCAAACATCTTCATAAACTTACGCAATATTAATATTAGTATGATATTCCGGTCTTACCTGCAGCTTCTTCCACTGTATTCGTCCGATGCACCTCGTCGCATTCCGCCACGCCAATTTCGCCCCAAACACCAATTCCGATGTTTTAAGTTGGTATGTGCCTTTATCTTTCAATTCCCTTTTTACCTCCTCAAGCCGGGCAGTGTGGGCCTCGGAATTCTCCCTGTGAAACAAACTTTTATTGAAAACACGTCGCTTTGTGAATAAAAAAAAACTAAATAAAAAGAGTTATAGTTATTTCGTATATTATGGAACTTTCGTTTGATGACAAAATGAGTTAAGACACGTGTGATCGTGATTTTTTGCGTATTAGAAATTAATAAAAAAAAACTGAATATAATTGCTAAAGCTGTTCAAATTTCCGGTGAAACAGAAACCTATATGATTCTAGAGCATGATGTATTTTTTTTCTGAACATAATTCTAGCTGTTCAAATGTCCGGTGAAACAGAAACCTATATATATATGATTCTATAGCATGATATACTTTGTGCCAAATTCCATACAAATCGATTTATCGCTTATATTACTGCTATTTATCTATCTTTATCTAGAAGTTCCATTTACTAGATAAGTACATACCTGCGTATAGATGCGAAGTACTGTCTAAGGAAAGTCTGCGCGTCTTGGAATACTTCTTCGGCAGTTCGCGGAGTGTCTCCACGATTCGGAATGTCCATGAGACTGGTCTGGCATACTTTTTCTGTGCATTTTGTGTTCTGGAACAAATACATTCCTTGTTGATTTTTTATATTAGACAGGATAAATGTGCAATTGTATCCTGGTGGTAAATGTATGTAAAATACTGTAAATGACTGAGGTAAAGTAGCTTCGTAGGCCGGCATGATTGTATCGAATGGCATTAGATAACCATCTACTGCCATTCGATACTCTATCTGGACGGCATCGCGCTTACCATCAGGCGAGGAGCAGTCACTTTGTCGTGCCCGAATAAAAACAAAAAAAAAATAATCATCAGCACCCTTAAATATCCAGTGTACTAGATATATCATCGATGCGTTAGCGACCATTGAGGTAGGAATGGGCTCATTCTGTTCACATTTGTGGAACCGATTATAATAATATTTTATTTGTGAAAATCCCTCCTATGGCAATCGGAATTTGGAAAAAATCCTATAACTATCTCACAGTAAAGAATCTATAGATACCTCATTTGTAAAAATCGGTCCACTAAAAGTTTTTCTAGAGTGGAATTTAAAATGGATATATACGTAGGGTAATAAAATCATTAGGTACCCTTCCTCACTTTACCTCACTCGATTAGAGCTGTGGGCTTAGAATGTGGCAGAAAAACACGACACGACTTCGTTTCGATTTATTAAGATTGGTTGAGAGAGACTAACACGTGACTGACATATTGGTGTTTCGATCAATCACAAACATCAAAATTAAACGACATCGTCTTACAAGTTGCGTTTTTTTTGCCACGTTCTAAGCCCACTGATTTCAATGATAATAAATTCAAATAAAACGAATCATATACTAGCGGCGATAGCCTAGTTGGGAGTGGAACGGACTGCCGAGATGAATGTCCGCTGGTCCAAAAACCCAAGGGCACACACATCTGATTTTTTTAAAAAGTTATTAGTGTATTCTTTGTGAATTATCACTCGCTTTAACGGTAAAGGAAAACATCGTGAGGAAACCTGCATACCCGAGAAGTTCTCTGAATTTCGAAGGTATGTGAAGTCTGACAACCCGCACTAGGCCAGCGTGGTGGATTAAGGCCTTAACCCTCTCGGTTTTAAAGGAGGCCCGTGCTCAGCAGTGGGCAGTATACATATGATACAGCACTGGTATGGTATGGAATCATATAATCTTATACACAAATAGGTAAGGTAATTTACCTTAAAGACAGAGAATATCAATATTTACAAAGACATATAATTAACTCCAGCACTAACAGGTTCCATTAACAAAAGCAATAACAATAAAAATATTTGTTTATATAAATAGTCTTCACATATGCATGTGATTTGAGATAATATTCATATAAATATTATAATTCACACGATATAAATATTAAATAGATACAAGGATTAAAGGAAAACTTATTTGTTTTTACACACTACATACTGGTGGTAGGTCTCTCATATGTAAGAGACCGTCTGGGTGGGTACCACCGCAACGTCTATTTCTACCGCCAAGCAGCAGTGTACATGCACTGTTGTGTTTCGGTTTGAAGGACATTGTAGCCAGTGTAACTACAGGACATAGTGAGACTTAAAATCTTGTGTCTCAGGATGACGAACGTAGTGGAATGCCACACAGTACTTTGTAACTCAAGATGCTGGATGGTGTTGCTACTGTTTATGGGTGGTCGTATCGCTTACCAGCAGGCGAACGGCATGCTCGTTTCGCCATTTAATGCCATAAAAAAAACACTAGTATCTAATATTATTGCTGATTCTGAGAATAGGAAGAACAATTATTTCTGAGTGCTATAGGCACTATTTATATCGTGGGCTAATTTTAAAGCGGGTGAAGCTCCGAGAATGAGTTAGTTATGTAAGTTTTACAAATCATTCCAATTTTTTTACGTTAACAAAATCATCAAAAACCTTTTTTAAGGCAAGATACCGTATTTTGGCACAATTATAGTAATAGGCCAATATTACACACATGTGTTATCGAAGTTGAAAAGAGAGGATAAGGAAGCTATAGAAACTTAATCCCTTAGACAAATAGGTGTATAGCATATTTGCCTGTAATAAAAAATAAAAAAAATCGTTCCTAGCCTATTTCGCCCACGGCGGCCAATCTCAACAGAGATCGGCCAGGTACGCAGGAGATATTATAGTGCACAAGTTTGTGCGCAATACACAGGTGCAAGCGCTATTTCTTCACTCTCATAATCCAGTGACACGGCAATCCGACATGACCGGAGAGAGATCAGGCGCAAGACCAACAGCCTTACGTGCTTATTGATATAATGATAATATCGAGGAGTGAAAGGCTATTTGCCTTATGCGACCTTTCTTTGCGATATAAAGCTATATATATATTTAGAATCAGAAAAAGATACTGATTCCAAATATATTTATAACTTAATATTCCAATAAAATGTCGCTTAAGCCAATTAGTCTTTCACCCTGTGATATAATGATTTGCCTAACATAACCAACACTTAACTACTTGTACCTTTAATGCGTTTATTCTTTCCGACATTCATAACAAAAGCATTATCTATGAAGGTTAGCAATGGCGTGGATATGCATGTCATAATATTTTCTCAAATCTCGACTCTATATTTACTGCAATAAAAACGACAATCCCAGATCATGTCGATACCTGTTGCGTTCTAACTTATTTGTACAATTAGACGAGTTGTACAAAACTTAACGATTATAATCGATACGACGAATCCGTGATGCTTTTTATCGATTTAACAAATCGTGGCCCATAATGTTACGGTTACAATACTTGACTAATTCTGTGATATAATACCGTTAAATATAACCGGATCCTTCAATAATAGATCATTTGATACCGATAAATCGTATCGCGCCATCTTTGGAGTGCGTCAACTGGTTTAAGGCTTTTCCCGAATGTAGGGTAGTCACCGAACAGTTTAATACTATGAATTTGTTATTAATCTTTATACAGTTGAATCACCTTATAATGACATCGAAGGGAAATGAAAATCACGTCATAATAAGCGGATGTCATACAAAGCATAAGGATTTTTTCGTAATATTTTTAGGGTCCAAATCACTAATGCACAATTCCATTAATTCGACACAAAGATTTGAACAAAGCAAGTCAATACGCGATTCGCAAATTGCAGAAGATGGGTAAAAAAAGGTTCAGTATACTATTGGTCACTATAACCGGGCATATTTTCTTAAAAATATGGTCATCATAAGCGATATGTCATTATAAGCAGCATGAAAAGTCATTATATCCGATGTTACTTTCGTACAAGCTTGTGTGAAACCAAATTAAATCTACAGTTTCGTCATATTAAGCTGTTGGTCAATTATATGCGGAATCATACTAAACGCATGCTCGCGCCTTTTATCCCCGAAGGGGTAGGCAGGGGCGCAACTAGTGCACCCACTTTTCGCGAAGCGTATTCCGTCCCATGATGTGATAGGGGGCGAGCCTATCGCCATATCGGGCACAAATTCCAGACTCCGGGCTGATACTGAATAGAAAAATCCAATATCACTTTGCCCGACCCGGGAATCGAACCCGAGACCTCAGCCTTGCAGTCGTACCGTAATACAACTACGCCACCGAGGCAGTCATACTAAACGGATTCTACTGTAATTACTTATTCTGCAGTCACTTATTTTTTTTATAATACGCGTACAATTTTCAAAGGTAGCCAGCAATAAAAAAATTACGTTTAAAGTCTTCTTATCATTTACTCATACATAATACATCATGCCAGTCAGTTTTTTGCTGATTCATGAATTTAGTTCGAAATGGGAGGTTATCGATCTCAAAACATTTCAAATAATAGCGTAAGAAAAGTGTGAGAAAAATAAGTTCTTAACGGTAAGGTTTAATGTACTAAGATTCCAAGAAATATTATACTAACATTCTCAAACACGCAGACACTCGCATAAAACACAATTTTATGTTCAATGGGGTAGGCAGAATAACAACTAAAACACTCTCTTTTCGAGCTAAGCTTATTTTTCGTTCCATATTATGGTAAGCAACGAGCCTATCGTAATATCGAATTCGGATCGTAAATCTCACACAGCCTTGATTGATCGACTTGAGAATGGAACTCAACACCTCAAGGTGTATACCACTGCGCTCCCACGAAACCACGAGGCGATATAAAAACTCGTTCAAGTTAATTCCCGCAACATTTATTATGTCACTTCTCGTTATGTTAACATGTGACGCGTTATAAATAAGTCAAATTATGTATGTTACGCCGCGACGTGATATTATGCAACACAATAAGCCAATAATTATTTAAAGCTATGACTACGAGAAATCCCCCTAAACTTTTACAAGGTTGTTTATTCCACGTACATGGTATGACAAAAAAAATCATAGATACTCATAACAATATCAGCCCTATATATACAATAAATATTTCACTTCACATAAATTTCGAGTTACCAAATAATAACCTCCTCCTTTTGAAAGTTGGTTAAAAATTGGTTAACCTCAGAATTATGATCATACTTTATCAGATTCAAAAAAGGAAACGAACAAGGCTTTTTCTTCTTCTTAAATGTATTTTGATTATTTATGGCCAGTATTTTAGTACTTATTAGGTACTTTGGTGCGAAAACTTCATAGTCAACATATTGATCATATTATCTCCAACATAATCCTGTGTTGGATAAATGACTTCATTCCAAATATGATAACATTTTTAAAGGTCTGGATTTATGAAGTGGCACTTAACTTCAAGTGTATGTAGATAAATTATGCATTACCAAGGTCTTTCACTATCTAGTGTACACAATATAAAATAAATAACTAATTTTACGACTAACATCGTTCTAATTTATATGGGTCTTTACTCTAATATAATTATGATTAAGTGATGTAGAAATTTCCTCACAGTTATTTATAAATGGCACAAAATTTAGTTAATCTTTTAGAAATATTGTACGATATAGTGAACGTGCACGTCGTAAGCAATCAATAAGTCAATTGGCGCAATTTGCCTTTTTTTCAGCCCATCGATACTTGGCATTGCCGTAAAATATTCATATTAAAAGGATGAAAAATAACATTTAATTTGTTGTTAATGTATTACTGTGTTTCTGGATGCTCCGAAACATAAAAATAAACAAATCAAATGGTGTGAAATTCTATTATGTTCCCAAGAATTGTACCTAAGTACTTACGTTCCATGGTTATGTGACTATCGACAAAAATAATAAAAGCTGTATAATACATACATAATTATGAGTTCCAAAAGCATTAAGAAAGGTGTCATTACGTAATTTATAAAAATAAAGATTTTTTGAAGATAATATTCAATAGAAACAGTTCTGAAATTAAGGGAACATAACCTCCTAATTTTGCTGCAATAACATCAAAATAACTAGCTCTCATCTAAAAAAAAAGCTTATTCTGGCCATGCTAGGTATCAATAGATAATATTCAGCCGGAACCCATATTTTATAATTTTTAACATAATAAAAATAATTTCAGCTTGCGTTTCGTTTCTAATTATCGGCTATCGAGTAGTATTGTGTTCGCTGGAAGCAATCAAGGTTTCCAATCAGTATCAGACGTCCTTCTGAGAGAGAGACATTGTCTCAGTGAGATCCGGTTAGCGACCCGGCTTAGAAGATGTTGAAAAACTCTGCAAACATCACTCAGAACCGTGATTACATTGATACATGATGCGGTTTTACCGAGATGGTAAAAAAACGTTTAAGTCATTCGTCATTATGAGTTCTAAATTATAAAGGCTATGTTATGGATAAAAACAGGTTGAGTAAATTAGAACTGGTGCATAATATATTGCGATTGGAGAACTGTTAATTTAAAAAGTGAGACTAGATGAAATTCTTAAATATACAATAATTTTATTAATAAAAATAGTGTGTTGTATCCAGAATGATAAGTCCATTAAAAAATATTGTTCAAATAGTCTTTATCCAAAATTTAAAACATATAAATATATTGTTAAAATTGTAAAAAAAAAACATATTCCAGTGGCCACTGGCCAGTACTCTAATTATTATTGTAATAATAATACGACACCAAGAACAAAACCTTTGATATAATTTTGAAATAAGAACGTCGATCAATCGAAATTCAAATACCAGCGACAGCCTAATTTACATTCTTTGGAGACATAATTAAGCTATGGCGCCTAATAATAATATTTAAGTAACTATTGTAATGACAGATGTATTCAATAACAGCACTACCGAGGGATTAAAACAGATTAATATTGTGGACTAACATGATGTCAAACTGACAGCGTCTGTGGAGCAGCGAGCTATACGGGCTAATTAATGAGTTGAAGTGGGAGTTCGGACCTCTACGAGACAAAATTTGTATGATCTGCTAATATCGATTTTAGTTCTGTGTTGTAATAGCCTTTCATATTAACAGAAACATGACAGCAAAACTTATAGACGAGCTGCTACCAACTATCGTATATTTTTTGTTGCACCAGAACACTGGAAACACGGCCATCATTTTTGTTTACCCCAAACTGCCAACGAATATTAGTAGACGTTCGTATGCTTCTCACTTTTTTGTTGTTTTTTTTTATACATTTCATTCATTTGGTAAAGCATTTTTTAAATGGGTGCCAACCCTTGTATATACCTAATCCAGATTATTTTATTTTTATGGCTTTGAATGACGAGACGAGCATGCCGTTCGCCTGATGGTAAGCGATACGACCACCCATAAACAATAATACTAGTATAATATAAACATCGATGCCCAATCATCATCGATTTCAAGCGCTGCAATCAAGAAAGAACTATAAATATTTATTTAGCGGCAAATCTTCAGTGGACTTGTTTATCTGTTCTAATCAAGCGCTGTAAAAGCTTTTGTCATCACAAACAACATTTACCTCGACGCAACATTTACATGAAACTAAACAGATTAGCGGTAATAACGATGAACATTATTTTGAAGTTTTAAGAAAAACCTACGCGGTTGTAAAGTTTAATGTGTTTCATACACGTGTTCTTGTATTGAGATTTGCGTAGGCTACGGTATGCCTTGACAGAATCTGTTTTATGACGAAAAAATGCCCTAGTCATTGATGTATGGTGGTACTGGTCGTAGATCTCTTATTATGTAAGAGGCCGTCTGGGTGGGTAGTTACAAAGTACTGTGTGGCATTACACTGCGCTCGTCATTCTGAGACATAAGATGTTAAGTCTCTACCACCAGTGGGTCTCTCATATGTAAGAGTACGTCTGGGTGGGTACCACCGCAATGTCTATTTCTACCGCCAAGCAGCAGTGTGCCTGCACTGTTGTGTTTCGGTTTGAAGGACATTGTAGCCAGTGTAACTACGGGAAATAATGAGACGTAACATCTTATGTCACAGGATGACGAGCGCAGTGGAATGCCACACAGTACTTTGTAACTCAAGATGCCTTATGGTGTTACTACTGTTTATGGGCGCTCGTATCGTTTACCATCAGGCGAACGGCATGCTCGTCTCATCATTTAATGCCATAAACAAAAAAAAAAAAAAACCACCAGTAATAGTATATATCGAGATTAGTAGACGGTTGTATCTGAAGATTGCAATGCAATCAGCCCTGTACCTATAATATACTGCCCACTGCTGAGCACGGGCCTCCTCTACTACTGAGCTGAGCTTATCTTCTACCAATACTTTGGCGGATCATTTTAACCCAGTTTAACAATACAAAATTTCCTCAAAATAGCGTATAATAATTTTCCTATTAAAAAACTAAAATTTATATAAAAAAATCTCTCCATTAAAAAATCTTTAGCTCATAAAGCACACTCCTTTAGTTTATTATATCACGAAACAGGTGTCACGGTCGAGGTCACCCTTTTCCTTTTACTTAAAACCTTTTCTAATCGGACAATCACTTATAACCAATAAAAAATAATTAATATAAATCAATTGTTCACACTTTTTACTGAATTAATTTGATTTGATTTATCTCGAATTTTAGTTTAACATCCGTTTATTCTACATTAGTACTTGGGTGGATATCTTCTACAAAGGAACGAGCATTATGTGTAAGTAATATATTATTTTAATGTGTCCTTTGGGCCTTTTATTAAATAAATATTTTTGAAAAATTCGGCAAGGTAACACGATAATCATTTAGGCTTACCAAAGCAGGCACGACCTTCAGTCATGAAGGAAACGACGAAGAAGAAGAAGAACACGATAAGAACCGTTTACATTGCGTACCCCCTGACAAACATGATGAAACTAGTCGCACAAATATTTAGATCATATTTTTGCAGCTAGTAAAAATGGTCAAAGATTTTGTAATTTAACCGATGACCAACAAATTGAGAGAGTTTTACATCACCCTGTACAAAAAATTATATCAATGCAATGAACGAATACTTGGACCGATAAATCCTTTCGTTCAATTTTCTACATAAACTTATGTCGTAGAGGTCCGATCATGTATAAAACTCAGAGCATATTTTAATGGTCCATTAAAGTAACAAAGCATCCCAAAAGCATAATTAGTGAATCCTGTAAGCGATAAAGTATTTCACAAAGGACCAATTGATGATAAATAATAATATACTAAAGATAATGTAATTCTTGTAATATATTTATACAAAATTTTATTGGCTATTATTTTGTTGCAAAATGTTTGTTACATGTTTAATGAACATTATAGCAATAGCTTGGCGTTCGAGCACATAATATTCTAAACCTTAGAATCTAAGGGATTTTAAAGATATTACCACCGCTCACTGTCATTTACAACAGAGCGGCGGTCGGCAACCTTTTGGCACCGAAGGGTCACATAGTGGCAAATTGAAGTAGACGCGGGACGCTATTATTTTTAATGTTAAAAATAAGTACGCCTCAAGGGAGGGGGGGAGGGGAGTGGCGACGCCTGGACACTTATGTTGGAATCACCGGCCTTACGACCCCAAAACAGCCACGAGCCGCAAAGACGGGGTCGCGAGCCGTGGGTTGCCGACCGCTGATTTACAGGAACAAAAACTTAGTGGCCAAAAAAAAAGGAAAATATCCACGTTCCCGGATATTACGAATGTAGACCGCAAAACTGGCATCGAAATTAAAAAGAACGTCTTATTACCGTGACAAATGCTGTTCAAACGGTATTGTAATCAAAAGTATCGCGGGTACTGTCACGTCATGACATAAAAACTTGCCAATCAATGTAGTATGCAGGTATTCCCCGTGTCCGGTCTTGTGATTGATCACAGACTTTCCATCATTTCGTCTTAATATTTATTATAGGTCATTATTCCGGATGTGGCAACATGACGATTACGGGCTACGCAGCGAGTTCAACAAATGATCTTAATCGTTTTATTTCGATTGGTCGTAAAAATGGACCAATCAGAATGAAGATTTCTTTAAATTCTCTATTTGATTGGTTTATTCTCGGGATCGGTTCAAAGATTAAGATTGGGACCGTTTACCGAAATCTACGGTTAGGGCGAAAAAAGAAGCCAACGACCAATACCAAGACATGACATCTTGACGTAACTAATTATATTTTACACTATTTTCATTGCTAAGGATGGTGCTTATAAAGTTCAAAATAATATTGTATGATATATCTTTTTTTTTTGGACCTGACTAATACGGCCATTTGCCTGACGAGGGTCGGCTTTTCTGGCCACACCGGACTTTAGGGTGACATCGTGCTGTAGAAAGATATTGGGAAGTCAGCGATAAACATAACTTAGGTGTAAGTGATACAGACGACTCTATGATGCCGGAACACTAACCGGTCTACTACTAAATCCAAAGTATAATATTATTTAGTTACATATGATTATGCTTTTCTTGGTTACTATTAGAATATCAGTTTATCCTTGACGCTTAAAAGTTTGACCTAATTGTGGTAGTTAAGGTCGTCCTCGGACGTTTTGCAAAACGTAAAAATTAAACAGAAAGCAAAGAAACTAGAACGAAAGACATACCTAAGCCACTATAATATAGTCTTTGCTAAGACTATCTCCAAGAAATATTAAGTACAAGAACATATTATAGAAGTCTTCACGGAAATGCTTTTGAGAGTCCATTTCCGTAATCATGTTTGTGGTACCTTTATTATGTTATGTTCTTAGTCTTTTAATGGTTATGCAATTCTACCTTTATAGTATTTGGCAGAATATGTTTCTTTAATTTTTATTATTCATCTTGCTGGCAACAAGAATGAAATAATCCATTCATTCATTTATAAGGTTTTGTCCATATTTTATTTTTATGGTATAATAAAATAATAAATTATATGCATGCTAAAAAGTTATGGAGTTCGATGACTGAACAATGATACTTGCTAAGATTCAAAAATATATTTCCTTTTTTAACCCCCGACAAAAAAGCGGGGTGTTATAAGTTTAGGGTGTGTATCTGTATGTCTGTCTGTGGCATCGTAGCTCACAAACGAATAGACCAATCTTGACGCGGTTTTTTTTTATATGAAAGCTGATATGGTCGTGATGGTTCTTAGCTATAATTTATGAAGATCTGTTTTTTTTTTTTTTTTTTTTTTTTTTATGGTATAGGGGGCAAACGAGCATACGATTCACCTGATGGTAAGTGATCACCGCCGCCCATGAACATCTGCAATACCAGGGGGCACAGAGATGCGTTGCCGGCCTTTTAGGTGGGAATACGCTCTTTTTTTGAAGGTCGCCAGGTCGTATCTGTCCGGAAATGCTGCTGGCGGCAATTGGTTCCATAGTTTAGTAGTACGAGGCAAAAAATGACGGCTAAAACGTACAGTGGTGGATTGCCAACCTCCGAGGTGATGTGGATGGAATTTGGAGTTCTGCCGCGATGTACGGTGATGGAACTCAGCAGCAGGGATAAGTCCGAACAATTCTTCAGAGCACTCCCCGTGGTAAATGCGATAGAGAATGCAGAGCGATGCTACATCTCTACGCAAAGCCAAAGGATCAAGCCGATCGGAAAGAATACGGTCGTCGACGATACGAGCTGCCCGACGTTGAATACGGTCAAGAGGGAGAAGCTGGTACTGGGGAGCCCCTGCCCAAAGATGGGAACAATATTCCATGTGGGGCCGAACCTGCGCCTTATAAAGTTGCAGGCGATGGCCCGACGTGAAATATCGCCTCGATCTGTTGAGCACACCAAGCTTCTTTGAGGCCAATTTGGCCTTACCCTCAAGGTGACCGCGGAAATGATCTGTTCAAGAGTTTGAAGATTATCAGCTCATTTCCAATTTAAAAACCCGATTGTTTTTAAATTTGGTGTACTGTGTCTTCGACAATATTTTTAAACATGAGCTGATGCTGCAACATCAAGTAGTCTGCGGGATACCCAACTCCTCAGCAACTTATAGCAGATATAGCGTGTTTGGGCTCATAAGGATGGTCTCAACGATTAGGTATTAGATAGTTAATTATCAAGGCCCCATGATGGAGAAAAAAGTAATTTAAAAAGTTTGAAATAAAAATTAAATTAAAATTTTAATAACCCCCGACACAAAAATCTCTAAAAAGTAAAATAATAAAAGTGTCTTTGTCGTTTAAGTACCTAGTAATATTTTGACCCAAGCGTCGTCGCGTCGGGGGACCGCTAAAGAAGTATTTTCATCTCCCTCGTCCGGACTTCGGTTCCCCGACGTGAGGACGCTTGGGTCAAAATATTACTAGGTACTTAAACGACAAAGACACTTTTACTATTTTACCATTTAGAGATTTTTGTGTCGGAGGTTATTTAAATTATAATTTATTTTTTTATTCATTGATATTTTCATTAAATCCAAAAGTAGTCTGAAATATACATAATATATAAGTATATTTTATGTGTTAAAGAAAACGAAACATCGAATTGTATGCATTAATGACAAATCGATATCTGACAATACGACCGCAATTACCAATTGAATGTTGACCACAAGTCACAACAATAACTGTTCATTTCATTTAATATATGACAGTTAATTAACAAGAACACATCTTGTTCATATATCCGTGAAAATGCATTTTGAAGGAAGTATCAATAATCCAGAGCTTATTTTATAGCAAAGGATAGTAAATGAGAAAATCAGTCACGTGATATTAAGTGACATTCAGGGCCTAGAAACACCCACAATAAATGTCAACTGAATTCCTCGTGGATGTATCCGCTTGGATAGTGACCACCGTTCACGTAAAACCTGCCGTAGTGGTCCACGTAAGTATGTCGCGTTCCGGTATCAGCTTGTGTATATCCGCCGATATC
The DNA here is from genome assembly GCA_947568825.1 of Sphinx pinastri. NCBI lineage: Eukaryota > Metazoa > Arthropoda > Insecta > Lepidoptera > Sphingidae > Sphinx > Sphinx pinastri. The sequence continues at coordinate 15,785,109 of OX387619.1, forward strand.
TATATCCTATAGTATATTGTGTATTTCAAGCCGGCATAATTGTGTCAACGGCATAATTGTGTCAACTGATGAGGGAAAAAACTTATGAAAAGCATCATGCGCAGCCTGCCTTAACGGAAAAGATTAGAAATCAGAGAAGGGTTTTTTGACGCACAGAATAAACAATAGTACTGAATTCTCTATCTTACGTTGAGATGAGCTTAGAAATTATTAGATTTAGATTTAGACTAGCATTGCGCGCGGCCTCGCCCGCGTGGAAAAGTTTTTCCGGGTAAAAAGTAGCCAGACTCAGGAGTAATGTAGCTTCCTATTAGTGAAAGAATTTTCAAAATCGGTCCAGTAGTTCCTGAGATTAGCACGTTCAAGCAAACAAACTCTTCAGCTTTATAATATTAGTATAAATAACCTGGGAAAGTATTAACACAATATTTTATGATCTAATACTTCCCAATAAGACGTATTTAACATCATTATAATTCTTAACCCGTCCAAAATCGTTATCCAAGGAGAAAACGAAACACATTCGCTAACTCTTTCATTGTCATGCATAGACTGGGCATACGAAAATCACGAATAGCTCCACAGGGACAGAAAAGACGCAAATCTGAAACACACACACACACACTCACGCCTTTTATTCCCGAAGAAGTAGGCAGAGGATAAAAAGGCCTGGGATTGAGTATTTTCATGTGATTTTCTTGGGAATCATGTAATTCGTTTCAATAAAGTTTATTTTATTTGTGAGCGGCTTGAGTATTACCTAATTCCTAACTGTCTGTGCTTGCGCCGCGTCGGTGTGCTTTGCCGAGTCGGCCACCTCCCTGCAATATATTTGAGAAGGCCGATGGCTGGCACATGCATCCTACTGGTGAACAGGTGCTGCTTGTGTGGACTGTTCTGCCCATTTCACTTACTAATAATATCTAAATATTAGTGTATATCTTCAAGAATTAATTATTTCATGATTCCTGAGAGGGTTGAGCACTCGTATGGGAATTGAAAATTTATTACCTATTTTGCGTGTATTATAAATGAACTGCTCTAAACTAAATAAACAAGTACTTAATGGTATTTTTTTTCTATATCATGCATTGTACTTTATACCTTGAATTAATTTTGAAAAGAGCAACATTAGTGTTTATTGTCCGTTCTTCTCTGGTCAGAACTGCTTTCTGAAGTGGTAGAGTTAATACTGACGGAATCTGAATTCTATAGGATACAAATATTTAATAGGTTAGAATAACTGCCTCGGTGGCGTAGTTACGGTACGACTGCAGGGTTGAGCTCTCGGGTTCGATCCCCGGGTCGGACAAAGTGATATTGGGTTTTTCTAGTCAATATCAGCCCGGAGTCTGGAAATTGTACCCGATATGGCGATAGGTTCGCCCTCTATCACATGAGACAGAATACTCACGGTGAAACGTGGGTGCACTAGTTGCGCCTCTGCCTACCCCTTAGGGGATAAAAGGCGTGTGTGTATGTGTGTCAATCAAATTATTTCATTTCATTTCAGGGGCAAATAGTGCTCCCACTTTCACCATGCGTATTCCATCCTATGATGTGATAGGGGGCAATTTTATCGCCAAATCGAGCACATATTCGTCTTGAGATCGGAAAGACCAGTTGTTAAAAATCTCACGGTCTGCGTGAGAATAAATACGTGTTAATTTTTTAACAAAGCGTGTTTGTCGATATTTAACAAGCGAGTTTCCCGAACAGCTTGTTAGTGGGCTGTTATTAATTTATTACTCGGAATTTGCACGTGAGATACTACGCATCTCAGCTGTCTATTTGATAGTGGTATGGTCGTTATCCGATTGCCCCAGAAACATGAGGATTTTTATTCTTAGATATATTACGGTACGACTGCAATGCTGAGGTCTCGGGTTCGATCCCCGGGTCGGGCAAAGTGAGATTGAGTTTTTCTACTCAGTATCAGCCCGGAGTCTGGAATTTGTGCCCGATATGGCGATAGGCTTACCCCCTATCACATCGTTCGGAGACGTATAATCTCTCGTAGGTTCACATCATAGAGTGCTTAACATCCGACCAAACTTAGCTAACAGTTCGGTCAACCTAAATCCGCCATAAAATTATCTCACACGAGCAGCTAAACAGGCTTCTCTTAAAACAAACAGTCAAAGATTAAATACATTAAACAACACAAATCCTAAACATATCAAATTATATACTTATATCATAATAGATATCAGACTTAGGCTTAGTCACAGAACTTTTCAAACTAATGTTTTTACTTATTTAGTTGAGAGTGAAACGGGTTGCCGAGATAAAGGTCCATAGGTTCAAAACCCAATACACACAGCTGACTTCGAAATTTCGTGTATCAAATCAATGCAATCAGAGCCCTGTATTATATACTGCCCACTGTTGAGCACGGGCCTCCTCTACAACTGAGAGGGTTTAAGCCTTAGTCAACCACGCTAGCCTAGTGCGGGTTGGTTGACTTCACATACCCTCGAGATGCTTATGGAGAATTCTTAGGTACGTAGGTTTCCTCACGATGTCTTCCTTCACGTTCAAAGCGAACGATAATTATTGATAAACAATACATACGTAATTTCGAATGTTAGAGGTGTCTGTCTTAGGTTTTGAACCTCCGGACATTGTCTCGACAGACCGTTTCATTCCCAACTAGGCTATCGTCCACTTTCGTGTATATTGTTTGTTAATTAACATCGTAAGAAAATGTAAATGAAGTGTGCCGATACGAACTAGGCTACGAAACTATTCCGCCCTCACACCCAATACTGCAACTTCTGTACCCACCACTGCAACTCCTGTAAGCCAGGATCAGCAGTGGCACGCATTTTATAGCACTAATTAGTCGTAAACCATAACGAAATTAATCAAATAGAAGAATAGGGAGGAGTTGGAAAAATAGCAAAAGCAAAGCGGGAGACAAAATAATGAACTAAAAAGGTATTTCTTTATCCGCTCTAGGTTAGCGTGATGGGCTAAAATTAGAGGTACAACGTGTAATGCGGTCTCTATATTAATCTCCGACCTTCGTAATTAATACGTAAAGTTGCCCCGAGTATGAATGGTCGTTGCAAAGACATTCTCAAAGTTATATTGTAGTTAGATATGCAAATATCTTAACTTCTTCAGGTAATCAAATCAATTATGTAGAATGATTGCCTAAACTGTTGATTTTATCTGGAAATGTAATTTATTATTCGAATGGTATTTTAGTTCGTTATTTAAGTAGTGGTTTTGGAATTATGAAAACATGAAAAAAAAATTTTTTTATTGCTGTTGTTCACGGCTTCACACGCGTGTAATATTTTGCGGAATAGAACTGGCGCTATTTAGTAAATACGGGAAGTAATCTCTGTGCCAAATTTCTAAACCCATTCTAGGACGCAACATTCAACATTCTCAACCCATACGCAGGAACTATCCTGCGTTTACTTCTTATATAAACACTTACAAAAATACATATTTTTTTGCATCCTTAGATATTATAAAACAAAGTCCCCTCGCGTCTGTCTGTCCGTCTGTGTGCACGCGATAAACTCAGAAACTACCTAACTGATTTCGATGAAATTCGGTATGGAGATAGCTTGAGACTTGAAAGGACATACTGGTGGTAGGTCTCTCATTATGTAAGAGGCCCTCTGGGTGGGTACCACCGCAATGTCTATTTCTACCGCCAAGCAACAGTGCATGCACTGTTGTGTTTCGGTTTGAAGGACATTGTAGCCAGTATAACTACTGGACATAATGAGACTTAACATCTTATGTCTCAGGATGACGAGCGCAGTGGAATGCCACACAGTACTTTGTGAGACAAGTTGCTGGATGGTATTGCTACTGTTTATGGGTGGTCGTATCGCTTACCATCAAGCGAACGGCATGCTCGTCTCGTCATTCTATGCTATAAAAAAAAAAAAAACATGAACTAATTTTTATTCCACAAAAACGTATAGTGAGACTTTTAAATAAAAGGGAATAATCTTTCACGCGAACGAAGCCGACACACAAGCTAGTGTTTTAAACTTGTATGCAGTGGTGATTGATGCCAGATTGAACGTCTAGTGGTCACCATGCCGTCCATTACGTTTACGTACGGCAATTGCCAAGCGTACGGTATACGACCAATTCACACTTTATTAAAACGTATCCTCTAATTGTATTCCAGTTTCCCCTCGATTTTTATGCAAACATTGTTCACTGTTAGTGCGGTATGGTCGTAATTTTATTAAACTGAAAATGAAACCGGTTTTACATGATTGTAAAAAAATATAATTCTGGAAACTAAACGGATTGGAAGGAATTCGAATATTTCTGAATTAATGCCAGTTTTCAACAACAATGATGCCAAACTAATGTATGAACTGTTTATAAATACTAAATTTCTGCATCATACAAACTGGTTACTCCTGAAATAGGACTAGCGAATATGACGCCGCTTTATTCCAGTGGTTCAAGTCTAGATCCTAAATATAGATAGGTCTTAGGTTCAAAATAAATTACAAATTTAATTTCGTACAACTTAAGTGTTCTTCCTGGGTATTGAACTCGTGCGCAATATGGAAAATGTGCATAAATACAACAGTCCTGTTTACCTTCTCCGCGATAAAGGCGTATGCTTACCTAGTGTTTAGAATATGCACGGTTTTGGGAGTCGATATTCGGCTCGTAAAATTCCTTAAATTTCTCCACTATTTCTTTCATTATTCCTTCAGCTGGAAGATGTAAATAAAACCTTATATTATACTTTCGCAATATATTTTTTTGCCTACGCTTTATGATTTCCAGTTTCCCAAGTTTTTTATGAAATGGCCTTTGAATTCCGTCGTTTAAACTACTTTTAGAAATATTATTTTCCTGTATTACATTTCATTTAAATATAATAGCTAAAAAAAAACTATCGGTCCATCTTCTGTCTACTAAATTGGCTTTATTATAGCATTGTTATTTTTTGCATCAGTTTTTGCTATAAACATGATACATTGAACACCTTCTGGTTCCGGAATGCGATTCAAGTTTTCCTTATCATTCAATTGGTCTAAAGAACCTATTATATATTGATTTCTACGTAAATTCATTTAGGGTTGAAATTAAAGATAAGTTATACCTATTTATGAAAAGCGCTGCTGTAATTTAGAATTTTACGTTTTTTTTTTCCTAAATATTGTCAATTTTGTGAATAAACTGAAATAATATATGGGTCCATAGGTCTGTACTTTCGATTGGAGTTTGGACTTTATCTTCTATTATTTTCATAATCATCGCCTTTATACTGATATCCGTTCATCCATACAACTATTTGTCCATTTAAAAATACAATTTTTCTCTTTACGTCAGGTCCAATTTCAGCTTCTCTATAGTTCATACGCCTTTGCCTTTTAAACTAAACGAATGTCTAAAATAAGAAAAACTCCAGCGAAATTCAGATACCTACAGCGGTTTCTAAGTTTGTCTAGTATGAATAATTACACATTATGATGTAAAATCTAGACCAGAGTAAATTTAGATAATGAAGTAAAACCAGTCCTGAGTTATGAGAATTGTTCACGGAAAGTAAAATTAGAAATGAAATGCTTTTTACGAGAAGTGCAAACGTAGATTTTGTTGACTTCATGGAGCACAATCCATAAATACTCTTAGAATTAACTAACCTGTATACAAATTAGTGGGCTTTAAACCCATTTTCAGATCTATTTGTTCATATCCCACAAATAGTTCTTTTTGAGTTATGTCACTTAAGTTTTAAGGATGCGACAGTTAAGCTCATATTTGTTTAATCGTGACATTACATCTGGATTAAACATGTAAATACTGCAGCTACTGAGCAACAAATTCAACCCTATCAAAATATAATTAATTGAAACAAAAAACAAGAGGAAAATTATTGAGATTCCATAGTTGAATCATAGCCAGATCAATGAACTGGCCTAAACTCTTAATGCAAATCAACTTATTATAAATTCATACATTCAGAAGACATTAGTACCCACGGCGACCACAATTTCAGACTGCGGCCATGGAACATAAATAATTGGGTGAATTACATCACGCAACTACTTAGTGGTTTTACCCGACGAACAATAGACTTTGGCAAGTCATTGTAGAGCATACTTCACATGATCATAATATTATCTTGATAAGTAACATCCGCGATATTTTTAACCGACTTCAAAAAAGGAGGTTCTGTATTCGACCCCTATATATTATGTATGTAACAGAGAACCAAAGTGACCGACATAGCTCTGAGAGTAAGTAGGTTGAAGTGGCAATGGGCTGGCCACATATGTCGCAGAACTGATAACCGCTGGAGTAAGCGTGTTCTGGAGTGGAGACCGCGTCTTGGCAAACGTAATGTGGTGCGCCCTCTGGCCAGATGGCGGGACGACTTGCACAAGAGGGCCGGCAGCGACTGGATGCATAAAGCAGCAGACCGGGCTCTGTGGCGTATCTTAGGAGAGGCCTATGTCCAGCAGTGGACTGCAACGGGCTAATGATGATGATATGTATGTATGTTTGTATGTATTTTATTCTTAAGTTTTGTTTTAGTTGTGTACAAGGGCTGTGCACTGAGGTCCATGATTCCCAGAGGAGACAATACTGTGAGTTTTCCTTATATTTCCCAAGGACTGGAAGCTCCAAGAAAAGTTGATGATAGACCAGTGGTAAAAACAGCCAAATCCTCTCTGCAAAATGCTTGAAAAGGAATTTTGCGCTAACTCTATTGGAGTAAGATTTAGTCCAAAAAAATTAAATGTCTTTTTTGCGTTCCTTTAGTTTTAGTGCCTACCTATTACCTACTTGTAAAATAAGTATAAACGTTACCTGCTTTAATACAAGAATTTATTGGATAGTGATGTCATACATTAGCGGTCATTGCGAACGTGTCCTAAGAATTAACTATTCAGGTACGGGCGACCGAGGATAGTTGGTTCCATCATTTTTTTACGCGTCGTCAAGAGCGGTCAAGGTTATGAGGCCATCTCATTTGTTAGTAGTCTGTAATGTCTATGTGTGGCAGCAAGCACTGTTGTTTTCTGGTTTGCAAGACATGTCACTCAACGTAATCCTTATAAAGTCTTTCGGTGAGGAGCAAGGAGCAAAGCACCGCAGTGATTTATGGTACAAAGGTCGGTTGGTGTTTCTATTGTTAATAAGCTCAATTAAATTCGTGTCAGCAACCTGTGCTGACGCTTTCAGTCGACTATTACTACTCTATATAAGATTATTATAAAAAAAAGTGCAACTAAGTTTAAAGATGTAAGGAAAGTATGCAAAACACTAAAATGGCGAAGGGCAGGACATATATATCACGAAAGGAAATCTAGAAATGGACAAAAATAATATCCGAGTGGTACCCTAGAGATGGCAAAAGAAACAAAGGACGACAAACTAAGCGTTGGGAGGATGACCTTAAAAAAGTTGCTGGTCCTCAATGGATGAGGATAGCGAGAGATAGAAAGAGATGGAAATCTTTAGAGGAGGCCTATGTCGAAGGACAAGATGTTATTGGTAATGTACCGATCGTCTATGATAAACAAGCAAATATATTATAGTTAATGTAAACATTTTCAAACATCAATAAAGGCTTATTTATTAATTTATTATAAGATTATTTTAATGCAATAATATAAACCTACATATGTATAACTATACCTTCGCTTGATAAAGCAATTTCGACTGAGGAAGCCCCAGTAAAGTTATTGCCAAATGTTACAATTTAATTTCGTAACTAAATTTATCTGTTGCATATTAATGGTTCTATTGTAACATGGCTCAAAGATCTCAACAATTAAGAGAAATTGCTTCTTAATTGGCCTTTAAGCAAGAAAGCAATCATCATAGTCTGTTTAATATATTTTTATTTAAGTTGCCACCGCAAAATAGCCTTACCACGCATTAAGCGACAAAACAAAATTATCCAACAGGCTCAAACCAACATTGGCAAGAAAAAATTAAGCATAAGTAATGCATACACAATCAATAATATCACACATTACTCGTATTATCATGATAATATTAATGCAATATTGATGCGTATCATGATAATATCGCAGGTTATCCGGATAGTGTTTGCGATCTTGTGATAATATCGAGATTCCAGGAAAACGATATTATTGATTGTGTAATATACCCCAATAAAAAATTGCCATATTAACCGGTCAGATCATAACAATTGTCATTTACAACAATTTTATAGAACATAAAAATTTGGGTTAGTCCACTTTTGCACTGACAGTCTCGATTTATTATCTTCCTTATTAGTAACTAGTATTGCATGCGGCTCCGCCCGCGTGAAAAAGTTTTTCCGGGATAAAAGTATTTTCCCGGGTTCAAAAGTTGCCTATATCACTGTGGAGTAATGTAGCTTCCTATTAGTCAAAGAATTTTCAAAATCGGTTCAGTAGTTCCTGAGATTAGCGCGTTCAACCAAACAAACAAACTCTTCAGCTTTATAATATTAGTATAGATTAGTAAAAAGTCAAAAACTTTGAACACCGGTGTTCTAGACAAATTAATACAAGTCACCGCCTGATAAAATTAACATCATTACAACGTTGCGACACGCAGTTTTACGTAATTTACAGTTCTACTTTTCCACCGTAACGTCAATGGAAAACTAAATAAATATGAAATTGACTCTCAGCATTGAACCATAGAATTTTCCTGTTTTCTAAGAAGCAATACACAATAAATTATTCCAATTGTCATATTGTGAATTAGATGGAAAGTGGGTTTTTCATTTATTAGATCAACATGTTATTGAATTACTTTCATGTATTTTCTAGGGCTTTTCCTTAGCGTGATTGTTTACATGTTTTGTACAATTATTGCCTTTCCTGTAGTTTGTTCTATTCAAAATTAAGTGATTTGACAATAAGCGTATATGGTAATAATAAAATAATATTTCTTTTATTATTATCTTCTTTGCCCAAAAATATCGTAAATTTAAAAAAAAATATGTTTAAACTAGTTTAAAGACATTATAAATCTGCAAACCAATTAGGAAATAGCAACATGTTCGATATTCAAAATATGATTGTGACTAAACAGACTGACTTTATTAGTTCCTTATTTCTACTAACTTTGACATTAATAATTCCATTATATTGACGCTTATAACCAATTACTTCACCGGTATACATACCGGATGAAAGAAACCTCGCTCTTGACGTCATGTCAACGTGACAAGTCAATGCGTTTGACGTTACATAATGAGAACACAAATTACTGTTCCTTTGAACTTGTTTTAATTTTAATTATGTCGAGTATCGATAAGACGAGATCTTGACATGAATGACATGTCATAATGTATTGATAGTTATCTATAAAGTAGGGCTATGACAGAACGGAAAGCATTGGTCGGTTTTTTTTTTTTTTTTTTTTTTTATAATGGCATTTGTGTTCACATTTTGCCAATGTCAAGTTTGGTTTGTATATTTTATTATCTGTAGTATGTCGAAGTAAAGCAGTGGCTACCTTACCAAGACTTTATCGAGGAGTTTTGGCGGCAACAGAAAAAACACTTGATTAGCACAATTATTTCAATTCACTTCATTTGAGCTCTTTAATAGAACTATATTGGATAATATACCACCATAATTATGCAATATAACACTAAATATCACCAAAATAATGAATTAAAACAAGAGCACCTCATGACACTTCCAAGTTCCCGCCAAAACTCCATTGGTCGGTTGGTATAGGTAATTGAAACTTCAAACTGGCTCTTCTGTTTGTGTTCGATATTTAAATTTGAAATGAATAATATCGTTACGTATGTTTAACAATTATACTTATAAAATGCAACAAAAACTGTTTAAAAATATCAACAATCTATAATTAACCATGTAACCCAATATCGCCAAAAATGTGGCGACACTATAAAAACCTTTCACCTCTCGATTTCATTGTAACAGTAATGCGTAATGTAAAAGCGTCATTGAAAGTACGGCGTGAAAATAATAATAAGCTGAAGAGTTTGTTTGTTTGTTTAAACGCGCTAATCTCAGGAACGACTGGACCGATTTTGATAATTCTTTCACTAATCGGAAGCTACATTACTCCTGAGTGCTATAGGCTACTTTTTATCCAGGAAAAACTGTTCCACGCGGGCGGAGCCGCGCGCAATGCTAGTGTAAAATAAAACTATGTATCAAAATCTAAGTAAGTAATCTAAGTAATTAATTAAAACAAGAGCACCTCATGACACTAACAAGTTCCCGCCAAAACTCCAAAACCTAAATATTATTAGCATGAATAAAAAAAAATTATAAATATTAATATCAGTATCATCTTATTACCGTAATTAATCACTTAAAATGGCCGAAAAATAAGATTATTAGCTGTAATTTAAAAAAATAAACTGTTCGTACGCAATACCTCGCGACTTTAATTTGAAAATAGAACGCATTACCAGGTCATCATTCGTTTATCCGTATTCCCATCTGTCCACCTTAAATCTAATTTCAAGAGTGAGTGAACGTAAAAATTACTTTTTACGAATCCAGCTCTCGTTTCACCATTTTGTGACGTCACTATATGTTTTGTAATTGCGCCAATATTTAAAAGAACTCGCCAAACGTATACCTAAATTGAAGGCATTGATATATTAATTTATATATCAATGTTTCAAGGATTTATATTTCCATTCCATTTATATACAATTGATAACTTTGTCATATAAATAGCGGCGGTAAAAAACGAAATTCCATAAACACATAATTTATAATGCAATGCAATCAGCCCTGTATTATATACTGCCCACTGCTGAGCACGGGCCTCCTCTACAACTGAGAGGGGTTAGGCCCCAGTCTACCATGCTGGCCTAGTGCGGGTTGGCAGACTTCACATACCCTCGAGATTCTTATGGAGAATTCTCAGGTATGTCGGTTTCCTCACGATGTTTTCCTTCAACGGTAAAGCGAACGATAATTGATAAACAATACACAATTTATAATACGCCATTCATATTTCAAGAAGTATTTGTGCAAACGTTCTATATCTATTGCATGTATTACACGTGCTTATATTGCAATTAGCCGTTGTATATTTATAGCAATTGTATAAACAATGCAAAAAACCACAACATTACATCACTGTGATTGTCCTTACTTACCAATCGTTCCGATCTTGGGTCAATACAATAAATTAACATTTTACATACATACAGAAAGTTATAGGCAGAGGCGTAAACAGTGCACCCACTTTTCGCATTGCGTAGTCCGTCCCATGATGTGATAGAGGGCGAGCCTATATATTTTTTTATCATTTGATTTATGGCTTAGCATATCTAATTTATTAGAGGTATGTATATAAGATGTATTTTTCTTTACATGTATACATAATATGTATCATAAATTAACATCTAGTATCGTATTGCCAGCGCCTTAAAATGCTTTTTAAGTACAAGTTCTTGTTCTTACTGGTTACTACCGATTATGGGACTTGGCATTCAGCGACCGATTTACTCTTTTTGCCATTCTTCTGTCTTGAGTTTCACGTTCCAATATGTCACACAATTATTATTATAAATCTTAGTCCTTTAATATTTTGACCAGGAATTTTATAATCGTGTTATATTATTATATTATGGTTATTTTAATGTCTTCATAAATTACGACTCATAATGTAACTTTGCCGATCTAAAGTCACATCATACACTCTACTTCTTCAGTCGTCTAACATGCCCTTTGCTCTCTGGCGAAGCTAAAGCGCTGCAAAGCTAACATCAAACCGGCAAATTTATATACATTGTACTGTAAACATAAAAATATATTGAACTTGTCTTGCCAGAAATATCGATCTGTGTCGTGTCAAAACTCATTGTAGGAGTACCGATTAGATATCAATTACTATTTATTTATTTATTTATTTATAGCCTTTAATTAACAATCTTACATAATAAGTTTATATTACTTTTTTTTTTGCATATTATTATATGACACCGGTTTCGTGAAGATCATCTTGCTTTCCAGCATAGGCCTCCCCTAAAGCTTGCCACGTTGTCCGATCGTGCGTATTTCTTGTCCACGTAATACCTGCTATTTTCTTAATGTCATCCTCCCATCTGCGACGTTGTCTCCCTTTCTTTCTTTTATATTGTCTTGGACACCACTCTGTTACATCCTTGGCCCATTTATCTTTTTTGCTCCTCATCATGTGCCCTGTCCACCTCCATTTCAGTTTTTTGATACAATACTTTACATCTGTAATTTTAGTTTGTTTGCGCATTGTTTCTCGTTTTATTTTATTTTTTAATTTAATGTTGAGCATGCTTCGCTCCATACTATGTTGACAGGTCTGTAGTTTGCGTAAATTATGTTCCGTTGCGCTCCATGTTTGACATCCATATGTCATGATGGGTAAAATACAGGTATCAAATACTTTTTTTTTAGCTTTGAGTGGCACATGGGGGTTTTTCACAATTTCCTTAAGCGACCAATATCTTTTCCATGCCTGGTTTATTCTATTATTTATTTCTTTTGTTGTAAGGTCTTTTGGGGATATTATTTGTCCAAGATACATGTATTCGTCTACATATTCTATTCTGGAGTTGTTGACAATAATTGGTGTTTTATCTACGTTTGTCATAATTTTAGTCTTTATGGTATTCATGGATAGTCCAACATTACCACTTTCGTACACAAGCTGTTCAAGCATCGCTTGGAGACTTTTAGGGTCGTTTGAAATTAGTATTAAGTCATCTGCAAATCTAAGGTGGTTTAATTGTACTCCGTTAATATTTAATCCATACTTATTCCAATCGAGATGTCTAAATATGTTCTCCAGTACAGCCGAGAAGAGTTTAGGTGACATTGGATCACCTTGCCTGACTCCTCTTTTTACTGGAAAGTCTGTACCAACTCTTTCCGTTCGTATTTTTGCCCTCATGTTTTTGTATATATTTCTAATCAGACGTATGTACTTTGTATCCACTCCCTGTGTTGATAGTGCTTCCCATATTTTTATGTGTTTTAGAGAGTCAAATGCTTTATTGTAATCCACAAAGGCTAAATAGTAAGTGATGTTATATTCATTACATTTCTGAATGACTTGCTTGATGGTGTGGATGTGGTCTAAGGTTGAAAAGTCACTTCGAAATCCTGCTTGTTCTTTTGGCTGGTTTTCGTCCAAAATCTTTGTCATACGTTCGAGCAATATCTTCGAAAATATTTTATATATATTGGACATCAAACTGATGGGTCTGTAGTTAGCTATGTCATCTCTCTTTCCTTTTTTATGGAGTAATATTATAGTTGACGAAGTCCATTGGTAAGGTATATATTCTGTATGTAATATTTCGTTGAAAAGGTTTGTAATAGTTTCTATTGTTTTAACAGATGTTCCTTTAATAAATTCGTTGGTTATACCGTCGTCACCCGTAGCTTTTCCACTTTTCTGTGAATTGATGGCCTTAATGACTTCTTCTTTCAATATAATTGGAATCTCTTCTTCGTTGTGAACATTGTGGTCAACTAACAGGTTCAATTCATTAGATGGTCCGTTATCACTGAATAGCTCGCGATAATAATCTGTTGCTGCTTCTAATATATCCGTTCTCTTTGTCTTGTTTCTCTTAGTCTTTTGGTGTGTCATACTGTCGATCCAGTTTAAACTTTCTCTTAGTTCATGCCACGCTTTTTTAACTCCACCTGTTTGTTCTATGTGGTTGTTTAATGTATCGGTTCTTATTTTTTGTCTGTGTTTTCGTACGTGTAGATTTATTTCTTTGCTTAGTTTTACTATTTCTTGTTTGTTGGTTTTTCTATCTTTGAACAAGGTTTTCCTTTGTTGGATCAAATGTCTTGCTTCTACTCCTATTTTGTCTTTTGTACTTTTGTTTTTTCTACTAATGTCTTGGATTTCTTTTAATTGTTTTTCTAGCACATTGTATTTTTCTTGAGTTCCCCTGATGTTGTTTATATTTTTTAAATTATTTTCTAAAGACTCTAAAATATTATCCGCGATTGGTAGGAATACTAATGTTTTAACATTCTGAATGGTTTTTCTTGATGATTTAGGTTCAAATGTGTATATTTGTCCTCGAAGTAGTCTATGATCCGTGTTGTAGTTAAGTTGATTTACCACATCAATATTTGTAAATAAATTTGGTTTGTTTGTAATAATGTAATCTATTTCATTCCTTATCTTCCCATTAGGGGATACCCATGTCCATTTTTTATTATATTTTCTTTTGAAATAACTGTTCATGATGTGCAAGTTATTTTCTTGGACAAAGTTTATCAGTTTTTGGCCATTAACATTCCTTATCCCTGTTGTATACGGCCCGAGTATTTGTGTTTCATATGCTTGCCTTACTCCAATTTGGCCATTGAAGTCTCCCATTATGATTACTGTTTTATACAAATCTGTCATGATTTTGTTGAGTTTATTGTAAAAATCAGTTTTTATGTCTTCTTTGGCAATCTCTGTTGGAGCATATACTTGGACAATTGAGATCGGTTGTTTGTAAGCAGGAAATTTAATATTAAGAACGGCAATTCTGTCCGACACTCCTTTGAACTCTATTATTTCATTTTTAAGGTATTTTTTAACCATGAATCCCACTCCATATAAACCTGCTGTTACGTTTTTGTAATATAGTATGTAATTTTCGTATTCTTCAATTTTTTCGTCCGCTCGTCGCGTTTCACTTAATCCTATTATGTCCCAATTCACTGTTTCTAGAGCATGTTCTAGTTCTAATAGGGATTCATATGTTTTTATTGATCTTGTGTTCAGAGTACCTATATTAAATTTTTTTCTGTCTTTTTTTATGTAACTTTTACAGAATTTTTTTACGGGTAATGGATTCTTGGATTTTGCTTCTGGAAGCTTTTGGGGGGGATGGTCTTTCACCCCACGGTGACCAGCCGTATTGGGGACGTAAACATAAAAATATATTGAACTTGTCTTGCCAGAAATATCGATCTGTGTCGTGTCAAAACTCATTGTAGGAGTACCGATTAGATATCAATTACTATAATACCCAATAAATAATTCATATCTCGTGCTCAGCTTCGCGTTTCAGTTATTAAAATGTTATTACACAAAAACCTGTTTTCATCTTTGCCACAATTCTCTTAATCTGTACAAGTTGAGATGATTTGCATGAATTACCGCGGTTTACCTTTTTTGGAGCACATTTTATTTAGAAAGCAAATTTTGCTTGTTTTTAATTAAAATTAAATTGATATTAATGCACGTGGAATTTACGAATATTGTGTGCACATGTAAAGACCTTTAATTTCAAATACCTATCCGTAAAGAGTTTGGGTCAAATATTATGAATAGCTTTTATTTTCTTAAATTCTACCGCTCTGAATCATATTGAGGCACAATTAATTAATTATCGTAGTATGTTGCCAAGTTCCGAATTGGTTTAAAGCCAATACGCTAATAAATCACTATAACTAAGGCCAGTAATTAAAAACAAATTACGTGTGATTTAGTACATTTAAATAAATTGTTAATAATATTCTTATTGGAAAAGCAAAAAAAAAAATTTACTACGTAAATAATGTTGATTGGAACATTGAAGTAAATTGGAACTTTGCATTATTCTTTTCTGCAAAAAATCTAAAATGTCAAACGTAAACTTCGAAATCCATCAAACATCAAGCTACATTATACCGAAATATGTTAGCTAAAAATACTAAATGAGCTATTTATTTCTTAGTAAGGATGACACATTTCATTTTTGTAATAACGGATACAGTGGCTAGTTTTATAGTCGATAATAGTTATTAAAATCTATAAAAACTTCATGACTGGCTATTATTGCAAGGGACGGCACAAAGTGATGTATGTCAGTTAGTTTTTCAACAAAGGTTGATTAGGGTCACTTTAAAGTAACCTTAAACTATAGTAAAACTAAATAGTTATAAACACATTAAGGCAAAGGAACCATTGATGGCCCACCTAATTTTAAATTAAAAAAAAATCGTATCATAATTTAATATAAAGAAAATCCTCTGATCAAATTACAACATATCACTAGATATCATAAAATTTAATAATAAAAGAGCTAACAATAATCGTAGTATGTTTTTGTATGACAACACAAAAAAAAACATAAACATGGATGGTGGGCCATGTTAGGAACGGGGCTATCTTCGGTCACACTAACTTGTTAATTTGAATTTATTGAGCAATGCTTAAATATATTGTTACATGTCGAACAACATCCGATTACAATAGTTATTGTTAGGTAAGACATAGTAATTCTTAGAGCCTATTTCACGATGTCGTAGTAAACGATAACCGTTGAATTTTGAGGACATGTACTTAAATATTGGAACATCGAAGCAAACTTTTATTTACAGTAAGGTTTGTTTAAAAATGTGCTCGTGGTTGTGCTCCTAGAGATAAGCTAAGTTGAGACTAGCAAGTTCTCTTAGCAATATGTCGCACAAGAACTTCCAGATGCATTTACACGAACGGCAATATTTTAAGAATTCTACATAAACGCGACTTGCCACAAGTCCTGTAAAAATTTGCAGTGACTGTTTACACAATAAAAATCGCTTGCCGAAGATAAATTCTGCTAGTTTTATTGCCAATTCAAACCTTAGAGCTCAGGCTCCTTGCTGCTGTAAATTAAACTTCGCTACAGATTACGATAGAATTCAAGATTTTTGAGAGAAAAAAGAAAATATTTTGGAAGAAATTTTATGTTGTGGTTTAACTCGTATTGATAACTTGGGGTAACTTATAAAAGATTAATGTAAGTTTCTTGAAAAACGTTATCCAAAATAAAATTTATTACAATGTGGAAGTACCATTAAAATATCTAGAATTGTTTAATAGAAACAATGTCAAGTTTTATAAACTCTAATAAATGCAATTATTACTTTTGCACTATTATAGACGCCATAACCCTGAATTAAAAATGCTATTGTTTTATAACAGTTCTCAATAATGTCTTGCTTAAATATTGATAGTATTTGGTATTTAGGTACACAACAAAATTTTGTTATTCAGGATTTTGGTCCAATGAACTCTCGCGCAGTGGTTTTTAAACGAAGTTATATTACCAACTAAATAAATAATACCTTAATTAAAATATGAGTATCTGAATTCGAGTTTATTTAACTACATTTGAAAACGATTTTAGTATTATTTGGGGCATTAAAGTGCAAAAAATTTGTGACTTAAATATACAAGTAATTCTAAGAGAATATATTCCGCCACAACACAGCAATTGTTCTTGTTTTATGTTAAAAATGTACTTACAAAACTAGTGACTTCATCGATTCGGGAATGTAACGTGTCTAAATTCTCCTCGTTCACGAGATGATTCTTCAGTCTTATCGGTTGAGGAACTTTTATACGAAGGTTAGGCTTCACTGTTTTCTGATTGTCAACTTTTAACTCAACACTTTCACCACTGAAGGGACATTTAGCGGGAACGAAATGACCGTTAACATGTTCCATTTTTCCAAGAGTATCCTTAACCGATCCGCTGGGATCCTTC
Source organism: Sphinx pinastri (assembly GCA_947568825.1). Taxonomy (NCBI): domain Eukaryota; kingdom Metazoa; phylum Arthropoda; class Insecta; order Lepidoptera; family Sphingidae; genus Sphinx; species Sphinx pinastri. The sequence continues at coordinate 15,802,579 of OX387619.1, forward strand.
ATGCAACAAATTTTAAATATATTTGACATTTGCTTTCTGACCACACTGTAATGACTCTCGTGTGCGAGACCGCTTGACTGACGGGAGCGTGTCTTACAGCATAATATATATGCATACCGATGGAGTTCCAAAGGAGGACTGAAGCGGTCCGGTTGTCGCGGCAACCGTTCTGGCCATTCCGAACGTCAGAAAAAGTATCAACAATGCGTCAACGCAGCGGGCCGCGTGCGCCGACTGGTTGCGGATGTGTGGATCAAGGTTTAACAGGTATTATCGTTGACAATGAATGAGCGGTGTTTACCCAAAAAGATAAAGAGAGCTTGCAAATCACTGTTTATCATGGGCTAGTGCGCATTTATTCTCTCTTTATCAAGTCATTTGAGATTAAAGGTTTTGATGTTTGTAGTTAGATATTGTATTGAGAATTAATTTATTAATTAGGCGTGCAATTGTCACTCCATAATAGATTTATAGCGCGAGAAAATCTTAAAACTATGTTACAAACTGGTTTATATTACATATTATTGTATCTCCATTACATTTTTTATCATTATTACAACGCGACATCGGAAACCAGTTTTTATCATTAACCGTTCGGACTAATTCATATAATATAAACATAAATGTCAGTTTCCTTATAATGGAGTAAATACGTCGCAGTTAATGAATGAATTAAACTCAGTTATAAAATATAATCAGGTTGTAATTACAGGCCCCGTAAGGTCAGTTCCATGATGAGATCAGATACAGAAGTTGTTTAAGATAATGAACATTAAGAGCCACTCAATGTACTATTTGTTGCTTTAACAAAGGAAGCATTTAGCAAATCGAGCATGACTTTAAACATGTATGCCGAAGACCACGCGCGTTGCTAATGACATCAGAACTCTTGAATTAGAAAAAAAAACAATTCATCAAATTTAATTTTAAAGTATGAGTCTTAAGGTGTTGCTGACTTTGGACGATATCTTTTGAACATACCAACCCATAGCAGCCCTGTATTATATACTGCCCACTGCTGAGCACGGGCCTCCTCTACAACTGAGAGAGTTAAGGCCTTAGTCCACCACGCTCGCCCAGTGCGAGTTGGCGGACTTCACATACCTTCGAAATTCAGAGAACTTCTCAGGTATGCAGGTTTCCTCAAGATTTTTCCTTCACTGTTAAAGCGAGCGATAATTCACAAAGAATACACACATATATTTTTAGAAAAGTCAGAGGTGTGTGCCCTTGAGTTTTGAACCTGCGGACATTCGTCTCGGCAGTCCGTTCCACTCCCAACTAGGCTATCGCCGCTATCTTTTGTACGATGATTACAAAATCGATAAGGCATGGAAATCTAATATTATCGTGCATTGCCTTGCCCCCTTAGGGCCGATTTTCCCTCTCCTAACTTCTTAAAATATATTTTTTTACTACAATCTAATTAACCGACTGCAAAAAATAATAAAGTTTTTTTATACTTAAAGTATGTTCCAAAATAATATAAATCTAATGTAAAAGATAATCAAGGCAATAATATTATCATCGGATAACAGATTTATTAAACACGAGTCGTTAAATATAATTTTCATATTTATTTTTCTCGGGCCTAGGGCCCTGACCTATGCCGGGCCCCTAAGCAGTTACCTAATTTGCCTTTAGGATATTCCGGCCCTGGCTCTATGTATTGGAATGGAGTTATAGATATAAAGAAGAAAAAAATAAGTTAAACTATAGTGCTTTTATTTCTACATACGAAATACTGTTATTTTAAAACAATTAACCGTTCATGCCATAGACAGCACGACTCTACAAAGGTATACAATATTAATAATATTAAAGTCCTAAATTCGTAAATTTCCCTGGAGATTAGGTTTATCCTAACGAATTGTAGGTCATCAATTTGCATACATGTAATATATATATATTTTAGGTTTAAGAACAACTTTATTTCTCATGAAGAATTGCATACATAATTCACTTACTGAGAAACAATGTTTAAAAACTAAAATTTATATCTAGAGCGCACAAAGGTAGGTACGCAGTGATATTTTAACAATATGTGCAGATACGGCACCTATACTGTAGTCGGCTCTCAAAAACTGCACATTATCCCACATATAGTTAATTTAATATTACAATAACAAACAATATCATGACACGTGAAAGTATTACGGCATATCATAATTCTCATTATTATCATATAGAAAATTTTATCGAACATTCATATATAATAATGTCATCCCTGTATTATACTTTCCTTCTGCTGGACACATGTCTCCTCTTATACTGAGAGAGTTCGGACCTTAGTCCTAGTCCGACCACGCTGGCCTAGTGCGGGTTGGCAGACATCACAAACCTTCGAAATTCTTATGATGAATTCTTAAGTATATTTTTTTCCTTCACCATTAAAGCGAGCGATAATTGATACGATTGAACGCTGATTGATTGGAGCGCCTAAAGCGTTCGCCCAAAAGTCCGGTGTGGTTAGAAAAGCCGAGTCGCGTCAAGCTACTGACCGTAATCGTCAAGTAAAAATAAAGAAAAAATATAATTGATAATACAATAATGTATGAGTAAGTACTGTATTACTCATCATTGTATCGCTAGTTATAAGAAATCAGTATCGTATTGTGGTGTCCTTGGCAGACGGTGTTCCCCGCTGGTTCAGGCAATTTATCTTTTTAATTTATAAGTTCAAAGACTCTCGATATAGTTACGCAGAAGAATGCGATGTTGATTGTCATATCTAAAGCTTTTAATTATATAATATTATTGAATGCTTCCATGATTATAGAATCATAATCATTGCAATTCGATGACGTTTCGAACCCGACCTACCCTAATACGAATCGCGTCGAGCGAACACGGACTAACGACATGGTTTAAAATTATCAAGATGCACTTTATAGAGGTCAATTAAGACATTGATCTCAGTCGTTAGCAGTTGGCTCGGAGTAACTACCCTGGTTGCTATTTAGTCACTATTTTGCTTTTTCTTTTTTTGAAGTGAAAACTTCTTTAGCTGTTTTGAGTACTTTTCTTGGAATAGGTATAAAATGTTAAATTCGCGTCAGGACACGTGACCTGATCGAAAATCCGTAAGATGGAGGGAGAGTACACCGCCAGCGCGGCGTAGGAGAAGAAGTTATTTATGTAATATAAATTGTCATTTTTGTGTACGATAGCGCAATAAATAAATATTGTATTTAACCATTTAAATGCTAGTACTTTTATACTGATAAATAAATCAATTCGTGCGAAATTATTTCCTAACCATTCCAAAATATTCAAAAATGCACAACGTTAATGTTCAAGTTTTTTATTAATAAAGCGCTAATGCACACAAATACCTTGTTAGCGTGCCCGCATTAATTTTGATTCCATACTACATATTAAATATAGGTATAATATATAGTATAATATATATTTATTTCAATTATAAATTTATTATTGGATACAGAATAATACAAAATATTATGACAATTTAAATTAGATGTTCCTATTAAAATCTATACTAATATTATAAAGCTGAAAAGTTTGTTTGTTTGTTTGAACGCGCTAATCTCAGGAACTACTGGACCGATTTTGAAAATTCTTTCACTAATAGGAAGCTACATTACTCTTGAGTGCTACAGGCTACTTTTTATCGAGGAAAACTTTTCCACGCGGGTGGAGCCGCGCGCAAAAGCTAGTATTTTTTAAGGACTAACAAACTTCATCAAAACATTAAAAATATACTGCGGTTTCGTTTCATGTCATTACAGAATATGGGTAAGTAACTTTTTAAAAATATTATACAACAAAAGGAAACCATCTTAATAACATACATTTTCATTATAATTCTTACAAACTTAATGTAAATTTTTGTACGTTTCGGTCCTTGTATGAAGCTCTACCAGCATATTTGGGATCTAAGCAATCTCAATTATGTTCATATTAGAAAATTAGAAGGAAAATGTCTCAAAATGAGTACATTGGTACACTGGTGGTAGGTCTCTCATTATGTAAGAGGCCGTCTGGGTGGGTACCACCGCAATGTTTATTTCTACCGCCAAGCAACAGTGTGCATGCACTGTTGTGTTTCGGTTTGAAGGACATTGTAGCCAGTGTAACTACAGGACATATTGAGACTTAACATCTTATGTCTCAGGATGACGAGCGCAGTGGAATGCCACACAGTACTTTGTAACTCAAGGTGCTGGATAGTGTTGGTACTGTTTATGGGTGGTCGTATCGCTTACCATCAGGCGAACATCATGCTCGTCTCTTCATTCAATGCAATAAAAAAAAGTCATACTAACAGAATCGTTTCAAAGTACCTTTTACATTGAAATGTAAGACGTCCACTCCTGCGTTGACTCAATCATGCGAATATGATAAAATATTGCGGTTACAGGGACTTACCGCGCTTATTTACAATGTAATTCTTGTTTGCGGTAAAATATCTGAAAGGACTGGTTGCTCTGTCACTGAAACTTTCCCATACAATACCCATTTATTAAGGAAATAAGGGCTTATTGTGTGAGGTAAATCACCTAATTCTTTAAGCGTAATGGAGATTCCCACCGTCTTTACATTCTATTTTTGAAAATAAATAAATTCCAGCAACGCCTTAGCGTCACCATTGTAAAAAAAAACATTGTTATCATTGTTTCCCGGTATAAAAAAAATAACTGCATCATTCAGCATTCAGAACAAAACGATATAAAAATCACAAATGTGGTCAAGGAAAAAATAAGTAAAAATATTTGTGTTACAATACACCGAAAAAAAAATTCTACATTTTTATTTTTATAAGAATCAATTTCACTTTTGTTTGTATTAAGGTAATCATTATTGATACTTTTTAGCTCTCGTATAACTCGCCCCCTATCACATTATGGGAATACGCACGGCGAAAAGTGGGTGCACTTAGTTGCGCCTCTGCCTATCCCTTCGGGGATAAAAAAGGCGTGAGTGCGTGTGTGTGTGATATTTTTTGCCAGAAACAAACTATGAGATGGGCAGAGCCGCGGACAAAAGCTGGCTATGCGAAAATAACAAAACTCAGCAGTAAATACCACACGTCGAGATATTATGAAAGAGTGTCGGCCAGTCAGCGACATTGTCTCATAGATGTGAGTGATGAGACGACGCTGTACAAAGCTGAAGATATCAGTATATATATTTAATAGATGGATAGCTGAAGGCTTGCAAGCTTTTTTTGGAATTAATGTTCTTGAGACGTTATGAAATTTCAATATATTATAATTTAGTATTTAATGTGATGAAAAAATCCTAAAAAAGTTTTTTTGCAACAAAAACACATTTTTTTGCGTCATTAAAACCTACAACCCTTCAGCCAGGTTTGCATTATCGTATTTAGGTATAAAAAAAGCTTTTAACAATGTTAAACATTGCCTCAAACACCTTCCCGAAAATGTCGGTCAGCTCTTAGACTATAAAGTCGATGTGTTATATCTACTATCGAGTAACTCTTCCGCAGCTCGATGTAATATTTACTGCCGAGTGCTGTATCTTCATTAAACGCGACAAGTTGTTTTCATCAAGTAATATTTTTCGCGTTCCCTCAGATTGACCAATTAGTGTGAATTATGGCTGTCGCTGGGGTTTATTTTTAATCCATTTCTTTATTGAATAATCTTTTAAATTTATAAGTATATTTTACGGAAAAGGTTCACTTGCCAAAATTGTGACGAAAACATACAAAATTCAAGTATGCTTTTTCGAATCAGTCATACTTACGATTCTCGACCTTGAATCGTACCAGGACCTCTTACACCACTAAAACAAGAAGGTAATTCCTTACATAGTTTCAATATTATGTTAATGTAATAATATATTTTATCAACAATTTATCCTAAACCCACACATATAATTTGAAAAGACTATAAAATTGGAAAGTAGGAATATATAAATTTGAATTCACGGCAATTGTACTATTTCATTTTTATTGGATATTACTTGTCGTAAATGTATAATTTAAGAACTTAATACTAAAACTATTGTTACTTTGTATTAACAATAAAATATTATCGTAAAAAAACAATTTATTCAATATATACAATTGATATTTTATTCATTAAAATGAGTCATGCGTTTTGCAATTGGATATAGTTTTGCAAAAAGGAACTTATTCCTGAGTAAAATTCGAGCTAGTCATAAAAATTGTTAATTATTAAAAATATCATAGTTGATGGTTTAAGATACTTCAGTTGTTACTTTATAAAATGCCAACTGTTATGTAACTATTACTAAGAAGAAGAAGTATTTTGATTTAAACATACAAATGAAAAATATTTTTTGTACGTTGATTCTTTTCTGCTAAACACATTCCAATTTAGTTCTGCTTGAATATCCTTCTTACTTGGGTTCTTTGACTTATTTCAATGAAAAGCAATTGCAATAATCTATGCCGTCATTCACCCCATATAATGCAAATATGAAGGGCTTTCATTTTAATTCAGTTCTCTAAGTTTCGTGTCATAAAGGTGTATTTAGCATAGCAATATGCATAAGTAGTGAGATTTTAAATAAAACTTCCAAACTTATTTCTTATAGTCTAGGTGTTGCTTGCGGCTTCGCCTGTGTGAAAATCCTTTCCTGCTACAAAAATCACTAAACCACTGTAGAGATAGCGCGATCTATACAACGCCAGCTATCAACTTCAAAAATCAGTTAATAAATTCTAAAATATCCCACGGGAACAAATTACCGATGGAAAGTCTATATGATAATGGTGGTTATTTTTCAATATTTACTAACTGTCGCCTTTCGCACTTTCGCCTGTGCCTACCCCTTCCGGGATAAAAGGCGAGAATGTGTGTGTTTGTGTATTACTGATATTTTTATTGCCTGGAAATTAAACCCAGGACTTCCCCGAACTCTCAGTCTTATATTACCACTATAGGAAAAGAATAGCTATGTATCATCTTAAGGTGCCATCTCATTTCAGAACTGAATGACGTAAGTTACCGTACCTAAGCTATATTTTAATGCAATGAGATGTCAGGCAACCATGTTTAAAAAAAACAATCTCAGTAAAGAATGCGTTCGGACACGAGAACGTAGGGATTGGAAACATTTTTTCTCTCTTTGACCTTAAATTCCCTTAGTACAATAACATGTAGTACAAATATTACAAAAATAAAAGCATTAAAGATCATACATTTCTGCTTATTATAGCAAATTCTTCATTGATAGTAGCGGTCACATTGTCTAAATCACTACATTCTGTTGTGGCATGACTTCTTGCTTTTACTTTCGCTCTTACTTTTACAATTAATGAGCAAACCGTTGTTAGCGTCAAATCCTTTAAACTCTAAAGTCATGGTCAAATAGCCTTTTAAAATATTTCTGCTTTCTTAATGTCAAATCATTTCCTCGTTCAGGCATTAAGTTTCTATTTAGCTTGATAAAAATCTAACAGCATTTCCTGGTTAATTTCTTTGAACGTAACCATTCACTTAACGTCATAGATAAATACAATAGAATTATTATGCTTCGGACGTAACCTCGGTACAAATGTCATTGGTACTAAGAATCGATGAATGAACTGACATTACCAACCTTGCGTACGTGAAACTAAGCACCTTTTACTAACCCATGTTATGGACAGGCTAATAGGGTGGTTGACTACTTTTTGGAACGAAGTTCCTTATCGCGCGTTGTGAAAGGGGGCTGGACGGAAAAAACAAACGAAAAGTTGTCACGACACTTTTTGCTATTATCTTACTAATATGAACCTTAAATACAATGCGTAGGAGCTATAATTCTTGAAACGACTATATTTTTATTTATTTTATTTATTAAAGTCATTAAAACCATTTCTTACTAATCTAATATGAACCTTAAATACATTGCGTAGAAGCTATTTCCCCAGCGTTGGCACGGCACGAGTACAAAAGAATCGAACGTAACATTATTTTTTCAAATTTTGTTGATTTATTCTACTTTGGTTACTGACATTTATCAATAACAAGACTAAACGTGCTTTGCTCGCGTTTAAAAATCTACTTTATGTGGTAAGCGTAAGATCGAATTTGTGTTTAGTCAATCAAAATTTGTGATAAAAATGCTATGCAATAGCTTTACCGCGGCAGTCTCCGAGTGCCACACGTATTTATTTGTTTTTTTCTCTAGAAACTTATATATTGGAACGGAAATAGGAAAATATTTACACACTCTGTTATATAAATAATATATTTATATATATACACACTCTGTTATATAAATAAAATTTTATTACAATTCCTTCACTAATTAATCGAAAGGAACTTCGTTCCATCCGGGTGTCCCTTGACACCTCTCAAGTTTTTTTAATACATTTATCAAAAATGTATGCCATCAAAAATTTTACGGAAAAATAATTTTCAAAATTGACGTCATAATTAGTAAGTTATTAAGCTTTGAAATTTGGTAGAAGGGGTAGTTGTCAAATAACAGTAATATTACACTGTGACGTCAACGAGAGTCGCCGGCTGCGTGCGTACGAAAGAGATAGCGCGATATCCCCTCCACGTCCCCACTTTTGCTCCTAAAATATTTCAAATATGAATAAATTCTTTATTTACCAACCAATTTTGATGCTGATTTCATAGAAGAATTTCTTTTTCGTATTATTTTCTGTTACATATAAAATAATGTACAAAAACAAACATAAAGAACTACCCTATTACGTCAGACAAAATACCGAGTTTAGAGTTGAACATGAGTTAAGCTTCTCGGTGCGTGTAACAGTTATTTTGGTTTCACCGGTCTTACGGCCCAATGTCGACACTCGGGAGTGAGAGACACCATCCTGCGAGCACTGAGCCGAGTTCCTAACACCATGCACATTGCACACCGCACACCGGCATACCAACCAAAACCAGCGATGGCCTTCGCCTTAAGAGACGGCTCCGGGGTACCTTGTTGCACTAAGACACAGATAGCTGCGCGAGATCGTACCTAGTAAGTAGTACCGATATTGTGATACTACTGCCGTGCTGAGGTCGCGGGTTTGATGCTCTGGTCAGGTAGTGGATATTGGATTTTCTACTAATATCAGCCCATACCTATGCTAATTGCTATGATATGGTATGGAACTCAGTATCAGCCCTGAGTCTGGAAACTTGCCTTGTAAATGGTATCAGGCTCACCTCTATGAGACCAAACATAGCTAACGAAATGTGGGTGCTATAACACCTCTACCTACCCTGAAAGGGAAAAATGACGGGATGCTGTGTGTGTTAGTTTAGAATTAGATTAGTGAATAAAGCTTTGATTAATTATATACCTAGATAGACACTGAACGTTTCAAACGCGTCGCAAAAAATAGAGGCGAACTGTTTCTCACTAAATGAGTTCGAGTGATTTTATTTTTTGTTTGTTTTTCATGGATATAATTTTCTCCCCGTTTTAATAGAAACTATATAATAACTGGTATCATTATGCGCGCACACAAGGATACGCAGAATGTTTTTTTATGGCATTCAATGACGAGGCGAGCATGCCGTTCGCCTGATGGTAAGCGATAGGACCACCCATAAACAGTAGCAACACCATCGAGCACCTTGAGTTACAAAGTACTGTGTGGCATCCCACTGCGCTCGACATCCTGAGACACAAGATGTTAAGTCTCATTATGTCCTATAGTTACACTGGCTACAATGTCCTTCAAACCGAAACACAACAGTGCATGCACACTGTTGCTTGGCGGTAGAAATAGACATTGCGGTGGTACCCACCCAGACGGCCTCTTACATAATGAGAGACCTACCACCAGTGCTATGTATGATACAGCGATAGCGTATGACACAGCTGTCATGCATACTAGCTTAAGAAAAGTTGGCCTGTTTGTTTTAGTTTCATACTAGCGTGTCACTCTATCTAGGTATATAATTAATCAAAGGAATAAAGTATCTATTGTAAGTTTATTTATTGTATTTAAGTATAATAATATATTAGATATATCTATTAATTTTAAATTGTTAAGTACACACCCCCTTCTTCACTTCATATATCTCTCACAATCAATGCTGGTTGTCTGGAGATCGCTTTTTAGCGATAAGACCGCCTATTGTCGCGCGATTCAAAGATAAGCCTATTAGTATTTTTTTGTTTAACGTGGAGTACAATAAAGTGTTTTTATTCATTCATTCAATAAAGTTACCAGATGTCAAATATTTACTGAACACATCCTATGAACAGGAAACCGTTTACTTTAAATAAACCTGTCGAATTTGTTGATTTTGGAAATTTCTGGGCTTTCGGTAACCCTACTAACCGCATTTGTAAACGCTGCCTATTTAAATCAGTTTAATAATATAATCCTAAGTCAAATTTTATTTACTTAAAACGATCGGCCTAGCGACGTTTAATGACGTAATTTTTTTCAAATTCAATCAATACAACGTCTAATCACGTCTACTGTAAATTTGTATTGTATTTATGGGGAATTATTGTGTCACATTGTATCTGACTAGGGCGGCAGTATGCCAAACGTGGAAAATACTACTATTGCTTAAAGGTTTAAAACAATCTACACTACCGCCCTTTCTAAAAATTCTTTTATTAATATGAAGTTATATTATCCCTGAGTGTCATAAGGTTTCTATGCTGACAATGAACTTTAAGTGGACGGAGTTGCAAGTAGGATTACCTACTTGCAACTCCGTCCACTTAAATTTACATTAGTAAAATAACATGCAAGTCACGAACTTGAAAAATATACTTTCCATAATGTGACGAATTTGAATTACGCACACACCGACACTCTAAACAAATACGTAAATGCATATTCATACGTATGCAAATCAATCGATTGTCTTCTCCAAACTTGCAAGGAAAATCCGCATAACTTTATTACTTCGATGTATCAAAAAAATCATCAAACATGCACATAGTTAGTACGTTTAGCATCATCATGTTTGTTGTTTCTGGCTTATCAAATCAAGCCAGTCGCATCATTACGGTATTCATTAATTATATTTTGGTACGTGTTTGGTGCGCTACAGCAAACATTTGTGTTTTGCTGATAGATTGGATATTTGAAATGTAATTGAATTTATAATTGGGCTTTTTGAGTAGACTAAGCTGTTCGATTTATAGAAAAATTTAATGTGAGCTCAAAACGTAAAAAAAATATTTGGAACATATTATGACTTAGAGTTCACAAGTAGCTTCCGTCCGCGGCTCCGCCCACGTTAAAAAGTTTTTTTATTTCCGGGATAATAGTCCCACTTTATATTTTCCCGGGTTAAAAAGTAGCCTTTGTGTTAATCCAGGACATGATCTACCCGTGTGCCAAATTTAATCGAAATCCGTTCAGTAGTTTTTACGTGAAAGAGTAACATACATACATACGTCCATACATTCTTACAAATTTTTGGGTTTATAATATTAGTAGGATTTTTTAGATTGATCTCAAGTAGCGAGGCGATATGTCTGCGGCAAACATGTGTGTGCTGCTCATGAATATTCTTAAGCCTGGTTTAGATTACATTATAGACCGTATACTCAGTAAACGCACCGAGTGTCTATGTGTGAATACTGATGTCGCCTAATGTGATATTTAGAGACATCTGTATACACAAATAGACACTCTATATTATATATACAATCACCCAATTTGGTGCTAGTACGCTATCCCAAGATAAAATGCCCATTTTCATATTTTACCAAGAAGGTGCGATCGTTTCGGAGATGTACAAAGGAAACAGCAGATAATTCTTATTGACTACTTTAGTTGTAACTTGCATGTTGCTGACAGACGACGCGCAAGCGACTTATTTAGAACGTTAAGGTGGTCGAGCATACAGTTTTCTGACTGTACAGAGTCAGCAGCATAAGAAGCTGAACAAATTCAAAATTTCAAATTGCCTACATACTTTTGTGTTCTTACTAATCTTTTTTTTCTCTTCACAAAAATAAAATATAAGAGATTTACTTTACTTAGAACGAAGACAAAAATGCGTATATAGGCGATTTGAAATTTTGATTTTGTACAGATATTTATGCTGATGACTGTAACCATTTAGAAACACTGGTATTTACAAATAGACGTAGTGTACAGTGTATAGTGTTTAGAAATTATAGTCCCAGTCCTGGATTAATATAATATGAACTGCTTTATATCCCGGAATAGTGCACAATGGGACGTTTAATACGTGGAGAAACTTCCATGAAGAAATTCATATCTAGTTTTATTATAATTTTTTAAATATTTCATTTAGACATTTCTTGCTTTTATGACGTCGGTGATACCTATTATTTGTAATGAAAATGTGTGTCCACATTTCATTGTTTTTGTAGTTATTAATCACATTAGAATTCATAAGATACCGATTTCTGAAAGCCTCGTCACTCCTTTAAAAGATAAGTCTCGTAAATGAGACGTTGTTTATATTTTCAGGTTGTACTCGATTAGATAATGATAAAAATAACTTTATTTTCTAGTCAACTAATGACTAGAAAATAAAGTATATTTTTACATATTTTTTTATTGCCTTCGAAGGAAGACGATCTAACGGCCCACCTGACGGTAAGTGGTTACCGTCGCCCATGGACGTCAGCAATGCCAAGGACACAGCTAAGCCACTACCTACCGTAAAATACTTATTTTAAACCTCGTTTGAAGAAGGATAAGTCATAGCGCTGAGAAAACACCATGGGAGGAAGTTTATTCTTACCCTACCTACCTATTTAGTATTTATATCTGTTCAACTTACGCGCTATTTGCTAGTAGTAAGTCGTGAGTGTGATGTTATTTATGATCGGGGGCTTATGCTTAATCGTGTGCGAACAAGTTATTATAAGGTAGTGTGACCGAAGATAGCCCGGTTCCTAACATGGCCCACCATCCATGTATTCGATATTTTTTTGTATTTTAATGCAAAAACAAACGTATATTTTTGTTAGTTCTTTTATTATGAAAATGTATAACATGTTATATATGTTGCAATCAGTTGAAATTTAATTCAAAGCATTTTTTTATTTCTTTATGAAACGATATTATGTTTTTTTTTAAATTAAGTGGGCCATCAATGGTTACCCAAGTAAAGACATTAAGGACCTGTTTTACAAAGTGCAAGTGTTTAAGGGAATATTATTTTCCAGTTAACGTATAAAATAGATAGGGCCTCTTTAACCACTTCTGATTGAATGCAACTCGTCAAGAGGACGATAGCCTTGTTGGGAATGGAACGTTCTGCCGAGACAATTTCCGGAGGCTCAAACCCAAGGCCCACACCTCTGACTTTTCGAAGTTACGTGTGTATTGTTCATAAATTATCGTTCGCTTTAACGGTGAAGGAAAACATCGTGAGGAAACCTACATACCTGAGAATTTTCCATAAGAATTTTGAGGGTATGTGAAGTCTGCCAACCCGCATTAGGTTGGTAGGTAGCGTGGTGGACTAAGGCCTAACCCCTCTCAGTCGTAGAGGAGGCCCATACTCAACAGTGGGCAGTATATAATACAGGGCTGATTACATTGCATTGCATAACTATATTTGTGCCAATATACTCGTACACACACACTCATCTACTGAATAAACTGCGCTTATTTTTGGATTATGGTTTTTCCCTTTCCATTCTTTTTAAATCTACCGCCTTGAATATTATTATATTAAGTGTCCGTACGACAACTGGGCTTGTCAATAAAAATCAGTGCTGCAGTATTGTTCATGAATCATGATGAACTGCAACATTTAACTGAATGGGAGGCCCATTGTTGGTGATTGATTTCTTTATTGCCCTTTTAATTTTATTTTATAACTAATATTAAGTATGTATTGTATGAAAAGTTCACAGTAAATAAAAAGAAATCGTACGATATTCGGAGATATGTTTGTTATTAAAGCGGTTTTAATTCAATGAAAAAATATTCCGGTAAAATACCACTAAATATGCAAATTAATTTTACTACCTTATAAAAATATTAAATAACTTAATTGATAGGGTATAGTAATAAAAGATCAATTTAATTTACGACCACGTCTTCAAATAAGCGGTCGCTAAACTCTATCATTATGTCGAATTATTTACAAGGACATCAATGAAGACACAGGGAGATCCCCGTAGCAAAACAGTATTTTATGTAGTTTTTAAAAGCTATCTATTGGAAAAAACATATAGAAAAACAAACACATCATATTTCTGCAATATGTTATCTTTACTTAATTAGTTTCAATTTTTTTATATTTTAGATATTGTTACTTTAATTTCATAATGTTAATTCCGTGCATCTCCTCCTATTCCTAACGTTCACATTATTTTAATATGCAAACAACACTACTAGATAGGTAAAAAAATATATTTAAGAAAAACAAAAAACCCGACTGCGTCAATATCTGCCATCTTTATTAAATTCATTGAAGAACTGAAAAGATAGAAACAAGATTTTAATTTGAATATTTTGTTTTGGTTTTGAATAATCTTAGTTGACAGTGCTCACAAACGCTGTCGGAGGCATAACACGCTGCTCACTCCGAGATTTTGTTGTTCTACCTATATCACCAACTAAATTATGAGAATATATATATATATTCGTAATCACCGTTAAAAAATCTTTATTTTGATACCATATTCGATGTATTTTGAAAACATATTATTTTTTCGAGATCACTTTTTGCCGCCAAAAATCCTTAATTTTGTTTATTTTTTATTTTGATGTACCCAGTGTCACTCTCACGACTAAGACGAATCTATTGATATCACTCACATAAAAATACGACAAGCCGTTTAGGCTGTAGGGCGTGCCAAAGAAATATACAAACATACATACATACATACACTCGAAAAACATAACCCTCCTTCTTTCGGAGTAGGGTAATAAGGAAAATTTTGGTAGATTAAAATTTTCAAAAAGATCTATAATTGATTTGTTAAGTAAATTATTCATTAATAGCATATTCCCGCCCTTATAAATATTAGCTTATTCGTAAATCATATGCTGAAATGCTAGGGAGAGGGCCTTAATGGCCAAGGAATAAACAAATGAAATGCATTATTCATTTTTCCGAATTTGAAGGAACTTTATTTGACCAATAACCGACAAATATTCTCGTAAACCATACTCATAATTCTTCATACAGTTCTCGTTACATGAAATAGTGCGATACAATAATATTTTATGTGATACGAATTCGATAACAATTTTAATTCACAAATTTTAATGTGCCGTTAATTAGAAGACATGGAATCAGTAATTTGTAAATATTAAAGACAGATAATGAATGATTTATCTTATAGACATATTAGGTAACATCAGAAAGACTTTTTGTATATTAAATTCTCATAATATAATAGAAAATATGAATACATTTCTTAAAACTAGTTATAGAATCACAAGGTTAACATTCACACCTATTTAAAGATAATACAGTGGAATAAACATAATAATTTATAAATTTTCACATCTAGATACTTAATCAATAATACAAAATCTTTATCATGGTCATTTAATAGTACTACGTAAAGAAAACGCGCCAAATTAATTAGGTACGTAAAATAACTAACAATAGAAAATAATTTTAAAATACTGCACAACTAAACTTAACAATAAAATACATTTTTATTTACAAACACATTACGAAATAATCACAACTGTACATTTGGCATTATTATGAATAAAATTTAATATGCGTATTTCTCGGACTCAAGCATATCCAATTGAAATTTTTAAAATTTCCCATAGAAAGAAAAGAAAACAGGAGAATGAAGTACTAACTGTCCGGTAACATTTACGTGCATAATATATAAAATAAATAAAATAAGGTCGTTGTACCCCACTCTTAAAATGATATAAATAAATCTCAAATAAACTCCTAACAGACATATTTAAAATTTTAAATAACTAACAAAAATACTATATTCAAAATATAAAATTAGCGATAAATGGACAATATTTGATGAAGTCAAAATTACACGTATCATTAATATTAAATGGAATAGAATTACACCTAAGCTCTACGCGATTATTAAATTCTCAAGTATTCAAAATTATTTTTAATTCATACAATTTTATAGAATTTTGAAGCTGCTCAAAGGAAATTGAGATAGCAATGCATTGTGCGTTAGATCAATCGACCCTGCTTAAAAAGGATACTTACAAAATAACTGCCTATGAACATAAACAAATAATACTGAAATGGAATGCATTATTTCATTGAGGTTGATTGTTCCAGTACTAGTCAGTACCTATGTACAGTCGAAACTCATAGACATATCACACAACCCCTAAAGCCAAAGTAATGACAACACTCAAAACGCTCCAACAAAGCGAAAACTTGAAGGGAAATAATTGACCATTTGTATATCAAGAAATCTGTCAATTTGTGGTAATCTTAGGAACTGACAGCTCGTAAAACAAAATGGAAACCTTTATTTCAATATAAGTTAGCATGAAGCTTTAAAATGCAAGTTTCAAGTGTTCAAAATCTGAGGGTTGATAGGTTTGGTGAGCGAATTGGCATAGAATCTGGAGGATCGGCGTCATGGCTGTGAAGCGACACGGTTCCTACGAGCAGACTCCCGGGAGGCGCTGTGGACCTCAGCTGTGCGGAGTGTGATGCCGAAGATGTCCTCATGATAACGATTTTCCTCCTAAGATGTTAAAATATCAATTTTATTAACCCATCAAAAATATAGTTATTGTCAACTTAAACTACCGAATATTTTAAAATTAAACACAAAAGAAGTTGAACAAAAATTTTCTAATATTCTTAATACTTTGTAATGGCAGATCCTTCTTTGAAAATTAATAGATGGTAAAAATTCAAATGCTATGGAAACCTTTAAGTAGTTATTGTATAAATAGGTCAGATCGAAAATCCTCGTTTACCTTGAGCATGAACATGAAGTTCTGCACTTGATCATCTGACATGTTTCCATGCTTTTTAACGATCCCTTTGAGTTTCTGGTGGACATCTTCAGCCATCTTACAATCACCGCATACATAGAAATGAGCGCCTTTGTTTATGAGCAAATCGTGAATCTCCGCACCTTCATTCTCCGCCAGCTCTTGGACGTACATCTTAAAACAATATCAAAAGTTATAACTTGCACTACCCTAGAAAATTTTGATCCCAAAAAACGAATTCACTTACTTTTGGAACATTTTTCTCCCTTGATAACGCAAGGAAAACTTTTGAAAGAACGCCTTCTTTAAGAGCCTGCTCTTTTTCTTCTCGGTACAAATCCATGGTTTTTGTGCGGCATCCGAAGAACAACCAGATAGGTCCCGAAGATGGGCGCGTGCGTGAATTAAGTTGACCTTTGCGGTGGTGCCAGAAGCCACGGAAGGGAGCGATACCGGTTCCAGGACCGATCAGTATGAGCGGAACAGACAGGTCTTGGGGAAGGTGAAAATTGGGAGCACTGTAATAAAGAAGAAGTATTAGAGATGGTTACGAAATAAACAAAATTTGTATACACTCACACCATTTATCCCCGAAGGGGTAGGCCGAGGCGTAACTAATGCACCCACTTTTTGCCGTGTATATTCCGTCCCATGATGTGACAGGGGGCGAGCCTATCGCTATATTGGGCACAAATCCCAGACTCTGGGCTGATACTGAATAGAAAAATCCAATATCACTTTGTCCGACCCGGGGATCGAAACCGAGACCTCAACATTGCAGTCGTACCGTAATACAACTACGCCACCGAGGCAAAAATTTGTACATAACTGTATTATACCCACCTTCGAATGAAGAGATAAACTTCATCGCCAGTCTTACGCTCCATGAGATAGTTCGAGCAAACGCCATAATGCAACGGACCTTCCCCATCTATAGAAACATGACATCATACATTTCTGAACAATATAAATATAATTATGATTAACGTCTAATTAATGTCGATAATTTCAGCTATCTCATACCTCATTGTTTTAAACAGACATGTATTAAAAATAGATAATATTGTAAACATTTCAGTGGAATTCAACGTAACGTATGTGGGAATGGGCAATAATAAACTATGAGACATTAATGCATTACGCTGCTTACGTACATGGCTAAAATTGTTTTCTTACCTTGAGTTCTGTACGTAACAACGGCGACTGTAAGGTGTAATCTTTTTGGATGAGCAATCGGTGATGATGAGATCGAGTAGAATCTTGGCTGCAATGGAGACAGCAGTGCGGCCAGTAACGAAGCACTAGGTTTTGTCGATGGGAACTGATGTAGCACTTCAGGTAAAGTTGGGAAGTGGAAGTGACGCCAATCTTCGTAGGCTCCAGGGTCCTATAGATAAAGTAAAATCAGTTTTTATGCATGTGGTTAAGCGGCTTTTTGACAAAGACATAAAGAAGAGCACCTTAAAAAATACTCACAGTAGCCAATAAATTAAGTTGTTTCTTCTCTTCTTCATTGTCACAAGTTGTTGCTAAATATTGAAGTAAGATTGTAGTTGGTGGCGTCGTAATATCCAAGAACCGAGTGAACAGCTCTCGAACGCTCAAAATTGGCAATCTTTCATGTGGTTCCCAGGATTTTACTGGACCTGTATCAAAGTAAAATTATGAAAATTGCTATACAAAAATACGATTAAAATAAAACTTGTTAGTCTCGTCTAGGTAAAAAAAAAATATTACATAGTATTTGGCTTCAAAATAACATAAATAATTTGTTTACCACTTGATGTGTGGGTTTCTTTCATAAGCTGGAGCTGCAAAGGCTCATCATAGTCATCCACATCTTTCATTCTGGAGAGTAGACGATCCACAAGCTCTTTACGATTGCAGGCAATTATTCCTACGTGGTCACCAGGGTTGTATTTGACCTCCACCTACACATATAACAATATTTCATTAGTATCATGTTATATGCTCGAAGTAATTTTAGGAATAACTTTAATATCCAATGTAATTTTACCTTAGGTTCCATATCTATAAAAATGGTGGATCGTTCAGCTGAAGCATCACCCAAATCCTTATTGGCTTTCACTATACAAGTGACAAACTGCCTGTTCAATGCTTTCTGCAAAGCAGCATGCAGGGTTGGAGGACGACAGCCGGCACTAGCAAACCTCACTGTCTCCTCACTCAACGCCACTGTGCCCAAAGCCCTCTTTGCCTCTTGTAGAGTTTCATCATCATCCAAACAGAAGGTTTCGCAAGACACCTGTTACATAAATAAGGTGTGATAATTATAGCTTCCAATGGATGAGTCGACATGGAAAGCCGCAGAGTTTCCAAGAATAGCAATCGTTATAAAAACCTATCAAATTAGAAGTAGCGTAATGACACTACATATTAGCAGATGTAACAATAGAATCAAACTATTCGATACGGTCATCAATTAGTTACGTATTGTTTCTAGGAACTCACGTTGAAGACGCTCGAGGCCCATTTCCGGAAGGCCTGGTCTTGGCCGCACATTTCGTCACCGGTGGCAAGGTCATGAATTCGTTCCCCTCCAAGGTCGCCAAGCAACTTGTCCACGTATTTACCGAAGTTACAAAAGTTTGGATACGCGCTCGACCCAAGTGCAAAAACCGCGAAGCGAACGTTGCTCAGCGGACCGAAACTGTCAATGGATGTGGCATCGGTTGTGCTTCCTAAAATATGCTACATTTTAGTTTTCTGTTAGAACTATTATATACTTCGTGATTCTTTTTTCTATTGTTCTACTGTCTTACATTACCTTTTAATGATTCCAGACGACTCAATTTTTTAGTGTTACCAGCGCCATATCTTTGTAAGTCGCTGTTTGCTTTTATGAATGACTTGGGTGTCAACATTTGGTTTCTGTAATAAAATATTAGATAATTATTGTTTAATAGTTCTCCAGGAATAGATATAACTATAAAATATGGTGTAACGTTTTTACCCAGAGGCGTCATCACCAACTTGATCAGCATACAATAGTTCGCAAAGATGTTCACCAAATTCCTAAGAGCAATAAAGTTTTATTAAGATATATAATTCCTATAAAAACACACTTCAAAGCGTTGCGTCTGTGCGTCATTAATATTACTCACAACGCCGTTCTCTGGAGGATCCCCGTTTCCAAAAGTCGACGTGACAACAAGCAGTAGGGCTTCGTGTTCAATTGAAGTTATGTCATAATCCGCCATGCAATGTACCTACAAACATATATTTTTATGTATTTCCGTGTCGGATTGTATTCACGTCTTCAATTTTATTCAATATTCACCTGCGCATTGAATGCGTGTCCAAATATGACTCCTAACTCTTTGGCGTATTGTTCAGATTTGCCAGTTTCGGTTGCATACAGAACAGTCGCTTTGATTCTCTTTGATAGGGCCCGACCGAACAGTTTCGATGTGAATTTGACGGCACGAGCTATTTGCTTGAAATGGAACTTCCTATTTATAGGCCTCTTGCCAGTGATTGGCTTGGATTTCTGCCATTGGTGGGTCTTCCAAGCAGGTTCCTGGTATTAAAGTTTTTATGTCAATATGAATGTATAAGTTAGAGATGTATGTATACCTGTGTCAATTTTATAGATAGGTACATGATACATATGCAATCAGCCCTGTATTATATACTGCCCACTGCTGAGCACGGGCCTCCTTTACTACTAAGAGGGGTTAGGCCTTAGTCCACCACGCTGGCCTAGTGCGGGTTGGCAGACTTCACACACCCTCGAAATTCTTATAGAGAATTCTCAGGTATGTAGGTTTCCTCACGATGTTTTCCTTCACCGTTAAAGTGAACGATAATTGATAAACAATACACACGTAACTTCGAAAAGTCAGAGGTGTGTGCCTTGGGTTTTGAACCTCCGGACATTGATACATATGCTGGCCATCAAAGCTGGTGAAAATACATCACAATCGACCTTATTACTGCGGCACAAGTCTCATAAATGATAACTATAATCTACCATAATAAATGAAAATACCTGATATTCATACGAAGGTCTTAAGTAGTAGAGTGCCATTTCCTGGTGGAATACTGGAGTGATGGACGATGACATCGGAGGTACGATCCATATCCAATCAGCTGGACATCCCGATCTGCATCACAAAACTAAGTTTAAATAGTGTGTTGAGGTGACCTGCGTCTGTATTAGTTCATGTTCTATTTTTAAGAAAATCAAATATGCATTACAGTACAGTCATTGATTTTTTTATATTATAATGGCAGTGTATATAATATTGGTATTATTTAAATTTTCTTATAACCCATAAGCAAAGTAAGTACCTACAAGTTATTTTTAACATTATAGTGGTTTTTGATGTCGGTGCTATTTTTTGTTAAAAAGTTTTTTCAAACTAGTGGTCGTTCAGCATTCGAAATGCGACCGTCGAATTTAATATATTTGTAACACATAAGTATTATACATAAATTTGATTTTTCTGTACTCCGTATTTTATTAACTTTAATTATACCAAATCTCACACTCCACCGTGAAGAGGTAAAAAGATTTATTTACGTGTAATATATACATAGAGATTTATATTTTACTTTTTATCAATGCAATCTTAAATATGTTGATGCAAAAATGCACTCAAATATTGTCATATTATGTTGAAAACATAAACAAACGTGAACGAATATTTCGTTCCTAGAAATTATTTACGAAACATAACATTCACTACCGTAATATGAGACCAGGAGTGTGAAGTCCACTCTCAAGTTACTAATAATGTATAGTAAACAAGTCCAATTTTTTCAAGAGGAAATATATAAAGGCATTCACACAGACACCCTAAATCAAATCAAATCAAATCAAATCAAATTATTTTGCTATAAACATGGTATGTAACAAAAGTGTTAAACATAATATAGATGTATAATACATATGTGCAAGATGTTTTACCGTTTTTTTTAAATTATAGGTAGTTATAAAACTATGATTTATCTATTATATTGTAGTTGGAATTAACATAATAGGTATATTATGTCATTGAATCCGTTTCATCATTCATGTTTTGTAATTGGGCTATAACCTATTTTATATGCGATCAAAATATATCTTCTCAGAACTATTTTAAGGTTTATAATTAATTACCTGGCGTTTATATTAATATTTAAATCAGTATGGCAGCAAATTCCTTGATTATAAGGAAAACGTATTTATTTGTAAAGGTAAGTACATAATTAATATTATTGTTCAGTTTTATGAGCACCATGAATATTTTATCACAAAGCATTTAGTAGAATATTAAGGTCAATAGTAGTAAATAAAGGTATAAAACTAAAGAGAAAAGTGTGTGCACTATTTGCGTCTCTGCTTACCCCTTCGGAGATAAAAGGCGTGAGTGTGTGTGTGTAAATAAAAAATATCTTCATGCAAAGAAATTCAACAGTACCTGTAGTATAATCTTAGAACTCTTTGTCTTCTTGGTATTATCCTATATTTGTTTCCGTCTGAACTCGCAGTCAAGAAATTGCAATATTTCCCTTTTAGATACTGACTGTTGCGTGTTTGCCTAACGTCAACTTTTCTGGTGGATTTAATCTCAACTTGATCATGATTTCGAATCCCATACTATAGATTTGCATACTCTAAAGTGGTGACTTTATAAAAATGAATAAGATTTTATTCAAATTTAGTAGAACGAATAGAGCGCGACAATATTTCCTGCTTAGTTATTAAGCGTAAAAATAATGTGACTACCTTGCGGTAAAATCAATTTGATTAAAATTGTTCTACACTAGTTTTGAATAGTGTTGTCATAAAAGCTTTAATTGTTTTACGGAATTCTCGCGGAAGCCAAATCGGAGCAGATGGCGATCCGGCAGAGGTTTTAATGTTGTTTCCAGTAACTGCCGAAACTCTACGAGTATCTCTAGTGCTCATATCGTCTGACACAAGTTTTAATAACTTTGGAAATGTACCAAGATGTCTCGAAGGAGCTAGTACATCTGATCATTAGTGAAGTGAAGATTAAGAAGACAAACTGAATTCTGAATCTGATAATATGTTGTAAAAATGCTTTCTAAATACCGTATTTATGGAAAGACAAATACAATTGGATAATAAAAGCGATTTATAGTTTAATAGCTGTATGATGTAACGTTAACAAAAAAAAATACACTTGACGTGTTGTAATAACAATTTGTTTTGTAAATAATGTCCTGCAATCTTTTCAAATGCATAAATCATAACAAAGAACACGATAAGAATATTATAGAATAACGCGGATATATATTACGTTATAAATGCTGACCCCTAAGATATAAATATGATGTTAATAAATGCAATGGTTCCTATCAATCAACATTGTTGCGATACCCTATATCTTAGCCATAGTAGGTCAAATATTCCTAAAGTAAATGATTGAGTGCATGACGTCACGCTGATCTACGTCTAACGTATCAGTGAAGACGCAAACGCAAACAATCACACGGTGTTCATGACAATGTTTACGGATTCTGTACAACACATGTTCATGTGCCATGTGGCAAAGTGAAGTAAGTAAAAAACTTACTCATTGATTTGACATATTAAGTAAAAAAATATTCTAGTTTTTTGAGTAGAGTTGATAGCGTATGAAGGTGAGTATACGTGTTTTGATTTTTTTTAATTATTTCTGTGACACTTAATTAGATTTTATGTTAGTTTGTTGTTTTGTTATAAAAACTTTTCATAGGGTAATAACCTAACCTTATTTTTTATATGAATTTTTGGCCACAAAAATAAGACTAAAGATCGCTGATGTTATCCATTCGAGCAGATTTTAAATGTGCATTGTTACATCACTTTAAGTCACTAAATATTTTGATACTTATAAATATGTTTCACAACAAATGCATAACGTTTGAATCGTTTATAATTGTGGTCACTCAAATAGTATTAATAAAAAAAAAGAACGGGTTGCACTCCGGGAGTGCCGGCAGAAGTGAAAACTTAAACATAAACGTTGTGCATTTTGAATATTTTGGAATGGTTAGGGAATAATTTCGCACGAATTGCTTTATTTATCAATATAAAAGGACTAGCATTTATGTGGTTAAATACAATATTTATTTATTGCGCTATCGTACACAAAAATGACAATTTCACTATTTCTTTATAAATCAAAATTTGAAAAAAGAATGTTACGCTATTCTGTACTCGTGCCGTGCCAACGCTGGGGAAATAAACAAAAATGTAGTCGTTTAACAATTATAGCTTCTACGCATTGTATTTAAGGTTCATATTAGTAAGGGATGGTTTTAATGACGTTAATAAATAAAAATGCACTCGTTTCAAGAACCGCCCGTCAACGCCCGCTTATATATAGTTATAAGCTAATTTCCTTATATTAATGGACACCGATGTACACCGCGGGCGTTGAAGGATTACGGTTCATTTTAGTAATGGATGGTTTTAATGAAGTAAATAAATAAAAATGTAAACGTTTAAGAATTATAGCTTCTACGTAATGTATTTAAGGTTCATATTAGTAAGGGATGGGAAAACCTCGTACGCATTTCGATCGGTCACGTGATCTTGACGCGAGCTCATCATTTTATACTCATCCGAAAAGTGCTCAACACCGCTATAGATGTTTTCACTTCAAAAATACAAAACCGTACCTATATAACTTTGTCTCTTTGAGCCAAAATATTTATCTATCTCTTGTAACACTTTGCAAGGTTCCGTCGATGACAGTTTAATTATCTAGATACAAGCCTGTTTATTATTAAGTTTTTGATTCTCATCCGCAAGTCGATTCTATTAAATTACTTTAACTGTACTTGTCACGTACGCAAAACCTATTTACAGACAATTGAATGGTTTTGATCCGACCTTGAAATAAATTCAAGTTGGGTGACTTTTTTATGGATTATATTAATTTGGAAATTTTGGAATTGATTATACTAATTCAAAATGGATGGAAAAGAGAGAACTTGCCTAGGTATAAAACTAAAAGACATAGTGAGAAATCCAGAAATCCGCAAGAAAACAAAAATAACCGATGCATTAACTTTCTCCCTTCAAAGACAGTGGAAACGGGTACGGCACGTGGCCAGGTATACGATGCCAGATAGACCTAATGATATGGTCGGGATTCGGGTCAGCGAAAGCACCAGAGAGATAGACTGGCCTTGTTCTGAATGAGCAGATGAAATAGTTGCAGTGGCGGGACAAGATTGGATGGAGACTGCAAAAGACAGGGAAAAATAAAATTCATTGAACAGGGTTTTAATCAAGCGGGTTCATGCAAACGTGAAAAACATAATCATATTATCCTTTTATAAATTCTCATAATTGTTTTGCATGGAATTAAAATAAAGAATTACAATTATTCTCATTATGTTGTATCTTTCCGCGGGAAATCACGCCACGAAGGTGAATCCCTTTAAAAGGCTTGCGTAGGGATACGAATCCAACAAATACAGGCCACTTTACTCTAGTTGGGATGTGTAACGCATGCTCACGACTTTTATCCCCGAAGGGGTAGGCAGAGGCGCAACTAGTGCACCCACTTTTCGCCAAGCGTATTCCATCCCATGATGTGATAGGGGGCGAGCCTATCGCCATATCGGGCACAAATTTGGGATGTGTATACCTTGCTAGTTCTCTCTGTCTATACTTATAGAGGTGGCTAAACGATGTCGAGAGACGTGCACCGATTTCATCATCACGGGTCACTGACGCATCCCGGAGCAGGTTTTCTTGCTATTACATATTGAGCCCTTCCACCCTGGAGCTCAGGTTCTTAGCTCTTGCGACTTCCACTCCTGGCCGACCAGTTAAGGCAAGCTAAGAGTCAGGGGCTCTCATTAGCCTCCACGGAATCGAGTTACGTAGTGTCGCCACTCTTATTATTATTATTATTCAACCCCAGACCGCTGCTCGGTCGTCGTGCCGCTTACTCAACACAACTACACCAACGACAGTCACGACGGCAGTCATACCAAAGTTACCGAGAGTTCTAATCCTGATAAGTGATATTAGGTTTTTCTACTCAGAATACCGAGTAGAAAAATTCCAGCCTTCACGTCTGGAATTTAGGCCTGATACGACGATAAACTGACTCTAATCACAACAGAGGACGGAATACACACGGCGAAAAGTTGCAGCACTAGTTGCGTCTCTACCTACCCTTTCGAGGATAAAAACCGTGAGGGTGTGTCTTGAACGAGTTAGAAAAATACAAATCATGATCCAAAAGCAATCCTACAAATATCACATGGACCAAATAAATGCCTGCCTCAATGTATCTTGATCGTCTAAAATGTTAAAGAATGTAAACAAAATATATTATAGTGTATCATAATAAATATTCATAACCTAATTCCGCTTCGTCACGGTATTTCTCACGGCACCTTTTAAATGTTTTCCTTTCAACCTTGTACATACAAACTTAATCCGGCGAATCCATCCAAACTTTACTGGACTAGTTAAAATTTTGATTCGACATTCTTCCTTAGTGCACTTGGAGTCAGTTTTTAGTGCTATTCGTCTTGGTCTGCAGCAGGATTTAGTTCGACAACTTCTTATTTTGCTCGGTCTTTATTTTTATCAGGAATAACATTAAATTTCGTTTTAAATTTATAATTCTCATTGATACTAGTATTTAATTTCCTTCTTGCATTGATTATATTCGTTTTTGTTTCTATAATAACGATAGATGTTTTAATCTATCATTAGCAGTATGTTTGTTTTATTAAATAGTGTATAACTTTACAATTATGAATTAATTATACAATTTATCTCACGTTCATACTGATGTAATCACGAATAATTAAGTGGCAAATTACAATGTTAATTTGATTATTTTTATGTCCCGGATCCGGATTTCCCAACGACATTGTAATAACCGTTTAGTTTGTTATGTCGACAACTTGTTTTACTAACGTAATACAGTAAAAAATAGGATTAATCACCCAAACTTTCCCATTTAAATGTTAATGCCCTGATTATTGAATAAAATATAATATTGGCTGTTATAATATTTACAAATTGAGAATCGTACTTAATACGTGGTTAAACTATAGGTACAAATACTAAGATTGAATCATATTTAGCTTAAAGATCGAAATAGTTTTAAAAACTATTTCCACAATTCAGTTATTTTTCACCTGCTCTTATCCCACACTAATGTGGGGTCGACGCAACACTTTTAAGCATTCGCAGAAAGATTTAAATAGGTTTAGAATATTTAATTTTAAAACAGAACAACAATATTTCAAATAAGAACTTCATTCACATTCATTGGTCCATTGACTCAATGACAGCGCTCTCCATAAATATTAATTAAAATTGTATAAATACTAAACCATGAACGTGATTACTTCTGACGCAGTAGTTAAGGTTCGATATCAGACGCATTCCTCTTTTTTAATTGTTAGTCTACTATTTGTTTTATATAGCGCACTTTTTTTGTATCATATATTTCACTATTTTAGAAACCATGGCAAAGGAGGCAATTTGTTTTATGCATAGAACAAATTTTATAAAGCCCCGTAGCTACATCAGGTATCGGAACGATTACTACCACGGACATCAGTTACGCGGAGAACTAAGGTCACATTCAGATCGTAAATCATAAGTCCAAGCTATGCAAGATGTCTATATTTTCTTACGGTTCTACAAGTATTTCCACTGCACCTGGTGGTAATTAAAGTTGACTTTAGATAGAATACAGATTGAGGAGACACAATTACGGCCTGTTCCTAACCGAATATAGACAGGGTGATTCAGAAGCGTGGCTCACGTGCGCCTCTAAGTCGGGATGTGCACCTTGGTGGTTGCTATCCGGGCGGATACAAATACGCTACCACCAGCAAAGCTAAATAGATGGAATAAGAGATTGTAGGACTTACCGAAGTCTGTTCTCGTTGTCTAAATGCTTGATGAAACTCTCGGAAGCGGTGTGGTGGTCGACGATGGTGGCGTTCTGCTGCTGGAAGCTGTGAAGGACTGCCACGTTGACTTCCACCAGCGCCTTGTCTTTCCACAGGTTCACAGGCGTTCGGGTGTCCAGGCCAAGTTTCTGGGCCACTTTCTGGTATATTCATTTTTTATAATAGTATGATTTTGATAAAGTATTTATATAATCTAATGATACCGCAATGAAAACTTATATTAAACTGTATACTTAATCACGATACAATCACATCAAAGTCAAAGAATACTTGGAGAACTATTGACATACTCAATTGTAGTTAATTTAAAGATCATATTTTTGTTGAACATAAATATTATGTCATGTCACCACGGTTTTCTTTGTGTAGTTTCGTATTTCTCCACAGTTAGCTCTTAATCATAGTTTGGCAACATACCAAAGGTTTTTAACCATAGTTGTATACGTGTTTGTCTATTACATAACATGTGTATATAGTTTATTATTACGAATGATATTAATAAAATCTGATCCAAATTTAAGATTTGCAGCGATCTATTTTTTTTACTATCTACATAAGTAATGGAGTTTCCTACCTAAGTACCTTTTTTTTTATTTTTTTTTATCGCGGGGAAAAACGCGTTGTCGCTACCACCACTGTGGGGTGAGTGGAATGGTTATGTTGGTTTCACCGATCTTACGACACAATGTCGACACTCGGGAGTATAACATCATCCGAGCGAGCATTGGACCGAGTCCCTAACACTATGTACACCCTACATCGGCATACCAACCAAAACCCGCGGTGGCCTTCTTCGGCGCATACGGGACAGCCCCGGGGTATCTTGTTGCACGAAGATAGCTGCACGGAGCCGTCCCGGCGCAATGCCGTATTACGGCCCCTCTCTAAATGAGGGGGGCTAAGAAGCCCCCGACCTCCAAAGCACGCCTTTGGCGTCTACGACTGCAGGAGACCGACCATCCTACCTAAGGTACCTACTGCGTATATGGTCATACATTTAGTAGTAGTTACTGACCTAAGAATAATTACTGGTTTATGGAGTGTTAGTAACTATACACGGTTCATGACGCTCTATCTGTCACGAACGAACTGAGAAGTCAATTATTCTTTTCATTCAAATCTTATGAGCGCGTCACTCGTCACACGTATAACAATTTGCTTCTCCAGCAATAATAAATTTAATAACGGTTGTGGCCAACTGCTGCTTTTTTTTTTTGATTTCCTTATTGATATGCAACTTTTTTATACTATATTTCTTTATAATTAAGGAAGACAATCTAGAACAAAACAATTGAAATTATTTTCATGAATATGTTTGATTATGTTGTGTTTTATACAAAGTAGTAAAAAAAAGTGTAGGAAAATTTATAATACATCAATAGTCATTTACAAAAAGCAATTTAAAGTACATCATAAAGTACCACGATGAACGGTTACGCTCCTTAAGTGAGCCATTACAATTCAGCGCGTCGATAGCTTTACATTCACCCTCGAGATCTACACTTTTAAAACCATCCCTTTATCATTAAAGTTCGCTCAACCGTGACGGAGATTAACGTCATGATTAAGAGTTGAAGCTCGCAATATGTCGTCTGAATAGAATAATTGAACACTCATTTTGAGCGATTTCAAATGTGATTTAGCCAAATTCTTTACGCATCCGCATACTCACGCCTTTTATCCCCGAAGGGGTAGGCAGAGGCGCAACTAGTGCACTCACTTTTCGCCGTGCGCATTCCGTCCCATGATGTGATGGGGGCGAGCCCATCGCCATATCGGGCACAAATTCCAGACTCCGGGCTGATACTGATTAGAAAAACCCAATATTACTTTGTCCGACCCGGGGATCGAACCCGAGAACTCAGCATTGCAGCCATACCGTAATACAACTACGCCACAGAGGCAGTCAAATTCTTTACATTAAAAGGAATTTTGTAAAATTCTATAGTACCTCTAGATCAGTTCTAATAGGCGTATATGTGCTATCGATTCGTTTAATTCTGTTGTCAAGCCTTACTATTCTTGGTTATTTTAAGAAGCCGTAACGATGAGCCCGTTTACTAAAATATTGACCTGGAATGTTTTATTGACATTCTGGGTGGTCATTTCTATTGTTCCCGATTTCTTTATCTCATAAGGTATATCAATCAATATCTTAGCTTATTGGTATTGCAGATGTTCATAAGCGGCGGTGATCACTTACCATCAGGTGAACCGTATGCTCGTTTGCCCCCTATATCATAAAAAATAAATAAAAAATAAGTTAGAATAATACAAAGTACACACCTCTAACATATTCAACCGGTTGGTATCGCAGAAGTTCCTGCATCCGATCTCAGTGCTCATGTACCAGCCGTTGAACGCGTTCGCTGTGAACTCTATGCCTCCGCAGTCGAAGCGCATGCTGGAGACGGCGGGCAGGGCGTACCAGCGCAGTTCCAGCTCCTCGAACCACTCGTGTCTGGTGATTTGATCCATAATAAGTAAGATATAAAAACTATAATGGTATATGTTGATTAGATCTACAGGGTCATTTTGACATTGCGTTACTAAATGAAACCACATACATATATCCTTAAAAATAACACTTTACAGTACGTTATTTTAACCATAGATGTAAAATAAAAAATTGTAAGTTTCGAACAAAATAAATAACAATAAAAAGTAACTTTAAGTTGACACGCCCTAATGCCATTACTATAAGAGGATTTGTCGCAGCGGCAACATCACACTTTCAGTCAGAAAAACACACACGCACACGCCATATTCGCACTAAACTACAAACTGATAAAAAAATCAGTTAAGTAAAATTGAGATTTTTGGTGAAAATATTAGTTTTTTATGGATGATTTTTGGCATAATGTTAGCAGAGGCAAAGAGCAGTATGTGGTTTCATTTATTAACGCAATGTCAAAATAACCCTGTATATTACATCAGGAGTATAGACATTCGAATAAAAAAATAATTGTGAAAATCGGTCCACTATTGGAGGAGAAATCGGTGAACATACCTACATTAAAAAAAACACAGTCGAACATCCAACTTCCTTATGTTTTGAAGTCAGTTAAAAAATGTAAATATAAGGACTAATTTGTTACTATCTTACGGCCGATTTTAATAAATGAAATTTAATTTTACTTATACACATCAATCGCTATGTATATTAACGTGTAATAAATTAGACTTTTCAATATAATATTATGTACTCTATGTCCGTGCTACTACATAAAAAATCTTAATAGATCAGAATAAAGTTTGATCGATACGTTCCGATTTATTTTCATTAGTTTATTTTTGGGATCAAAATGCAAATATCCACCAAGATCATTTGAAAGCTCAGGTTTGTAACATTGTTGGACCTGGAAAATAGTCTGGTAAAACGAAATACTACAACGATATTCCTTCAAGATGTTTTTAATAATAATTCCATCAAGACGTTCCCGTGACGAAATATAACGTAAATACCGCCTGCGCATACCCGCTTGTTACGTGAAGACACGTCAATTGGTGTAAATAAACACGATTTACTATGAAGTTTATGAAATGATCCTCTAATTGTTTGCTCTACTTTCCCCCTGGTATTTCCGTAAAAGTGTATTTCTGTTAATTCCACCTTACGTTATAATTAAGTTATAAGGTAAAAATCTATAATAAGTTTAAAAATAAAGGATTGTATGTTTTTTGTACGTTGTCTTTAGATATTCTGAAGTAAGAATAATTTTATTTATTTAATTATTTCTTTTCTAGGACATGGCGATAGGCTTGCCCTCTATCACATCATGGGATGCAATACGCACGGCGAAAAGTGGGTGCACTAGCTGCGCCTCTGCCTACCCCTCCGGGGATAAAAGGCGTGTGTGTGTGTTCTTTTCCAGGAAAAAAAATCAGTCGATGTCACGAATAAAATCTTTAGCTTTTGTTACACGACTAAACTAGCGACATCTATTGACATTTAATTCAAGTATGCGGTTTTAACATTATACCTACAGAGAAATATAATGATGTAGAGACTAGGTGCAGGTCGTGGCTTCGCCCTTTCCCGTGAAAAAAAAAATTCAATTACTTTCAGGTGAACCGTATGCTCGTTTGCTCGTATATCATAAAAGAAAAAAAACAAATGTCCCTAAAACATAATACGACGCCAGCATCATCTACTTAAAGAATTAGATAAAAATATATATTATTTGCCATGGGAGCAAATTACCGGGATAAAAAGCCTATGTATTAATACATGATATGTTCTACCCGTGTGCCAAATTTCAACAAAAACCGTTTAATAGTTTCTTCGTTTACTTCTAACAAACATGGAAAGAGTTTCACAAACTTTCGTATTTATAATATTACTAGCAGGTATCGGTTGCGGCTTCGCCCGCGTGAAAAAGTTTTTCCGGGATAAAAATATTTTCCCGGGATAAAAAGTAGCCAATAGCACTCAGTAGTAATGTAGATTCCTATTAGTGAAAGAATTTTCAAAATCGGTCCAGTAGTTCCTGAGATTAACGCGTTCAAACAAACAAACAAACTCTTCAGCTTTATAATATTAGTGTAGATAATATAAGAAATGAGATTACAATATTTACCGTACCACTTCTATTACTTAACCTGATAACTTAATCAGGAAACTTTCATGATACACCCAGTTTATCGGGAACATGTTGATTACATATTTATATCGACACGAAACTTTGGCAATACTTATTAAACTTAGGAAGATACATTACTTTGATGACATTAGTGAGGGCCTTACCAAGAAACATTTTAATCAATATTTAATCTACTGAGTGGTTATCGAATCTAACAGATTACCGTAACAAATAAGATGACTAAATCTTTCAAATACCTATCCCACTTCAGTTTAGGATCTACGCAAGGCACTTCTTCAAACACGTCGCAAAAATTGGCTTAGTCTTTAATACCGGCTTACACCTAAAGTTAACCCTCTTTGAGAAATCCAGTCTCGGTGATAAAAAAGCACACAAAGCTTTTTGACCTGAAAATCAAATCCAAACCCTTCTGACAGTCCACCCACTAGACTAGGGGTGGCAAGCCAGTAGCACGCGATAAATAATTGAGAATGTAAGTATGCCAAACTGGTAGTTGGCAGAAGGGAGTGCCCAAATGGCTAAGGCTGTATGGCACGTTCAAAAGCCACGTTAATCAATACAACTTCGTTCGTTTGTCTTTGAAATATTGACATAATTTCAATTTACCTCGTTCAGTAACTAGATTATAAGAACCAACATTCGCTTTAGTTATTCAATTAGTTAAACAAGTTCACACTCTATCAAATGGGAAAACTTAAGCATTGTGTGTGAACAAGCTTATCTTGTGAATATCTAGAAATTCGAGGTTACAAATATAATAGGTACCCTGTTTGTTCTAATTTGTAATAGCAATAGACATTTTCTACTTTAATGAAAAATTACTATTAAGTTCTTAATAAAAAGTCCTGTCCATCCAAGTGGTTTTTGGCAAAAATCCATAGGATTAAGACAAGCTTAAATATACTTTTAAAGTTCTTGTTAAAACCCTGTAAAAGATATATATTTACAAGACGGTAATTATATCATTAACAAATCTATTTTCTCTACCAGTTCGTATCTGGATAGAAAAAAATACGTGTGGCACTCGGAGACTGCCGCGGTAAAGCTATTGCATAGCATTTTTTATCACAAATTTTGATTGACTAAACACAAATTCGATCTTACGCTTACCACATAAAGTAGATTTTTAAACGCGAGCAACGCACGTTTAGTCTTGTTATTGATAAATGTCAGAAATGCAATGGTCATCACAACCAAAGTAGAATAAATCAAAATTTGAAAAAAGAATGTTACGTTCGATTCTTTTGTACTCGTGCCGTGCCAACGCTGGGGAAATAGCTTCTACGCAATGTATTTAAGGTTCATATTAGATTAGTAAGAAATGGTTTTAATGACTTTAATAAATAAAATAAATAAAAATATACTCGTTTCAAGAATTATAGGTTCTACGCATTGTAGTTAAGGTTCATATTAGTAAGATAAAAAAGATGTCAGGTTATTTTCGTTACGGAATTTCTGGATTCGGTCTCCACGCTCAAGGACCGCGATAGAAGCTATGCAATAGCTTAAAAACTGAAAAGCAACTGACACGACACAAAACATTTAGTTTTTTATTCTATGTGGCTTAGATACTACAATTCTCGAATCAAATTTATACCGCAACATAATATATAAGGGGTAAAATCAAAATGTTGACTCAATTTAGTTCTTTCACATTTTTAGTATCACACAATTTTATATATTTGATATAAAATTTTTAGAAAACCGACTCACGTTGAAGCCAGATTTTACAATAAGACTTAAGACAATAAAATTCTACAAATCTTGAAGCAGACTGTAGAGTTATAAAACTTGTAATACAACAGTTTAACAACAACGATTTTGCTTGAGAAATTTAAAATATCGTTTATTTGAAGCGGAATATTATCCTTGTTGAGTTGGTACTTGTATGTTTTAAACTTTTGCGACATTACTAGGCAGGTTTTTCCTATTCAAGTGGTTCCGTTTAAGACAGTATTTGCGCAGAGTTTATTTCTGCCACCAAGCAGTACTATTATCTTTTAGTTTTTACACTGTAGCTCGTGTATATAAGGCATTACAAGACTTAACATCTTATGTCTGAGGGTGACGAGCAAACTACAGCGCCGCGTTTTGCCTTATAGCTCAAATTCTGGATGGTGTTACTATTGTGTGTGCGTATAAATTTGTACGATAGCCTAGTCAGTAGTGAACGGACTGCCGAGACGATTGTCCGCAGGTTCAAAACCCAAGGGCACACAACTCTGACTTTTCTAAAAAGTTATGTGTGTATTCTTTTTAATCATCGCTCGTTTTAACGGTGAGGAAACCTGCACACCTGAAAAGTTCTCTGAATTTCGAAGGTATGTGAAGTCTGCCAACATGGTTGACTAAGGCCAGTGTGGTGGACTAAGGCCTAAACCCTCTTAGTTGTAGAGGAGGCCCGTGCTCAGCAGTGGGCAGTATAATAATATAGGGCTGGTATGGTATGGTACAAATTTGTACAATTTTTGCGATATGGTGATAGTACCACATCAGCTTTTCTCATGGAACCGATATAATTCCGAAGTGTTGCGGATGCACTTCAGCCTACCCCTTCACGAATAAAAGGCGTCAGATTTAACACGAAATATCACAAAACACCAATATCAATATACACATAGTTGAATGACATCAAATTTACGGCCAATAAACACAGATTGGAGATCACTGGACCAAACTTTACGATAAGCAATCCAGTAGATGGGCTGTGTGTCGCCCATTTGTGGTCTTTTACCTCGGCCGGCAATGCATTCACCAACTTTTTATGTAGGCATAAATTCCTGATGGAATACGGTACGAACGACGTGTTGTGCGCTCTTCGCCGTATAATACATAGTTGTGTCATAAATCTTGACCTTATTTTCACCTTTTGGTGGGAAAATGTAAATGGAAGATTCGAGAAAGTTCTGTAGATACTTTGAGATTTACCACTACCTTTAAAGTCTGCTTTGAATGCATAATGTTGGCACCCGTGTTCGAAAACTCTACTTAGTCTATACTTTTATTATGTAGCTTTTGTTTGTTAGTACGTGGTAATCTCTAACACCACTATAGCGTTTGTAAAAAATATTTCAATAATAAGAAGTTGCCTAATAGGAAACTAGCGTATCTTAAAGCAATAAATGGCAATAAATAGTATATCTGTTGACAACTTAATGATGTTTATATGACTACAGCCTATTTACTTTTCAACAATGTATAACTTTGTTCTTAAAATGCGCAGTTGGTTTAAATTTGTAAATTTATCACGTTTTAGCAGTGAAGGATATTTTATGAGGTGCCACGTACCTCATAAACGCTGTTATCCTAAAACGTGTGATTTGTCGTCAATACTGTATCTATCGCCTTGTGGTGTGTTTATAGACATGTGGTAGGTAATCGATTCGATTCACCGAAGCGGGAAACATTAGGTATGTGTGATTTTTTTAACAGACTTGGCCTGAGACTGAATACTTATATAGTCTTTTTCGTCATGCTGTTCTTAACCGACTCCAACTTGGAGTCCACTACACTTCTGCAGGCATGTTACACAATTTTGGCTTAAATTTAACGACCTGTCTGTTAACTTTTTTTTAACCGACTTCCAAAAAAGGAGGAGGTTCTCAATTCGTATGTTTTTTTTTGTATTTACACTGATTTCTCTGAAAATTGTTAGCCTATTATCTCACTCCAGTTGCATCTATAATACGATATACACAAGTTAGTATTCTTCCCTACATTCTAAATTCAAAAACGTGTAATATTTTTTCCAGAGTTCTATTTTTGAAACCATACCTTAAGAAGCAAGTTCTCAAAAAAATCTGGTAATAGAGATAAAAAACAAATTGTTCTTACTTCGTTAAGATAAAACTGTTTCAGTTTGTCTTTGGAATCCTATTTAACTTGAACAGAATAGTCATGGGATAATCTCTCTCACACACACACACACTCACGCCTTTTATCCCCGAAGGGGTAGGCAGAGGCGCAATTAATTCACCCACTTTTCGCCGTGCATATTCCGTCCCATGATGTGATAGCAGTGATAGTGGGCTAAATAGTATTGTCCCTTTGTACTAATCTTTCATTAAGGTGGGATAGCGCTAACGATATTCTAAAAACAAAGAAGAATATTAAGATATAAAAGATTACATTTAAAACGCGGAAATAGTTGTTGTAGGCTTTATTTTCCTTTCCCTGACGTTAAATATTACTCATCAAGGCAAAGTTATCTTCGAAATCATAATTCACGAGCGACAGGGTAAATAATGCGAAAAAATATTGTAACAAAGTAAATTCTTGGTAATACTTGTTAATAGATGGCGCTAGTATTAACTAAAGTTCATAAGCAATATTCATTGTATAATTTGATTCGACTTTTCTTAAATTAACTTATAAAATACAGTGAAAATACTTACGTGGGATGTGTCATGTGTATCTCCATCACTAGTTCCCGCGGGATCTCAAAGTAGTCCGGGTCCTTCCCGTTGGCGGACAGCACTAGTGGCAGGATGTCCCAAGCAGTGCGGGCCGGTTTCCATCCCAGTTTAAGACACAGCTACAACAATAACAAGTAGTTAGCAAGTTTGTTCAATAACTCCCATGCTCTATGATAGTCTTTAACTTGAGCCAAACATGACTTAATGATAATGAGGAATGTGAATAACATAATTTTAATGAATATTACCAATATTACGAAGAAATTATTAAGAAATATACACTTTAATGGGGTAGTCCCCACAAGGTGAAGTTTATTTTTTTTTATATTAAGTTGATCAATCAATCAATTAGCCTGTCGCCGTCCACTGCTGAACGTAGGCCTCTCCAAGTGAGCGCCAACCATCCCGGTCTTGAGCAGCCCGCATCCATCCGCTACCCGCCATATTAAGTTCATAGTAGTGAAAATATAGTAATTTTATGAACTAAGCTATGACATACATCAATTTTGTACAAAACAGCATCTCATACGTTCTTGTAGGCTAAATAACGAAACGATACAATTTGTATTACTCAAAATACTATTCACATAACAAACATAATATATCATGCGAATTTCAATTAACCCATTTCATTTTACATTTCCATTCGAATCAGGTACGGTCAAAATGAAACTTGTCAATACGAAATGATTTATTTAGAGTACGCAATACTCGTAAACTGTTTTTATAACGTCAATTCCAGATACGCCGTATGGTAAAAATAAATGAAATGCATGCCGGAAAATTAAATGCAGCAAAAATATACGGATAGATTTAAAAAAATAAAATAGGAAATATTTATTACTTAATATAAAATTGGCGATGGAAACTAATATTCATTCCAATAAATCGCATAATTTTGATAACGTAAGTTTTATCTTCATTTCGAGGTAGAAAGACAATTTAGATATAATAAAAAAAAACAAATACAGAAGAAAATGTTGTTTTGAATGTGATATTGAAGTATGAAGTAGAATATTTCTTTACGAATAGACAAATTCTATGAAAAAATACTATATTTTATAAAAGATATAATAGATATACCGAAGGCAAAACCTTGCTGTAAAAATCATAACATACGTCTGTAAACTCGCAGTGCATGGGATCTCCCAACACAGTGCCATCAGGCTGCCTGAAGCCGGCGTAGCTGATCAGCTGGCTGTTCCATATCCTGTAGTCGTGCTGGCCGTCTGTGCGTTGTGGGAACACGGTTATCGCAGACCTGACAAAATAATACGTATTACAACAAATAAAGTAATTTTTATGGCTAAATCCATGCATACATTAACCTGTGTAATAATCATACTGCAAAATATATATAAAAAAAAATGGAAGAAAATCATGACAATTGATGACGAAAAAATGAAGCCCGGAGTTTCTTTCTGCCTTTCTTCTTCGGGTCGTCGTCGCTTAGGTAGCTAGTGAAAGGCTGGTAGGTTAGCTAGACTAGGACCTTTTCATCCTCACCGGCGAGGACCGTGGCGTTTCCTTTCCTCGTAATATAAAGATACTCCTTCCCTTTCTTTTATATCAGCTCCACTTCTCCTTCCCTAGCCCTATTCCCGTCCCCAATGTCCGTGTCCTCTGTACCTATCAGCCCGGGCTGGTTGTTCGTTACTTAATGTAGGTAATTTAACCTTGTCATGACTTGTCATAAGTGCTTTTTTATAAGCCCACTTGATCAATAAATTATTTTATTTTATTAATTTATGCTAAGGGGTATGGGTTATGGGTATGCTAAGGTGGTTTGAGCATTTGGAAAGATTGGATGATAGGAGACTGACAAAGAGAATATATAAGGCGGGTGTGGATGGAAGGGCCGGCAGGGGTCGACCGCACCGAACATGCAAATGTCAGATATCTGATATTCTTAGTAAAGGCCAAAAGTACCCTGAACGTGCGGGAGTGCATGAAAAAATTGATGAAGGTAGAGAAAGCGAACGTAGTGAGCCAGAATCGAGCAAAATGGCAATCCATAGTCTCTGCCTACCCCTATGGGATAGAGGCGTGATACTATGTATGTATGTATGCAAGTAATGTTTGCAGTTAATATATTTCTTGATCGGGATCGGCGCTCTTTTGCGGAGGCCTACATTCAACATAAAGTGAGATAGGCTAATGGATATTATCTTATACCAACGAGTTTTTTTTTATTTTTATTCGGTCATGCCAAAGTGACTGCTCCTCACCAGATGGTAAGCGCGATACCGTCCAGATAGAGTATCGAATGGCAGCAGATGGTTATCTCATGCCATTCGACACAATCATGCCGGCCTACTAAGCTGCTTCTTCAAGCTACGGCGGAAGGACCCAGGATTATAGGAAGGAGAGAACACGCGCGCCGGTAAACTATTCCAAATGAAATAATATTATGTTATAGCAGCTACACGCTTGATGCAGGCCGCTTTCAACAGGTCCGTCTGGAAATTTTTAGGGGAGGCCTATGTTCAGCAGTGGACGTCATGTAACTGATGATGATGATGATTATGAAGAATCTTATATTCCACATTTGAGGATATTAAAGCTAGTGACCTGGGCATTTTGAGACATAGTCAGACCATGGTAACGGGAGGTAGGTATGTTCCAAAGAATTCATTGAACATTTAGGAAATTTAATAAGAACATAATTGTCTTATCAATCTTAGATCCAGTTTCACTGGTTCCTGATAAAGTTACAGATAACCATCTGAAATATAAAGCTATCTAACAAAAAATCTGACACATTACTAGCGACTCTTCTGCCAGTTATTTCTATTCGAGACCTGTGAAGCCAAAAGTTGTAGTGTATGTGGAGGATATGTTCCAAATAGGCTTTTAGGGACTTTATCAGTATGGAAGAAATCGGCCCTAATCTTGTCTTTCCTTATAAGATTAAGTTTCAAACTGAGTTACATTATTAAAACTAGATTTGCGTATTTTCACACGCCTGCAAACATTACTCAGATCAATTAACTATAATTTTTTGTGGGGAATCCTATGTTGCCGTTTGTAAATCAATAAGGAAACATGTGTTAAACATGTCATTGACTTTTAGTATGATTCTGAGAAGCGACAATGCGAATCACTTAACTGAGACGATGTATTCCAGATCGTCTACAATTGATATTAAGTTAATTGGATGGTATTAATGTGAATTGGTCTTTTCACTCTTGATTATGACTGCCTCGATGGCTTAGTTGTATTGCGTACGCGTTACGAGTACGATTTGCGCGCTGAGGTCCTGGGTTCGAATCCCGGGTCGAACCAAAAAACATTGTGACTGGGTTTTTCCATCTTAAAAATTACTCAGTCGCAGCTCGGAGTCAGGAAGTTGGCGGTGTGATACCCCCGTGCCTCGGAAAGCACGTAAAGCCGATAGTCCTGCGCCTGATCTTTCTCCGATCATGTCGGATTGCCGTCTCACCGGACTATGAGAGTGAAGGAATAGCGAGTGCACCTGTGTATTGCGCACACACTTGTGCACTATAATATCTGCTGCGTACCTGGCTGATCTCCGTTGAGATTGGCCGCCGTGGCCGAAACTGGCTAGGAGGATTACATATGTTTTGATTCTTATTTTTTTTATCATGTTGACTGCTTTTCTTTTTAATTTTATGTATCAGTATATTGAAAATATATAATTATGATTAATATAATAATACCAGCCTTGTATTATATACTGCCCACTGCTGAGCACGGGCCTCTTCTACTACTGAAAGGGTTTAGGCCTTAGTCTATCACACTGGCCTAGTGCGGGTTGGCAGACTTCACATACCCTCGAAATTCCATTTAGAGAATTCTCTGGTATGTAGGTTTCTTTACGATGGTTTCCTTCACTGTTACCGTTCACCGATGATAAGGAATATAATTTAGAAACTGCCATGAGATTTTATTATTTTCCAAACACACGTTTTTATTGTTACCGTAAAATTACATAATTTACTACTATAATTTTACTATAATTTTACGGATTACGTGTCACTTTTGCCGAGATGTAGTTCAATGAATTTAGCTGCTGTTTACGCGTAAGACTTAGATAGCTTGTTCATCACTTCGTTCGTTATATATTATGTTGTTATAAGTGAAGGCCTTTAATTGGGTAACTGTATTATAATATAGCTTCTAATTTTTGTTATTATGTAACCTGTAGGACTTCCGATTAAATAAATAAATAAATAAATAATGAACTTAAAACAAACACTACTCAACCAAATACACTAAGGTTTTACATTAAAATAGACCCCACCTGATATTCCCTTTATTAGTGCTGTACTTGATGTGGTTGCAGAGTGCCTCGAACATGCCGCTCGTGGTTGTCACTTGCCGACAATCGAATACCTGAGACCAATGCTGAATTAGTATATGTTTGCATAATACAATTCAGACGAAGGTACGCAGTTGAAAGAAAATAAAAAAATGATATTTTGTAAATGGGTGCGGTTGTACTATCCACATACCACTTCTTAAAAATGAGCACCTATTTTAAGCTCTTTAGAAATCAATTTCAAATAAAAATTACAACATACCATCCCTAATTCCGTGAACTGCACTACTCAGAAAATGTATTCTAAAACATGCGCTTACACTAAAAGGTGTTAGGCGTTGATTTAAGCACCACAAACTCCCGGCTTCGAAGTGCAAACCCATTAGTACTGGAATGGCGCAAACAAATGCACGTAATCGGCACGTCGATAGCTAATCGGCTTCGATGCTGCGTCATACGATGTGGCATTAACAAGTTAACGAATCGGTACAAGGAGGCTTATTCGTGATATAAATATAATAAAAATTTATAGAGCTATAGTAGGGACAAACTAATCTGGCCGGTATGACATGACACGGTTTTGAATTTTTTGGGTGGACGTTCTCACAGAGTTATCGCGTCGGGAAAAAAAATGAATTGTCATACCGGCCAGCTTAGTTTGTCCGAACTGTAGTGTCTTTTTGATTGAAATTTAGAATAATATATTCAAAGACTTATGTAAAACTATTTGCTCTGCGCTTTACTGGTTATTGCTATTATAAACGACTTTTAAAACCGTAAAGAGTAAGATAAAGTATTATTTGTTTGAAACACACATTTTATTTTCATTTTACAATAAAAAATAAGCCGTTATATCAGCATCGTCATCAGTCAATCTCCAAGAATAAGCCCTCTCGACCGCGTCTCCATAATCAAATCGTTCATTCCAATTACCCGAAGCAATCTATTTAAACGGCGGCACTACAAAATGTATTCACAAGCATTTAAAGGATTTAACAGTTTAGTACTTTGAAGCCGGCTTTACTCTCTTTCGCGAACCGCAAATGAAAGTGAATGGAAATGAACCAATGAATTAACATCGAGTGAGACAATCTAATTACCGATATCGAGAATTGACAAATTAGAGAATAGAGATAGACGTCTCGCCTCGATAAATTCCGAATGTTATAAAAGTTTAATTCGATTGTATATTTATAATTGTTGAAAATTATTTAGTTAATATTTAAGCGAGTGGAAGCAGAAATATGAACTTTGCTGACGATTACGTAAATCTTAAACTAAACGAAAAAGATAATTTGAGTAATCTAGAGTTGCGATCATATTTTGCTAGGTGTCCAAAGAGGAAATATCTTAATTTCACCGCTAACTACAGGTTAATTGCTTATTTTTTCTTAACTCGAAATGGGAGTTTTCTCATTAGAAGCAACAAATTCATTTGCTATTTCACCAGTACTGCATTTGGTGAGAGGCGGTATAATTGATTCGAGTCTTTGACGTCGCCTCAAGTTTTTCTAGGGAAGTGTTTTTCCGCGCTGTAGTTAAATGAACCTAAGTTAAATGAAAATGGTAACGATCATAGCAATTAACACGCTCTTTTAATTTACTTTGCATTTATCAACTTTTTTAGGTTAATCACTTCTATAAGACATAATGATACACTCGAAAAATAGCTAACGTATTTATTTATAAAGTTGTAAATTTCTAATGCCCTTGTTAACTTTCGGTAATACTGAACTAAAAATAGTTTATTTGTATTCGTAACAATTTATCTATGCATATAATTTCATCAAAAAACCAAACAATAATCTTTGAAAACCGCTAAAAATATATCTTGAATACTTACATAATAATTTATAATGAACAATAAATTACCTGTAGTTTTGACCATTGTATCCTGCCGATGCATCTGCTGGCGTTCCTCCAGGCCAGCTTGGCTCCAAACACCAGTTCTGTGGTCGTCAGCTGATATGTCCCGGTTCTTGCCACCTCCTCTTGGACTGCTTTCCAACGCGCCTCGTGGGCAGGTGTGTTGGCCCTACAAACAAAATTATTAATTACTTCTAATATAACAGAAATAATAACTCTTCATATTGCAATGCACTGCAATCAACCGTCATCATCTGTATTATTTACTGCTCACTGCTGAGCACGAGTCTCCTCTACAACTGAGAAGGTATAGGCCTTAGTCCACCACGCTGGCCTAGTGCGGGTTGGCTGACTTCACATACCCTCGCCTCGAAATTCTTATGGAGAATTTTCAGGATTGACGATATTTTCCTAGCGAACAATAATTGATAAACAATAAACACGTAACTTCAAAAAGTCAGAGGTATGTGCCTTGGGTGTTGAATTCCGGTCATTGTCTCGGCAGACCGTTCCATTTCCAAAATGCTATCGTCCATTTCTCTATTCATATTACAGGATACATTTGTACTCGTCTGAATAAGTATGGAATGCCTCGGTGGCGTATTGCGTGCGCAGTACGAAACCGCTCTGAGGTTCCGGATTCGAATCCCGGGTTGGGCAAAGCTAAATTAAGATTTTCTGCTTAGTATCAGTTTGGAGTCTGAAACTTGTACTCGATATAGCAATAAGCTTGCATCCTGTCACATGAACGAACGGAACACACTTGGCGAAAATTGGGTGCCCTGGTCACCTCTGCCTACTTCTTTGGGGATAAAGGCGTGATATGTGTTTTTTTTGATAATTATCACTATACAAACAAGGTAAATCTATCCTAGTGGTTCATTCCGAACCGTTTCGCTTGTCAATCAAATAACATTTAGTATGATAGGTATTTCTGAATACCATGTGGAAATCCAAAT
Source organism: Sphinx pinastri (assembly GCA_947568825.1). Classification (NCBI taxonomy): domain Eukaryota; kingdom Metazoa; phylum Arthropoda; class Insecta; order Lepidoptera; family Sphingidae; genus Sphinx; species Sphinx pinastri. The sequence continues at coordinate 15,846,450 of OX387619.1, forward strand.
TGTCTCGTGGAATTTATATTTGATGTATACGGTCTAAGTATTACCAGATTAACGACCTTATTCATAAACAGATTTTAACCCCATTTTGGTTATAGAACGTTTTGTCTTCTTCGAACGAATTTTGACTTGAGTTTGAAGGAAGAAGACAAAACATTCTATAAATAAAATAGGTTTAAGAACTTTTTATGAATACGGTCATTAGAAACAAATTCAATTGTAGTAAATTACTAAATATAATAGGCATGATTATTATAAAATTGCAGCAATGTTTATTTCTCTAAATGAAGTTAAAATTCAATCCCCGACGTACTAGGTTATTGCATTTTAACATCAGAGAAATGTCCGTTTACGTTGCAAAACCCATTTCCGTCCATATTTATAAAGCAACGGAAGTCATACCTATCACAGAAAATCTCAAAGACCTACTTTATAGAGGGGGAGTAAAAAAGCGAAGAAATTTCCTCGGTTAAAACTTAAAGGATAAAAGAAAAAATCGTCTCTACGGGCACCCAAGACGTGTATGCATAAACACGCTGCGAGAAATGATATTTACATAATATTCGTATGATACAAAAAGTTGTTTGCAAGATTGCTCTCCTTTTTAGGTCTCCGAAAAACCTTGAATTTCTATGGTTGTACTGTAAAACTGTACGTGGCTGAAATAAAAGAAAAGGAACTTTAAAGTATTTTTTTTTATTGCCAGTGTAGGCAGATGAGCTAGCGGACCACCTGAAGCGGCCACCGCTGCTCATGAACTCGGCGATGTCAGGGACACAGACAAAGCCGCTGCCAACCTACTGCCTAAATTAAAATTGTAGAGACAGTTCGGGGAGAGAGTAACTCAACAATAGAACGAATGATGGATAATTCTAAGGCTAGTATGTTTCTTAACCTGTACAAAAAACAATTATAGTTTTATTTATATCATTAACGGCTTACAAAGAGAATATTGTATACGAGCTTTTGCCCGCGGCTCTACCCGCGTGAATGAGTTTTCCCGGCATAAAAGCTTTACACCCGCTTTACATTTTCCCGGGATAAAAGTAGCCTATGTGTTAATCCAGGACATAATCTACTCGTGTGTCAAATTTCATCGAAATCCGTTAAGTAGTTTTTGCGTGAAAGAGTAACAAACATCTATACATCCAGACATCCATACATCCATACTTACAAACTTTCGCGTTTATAATATTACTAGGATTATAAAATATATTTTTTTGAATAAATTCAACAAGTTTTCTGGACGTGTCTTTGTTGTTCCAGAATCACGTAAAAACAGATCCATATCTGACGCGAAATTATTTTTAAATCATATGTAAAATAATTTGAGGGTCAAAGAGTTAACTGTGTAAGTCAACCAGTGATTAAAACGTTAGCTGGTAAGCCATACTTACTGTAAACTTAACGTAAGCTCTCAGCTATAGAGAAGTTGCATTAATGACCTTACACCCACGCTTCGCCGAGCTTATTTCCGTTCCGCGGTGCTGGGCCGATTGGGCAAATTAATTCGTGTGTTATAAACAAACGTTTTTGGAAAGAAAATTGTCCATAGTGATATTGGTTGAGCAATATTAGAGATACAATCTTTGTAATCCGTGATTCAGTACTAAAGATCAACCTAAATTAATTTCCTTTGAACAAAATCTAATATAGCGTATTAGAACATAGTATGTAATTAGTTATAATTAATGCCGACACCTGAAGAGTTTGTTTGTTTGATCGCGCTAATCTCAGGAACTACTGGACCGATTTTGAAAATTCTTTCACTAATTGGAAGCTACATTACTCCTGAGTGCTATAGGCTACTTTTTATCCCGGAAAAACTTTTCCACGCGGGCGGAGCCGCGCGCAATTGCTAGTATAATATAAAGCTACATTATCAGCGAGTAATATAGGTATATTTTTATCTCGGAAAAATATAAAGCGGGACTTTTATCCCGGAAAAACGTTTTCACGTGGGCGGTGCCGCAAGCATGTAAATAAAAAAGGGCTATAGTATTAGTTTGTAGGAAAACAGGAGCCTTCAAAGGCCTTGAAGGTCACTCCTGGTTGTCATATACCAGAGAAATGGGTGTCTTTACCGGTATTAGTTTTATAAACATACTCAAGAGTTTACAGGCCGAAATTATCAGGTATTTCACATGGGCAGAGCCGCATGTACGAGCTAGTATCAGCCACATACCTGCGTATAGAGGCGAAGTACTGTCCGAAGAAATCCTTGGCATCGTTGAGCACCTCCTCCTGTTCTCTTGGCACGTCACCTCGTCCGGGGATGGCCATCAGGCTGCCAAGACACGCTCTCTCGTTGCATAATGTTGGCTGTAGACAAATTTCGTTTATTGTACATTTATTTAATATATATTTTATAGTTATTAAAACTAATATTATAAAAGCGAATCTCTGTCTGTTACGTTGCAAAAACACTAAACCGATGTTGATAGTATTTAGTATGGAGTAAGCTTGAACCCGTAGAAACGATATAAGGTATTATTTTCCACATTGACAAAGCCGCGAAGACAAACGAGTTAATATATGAAACTGAAGATTGTTGTTTTGTTTGTTTGAACGCGCTAATCATTGATATAAATATGGTGGTGTAGCTGTATTACGGTACGACTGCAGTGCTGAGATGTCGGGTTCGATTCCCGCGTCGCCAAAAATGATATTGGATTTTTCTATTCACTATCAGTCCGGAGTCTAGAACTTGTGCCCGATATGGCGATAGGCTCGCCCCTTATCACATCATGGGACGGAATACGCACGGCGAAACGTGTGTGCATTAGTTGCGCCTTTGCCTTCCCTTTTGGGGATAAAAGGCGTGAGTGTTTGTATGTATGTAAATATGAATCGTTGTACAAACTCATTTTTCAAGTGGAGAGAAAGAGAGCGGCCCGCGTGTTGTTTTTAAATTTTGTCGTTTTATTTATTTACGCCATTTATAACCTTGTAATATTAACTTATGAATAAATCCATTAAGCTGTCATATTTCATAAGTTATGAAAATTATGCAATTGCCACTGCATGTTTAAAACATGAACTTTAAGCCACGCTGTTTCCTAGGACCTCAATATTACACCTAACACAATGTAGCAAATGAATATGGAAATAATGGTGGTAGGTCTCTCATATGTAAGAGTCCGTCTGGGTGGGTACCACCGCAATGTCTATTTCTACCGCCAAGCAGCAGTGTGCATGCACTGTTGTGTTTCGGTTTGAAGGACATTGTAGCCAGTGTAACTACTGGACATAATGAGACTTAACATCTTATGTCTCAGGATGACGAGCGCAGTGGAATGCCACACAGTACTTTGTAATTCAAGTTGCCGGATGGTGTTGCTACTGTTTATGGGTGGTCGTATCGCTTACCATCAGGCGAACGGCAGGCTCGTCTCGTCATTCAATGCCATAAAAAAAAACTAATTATAGGCAATGTTAGCATCATTTTAACAAGAAAACAGGATCATTTCCAATTGCGATTTTTAGGAGACAACATTAACTCGACACAGGGGTGAGAAATACTACCTACTACAAAACTGACAGCTGGATTTTAGTGTTTTTCGGAAACAAGTAATAACGCCTGACGCCTTCTCAGAATTATATAATCCAAATAGGATATTTTCTTAGATATTATAACATTCGATACAACAACAAACAAAATAGTATTTTAAATACTATTTGGAATCATACAAGAAATCCAATAAATATAAAAATATTCATTATAACTTTATTAGCATAATTCGCATATACGTTAGAGTTTTGCCCAGCCTGGGATGAGGAGCGCAGCGCTCTCAGAGCAGTCGTCGGAGGAGACCTCTCGCTGCCGGCCGTGGTCGCTTCCATGGTCGACAGCCGGAGGTCCTGGCGTGCGGTGGCACAATTCTGTGAGGTGGTCCTCTCGCGGAAGGAGAGTGCCGAGAGGGATCGGAGGCGCGGAGATCCCTCCCGCCGCCAGACGAGACGTAGGAGGCGCCGGGTGGACGACTGACCGGCGTCTTCCGCCCTGTGGATTGGGGGCGTTTGGAGAATTCTACCACGGTATCCCCTGCCTGTCGTAAAAGGCGACTAATAGGGGCCACCGGGGGTCGCAGGCGGGCGGCAGGGGGCTGTCCGTCTTTCACTTTTGTGTTCTATTAGCACATTGTAGCGATCCCTGTGATGGACGGCAGCGTGGCTGGTAGGCCTCACGCTGCCATTGACGCCGAGGGCGTCCTTCGGTGCGTGGGGGCTCCTGAGCCCCCCCACAACAGGAGACGGGCCGCACTAGGCGGCAACGCGCAGAGGCGGCTGCGGACGACAACTTAGACACTCCCGTCAGAGGAAGCCCGCAGCCGTCCCTAATGCGCCGAAGATGGCCACCGCGGAGTTTTGGTTGGTATGCCGTGCGTTATACATAGGTTAGAGACTCGGCCCGGCGGTCGCCCGATGGTTACATCTCTCCGGGTGGCTCAACGCCGGGACGTAAGGCACGGTGAACCCAACATAACCGCTCAGTCGCCCCCCTTGAAGGCTGGGCGGTAGTAATAAGTCACTTTCTCCGCGAAAACAAAAAAAAAAAAAAAAAAAAAAAGCATAATTCGCATGACGTCAAAAATTGTTTTTGAACTCTTAAGCTATAAATTCTAGATATTACTTAACACTAACAGTCTTACTTATAAAAAAATCTCTAAGCTATGCTTAGTTGCGTCTTAACTAGTCTGCTCTTAATCAATGCTTAACTTTTGTTTTTTTTTTAGACATCAATGCTTTTGACAGTATTTACTCGATCAGCTGTAATTCAAAACGCGCCATCTTGCCTTTTAAGTACGTTTAAACTAGGCCACGGCGATGTTTAATTTTGACAGTCATTTAATTAAGCAATGCTTAAGCATCTCTTAAAGCTAAAACTAGTTTAAAAGTAACATTGTATTTGAGGAAACGACGTAATCCTTGTTATTTTTACTGATAACACGTATCAGTCAGTAGCTGTGAAACACAAAAACCGCGTAATTGGGACATTAACAATCTGTCTGTCGCGATAGTTATTTATTTATCTAGACATGTCACAATCTCTATACTATGATAAGGTTTTTGCTGCATGAGCCGAGAAATGAGTAGATGAATCACCTTTGGTTTTTTATTGCAACTGAACGACGAGACGAGCATCCCGCTCACCTGATGATAAAGATACGACCTCCAATAAACAGTAGGAACAAATAACTTTGAATAATAATCACTGCCTAGCAGTCTATTGAATTCTTCATCCTGAGAGACGAGACTGCGTTCTTTTTATTGCCTTATTATTATTATTTTTATGGCATTGAATGACGAGACGAGCATGCCGTTCGCCTGATGGTTAGCGTTACGACCGCCCATAAACAGTAGCAACACCATCCAGCACCTTGAGTTATAAAGAACTGTAGGCAAACGAGCGAGCAGTCCACCTGACGATAACCAGCATCCACCGCTCATTGGCTATAGCAAAGCCAAGGACTCAGTCAAGCCGCTGCCTACCAGAAGGTGAGCAATCTTTTAAAGCCTCGTCTAAAGGACAGGTCATAGCACCCGGGAAACACAGAGACAGGGAGTTCCTTCCAAAACTTGACGCGTGTGCGACAAAAAGATCGTTGAAAGCGCACTGTGCTAACTCGGACGGTTTGTCTCTTAATGCCGCACACTGCTGCTTGGCAGATCCTCAATCTTGTATATATCAGCATATATCTCCATGGAGTATAATATCATTCAAGATGACCCTCGTTTCTAAGTGATCCTAGAACTTGTCCGTAGAACTATGGACTAATAAACATGCTGCCTACAGTACACTCGGAACATATTTTTGCAACCGCAAGTCCCAACTATCCGCATGTTCCCCCAAGTTTAGGGTCTTCTAATTAGTTTAGACATATCTTAATTAACTACTAAATTGCTTTTCACTCATGATTTGTGGGAAAATATCCCTTATAATCTTCAATGTAGATTTTTTTACGAATTCGTATAAAATTATTATTATTGTGCTTCCGATGAACTTTATTATGACATTAAAAAAAGAAACAATCATAGTTAACGCATGTGCGTCGGAAAAAATAACTTATATTTAACAACATAATAACTTGTATATTTATAAACCGACTTCCAAAAGCGGAGGAGGTTCTCAATTCGTGTGTTTGTATGCTTTTTTACGTACGTACACCGATTTCTCTGAAAATTGTGAGCCTATTTACGTGTCTAGTTATTTATTTCTAGAACAAAACCCAACTAATATTAAACAGTCGACGATAGGATTTCAATTTCATAATATGCCAAAATAATATTACTTAAGCGGTCTACCGGCTAGAAAACAAATTAATAATAACAATTGCCTATGAATTCTATTTTGACATAGCTTGATATATTTATGAACTTAAAGTCACATCTTGGGGCAAAAAGGTTCTCGAGTGGAGGCCACGTACTGGCAAGTGCAGCGTCGTCAGTCCACCTGCAAGGTGGAGTGACGACTTGATAAAGGTTGCAGGAACACGCTGGATGCAGGTCGCTTTTGGCAGGTCCGTCTGGAAATACTTAGAGGAGGCCTATGTTCAGCAGTGGACGTCGTGTGGCTGATGATGACGATGATGATGATGAAAGTCACATCTTTATGATTGTCACTTTAAAAGTCTGTACGATTTGCAACAAGGGTGTAAAATTTATGAGCGCTAACGCAAAAATAATATTCATATAATTTAAGTAAACGTTAACACGTGACTTGAATGCTTATAATCTGCGTTATGAGCATAAAACCGTCAACAGACTATATTATAATATACTTTGCTTAGTATATTAATGTTGAAATGTTTGTCAAGTATCTTCATACTTATAAATTGTCATTTCAATTTTACGTATACCTTTATCGGACCTTTGTGCAGCTCCCGAGACAAACAGTAGCCTCAAGCAAGCTTAAAAATGGCTTTTTATTTAATTTAGACCATTATAGGACTAACATAAGATATCTCATTAACTGTCTGATAAACAAAATCCTACTAATATTATAAACCCGAAAGTTTGTAAGTATGGATGTATGGATGTCTGGATGTATGGATGCTTGTTACTCTTTCACGCAAAAACTACTGAACGGATATCGATGAAATTTGGCACACGGGTAGATTATGTTCTGGATTAACACATAGACTACTTTTTATCCCTGGAAAATATAAAGCGGGACTTTTATCAACTCTTTCACGCGGGCGGAGCCGGGGGCAAAAGCTAGTTAATAATATTTTAATTTTTATTCCAAATCGTTCTTAATTTTTGGTATTTTTAAGTATGTATAATAATGCAGCACGCTTAGCAAATGCCACTTCCAATTGTACACTAATTTCATGACGTGATAATACTCGCGAAACACAAAATATATCTGAAGACAAATAATATGTCAGTAAATATATAAAATACTGTGAGTAATGAGTATGATTATAAAAAATTCCTTATGAGCTGAAGATAGCTACTGCGGAGTTTTAGTTGGTATTTTTTTTATTGCATTGAATGACCAGACGAGCATGCCGTTCTCCTGATGGTATGCGATACGATGACCCATAAACAGTAGCGACACCGTTGAGCACCTTGACTTACAAAGTACTGTGTGGAATTCCACTGCGCTCGTCACCCTGAGACATAAGATGTTAAGTCTCATTATGTCCAGTAGTTACACTGGCTACAATGTCCTTCAAACCGAAACACGACAGTGCATGCACACTGCTGCTTGGCGGTAGAAATAGACATTGCGATGATAGCCACCCAGACGGACTCTTAATATGAGAGACCTACCACCAGTAAATTATATTATCAGTATTTCGGTATTCGGCCCGGTGCGGCGATCGCCTGACGTTTACCATCTCTCCGCGCGGCTCTACGCCGTATCGTAAGTCCGGTGAACCCAACATAACCGTCCAGTCGCCCCCCATGAAGGCTGGGCGGTATTGATAGATCACTGCCTCGCGAAACCAAAGAAGCTTAGATCAGCTCAACCTGCGGCCCGTCAGGATTTTGCATGTGGCCTTTTTTTTTTTTTATTGCATTGAATGACGAGACGAGCATGCCGTTCGCCTGATGGTAAGCGATACGACCACCCATAAACAGTAGCAACACCATCCAGCACCTTGACTTACAAAGTACTGTGTGGCATTCCACTGCGCTCGTCATCCTGAGACATAAGATGTTAGTCTCATTATGTCCAGTAGTTATACTGGCTACAATATCCTTCAAACCGAAACACAACAGTGCATGCACACTGTTGCTTGGCGGTAGAAATAGACATTGCGGTGGTACCCACCCAGACGGCCTCTTACATAATGAGAGACCTACCACCAATAAATTCATTACAATAATTAAGTTAATTGTGAATATTTTTTTTATTTCAATGTTACAATTTTAATTCATTTTTAAACACTTAAGTAGGTCAACGAATACACGTTGTTTTCTGAAGCACTATAAGTAAAAGGTATTTGTGGCTAGTATAAAAAAGGCCGTGTAGACTAGCTTAGACGACCATTTAAAGCTAAGATTTCCAGAGACCACTCAGCTTCGAGAAACTGAATTTTGTGATTTAAACTCAGTTTTTTTTATGAAATCCCGCAATTTGGGAAAAAAACTGGCAACTATTATACCGCCTAGCAGGCTGATTTATAAATAAAAAATAAAGTCAAGGGTACTATAAAAAAGATATGTTTAAACTACGCTTAGTTTAGGTACCAAATAAACTTAGAAGACACAAATCACTTTTAAAACAAACTGCGCAAAGTTGTTCTCCTTTGCGCCAGGTAATTTCAACATCTTGAATTCCTAATTCGCAATTTGGTTGTGTTAATAGCATATGTACTAATTTCTTCTGTAATCTTAAATTAGAAGGAACGTATGTATTCTGCCGCAATGTAACTTGGTACATGATGGTAATTTAAAACTTAGTAAGGGTCTTAAATGCTTTGTTCTACCGTTTATTTGTACAGATTCCTCACAAATTTACGGCAATAATAAATTTTATGTCGCGATTTCTTTATACTTGGTACTAAATTATTATTATAGAAAACATTATTCACAACGTTTTAAGCTATACAAAAGCTAAAAAGTCCGCTACAAATATATTCTAATTCCAAAAAAAGTTTATTAATTAGAACCGCTACGTATTTAAAAGAAAGTTACCGCGTACGTTTTCTTTATAAAATCCTAATGAAGTACCTAGTAATACTTAGTTATCAAACTTATTTTAAAACACTGTTAAATCATTTTTTTCCACAAGCCCACGGGCCAAGACGTGAAACTGATTTTAAATACTTTTACGCTAACGCCATCTAGTTAAGATTACCCACGTATTTTTGGAATCTATGTTCTATTAAGATTGATTTATGTCGTATTTTCTTTTTTACTTTATAACAGTAACCTACATTTCCAGCCAGCCTGTTCAACATTTACGTGATGTGGCATAATCAAATCGCTTGGAATTTTTAAAAGACCACCACGCGGTACTGAGAGAAGGCGCGTCGGGTATAATGATCGTCTACCTGAACTGACGACATTAAAATATAAGTCTCCCTGTTAGTCATTTTAGGATATAGGAAAGAATTGGAATTTTATCCCAAGCATTGTAATTAATGACTGTTGGTATTTATTTTTTTATGACAAGACGAGAAAGCCGCACATCTGAAGGTCTAGTGATCGCCAGCAGCATACAGCAACAGCAACACCATCAGGATTTTGAATTTCGTAGGATGTATTACGATTACTAAAATTTTTAGTTCTTATCATCAACATTTCAAAAAAATAATAGAATCGACCATATAGCTGTATTAAAAAAAACAAGTTCAAACCATCCTTTTCGAGTTTAGAAAAATTTGAAAACGGAACATAATGATCCGCTTATCCTTAGTACGTAGAGGCAAAGTTTTGGGCTCAGTAACTTGGGAACGCCCGGAGCGGTTTCACGTAAACTTCACGAAGTACTTCGCAGCGAGAAAATGCGAAATAAATATTGTATCATTTTTCAAATGCATGAGTTGGTTAAAACTTCACGCTAACAATTCTTAAAGTTTCGCACTGAACTTATAAGATATGTTACGTTAAGTAAACGTTTCCTCCTGCAAAACCATGTAATGTATACAAGAACTAATTTGAAATACCTACTAACGAAAGTATTAAAAATAAATGTTTGTTGGCTTTTATAAGCTTTAAGTATAATCTATAAAAAAGCTTAATTTCCATAAATTTCAATAAGTACCTTAAGTCTATTACAATGCCTATATATTATTAACTCTATAAAGCAGTTTCATTTTATTTGGACGTCATAAAATAATTAAGAATGCCTGTATTAAAAACCAATAGCAAAATGCAATAATTTATCTACGCCATTTAAAAATCTCCATTACGTGAAAATCACCGGTACCACATTAAGATAAGCGGTATGTTTTCAATTACCACATTGCAATCCTCAAGTTGTGTTGTTTGTTTTTTACCTGTAATGGCCAGTAATATGGCCATTCGTTTATGAGCTCGCGCCATTTAATGGTCGGAACGTACTATACAGTCGGTACTAAAATCAGAAACGCTACTCGCCGTATCAATAGAGCGAATGCATTTATGCTACTGGATAAGGACTTTGTACGCGAATATTTAGTTGCGACTATATTTTTTTTTTTTTTTTTTTAAATGGCATTTGTGTTCACATTTTGCCAATGTCAAGTTTGATTTGTCTATTTTGAAGTATGTCGAAGTAAAGCAGTGGCTACCTTACCAAGACTTTATCGAGGAGTTTTGGCGGCAACAAAAAAAACACTTGATTAGCACAATTATTTCAATTCACTTCATTTGAGCTCTTTAATAGAACTATATTGGATAATATACCACCATAATTATGCAATATAACACTAAGTATCACCAAAATAATGAATTAAAACAAGAGCACCTCATGACACTTCCAAGTTCCCGCCAAAACCCCCCTAGTTGCGACTATGTTTTACTTTATATTCGAATTTAGAATGCAATTTTAAAATTAGAACTTTCAATGCGATTTTAATGTAGGTGGTTGAACGTTTTTTCATAAATTCGAAATTAGAATGCACTTGACACTTGATTTTTGATCGTTAATTATTTTATATTTGTTTCTCTAATAAAATTAAAATAAAATATTTAGATATAATATTATTATGTCAAGTTCTTAACTTCCACGATACTCAAGTTTCGCTGCAAAGTTCTAGTGGTTTGTAGTAACGAAGTCTGAATAAAATAGAAGGTAAGTCATAAACTTAACTTCGTTCGGCCTTAAAAACCCAAAGCAAATTGTATACTTATCCGTAAAAGTTAAATAACATATGCAATCAGCCCTGTATTATATACTGCCCACTGCTGAGCACGGGTCTCCTCTACTTCTAAGAGGGGTTAGGGCTTAGTCCACCACACTGGCCTAGTGCGGGTTGGCAGACTTCACACACCCTCGAGACTCTTATAGAGAATTCTCAGGTATGTAGGTTTCCTCACGATGTTTTCCTTCACCGTTTAAAGTGAACGATAATTGATAAACAATACACACGTAACTTCGAAAAGTCAGAGGTGTGTGCCTTGGGTTTTGAACCTCCGAATATTGCCTCGGCAGACCGTTTCATTCCCAACTAGGCTATCTATTATTTATTTAAATCAAGACTAATATGTTAGCGTAAAAAGCTACTGATGTGACAACTGCGCATAAGCTGCGGAATATCGGTTTTAATGTGAATAATGTGTAGCTCGGAATTTTTAATGCTGCTCTCCGGTTAACCTCAGGAATATAAACCGATGATTACAGCTATTGAGTGTTCAGGCATGAAAATATTGTTTGACTCCATGAAATCGAAAATACTTATTGCAAGATGTCAAAAGTAAGCGACACTTCTGTTTTTGCGTAAGTCAACGATGTCACAAAAGTATTCATAATGGAACAACAATGAAAAACAGAAGTAAATCATTTTCTGATGACGTATGTTACGGATATTGTGACAAAAGTTCAGAGTGTAAATCAAAGCCAAGAAGTATCAAAAAGGAACCGTAGGTAAACGATAATACGACGGCGATAATTCCTACGATGATGAAGCTTGGTGTGTTGATTCGGGCCCTTCTGCACATTCACTGAACATATTGACGTGTTCAAGGAGGTACCAACTCGCTTATACTATAAAGCTATTGTCAATTATTTTTTACCTAAGGCAAATAAAATGAAATTTTATTGTTGGATCGATATATATAAGCTTGGACTATCAATTCGTTTGCTGTCAGTTAGTCAAATTGTTAACGAGACCAAGAAACATTTGATGAAATATAGGAGCTGTAAACAGTAAGAATGTGATAGTATCAACAGTTAATTTGATAAATAACATGTATCACCTGAATTTGCCTAAAGGCTTTGCATGGATGTCCGATATTATCGACAAAATACCTATATCTAGCATCAAAAAATAAGAAGAAACACTTAAACCGTCATATAAAAATCCTCCGATGAGAAAATGGACTTCCGTATATGAATTTAAGAAACTTGTAGAGAATCTGTTAAACGGGTACATATTAATAATCCTTCGATGAGAAAATGGACTTACGTATATTATGAAATGAAATGAAATAATTTATTCGAAATGAAATAATTTATTCGAACCCATAAAATGTTATACATTATTTAGATTCCGTCAATATTAACCCTACCACCAGTTCGGAAAGCAGTTCTCACTAGAGAAGAACGGGCAAGAAACTCTAGAGTTGCTCTTTTCAAAATCAGTTCAAGGTATAAAATACAATGCATTCATTATGTAGCGAAAAAAAATAAAACAATCAAGCGATTTCACATTTGCCTAAGGGCAGGTGACCAGGTTAGGGCTATTTACATAGAAGACGTGCATGGTGGTGAGGCCAGGGGTGGTGGCCGCGTCGTAAAGGACGATGAAGTGCGTAGTCAACCTCCTTGATTTCGGCTGTCACTGTGTCGCCTTTGTCTCCAGTCATTGTATATTTTATACGTAATAAATTGTTCTTAACGTTTTATCAATGCTTAGAGTCTTATTTTCATCACTACCCCTTCGGGGATAATAGGCGTAAGAGAGTGTGTAAAATATAATAATTGTACTTCGGTTATTTTACGAAGAGCTCTGACAGCTGCGAAACAATCCATTCTTCGCAAAAACTGCTTTAATCATCAATATGCAATAAATTATATTATATGAGGCAACCAACTCAAAAAAAACAATAGTAATCGTCTTTGTTAATTACAATACTTAAAATTTAAAAGTGCATTTTGGTTTAGAGTAATGAAATTATATTCTTAAATATAATATAAATATAATTTTATAATGTGACCTATCCAGGCTTCGCGAGGTCTGTGTATTTACAAAGCGGGCGTGTGCTCGAATCTTTTGTAAATACCTGTGAGTACACAACGTTCAAGCTCATTTACATTCATAAGTAGTTTACAATTATTTATTACAACATTGCGGATTTGTAATAGGATGTAATTTCGACTTTATAAATAACGGTTCTAAAAGTATTCATGTAAATAAAATCATTTTTTATGGAATCAGGGAAAAATAGATTTAAGCATGTAGAATTTGTAGGGTCACAATATTTTATTGTTTTCTCAAATATTGCAAACTTTCTCGATTAATATTCACCATAAAATCTCATCTTTACACATAATTTCAATAATCAAACAGGAAAAGTTATAACTTAATCATTTTGGAAGTGGTAAATTTAGTAGAAATGAATTCACGCGAATATTCTTTTGATTTTTTTTCTACACTATATGTTACTCACCACACGCGGACAGGTTGTATCGTAAAGGCGATCGTAAAGATACTCTCTCGATTCATGATTCTTCAGCACTTTCGGTCTAATAACTTTACGAACCGGCTTCTTGACTTCTTCCACTTTAACGCAACATTGGACCTCTTTCTCATTCTGCACAACCGTTTTTTTTCCATTTGATACAGGAGCATCAGTTTTCCCATTCGATACACGAGCCTCAGTTCTCCCATTTGGTGAAGTCTCAATTTTCCCATTCGAAACAGTCGTATCTGCTGTAACGAACGTTACTGGGCATGTTTTGATAGGCCCAATCAGCTTATTGATGAGATCTCCATTATGTACCGTGGATATAACTTCTAAAGAATCGTTTATAATTGCATCTGAGTTTTGAATGACACCAGGGGCCATTGTTATATTTTGTTTATTTCTCTATGCAAGACAAAGAGTTGTTTAATCAGGCACAGGCGTCCACGCGGGCGCACTGATCAGAAATAGGTGTCGCTCATGTATTTATAACTGTTTTATCTGACGAGCCGAACTGAGACGCGTGTGTTTTTAATATTTGTTAAGCTTTAGTAAGTGACGTGTGATTCGCAAAGGCCTGCGGACCTATTTGTTTTTAGGTCGTTTGATTACGCGTGTTACGGGTGTGTTACGTGTTGTTCGTTTAGTATTTATGTGAATTTTGAATAGTTTTATAAAAGTATTCATTTATTGTGTTCCATTATTCGTTATTATTTTTTTCTTTTTTTTACGAATGGTTAATGGTTTAATATAACCAGTACTGTACCGCTTATTAGCGTTATGTTGCAACGTTATGATACCTTACTAGCTTTTGCCCGCGGCTCCGCCCGCGTGAATGAGTTTTCCTGGGATAAAAGTCCCGCTTTATATTTCTCCGGGATAAAAAGTAGCCTATGTGTTAATCCAGGACATAATCTATCCGTGTGCCAAATTTCATCGAAATCCGTTCAGTGGTTTTTGCGTGAAAGAGTAACAAACGTCCAACCATCCATACATCCATACTTACAAACTTTCACGTTTATAATATTATAAGTGGGATTATAGTAGTATTTATGGCATGTATTATCCCTGTATTTTGTTAACACTACTTATACTTAATGAATTCCAGGTATAATTGGGTTTTGACAGTATTAAAAATAAATAATACATTTTAAGGAAATTTGGTTCTATAATATATATATATACCTAAATCACTATAACAAGTCACATTTCTTTTAGAAAACCACGAGATATTACGAGTTCACAAACTTGATACTTGAATGTTAATTTTGTTTTAGTGTTTAGGTAGCGTTCTTAAGACATAGAACCGGAGTGGTTCAGGGTTCAATATTAGGGTTGATTGACCAATATTTGTGTGTATTTTCCATATCTAACAAAACTGAACTATCAGGAATTGGAATTTGTGCCCGATATGCCGATAGACTCGCCTCCTTATCATCGGATTAATGCTCTATAATTTACTACTGTCTGTCTACTCCTTCACTGGCAAGTGTCATTTTTTTATGTATGTTTACAAGTAATAAATTACAATTACTTCAATTAAATTATATTTTAATGGAAACAATTTATACAACGATAGAATTAGGGACAATCGTCTCTATTTATTTTCTTTTTAAAAATTCCCATTGTAAAATTAAGCAAAGGAAAAATTATCATAATACCATTTATGCGTATTAGGTAATTTTGTGTTTAGTTTAAAAAAAGTGGCAGAATGATACATAACCATTATGGCTTTGGAATTGAGACAAATTTTATTTGATATAATTCATATTTACCGTGCCGTTTGACTGCCTCGGTGGCGTAGTTGTATTGCGTACGCGTTACGAGTACAATTTGCGCGCTGAGGTCCTGGGTTCGAATCCTAGGTCGGGCCAAAAACATTGTGACTGGGTTTTTCCATCTTAAAAATTACTCAGTCGCAGCTCGGAGTCAGAAAGTTGGCGGTGTGATACCCCCGTGCCTCGGAAAGCACGTAAAGCCGTTGGTCCTGCGCCTGATCTCTCTCCGGTCATGTCGGATTGCCGTCTCACCGGATTATGAGAGTAAAGGAATAGCAAGTGCACCCTGTGTATTGCGCACACACTTGTGCACTATAATATCTCCTGCGTATCTGGCTGATCTCTGTTGAGATTGGAAAAAAGAAAGGGTATTTACCGTGCAAAAAGATGACTTGCACGCCCACGCGAAATTTGTTTAAGTCACGACAGAGCGCACACACACACTGATGCCTTTTATCCCGAAGAAGTAGACAGAAGCACAACTAGTGCACCCACTTTTCGCCATGTTTATTTCGTCCCTTCATAGTGTGAGCGTGTTCATTAAAAATAAAATTATTTTACAAAACGCCACTCTGACAACTACAAGGTATACACAATGACACAGATAACTTTTTAAAAGAATTTTAATTATCCATCAGCACTATGGAAATTCCCGCCATTTTTTTGTTGCTGCAATGGTATATAAGTATAGTATTTTTAGAGTCGGTGCTACTTTATCGAGCCTTCGTAATTAGGCACCGATTTTAAAAGATAATTATCATACAAACACGAATAGCAAAGAAGATTACATTGCTTGTGTTTAAATAATTATTTGTTGAACCGTTTTTAAAATTAAATTATTATTGTATTCGTTTCTGTTCCGCGAAGCGATTAATTGTAAACTACAAGTCTATACTTTGAAACATCTTTTTTGATAATGATTTCTTATGTTTACGCGAATGTTAGACATTTAAATAAAACTATTTTTACGGATTTTATCGCGGTTAATTTATATTTTCTCCCGACGTTTCGAAGGCTTTGCAGCCTTCATGGTCACGGGGCGGACTGAGGTGTTGACTTCAAGACACTGTGAGCTCATTCTGCGTAGATCGGACCGTCAACAACTGATAATTTTAAAAATCTTTTATAATTGTTAAATGTAAGTAGATATTGTAACTTTTACATTTCGGACTACCAACACCTCAGTCCGCCCCGTGACCATGAAGGCTGCAAAGCCTTCGAAACGTCGGGAGAAAATATAAATGCAAAAACCGCGATAAAATCCGTAAAAATAGTTTTATTTAAATATCTTTTTTGATAACAAATGTAATGTGGCCTGTTCTTCTTTTTAACCTACAAAACGGTGTCTCCGCCAGTTAGTTAAGCAAAATTCAAGAAAATTACCAATATTATTATTTTATTTATATTTTAACATGCACTGTATTGAACACATAACGACCGTGTATGTTTAAAAACAATATTTATTACTATTTTTGTAGCAAAAATTGCGTTACAGAATTGTAAATCTGCGTGACAGAGGCGTATTTCATACAAATTACAGTTGTCTTCCGCACCTCGGTTTGAATACATTTCATAATATTGAGAAAAAATTATATGATGACATAAAATGTAAAATATGTTTTTAACTTCTGTAACATAAAAATTTTCAAACCCCATACCCTAATTATTTTAGTAAAACTTTAACTGATTGAAGGCTGTATGTTTTTTGTACCGTGGCCTACAAATCGTGTGTTAGACGAGTGCGCGTAGTGTTGCCAGTTTTCTAACCGCTCGTTTTATTTTTATGCAATAATAAATGCTACACCCGTAATAAAATTATGTTTGCGTGTGCAGTATTTGTAAGAAAATTGATTCTACTTACTACATAAATAGGAGAATTGTGAGTGGTCGTATTCTAATTTCGGTTATATAATTTTTTGTTCATCTCTGGTTCGGATTGCAACCCTACCGGTGAACGACCTCCCCTCGACCTCTTGCGCGGGAGCACCAAGTGTGTGAGCACGTAATTTCGATGTCGGCTAATATGTGCCGATAAATTACGAAGGCTTGGTCAAGGACCCCGCGGAGTGTTCGCCGTGATCAGCTGGAGCCGCTTTGCCGTCCTATACGTGTCGATGACCCGATGACGGCAAGGAGCGTTTTGTTCTAGTACACGTGAGTAGTGGTTGTCATTTCAATTCGCCGGTTTGTGCCGTTAGAACACGTTTTTATCCATTCACGTTTTTCGTTATAGGGCGAACATATCAGGAATCCTCCGCGGAAGTTGACAGGAGAACACTCGCCGGCCTGCCGACCATGCGGGTTGTCTATTCCTTCCCGGTATGTTTTTTTATTACTAGCTTAGCGCAACAACTATAACTGTTGTTAATATTAAAGTATTATGTAC
The DNA here is from genome assembly GCA_947568825.1 of Sphinx pinastri. Classification (NCBI taxonomy): domain Eukaryota; kingdom Metazoa; phylum Arthropoda; class Insecta; order Lepidoptera; family Sphingidae; genus Sphinx; species Sphinx pinastri. The sequence continues at coordinate 15,864,396 of OX387619.1, forward strand.
TAATCTGGAACACTGTCCTTGTTCCAGGGGGTTTTTCCTCAGGGGTTGTTTTTGTTTTTCTTACATTTTCATTCTTCATTTCGTCTGTCGCGGGTAGACTCAAAACTGCCTGCATCACCAGAGAGGAGGCTATCTTCCCTAGTTGGTGGAAGCCTCAGTGATTCCTGACCCTGTATTGGAGGACCGAGGACACACTCTCAATGTTATTTTTGGGAAATTAGACAACTAAAGTATGTAAATTTATTATTTTGGGTCTGACACCCTATTTGTCAGTGGCGCCCTTATCTTAATTTAATTGGTGTTTTTTGAATATATTACGAGTAACAAAGTGATAAAAGAACAGCTCTCCAGTAGGCTCACGTCCCGCTCTCCGACCTTAATTTATAAGCCGGAACCCAGTTCTTTGTGTTTTACCTCAAGTGTAGTCAGTAAGTAAGTACAATATATGAATTTAAAGTCTGTGTACCGTTTTATTCCACCCACTTCTGCTACACCATACACACCATCGGGTCATACATGTAACACTTCATAATATATAACCTATCTTGTAATGACGACTATTATTTTCTGTAAATTTTATTGAAATATTGAAAAAATCTTAAAAACTTGTCTCCTAATACTGATATTTTAGGACGTAAGTTCTGTCACGTGGGTTATGCTTCGAAATATGTGTATTAAGTTGCTCGTATCTGTCGCCGTCAATTTGAGATTTAGGCCCCACTCTGCCCTTGCTACAATTTCGCTTCTGTGATCCAGAGACCGCGTCTCAGTCGCCGGTAAACTGTGATAGGAGGTGTGTGGTTTTATTCGGCGACAGCTTCGTCACGTAAGTAATTGATTAAAAGAGCATAAATTAAATTAACATTTTATTATCTACTTTTACCCAATAAGAAATACTTTCATGCCGACATGTTTATCATATATTTTATGGTAACGTTTAAATATGATCAACTTTGCAACTAATTTTTACCCCTCCGTCACACAACAACTCCGTCACATGTTTTTTGTGACGGAGTGCTAAGTACGTGACTGAGAGGAACTTTTTTGAATCAGGGTATGGAAAAGGAGCTGCTGATGGTGGTAGTGGAAATCTGAAACGCCAAGCTGATTCCATAGTAGCTAGATCTATATTGCAGATGCATTCCAATTCTTTTCGAAAGTTAAAGATACGAGCAAAATTAAACTGTTGATGGTGACAGACAGTCTCAGAAAACGTAGCACCAACTATTCTAAGTAATATTGTGGCCCTGAGAGGAACCAAACAAGTTCACTAAATGTTCTCAGAAACTCGTGGAATCTTAAACAATAGGGTATTAAGTTGTGAAAAATTCTGCCAGTCTAAAACTCAACCCGATATTGAATTTACTGTAGACCAGTCAGCTGATGAAAAAGAAGTCGTTATAATTTATGAAGTGGAGTATTTCTCATTTGCTGATATGAGGAACAAAATTGGGGTTCTTCGACAAAGATTTTATGATACTGTGTTCAGCCCTGATGAATCATCTTATGAAGATCAGGCACTGGCCACGTTCAAAAATATAGATTAAACTGCTCCAACTGGCGTCCCCGGTACTTGTTACCAAACACTCCAGCCTGAGAATATTCATCCAACGATAATAGACGACTGAGTACATACGTTGTTGTTGTTGAAGTACGAAGCGAAAGGAATGACGCTGGAGTAGCAAAAAGTACCGTTGACGAAAAAGGCGATGTCCTGGTAATGTTCCTAAAAACGGTCGATGATACTAGAAGTCTGTTTAAATTGGTGGAGAATGATTTATCGAATGTTCCATTTGATTAAAATCCTAACAGCTCCTAAGCTTATTAAAGAAGGAAGAAGACAATTTTTTAAGTTCGAAGAGCTACTGGTAGTATTCAAAAAATAAGACCGATTGAAGACTTACTAGACTAAGCTATTAGGTATTAATGATGAGATATAATTTAAATATTTTACGTTTTTGATATTTTTATTTCTCGTCAAGTTAAACAAAGATTTTTTATTTTGTTAATTTACAAGTTAGTAGTCCATTCTAAAGGTTTCAAATGTGATTTCATTGGTTATAAGTGTATTTCATGTTATTTTATTTAACCGAATTGAAGACTGATAAATATTGATGAGTTAATAAATTATTCTTAATAAATAAACCTGTTTTATTCCAAAACGCAGACTGATATTTCATAGCATAACAACTCTGTCACACTTACTTACCATTCTGTCACGATGTTGTCTCCTAGGAGGAAAAATGTTTCGAGTCGTTTAAATATTTTATTATTAATAGTGAAACTTTGAAAAAATCATATTAGTAACAGGTAATGATATCGTCATCTATGAGTTATATATTTCTCTGTAGGTAATAGTAAAAAATGATTTATGCCAAAAATATACTTCATATTAGCTGGAATTGTGACAGAGTGGTATAAGGTCCTGAATAACCATATTTTTATAAATCCAGATGTATTGCATTATAGTGTTTTTTAAAAATAGACCTATGTTTATTATCGTAACCGAAAAGTGCAAGTTATTTGACAAAGATTATTCAATAAAATTAAATAAAAGATTTTGTGACGAAGTTGTAAATTTTTTGTTCGGATCCACCTTTCAGGTCCAGAAAATCTTACAAAAATATGTAAACATCGCGGCCGACTACTTTTTCTTATAGTATATAAATTCAGCTACGATAAAATATATAAGAGATGACTAGAAAGCCTTACTATTATTTTTACAAATTTGAGCTAATATTACATCATAATGTAGGTTAAAAAAGAGAATGACCCATGTATTGTTTCTCCTACTAGGTGTTTTTACATTTTTACACCATTTTATTGGAGTTAAGCAGCGGTTATGTACCTTAACCCGTCAACGCCCGCTTATATATAGTCACTAGCATTTGCGCGCGGCTCCGCACGCGTGGAAAAGTTTTCCGGGATAAAAAGTAGCCTATAGCACTCAGGAGTAATGTAGCTTCCTATGAAAGAATTTTTAAAATCGGTTCAGTAGTTCCTGAGATTAGCGCGTTCAAACAAACAAACAAAGTCTTCAGCTTTATATAATAGTATAGATAAGCTAATTTCCTTATCTAAATGGACACCGGAGTCCACCGCGGGCGTTGAAGGATTAATATTTCTGATAACATTTAACAGGAAAATATGTTTGCTTATACATTGAGAGAATTCGCAATTCCCTAAATGGAATACATACTTTCAGAAACAGATCAGTCATTTGAAGTGCACTGCTGAACATAGGCCTCCCCTAAAGATTTCCAAACGGACCTATCAAAAGCGGCCTGCATGCATCCGACGTGTTCCTGCGACCTTTGTCAAGTCATCATAACACAACGTCCGTCAATAAATACTACGTACCTACACCAATAATATTCTAAACGCAAGAATGGTGCCTGGGGTTTTCAATATAAAATAATAATTATTAATGACTGCCTCGGTCATCGGTTGCGTAGTTGTATTGGGTGCGTGCCGCGTGGTACGACTAACGCGCTGAAGTCTCAGGTTCGAATCCCGGGTAGATCAAAGTATTATTGGCTTTTTATAAGTCAATACGTGCCAATGCACGGAGTCTGGAATTTATGCACCATCACATTATAGGACGGAATATACACTGTGAAAAATGCATGTACTAGTTGCGCCTCTGCCACCACCTCGGGGATAAAAAGGCATGAGTGTGAAAATAAGCCCCTACATTACACCCAATAATACTTTTATAACACGTTTATGCTGGTGGCAGGATATATTATTATTTCGTATCTGCCCGGATAGCGACCACCGTAGGTAGGTACTTAAGGTCTATACTCCCGACATTGGGCCGTAAGACTGTGTGAAACCAACATAACCGTTCCACTCACCCCCCAGTGGTGGTAGCGATAACGCGTTATTCCCCGCGAAAAAAAAAAACAAAGGTACTTGAGGTGTCAAAACCCGGCCGTAGCGGCCCGCGTTCCGGGATCCGCCTGTGCATATCCGGTTCAAACAAGCCGGCATAATAATGTCGACTGACGACGTATAATCATCGCTCGTCAGTCGACAGTGTGACAGTGAAGTGGACGATAGTTGGGAACGGAACGGTCTGCCGAGACAATGTCCGGAGGTTCAAAACCCAAGGCACACACCTCTGACTTTTCGAAGTTACGTGTGTATTGTTTATGATAATTGATAAACAATACAGTTCACTTTAACGGTGAAAGTAAACATTGTGAGGAAATCTACATACCTGAGAATTCTCCATAAAAAATTCGAGGGTATGTGAAGTTTGCCAACCCGCACTATGCCAGGGTGGTGGACTTAAGACCTAGCCCCTCTCAGTAGTAGAGGAGGCCCGTGCTCAGCAGTGGGCAGTATATAATACAGGGCTGATGGTGACAATAGTTATAAATATTTTATTGACAGATAATATGAGTAGAAGTATTATATATCATTTTGATAATATCTTAAAAAGCACCCTACGCTTTTTTTTACAATAAATACATTTTTTTCTTATTTACACTATTCTTAATTCAAATTTATTTTCTATTTTTTAGTTGGATTTTCTATAAAGCGTGTTTATTAGTTTTTTTAAACTATTATTTTTTATTTCTCTAATGGCCTGTGTCACAATACTCAAGCAAATGTTATCCGAAATTGAAATTAAACTATTATAACGGATTTTATCGCGGTTTTTTATTTTATTTTCTCCCGACGTTTCGAAGGCTTTGCAGCACTTCGTGGTCACGGGGCGGACTGAGGTGTTGGTGGTCCGAAAAGTTAGTGTTACAAATCTACCTTCATACCTATTCGTTATAATAAGTAGTTTAATTTCAATGTCTAACATTCGCGTAAACATAAGGAATCATTATGTTATCCGAAAGTTAAGGTATTAAACAGTTCATGCTGAATGCAGTTTTTTGCTTACCATGTATCCGGGTGCTTGACTTTTGAATTTGGTCGCCTTATATTCGACAATTACCGTTTACTCATTATATTATGAAACAACTCCTAAATTAATATATATGACTGAAACAATATTACTTTAACGATTAAATCGATGATACAATGCGATTTAAATAAGAATAGGAACGTCAATGACCTTTATCAAATCACTATACGGTAGTTCGACAGCTGTCATTTTTTTTACTAGAACCTTATGCGCCGCTGCGTAAAAACGATGTCCGCTTCAATTGACAGGTGACGTCATAGCCGAATCTGGCCAAGCGAATAATGACCGGTTAGGTGTCAAATGTCACTTGAAAAGTACAAAATTTGCATAGAAAACTTACTAACATATAAGGTTTATTTTATTTAGCCTAATTGACTCTTACATCAAATTTAAATAAAAAACGTTATTGCTAAATTAGCTTAATATAATATTTAATTATTTAGACGTCACAATATGGCGCAAAGTCGGTCCTATTCTTATTCGAATCGCATTGTACTTGCTTTTATTTAAGAAAAATAATCCGAAACTATCACAAAAGGACTGATAAACGTGGATAGGGTATTACATCGCACTAAAAGGGTTATCGCCAGTTCGCACTACGACCGACCCGTGAAATCTGGTGTCATAATAATCTTCCTACTTTACTTAAGGAGATATATTTACTCCCCGATTTGCAATATATTGGAAATCGATTCGTATACTACTTCCCTGATACTTCCTTGACTTAGATATGGATTGAAGTCTCGTTACTTACTAAGCTTTAGATGTTCAATACCACAAATACACATCACGTCTTTTATAGCCGTAGGGGTAGGCACAGGTACTAGGGAGCCCAGTTTACGCCTGTGTATTCAATCCCACGATGTGATAGGGCGATGCTAGCCTATATCAGACACAAAATCCAAACTCCGAGCTGATACTGAAAAGAAAAACTACTAAAACACTTGTCCCGAATCGGGATTCGAACCCGTGACCTCAGAGCGATAGTCGTATCGGGCAGGCAATAGAACTCCACCACCCCAGTTTAATACAAATATAAATAAAAATCTGGATTTACACCGAGAAAGTGCCCAGTGGGACTTTTGACTAAGAAAGGTTTTCCATGCGTACGCAGTCGGTAACAAAAGTTGGTTACCTACAAATGTAATGGGGGCTAGGATCAGAATATTATGTAAGTATTTTAACATCGGATAAAATAAATATATCAGTAGCATTTCAAATCAGAAATTTTAATTACAATACATTGTGTATAGCATAGCTCTGTGCTTATCACCCTGAGACATTAGATGTTATTTTATAAATTACTTAGTTATTATTTTCCTTTATTAAATGGAAATAGGCTAAGCAAACAAATCTAGTTCCATACTTTCATCACTGTAGAAAAGTCTATAATAGGTTGGCATTAGAATTACATGAATTAGTGACACCGGTGCATTTATCAGAAAATCGTGAAACAATTACATAAGTATAATATAAAGGTTCGATGCACCTTACATAAACTTGGCATCCGGCAAATATATGTAAACTAATGATTACTCACGATGTTATCAGTTCTCCAAACATGGAACTATCGTGGTATCTAGTCATGTGCCACTGTTAACAATATTTGAACAAAGTCATGCATTTGCGTTGTCCCCGAATGCGGAATCATATTATTTACCTCCAACGACAGTTTGTGTGATTTCGCTTTACTATGTAGCTAATCATGTGATAGTTATCCTGTAGTATTAAACGAGCAATGGTTTGTTTATATTTGTTTTTACGTCATTCACATTTTGTTCATAGAGTAATAGTTGTTTATTCCAATATTCGATACGGTATCGAATATCGTTTCGTAAAACTACGATTTTCGTCACGAATCGACACGTCGTATTTGTGTTTTACAACCTCGTGTGCTACGTATAAAAAAATAATTTTAATTCGACGTTCGCAGGCGATGGTCGATCATTTACCGTCGGATATGCAGTCACCTCTTCGAAGCCTGATTAAAAAATATAATTAGGTCATGACGAAGTGCTTAATTAGAGTTCAAAGTTTTGAATAGACCAATATTGAAAAATCCACCACAGAAAATTAATGTTCATGTGAAATATATTAACACATACGGTTAACTTGAAGAGAGAAAATAAAATAACTAATTGCAATATTTCCAAGAATAAAACTAAATGTTAAAACCGGTAATAACTAAAAGGTATAAAAGCATACAGCAAACTACACTGTCAAAAGGAATATTTCGCCATAAATAAATGCTTAAAGTAATGCAAAACACTCATCCAGGCTTTTGTTTTATCCGAACCACTGGTTTTTCATTGCATAATAACGTTCTGAAACTAGGCATTAGTGCTACTAGACTCCAAAGGTTTATTCATTGCACATAAATATAATCACACGAATGGCAGTGTATATAACATTAATAGTATTTAAATTTCCTTATAACCCATGAGCAAAGTATAAGTTATTCTTTACATTATAGTGGTTTTTGAAGTCGGTGCTATTTTTTGTTAAAAAGTTTTATTTTTCACTTTTTAGTAAATAGGTAATGCAATATAGAGTTACATATAATAATTATCGCTATTATATATTCAAATATTGTAATTTATTGTAATAGATGGAATTCTCAAAGTTGTCTTGATTCGATATTTTGATGATCAAACAATAGATACAAGCCTAGAAATACTAGCTCAAGAGTAAAACACCTTTGAAAGTGAAAGAGTTTTTATATGATTTACATCGACATATAAAACTCATTGAGTAGAACTGACAACTGAAAATTTTAAAAACGAACAATTCTGTCAAATCATATTTTATTTCAGCTCGCAATTACATATATTATAAAATTGTTTCGAAATTAAACCCAGATTCTGGTGTGTTCAAATATTAAAGGAGGTATAAGACAGGTTTTGTCTGGAAATCTTTAGGGGTAGCCTATGTTCATCAGTGGACATTATTCATACTGCTTTCTCTCCACTGTGTAGTTGATAATGATCATGATGATGATGAAGACAAATAACTTCAGGATGCTCTCACCAAAAAAAATGACCCGGCCCCATTGATGTAAAAAACCCCCCGGCCCCTTTGAAAAATAATAAAAGTATTCATTTTTATTTCAGAAAATTATATATTCAGGAAGGAAAATTTAATTATTATGTAACAAGGAATTTTACAGAAAAGGTGCTAGAAAAACTCATGGTTTGTATCTGTATAATCCAAGTCCAAAGAGTATAATATATACTACGAAAATCCAAGTCATTCTAGGTATACTATTTGAATTTGTATTGGAAAATAAAATATACTTTTTTAAAAGTGTTTTATTTATTCTTACCGCATACCGCGAGAATGAGCGGAGCGGTCATATTAGGCCGAGAATGGTCTTATGACTCTGAACTTATAGGATCGTCGGGGTAGTGTCACGCTAGGACAACAGCTCAGGTCTGTATTATAATATAAAAGACTCTATCATTTGGGTAGAACAGCCTGATTCTCACTGTTGAGTTGTTAATCTAATCTCTAGAACAGCAAACGCAGTTAGATTAGACTTTTCAAACCAAAGTCAAAAGGTATAGTAGATCCTGAAATTAGATGGAAATCTGAGTGCTCCATTATATAGCATTGATTAATGATATTAAATCAGGAGTTAAACATTCCTTTCCTTTAGTTGAATCGCAAACTTGCATGGATGTTTTGCGTCACACACATATTACACTAATATACGTACCTGTTAAAAGCATCTTGCAACATCATAATATATTCATTCTCAAGACTAAACAGCTTATATTTATCATGTTTTGAGGTCCATTAGAAGCATTGATGTATTAAAAAACCGCCTATATTTAGATATTATAGTAAGATACTAACCACATTCTATGAATCTGTCAAAAAGCGCCTACTCATTTTATGATTGCAATATGACAAATCTACGTTTCTGCGACTTCTGACTTTTTTTATAAATTAATGGTTTCATATACCTATTTATCCCTTACCACCTAGTGGAAGTCCCTGTTATTCGTATAACAGGTCACCATGCATATGTATTATCTTTAATTCAATAAAGAATGGCTCCAATTTATGCATTGCTAATCGACTTTCTTAAGAGCACTTTTAAGTCGTCGAATGAAATTACTCGTATGATTCAGGTCTATTCAGTCTGTTCCATAAAATGATGAACCCTAAACCAAGATATATTGAAATGGGACCACTTCGAGACCCTTATTTACTAAATAAAGAAGGAATCAAGTAAATACGCTCCCAATTTTCAGAGAAATCAGTGTATAGTCAACAGCATAAATATCTGTACAAAATCAAAATTTCAAATCGCCTATATACGCGTTAAGTTAAACTAGAATATTTTTTTCTTCGTTTTAAGTAAAGTAAATACCTTTTATTTTATTTTTGTGAAAAGAAAAACAAGATTAGTAAGAACACAAAAGTATGTAGGCAATTTGAAATTTTGAATTTGTTCATCTACTTATGCTGCTGACTGTACATACATAGAAAAAATACAAACACACAAATTCATAACCTCCTCCTTTTGGAAGTCGGTTAAAAATAGTTTTGTCTTATAAAAAAAAAAAAAAAACATTTATTGATCAAGTAGGCTTATAAAAAAGCACTTATGACAAGTCATGACAAGGTAGAGACAATAACAAAGGTACATATACCAATTAAATAATTTAAAGTACCTAGATTAAATAATGAACAACCAGCACGGGCTGATAGGTACAGAGGACACGGACATTGGGGACGGGAATAGGGCTAGGTAAGGAGAAGTGGAGCTGATATAAAAGAAAGGGAAGGAGTATCTTTACATTACGAGGAAAGGAAACGCCACGGTCCTCGCCGGCGAGGATAAAAAGGTCCTAGCCTAGCTAACCTACCAGCCTTTCACTAGCTACCTAAGCGATGACGACCCGAAGAAGAAAGGCAGAAAGAAACTCCGGGCTTAATTTTTTCGTCATCAATTGTCATGATTTTCTTCATTGTTTTTCAAATGTATATTTGACAGTATTATTATTACACAGGTTAATGTATGCATGGATGTAGCCCTAAGATATAAATAAAATACTATTTGGAAGCAACCAAATAGAAATATATTGGCGTTCATGATGCATTAACCCACGTTTACAAATCATTAATAGTAATAGATACCTATAGATCGGTCGTCACTATAATTAAACAATGTCAAAATGTCTAAAAAAATTGAACTTAAATGTCAAAAAAAAAAAAAAAGTAAAAATATAATATTATGGACATAGCCATATAAATGTCATATTAAAATATTTTTTTTTTTCATAGGCGTTCAATGTGAATGCTCAGTGCCTTGGTGCTGTGCCGGCAGGACTGATTCCAAATATCCTTATCATTTAAATAGTCTGTCACTTTATAGTAGCCTCTAGAAATCAATACACGTTTAACGTAAGGCTTAAATTGGATTTCAGGCAGATTTATTACTTCAGAAGGAAGCTTATTATAGAATTTAATGCAGTTGCCCATAAACGAATTACTTGTTTTACTCAGTCTAAACTTTGGAACTGCAAGTTTGTTTTTGTTCCTTGTATTTATACAATGTATGTCACTGATTTTTATAAAGCTATCTAGATTTTTGCGGGCATACATAATGTTTTGGAATATGTATTCAGCTGGCAAGGTTAGTATATTAATATCTTTAAAAAGGTCTCGAAGAGAATCGCGAGATTGCAAATCATAAATAGCGCGAACAGCTCTTTTCTGTAATATGAAAATAGTCTGCAGATCAGCTGCAGAACCCCATAGCAAAACACAGTACGACATAATACTATGAAAGTAAGCAAAATACACTAACCTGGCCGTCGCCACGTCTGTCAGTTGCCTAATCTTTCTAATGGCGAATACAGCGGAGCTTAATTTACCAGCTATTCTATGTATATGCGAACTCCACTGTAGCTTAGCATCAACTGTTATTCCAAGAAAGACAGTAGAAGGAACAAGATCTAAGACATTTCTATCTAATACAATATTAGAAACTTGTTCAGTATTGTTCAGTAGGGAGAATTTAATACATTTGGTTTTCGCCGCGTTCAAAAGTAGATTATTTGTGGAAAACCAGTCTGAAATGAAACCAAGTGTTTCATTAGGCTCTACAAAAGCCTCATCTTTCCTATTGATCTTAAAAATAAGTGACGTATCATCAGCAAATAAAACTACATCTGCTTTTTTATTTATCATGTAAGGTAAGTCATTTATATACACTAGGAATAAGAACGGTCCTAATATGGAACCCTGAGGTACCCCTATGCTAACTGGAGATCCTATAGAATTAATATTATCGATGTATACTTTTTGATGCCGGTCTGAAAGATATGATGATACCAATTGAAGTGCTCGACCCCGAATACCATAGAAATTAAGTTTCAAAATGAGTGTTCTGTGGTCAACGCAGTCGAATGCCTTGGAGAGATCACAAAAGACCCCCAAGGCATCCTGTGATCCCTCCCAGGACTCGAATACAGCTCTAACTAAAGCATGACCGGCATCTTGTGTAGACCTGCCTATTATGTAAAATCTCATTTTGATTAAAGTGCGACAGCATTTGTAGTAACATTAGTTTTTCAAAAATTTTGCTTAATGCTGGTAGTATGGATATCGGTCTGTAATTAGAAGGATTGTTTAAGCACCCTAATTTGAAAATTGGTACAACTTTACTTATTTTCATGAGGTCCGGAAATATGCCGTCTTTAATACAAAAATTGAAGATTTCCGCTAATATTGGGGCAATCCTAACTATCACCGACTCTAAAGCTTTAACTGATAACCCCCAAACGTCTTCAGTGGTCTTTAGTTTTATGCTTCTAAACGCTTTGACAACATCGTAATTACTAACTACTTTAAATTCGAAATTGTGTTGCGAGCAATTGACATTACGCCTGAGCAGAAGTTCAGCGGCTTCAGGTGACGATGATAGACCTTTTGTAGTTTCAAAGGGAATGTTAGTGAAGTAGTTATCGAAAAAATTGGCAACGGTATTTTTATCAGAAACCAGTACGTCATTTATATTAAGAACGATTTCTTTGTCAGTCCTAATTTGGCCAGTTTCAGAATTAATTATTTTCCACGTTGTTTTTATTTTATTATCCGATTTTTTTATATTTTCACTAACGTAAGAAGCTTAAGCCAGTTTACACACTATTTTAAAAAATTTTGAGTATGTTCTTACATAATTAGCAAATTTGACATCCGGTGTAAAGGACCTTTTGTCATATAATTCGTAAAGAACATCTCTACTACGCCTTATGCCTTTAGTTGCCCAGGCACTAAATATTAATTTATTTTTTATTGTTATTGATTTAACCCCACGAGTTTTATTAAATTCACTTGTTATAGCATTAAGCAGGTTTTTAAACATATCGTTTGGATTTTCCGTTTTGTGTGTCAATAAAGGTAAAATTGAATTTAACCTAGTACTAAATTTCTCTAGTCTATACTTTGATAGTGGTCTAAATTGTATGATTTTATGAGTTTTAGAACTATAATAATTTAATTTGACCATCTGACATTTGTGATCAGATCGAACACCAGTTATTACCTCTTTATGATCTATATTAAAATTTGTGATGACATTATCTATACATGTAGCTGATGCAGTGGTTATTCGCGTAGGCTCGAAAAATTTACATTTAAGATTAAAAGATTTAAATAATGATAAGAAATTACTTTTGTCTGTTGAATCTGTAAGGAAATCAATATTAAAATCACCGCAAACTAATATTTTCCTGTTCTTCTTGAGCTTACAAAGAATATCCTCCATTTTAGAAAGAAAGCTCAGAATATTTGATGATGGAGGTCTATACACACATAAAATCAATCTCTGCGCACGCGACCTCACAGACTCGCTCAACAGAAAGATCGGATATGTCTTGTCTCTCCTTACAAGTAACACTATCCTTAATTAATATCAGAGTACCCCCACCTTCTGCTGACACTCTGTTGAACGAGCTGGCGACCCCGAAACCATTCACCCTGAACGCCATTCTATCTGGTTTTAACCAGGTTTCTGTAAAACACAGTATATCTACATTATACTTTTCCACAAAAATATCAATGTCTAAAATTTTGCCAGAGAAGCGATTTATATTTTGATGAGTTAATGTTAAAAACTTACAACCCTTCTCTGTTGTCAAACTTAAATGTTTAAATTATTATTTACTACATTTATATTAGTATTACTACTAAAACATGTAGTACAAGGAGACTTCGTCATATTAATTATGACTGTGTTAATATTATATGCTAACAATGTAGCAATGTTAAATTTTTCTACTTTTGTCAGATACATAGTATCCCTAGTCGATTTAAATCTACATTTATTTATAAATTTATTAATGTCAAAGAATAATAATTTATCACTATAGTGACTTACTAAAAATTGCATATGATTATTTAGCATGTGTATGTGCTTATTCAACCTATCCGGTACATTAGCCAGATAGGGAAAGGCACATAATATTATTTTTTTACAGTTCAATTCAATCATAGAGGCAATGCTTTCTGTAATATCCCGTTTACATACATTTTCACAACTTCTTCTTCATTTTCAATCATTGTTTCGACCAATTGAGGACACAATGATGACTGAGTTACGTAATATCTTTCTAATGAAATGCAATAATATGTACATAAAGATAATGAATCTTTTATATAAAACAATGTGTGTAGATAATAACAAAGTTGTGGATAAATATTATGATTGATCTTAATCGTCATTATGAGTTCGTAACAGTCTATTACTGGATATAGGTCTCTCCCAAAGCACAGCACTGAGCCTGGTTTTAGGATCTGCTTGTCCATCTACTGCCAACCATTTTACGTATATCACTCCACGTAGCCTCAATTATACAGGTTGAAATGAATTCATGAGTATCATTTGAACCTAAAAAATAGCTCATGTAATCTTCTTAATGGGACTAAATTTGCGCAAATCAAAATAATTAATAACGTAATATGAAAAGCCAAAAAGAGCTTTAAATCCTATTGCAGTAGATTGTTTTTTACTGCAAATGAATATACCAGAAGAAATAAAAACAAATCTCTTAAAATATCTAAATTTAAAAGCACTCTTTCGTGGGGTGCGGAACAAAGCAATCCGCGAAAATAATATCATTCTATTCACATTTTAGATGACTTCTAAGTACTCCTATTAAGTAGGCAAATATAAGGTTTTCTTAATGTCCATGACTTCAATCTCATCCTGTATAATTAAAATGCCTCGACTGCCTCGACTTGACTGCCTCGGTGGCGTAGTTGTATTACCGTACGACTGCAATGCTGAGGTCTCGGGTTCGATCCCCGGGTCGGACAAAGCGATACTGGATTTTTCTGTTCAGTATCAGCCCGGAGTCTGGAATTTGTGCCCGATATGGCGATAGGCTCGCCCCCTATCACATCATGGGACGGAATAATGGCGAAAAGTGGGTGCACTAGTTGCACCTCTGCCTACCCCTTTGGTGATAAATGGCGTAAGTGTGTGTGTTAATGGAACACATTTTTATTATTGAGCTATACAGGTGGTCAAAACATAGCCAGAAAACACATCACATGGAGAATGTACCTATAAATCAAAAAAAATGAGCTGGTTTAGAGATATGAAGAGGAAAGTAGTTTTTGATTTATTTATTGAGATTTTTTTCTAGGTATTATAATATGACGATTAACCGACCTATTTTTAACGCAAATCTAAAAGTTAGTCTTAGAAGAAAATACTTTTATATTCAGTAAAATATTTATTATATGTATTTAATATGACCATTGAAAATCAGCTCTACACCATACAAAACAAGAGCTGCTAGGATAAGATTACGATACCAAATTGAGAACCATCTCCTTTTTGAAAGTACCTTTAAAAAAATATCCAGTTCATGTAAAAGGTCCCTAAGCGTTATCAATACGAGTGCAAGTCCGAAATAACTGACGGTAGTAAATTAATTCATCCGATTAAACTTTTACAACACAAATCTGAATTTTCGGCTGCAAGTTTTAATAGGAAAATTTTACCGGTTCGTACAAAATGTAATATGATATTCGTGCTAGTAGTATACGAAAAAATCTAACACAAAAATAATTTACTATCACACATGAATTCCTAAGAGGAGAAAATGCCGTAGCATTTTTTGGAATTGTTTTGCGTATCTAATTATTTTAACACATAAAAAAATAAGCAGTTTCCATAACCCTAACTAAAATACGCATATAACTAAATTACTACTTTCTGTAACTAATTTAAATCGAAACACAGAAACACGCGGGTAAACACAGTTTTAACATAATAAAAGTCACAAATAAAATGCAAACACAACTACGTGACAAACAATGAATTAATTTTGTCGATTCCACCCCAGCGCAGGGTAGAGTTAGCAAAACCGCTGATTAAGCACTACGAAACACTGCGTCAAGTATCACTTGTGCTAACCTTACAAAAACTTGTTTAATAATTTTGGATTACACGATTTAATTAATTCGTATGTGGAAACCTTTTGGGTAAATTAATGATACTGATACATGCTTTGATTAATTATATACCTAGATAGAGACTGAACGTTTCAAACGCGTCGAAAAAAATAGAGGCGCACTGTTCCCCACTAAATGAGTTCGAGTGAATTATTTTTTGTTATTTTTCATGGATATAATTGTCTCCCCGTTTTAATAGAAACCATATAATAACTGGTATCATTATGCGCGCACACAAGGATACGCAGAATTATGCAGCAATAGCGTATACCAGCTTAAGAAAAGTTGGCCTGTTTGTTTTAGTTTCATTGCAGCGCGTCACTCTATCTAGGTATATAATTAACCAAAAGAATACATTATATTCCACACTATTACTTGCATAACGTACATTGTTATCTAATATAATGATACTACAAAAAAGGTTTAAGATATATCGCACCTTTAGGACTAAAACGACGCTATTCAAAAAAATCAAAAATTGGATTATCGTCACAAAATGACTTAAAACTGGTCCCTTTTTTATGAAAATATATTAAAAAAGGGTCCGACATAATAGTTTTGTCCTTTTCCCGCTTGAATATGGCGGTGTTTGAACTATTATTGTATTGAAAATTTCATTTTAAGTAATTTTATGACGATAAGTCAAATTTCGATTTTTTTGAATTGTGTCGTTTTCATCCTAAAGGTGCGATATTATTATGTTCAAACACTACATTATACCAATTTTTTTTAGCTTCAATCGCCTTTAATGGACCACCTGTTTATGTTATTTTTTTTTTATGTTTATTGTATGGCGTTTGGATTACTTTTTTTTTAATTATTTGTAAGCTTAAAAATATATTAATAATAATTAAATTTACTTTATAGTTTATTAACCGTTTGTTATGTACATGTGGTGTTTACCTGTAAGTATTTGTTGCACTTAGTTCATAATTTCCTTTTTGTATATGTTATATAGCTATTAGATGTATAAGTGTAAACAAATGTTGGTAAACCTTTATAAATAAAATAAAATAAAATAAATAAATAATTGACTTTATACAATTTCCTTGATGACATTATATTCAAAAAGGTATCAGAATTTAATTTACGCTTGGCATACATGATTTATTACGCTGACTACATATTTCATGTTGAGAGCTCATAAATTCATTGTGATTTTTGATAAAGAAAACCACAAGCGTCTTCAACATTGAAATTAAATTCATGGGCATTGTCACTACAATGGTATCTTCGGATTGTACCCAAGAAATATTTATTTGTTTGCATGGTTAATAATAGACAATCGTAATTCCGTACGATAAATTTAGGTAAGCAGGTATAAAACTTCGTAACTAAATATACTTCAATGCAATGCAATCAGTCCTGTATTATATACTGCCCACTGCTGAGCACGGACCCTCTCTACTACTGAGAGGGGTTAGGCCTTAGTCCACCACGCTGGCCTAGTGCGAGTTGGCAGACTTCACATACCCTCGAGATCCTTATGGAGAATTCTCAGGTATGTAAGGTTCCTCGCGATGTTTTCATTCACTTTTAAAGCGAACGATAATTGATTAACAATACACACGTAACTTGAAAAGTCAAAGGTGTGTGCCTTGGGAGATCCTCCGGACATTGTCTCGGCAGACCGTTCCATTCCCAACAAGGCTATCGTCCACTTTAATGTACTTAATTTCTTACAATATATTTATAGAACTATGTTTGTAAGCCGATTGTTTTTGTTGATTTTAAAAGAATATATTATGTAAATGTTTTCTTATGACTCCCATACTTTGAGTATGTATTTTACTGGTGGTAGGTCTCTCATTATGTAAGAGGCCGTCTGGGTGGGTACCACCGCAATGTCTATTTCTACCGCCAAGCAACAGGGTGCATGCACTGTTGTGTTTCGGTTTGAAGGATATTGTAGCCAGTATAACTACTGGACATAATGAGACTTAACATCTTATGTCTCAGGATGACGAGCGCAGTGGAATGCCACTCAGTATTTTGTCAGTCAAGGTGCTGGATGGTGTTGCTACTGTTTATGGGTGGTCGTATCGCTTACCATCAGGCGAACGGCATGCTCGTCTCGTCATTCAAAGCAATAAAAAAAAAAAAAAAAAAAATGTAACAACTACTCAAAGCCCCCATCGAACAGGCGTAGCGTTGTGTGTCATTGTCAATTTCATTATGTAAAGAGTTCCTTTTATCAAATAAATTTCTTTCAAATGCGAAATGTTTAAACTATGTTTCATTTTCTTTACGTACGTTACATTAACATGAAAATATAATTACAAACTTCACATTATTCTTTCGCGAGCGTAAAGTTATTCCACTAACGGACCAGTTTACAACAATGAGTCGATGATCCACGTTTATATAACTGTTTAAAAGTTATCGAGATTCCCACAATCCTTATTTATGTGGAAAGTTATGCGCCCTCAAAGTTATGTTAATTCGTATACTAATAAGAATTGTACGATAAAGTTTGTTTCGGATCATCTTAGAAGCCACTTGAGAAGTTAGTTGCCGTTTTATGGTTTACAAATATTGCTCTAATTTAAATAAAATTTATAGTTGAAATTTGTTGAGTTTATTTTCAGACTCGGAGGAGTATATTGAGATATAATGACTTGAAGATATTTAGGTAACAAAAGTAGTAAATAAGTAAACAACATTTTTATTTTACCGTAAAAAATTACGAACGCAAGTTGTTACAGATATTGGGATGTACGTTGGAACACACACACTCACGCCTTTTTATCCCCGAAGGGCGCACCTAAGTGCACCCACTTTTCGCCGTTCGTATTCCGTCCCATGATGTGATAGGGGGCGAGCCTATCGCCATATCGGGCACAAATTCTCAGACTCCGGGCTGATACTGAATAGAAAAACTCAATATCACTTTGCCTGACCCGGGGATATATAATATAATACCAGCCCTGTATTATATACTGCCCACTGCTGAGCACGGGCCTCCTCTACTACCGAGAGGGGTTAGGCCTTAGTCCACCACGCTGGCCTAGTGCGGATTGGCAGACTTCACATACCCTCGAAATTCCTATCGAGAATTCTCAGGTATGTAGGTTTCCTCACGATGTTGACCCGGGGATAGAGTTACCGATATAGTGTTACATTCTCATACATTTATTCTGTTTCTTATTGGCGTTAACGATTATATAAAGGCATATTGGTTAGGCCCTCTGAGGACTGTCGCGGCAGTGCGACCTGTCTTCTCAAGCTGGCTTGACAGGCGCCACGGTGCGCCGACATTCCGTCTGACACAGATGCTGACGGGCCACGGATGTTTTGGCTCGTTTCTGTGTCGGATCGGAAAGGAGGAGTCCGCCGTGTGCCACCATTGTGGCAACGGCCGCGAGGACACAGTCCATCACACTCTCGAGGAGTGCCCAGCATGGGACCTACAACGCAGCGCTCTTAGAGCAGTCGTCGGAGGAGACCTCTCACTGCCGGCCGTGGTGTCCGCCATGGTCGGTGGCTGGAGGTCATGGCGAGCGATGAACTCCTTCTGCGAGTGCGTCATCTCGCGGAAGGAGAGCGCCGAGCGGGATCGTGAGCAGAACGATCCCGCCCGTAGCCAGAGGAGAAGACGGAGGCGCCGGGTGGACGACTGACCGGTGCCTCATGCCCTGTGGTCCGGGGGCATCTAGAGAATTTCGCCACGGCATCCCCTGCCTGTCGTAAGAGGCGACTAAATGGGGCTTAGAGAAAGTCGCGGGGTGAGCAGTGAGGGGCTGTTCATTCCAATTCAAGTGACTTCGAGGTGGACGACAATGCGGGTGGTCGGTCTCCCACTGTCGTAGACGCTATAAGCGTCCGTTAGAGTTTGGGGGCATCTGAGTCCTCTTGTATAGAGAAGGGCCGCAATGCGGCAGCGCGCAAGGGCGGTCCCGTGCAGATATCTTAGCGCAACAAGATACCCCGGGGCCGTCCTGTATGCGCTGAAGAAGGCCACCGCGGGTTTTGGTTGGTATGCCGGTGTAGGGTGTACATAGGGCTAGGGACTCGGTCCAATGCTCGCTTGGATGATGCTATACTCCCAAGTGTCGACATTGGACTGTAAGACCGGTGAAACCAACATAACCGTTCCACTGACCCCCCAGTGGTGGTAGCGATAACGCGTTTTTTCCCCGCGAAGAAAAAAAAAAAAAAAAAAAAAAAAAAAGGCCCTCTGAACTCCTTAAGGTACAACACACTTTAAAAAAAATGATTTGCCATTACGATTTCTTATGTTTACGCGAATGTTAGACATTTAAATAAAACTATTTTTACGGATTTTATCGCGGTGTTTTAATTTATATTTTCTCCCGATGTTTCGAATTTAATTTTACATTTAATTTTACATTTCGGACTAACAACACCTCAGTCCACCTCGTGACCATGAAGGCTGCAAAGCCTTTGAAACGTCGGGAGAAAATATAAATTAAAAAACCGCTATAAAATCCGTAAAAATAGTTTTATTTAGATTTGCCATTACTTTTGATCGACCAACAAACTCAAATCACCCATATCTTTCCATCAATTCAAGCGTATGAAGTTGGGAAGTGGATTAGCCGTGATCATCCTGGCTGAGTGTTATCGCGTCAAAGCTTCGCCGGCCGTTGGGTATTAATAAAAAAGTTAATCACGCGTGCAAAGCCACTGCGGCCTGCTCAACATACGAGAAATTGCCAACAATTTTTATCGCTTTATGTGTCAAAGGGGCTTTTAGATTTCAAAAAGACTAATTTATACAGCCTAGGCATTTGGAATCAGTAAAAAAAATAAGGAATACCAAATTAAAAACGAACATCTACAAATGAGAGATAAAATATTATTTAATGGAAAATTAAAATACGTTCTATAGCCCAGAAATTCATTATAGTCTATACTTTATTAATATTATAAAGCTGAAGAGTTTGTTTGATTGAACGCGCTAATCTAGTCGCGCGCAATGCTAGTATTTTATATTATACAAGTAGTGCTAGCGGCTCCACCCGCGTGAAAAAAATTTACGGGATAAAAAGTAGCCTATAGCACTCGGGAGTAGTGTAGCTTCCTATTAGTGAAAGAATTTTCAAAATCGGTCCAGTAGTTCCTGAGATTAGCGCGTTCAAACAAACAAACAAACTCTTCAGCTTTATATATTTGTATAGATTAAACTAACATGGCCAAATCTATCGTAAATACGTTGAGCTCTAGGTGACAAATATTAGACTTCTAGCAGTAAATATCAGCTTCGCAGATCCAGACACACAACAAAGCAGTGTCACCACACAACGACAAAATAGAACGATATTTACCAACACAACACTCTCGCAGTTCATCGACTAAAAACAGGCATAACACAAAAATCTGATATATACAGTCAAATTCAAACTATAAACGAAATCTGACTGTTTTACCATACAACCCGAGTTTATTTTTTTAAGCTGATGTGCAACGTTTTTCTATAGAGCTGATTTAAATTTCACAAATACAATGGCGAGTTTACTTACAAGCATAGCGAGTCATGTGAAAAGGACGGGACCATGCGATATCATTTATTTTTATAATTTTCTTTGGAGTAAGTTGTAAAGAAGTAAACACAATAGTTTATAACCTAACCTAACACTTTATTTAAGATAGTTGTAGTGTGTATTAACTAATGGTATTTCGAAATAAAATCAATTAATTGCTTATCGCCAAGCTGGCAAATTAGGCCGCCACTGCACTTATTAAAATTGTCCTTTAGGAATCCAGGGTAGATGATAACTTTACGTACGAATTCATCGGTAAACAATGTCTGTCTCGGTGGCGTAGTTGTATTGCATACGCGTTAATAGTAAGATTTGCGCGCTGAGGTCCTGGGTTCGATAACCGGGTCAGGCCAAAAAATATTTTCTGGCTGGGTTTTTCCATCTTAAAAGCTACTCAGTCACAGCTCGGAGTCAGGAAGTTGGCGGTGTTATAGCCCCGTGCCTCAGAAAGCACGTAAAGCCGTTGGCCCAGCGCCTGATATCTCTCTCTAATCATGTCGAATTGCCGTCTCACCGGACTATGAGAGTGAAGGAATAGCGAGTGCACCTATGCATTGCGCACACACTTGTGCACTATAATATCTCCTGCGTACCTGGCTGGTGGCCGAAATCGGCTATGAAGGGATTATCATCGGTAAACTTTGTGATTTTTGTATCGTCGAAGAGCCATTTTATTTTTTACACTTGCACGGCAAAGTGACCCCACTCGGCGAGAGGTCCAGATAGATTGTCGATTGACGAGCGATGATTATCCCTCGACACAATTATGCCGGCCTATTTGAATCGGATATACACGGGCTGATTCCGGAACGCGGCACACTGTCGTGGGCCACTGTGGCGGGTTTTAACACCGTATATACGGTGGTCGCTATTCAGGGGGATACAAAACATAATAATAAGCCGACGGTGACACCGCGTAACCCGATTCCGTGGAGGCTAAATGAGACCCCCTGACCCTTGGCTTGCCTTAACTGGCCGGCTAGGGGTGGAAGTTGCAAGAGCTATGAATCTGAGCTCCAGGGTGGAAGTGCTCAATCTGCGTAATAGCCAGGAAACCCGCTCCGGGACCCGCGACTCGCGATGGTGAAATCGGTCCACACCTCTCGACACCCTTTAGCCACCCACACTGATGTTGCGTCCTTGGCATACGCCCCTTTTTTCACATTTCTAGCGGAGGGCAAGTCACTGTCTGCCTTGATTATAAAAGATTGAGACATTTTATTTGACAAGCGTCCCTTGTCTCAATCAATAGCCCAACAACCAGTCCAGCTAGATCCCATCCATAGACCTAATTAATTCCCATCTATTCTGCAATAGTCCTTACACCTCGCAGGCGCTGTCTTTGGATGTATTTCTCCCATAAATGCAGACAGAGATAGTACCTGCAAGGTGTACATATCCTAACCATATTAAAGTATCTTTAAGGGGCCTATACGTGATGGATCTGTATCCCCACGCAAGCCTTCCAAAAGGACTGTTCTTCGTGCCGTGATTTTCCATAGGAAAGATACAATAATAATAACTTTATTACTCTCACATGTTTGATGCAAAGTTGCAATACACTTAATCTTAAGTAGGTACATATAATTAAATTAACTGTAACTAGCAACAATATAACATTTGATAACATCATATATCGTACCACTACAGTGATATATACCCTATATCAATGTACCACCAGCAATAAAGCATTGTTACGTATCGTCGTAGAGCCAAAATACTGTGGTTACTCTGTCCATGTACTTTGTTACACAAAGTTTAGTGGCTTAATGTTAAATGTGGAATGGGACGCTATCCCGCTCTCCTAGCAAAGCAGTTACTTTCAACACTAAAACAAACTACTATTACGTCAGTTTAACAAAGTTATTTTTTGTGACTCATTAGCGTGTTGTAGTAAAAAGGACTTTACAATTTATACATATCTGGGAGACGGTAGACAATTTTGTCTACAGCATACTTACTTTTTTTTGTGAATTATCGCTCGCTTTAACGGTGAAGGAAAACATCGTGAGGAAACCTGCATACCTGAGAAGTTCTATGAATTTCGAAGGTATGTGAAGTCTGCCAACCCGCACTAGGCCAGCGTGGTGGACTAAGGCCTTAACCCTCTCAGTTGTAGAGGAGGCCTGTGCTCAGCAGTGGGCAGTATATAATACAGGCCTGGTATGGTATACTTGCTGCCAGTGGTGGCGTAGTTGTATAACGTATACGGTACGACTACCCCTCCAGATTCGAATGTCGGGTTGGGCATAATCATACTGGGTTTTTTATCGGGCACAAAAAATATTACCTTATCATGTTTATTTACAAAAATTACTCCAAGCAATATTTATATCCATAAATCTTAATTCCTTCACCGACAAATACGTAGTCCCACATATTTTATCGCGGACTCCGTCCCTTGTCACATCTTTCGATAGGATTAACACCGTAAGCTTATTTCTGTCCATTAATGGGTAAGACACTCAAGTGATGCGCCTTTCAACGGATTTTCAAATATCTTCACACAATTCGCATTTTGTTTGGCATTTTCAGTAAATTATAAATTAAATATTTTAATTCTACTATATAACTAATTACAAAAGTGAAAGTTTAAGTAAGATTTTTGTTAGATTTTCATACGAGCGGAGCCGCACAAGCCTAGTTACAAATAAATATTCTTCCTAATCAAATATCCATACAAATTACATTCATTTTGCCACAATTCTGCCATTAGTTTATACAGTAGATGCCTAGTTAAGATAAGACTCTTATAATACATTTCTCTGCGTGTTCTTCGTTTTAAGATTTTGTTTTTACAATAAATATATTTATCTTTATAAGATTTTAATACCATTGAATAACGGGATAAGCAGACAGCCCCCCATAGTAGCATGTAAATAGTAACACCACTCGAACATCGAATTACAAGTCTCTCTGGTCTATACCAGAGAGGACTATGGATGTTTATGGACCACTTTCTATCAGTATACCTTGCTCTTTAGCACCCTCTACTAAAAAAATGATCACGAACATACGTATCCTGTCTAGCACAAAAGTATTGAAAAAAAAAGAGAAAAGAAACAATGAACAATAGATGACAAAAAAGTACGCCCGGAGTTTCTTTCTGCCTTTCTTCTTCGGGTCGTCATCGCTTAGGTAGCTAGTGAAAGGCTGGTAGGTTAGCTAGGCTAGGGCCTGTAGTGTCCTCACCGGTGAGGATCGCGACGCGTTCCTACCCATTATTTTTTAATAAAATGATCTCTTTTTTATATCCCCTTTCCTGCCAGCCCGAGCTGGCTTTTTTGTTTTGTTTATTTCTCATCATTGATTTTACTCCCAATAAAAATGTCGGTAGTTATATAAGTGACCATTAGTATTAATAATAATTATGAATATAATCAATTTAATGTATCTTGACTTATCATAAGTGCAACTATGTTTGCCTACGTGATGAATAAAGTATTTTATTTTATTTATTATATTTTATCTCAAACTCAAACACAAACTCAAAATTTTCTTTATTCAAATAGTCTTTCATAAGCTCTTTTGAATCGTCATGAATCTACCACCGCTTCGAAACGTGTTATCGCTGTGAAGAAGAAGCGGCGCAAGAAACTCCCTCAGCAACACAATCTGTCAAAATTATATATATTATTGTTAAATGCTCTAAGATTATTTCCAACAATGTCATAGTACCTCATTTTTTAACATGTAACAACAAATACTATGAATAAATAACATCTATAGGTAAGTATCACCCAATTTTGCAATCTAACACGGTATCTCGGTTAATAAGTTGGCGGGTGGTTTCTAATTAATGTCTAGCCAGGCGGGCCAACGGTTGTCGATATAAATATTCATCTTACCGAAGACGGTATCTTAATAACTGGCGAATGTTGTGCAAACATCAATCCTGAGATACTTAATTAATTTGAGATTACGCTGGGAGTTTGCGACATTTTGCGTTTGAACGCCATTGTGATATGAGGGCCTGTTTCTTCCGAGTAAATGCTATTCGTCATATAAATGTACCAGCTTATGCCCGCGGCACCGCCCGCATGATTATTTTTCCAAGATAATAAAAAAAATATATCTTTATTCATTATTACACAGTTGTTCCTTAATTACAAAATTACGGTAATATCCTTTTAAGCATATAGAATGCATGTGCTAGAAGACTACGCCCTTCCATATCTATTATATGTAATTACTAAAAATACAAGTCCCACTTTATATTTTCCCGCGATAATGTATAGTACTCTAGAGTAAAGTAGATTCCTATTAGTGAAAGAATTTTCAAAATCATTTCAGTAGTTCCTGAGATTAGCCGCAAAGCCTATACAAACAAACTCACAAACTTTTCCTCTCTATAATACACACACACACACACACTCACGCCTGTTATCCCCGAAGGGGTAGGCAGAGGCGCAACTAGTGCACCCACTTTTCGCCGTTATTCCGTCCCATGATGTGATAGGGGGCGAGCCTATCGCCATATCGGGCACAAATTCCAGACTCCGGGCTGATAATGAATAGAAAAACTCAATATCACTTTGTCCGACCCGGGAATCGAACCCGAGACCTCAGCATTGCAGTCGTACCGTAATACAACTACGCCACCGAGGCAGTCCAGTCTATAATATTAGTACAAATAAACGGATATAATACAAATGTCACACTAATCTATGTTCTCAAATACTGGTAATATAATGAACAATACCTACATTAGCTGTTTGATACGATCTGAAATATTTTCTTGAAGCTTGTGAAGCAAAACCTAAATATAGAACAATATCGGTCTTTATTATACGAAAAAATGTAAACCATTGGCATTATGAAAGTCATCTAATGGACCAGAGCGTTACTTTACAATGTCTAATGTAAATTGTTTACTTTACAATGTCTTTCAAACTAGATATAGTGCTGCACACTGTTGATTGATGGCACTAATAGACATTGCAACAGTATCTACTTAGTTGAATTCTTGTATGTATAACGTCTGTTTAAAAAAGCGGCGATAGCCTAGTTGGGAGTGGAACGGACTGCCGAGACGAATGTCCGCAGGTTCAAAACCCAAGGGCACGCACCTCTGACTTTTCTAAAAAGTTATGTGTGTATTCTTTGTGAATTATCGCTCGCTTTAACTGTGAAGGAAAACATCGCGAGGAAACCTGCATACCTAAGAAGTTATATGAATTTCGAAGGTATGTGAAGTCTGCCAACCCGCACTAGGCCAGCGTGGTTGACTAAGGGCTTAACCCTCTCAGTTGTAGAGGAGGGCCGTGCTCAGCGGTGGGCAGTATATAATACAGGGCTGGTATGGTGGTGGATATAACGTCTCTTGTTAGTCACTTACATTTGGACTACATTGTACTGACCATCAAGTGCAGTTTAGTCCCAAATTCGTTAGGAAAACGGAGCACGCTCGACAAATAAAGGTAGCAGTTGCAAACAGATTTGCATGTAGTGACAGATTTATGTGTGCTTGTCTGTTGCCAAATCTCAACAGTGTATTTAATTCATTTCATATCTTCTATTGTATTAACAGCCAACGTACTACATAATTCGTGCGGTTTCATCGTTACGAAGGTGGTGATCTGCTTCGTATTATTTTGAATTCCAAAAACTGCGATAAGCGCCTCAAACTAAACTAAACTGCATAAATGCAATAAACGTTTTGCTTTGTAATTGAAAAGTGCAAATATTTTTTTGTTTTTCTCCCCAAAACTGTTTCTTAATGAATGTCCGAATCCCAGTTTACTTAGGCAGCTGATTAGAATGCGAGCATAATAGCACGTGCCAAAATGCAGTCTCATTCTTATGTGTATTATTACATCGCGCTGTGGATGTGCTGTGTGTCATATTTTTTTGCTCAATACCACATTATTGTTCATTTTTATTTAAATGTACACCATATTACTCATTTATATTTTCAAGGAAATATAATATTATCTTATGTATTTTAACATGGTAATTCCAATGGTAACAACGGTAGTGTAACAAAATTCGCATACCTTTTTAACCGACATCCAAAAACCGGACAAGTTCGAGTTGGACTCACGTACTGAGGGTTCCGTGCAAACTTCTAGGTAAGATATAATATTTCAATATTTCACAAAAATTTATTAATAAAATTTTAAAAGTTTGTAAATTCACTTTTTTGTTTTTAAAATACATATTTACGGATTTAAATTGTTTTCCTTTGCATATGCTGTAAAACCTTGCTTCTTGCCAAATTTCATGATTCTAGGTCAACGGGAGGTGTGCGGTCCATGGCCCTCTATGGCAGCCCCGTTTGGGCTGACTCCCTGAACCGCCCCTGCGTCGCCCTCCTGCGCACTCCGCAGAGAGCTTTGGCGCAGCGGGCGATCAGGGCGTACCGCACGGTCTCTTTCGAGGCGGCTTGTTTATTGGCCGGATTCCTGCCATGGGATCTGGACGCCAAATCCCTCTCCGATGTCTTTCATTGGCGGGAGGAGGCGTCCAGTCGCGGGCAACATCCGGCCCTGAAGGAGGTGGAGGCCATGAGGGCCTCCCTACGGCGAGCCGCCGTGGAGGAGTGGCGTCTCAGGCTGGAGGCCCCGTCAGCGGGGCTCAGGGTCGTCGCGGCAGTGCGTCCTGTCTTTGCCGAATGGCTGGACAGGCGCCACGGTGCGGCAACGTTTCGCCTAACGCAGGTGCTCACCGGGCATGGCTGCTTCGGTGAGTTCTTGTGGCGGGTAGTGCGGAAGGAGGTGTCGGCCGTGTGTCACCACTGTGACAACTGCCCGCTGGATACGGCCCAGCATACGTTAGAGTTTTGCCCAGCCTGGGATAAGGAGCGCAGCGCTCTCAGAGCAGTCGTCGGAGGAGACCTCTCGCTGCCGGCCGTGGTCGCTTCCATGGTCGACAGCCGGAGTCAACGCCGGGTCGTAAGGCACGGTGAACCCAACATAACCGTTCGGTCGCCCCCCACGAAGGCCGGGCGGTAGTGGTAACGCACTTTCTCCGCGAAACCAAAAAAAAAAAAAAAAAAAAAAAAAAAAAAAAAAAAAAAAAAAAAAAGGTCAACGGGAGGTAGGTACCCTATAGGTCTTTATTCCCTTGCGAAATCGCAAAATATCCAATAATATGCGACATACAGTCATATCTTCGATCGCGTTGACTGACAAGTTTAATTTTTCACTGCTGAAAGGGCCTTAGACCCGAGTATTTATATCAATTTCGACTTGAAATCTCTACGCGTTCCTGAGAAAAAGTGTCTTGACAGAAAGACAGACACAGGGGCAACAAACTGACCCTATAAGGGTTCCTTTTATCCTTTTGAGTTACGGAACCCTAAAAATGGGTTCGAGACTTAGGTCCACACAATGTAACTCTTTAGCTACCTAAGAATTCAATCCGATTCATATATTCTTAAAAGTTCAAATGATTACTACCTGAATGAGAGCTGGTTCCTTGCCAGTTCAATTTTTTTTAGGCAAAGATCTTCAGCCTTAAGTTTCCTCTTTTACGCAATTAGCTAATTAAAGTCCAAACTTAGTAATCTTTGAGGCAGATTTTAATTACAATAAGAGTAGATTGCGCACCATTGCTTAATCCTTAATAAAATACAAATTGTCCCTTCATAGCACTGGGAATCTTCTAATGCAATAAAAAACTATGACGCAACACGCGAGTACCTAAGAGATTTGTAGAATTGTTTTGAAACTCTTAATTTAACTCTAAATAAAAATTATCAAAAAAAACCTTACACAAAATAACTCCACCTGCATTTTTGCCATTTAACTATATTTTCCAAAAATATATTTGTAAGTTAAAATCACGCTACGAGAATCGAATTCCAAATAAAGTCTAAAGCTCCTAGAGCCACGGAAGCCATCAATGTCAACTCAATAACCTGTTAGTACCGGTGTTCATTATTTCGCAAAAATAATTATGTAATGTGACCTCGCCCTTACTCCAAAATTTAAGTCAAGGATGTATAGTTACTCATTCAATATCAGCAGGAATGGTGACATTTTTGGAAATATTTTTTAAGAAAAAAGTTGTTACTCGAGCCTTGTAAAAGGTGGTTAACAAAATTAATTCACAGTATACATATGGCTCAGAAACTAGAGACTTGGATTCCTAATTTGGATGTGATTTGTTTAGGATAGACGCGTTATATGAGGAGACGAAATGATTATTTGGAAATATGACATTCAGCTTGATACTTTAGGAATAATTGCTTAAAATACAGTATAATGGAATGTAAAATATGTTAGTGAAAATTTTATCTGCGATTTAAAATCCATTCAATCAGCTGTAAATCTAAAAAAAAACTCACGCTTCCGTATAAATACATCCCACAGGATTGAGAGAATAAATATATGGAAAACAAAAAGGGATAAGTAAATAACAATTGACTACGTAAACAAAATTGAAGGTCCAGTCATACTGTGCGCGTTGTTGTAACATAAACACAATTTAGGGTTGTCAAAATAAAATATAAAAAACCGGACAAGTGCGAGTTGAACTCGCGCGCCGAGGGTTCCAAACAAGCTTCATAAGTAGATAAATTAAGAAATCATCTAACATTATTGCTCTAATTAAAAGGCCATACCATACCATACTACTGCATTATATATACTGCCCACTGCTGAGCACGGGCCTCCTCTACAACTATGAGGGTTTAGGCCTTAGTCCACCACGCTGGCCTAGTGCGCGTTGCCGGACTTGACATACCTTCGAATTTCAGAGAACTTCTCAGGTATGCAGGTTTCCTCACGCTGTTTTCCTTGACCGTTAAAACGAGCGATAGTTCACAAAGAATTCACACATAACTTTTTAGAAAAGTCAGAGGTGTGTGCCCTTGGGTTTTGAACCTGCGGACATTCATCTCGGCAGTCCGTTCCACTCCCAACTAGGCTATCGCCGCTTGCGCAATTAAAAGACAAACTAGGTTAAATGACAAACTTACCTTTGCCGTTTGATCCCTAGACACAGTGGTACAGTGAGTATTGCACCAACCGCAAATAATAAGTTTTGAATAGTAAATTTGTTTTTTTTTTGTTAAAGCACATATTTACGATTTTCAGTTTTTTCCTATACATGTGCTGCAACACCTTGCTTCTTGCCAAATTTGATGCTTTTAGGTCAACGGGAAGTACCCTATGTTGATGCCCCTGAAAAATCATCCCCAGGTTAACTGGGAGAGAATGCCTTTGGCATTAAGTCCGTCTATATACTTTTGTATATTAAGTGTTTATTTGCATTAAATAAATAAAAAATCGCAAGATATGCGACATATGTGACATAAACGGTCATATATTTTGATTGCGTTCACTTGTGAGTTTGATTAAATTTTACAGCTGAAAGAGACTGTAGACCCGAGTATTTGATATAAATTTTAACTTGACATCTCTACGCTTTCCTGAGAAAAAGGGTCTTGACAAACGACAGACAGACAGACAGACGGTTAACAAAGTATAAGGGTTCCTTTTTTACTTTTGTGGTTCGTAACCATAAAAATGGAAACAATCCAAAATATACAATACACGAAAATAGTTCTAAAATACCTAGCATGAAGAAACTTCGTAATCTCTTTGACTATGTCTAATTCCTCTGGATTTGACATAAAAGTGTTTTATTCTAAATAATTAAAATCGGATTTCACGTTCACAAAATTGAACGTTCCCGCAAACCATCTAAATATTTAAAAGCTGTCTAGAATATTCAATAAACCGAGTGACGACAACCCTAGAGACGATACTTTGATTGCCATTTTCGGTTCATTGGTTATTGTCGGCTGTGAACATTTAATTTGTACAATTGGTTTACTTTTTACATCACTATTCGAGTTTTTACAAAGCGTTGCTTTTATTCGAATGTTTTCATCTACATTGTGTGGGAAATACTTGTGATTGATTTAAAATTATTTAAAGGATATTGATTTTTTTTTATTAATATCTATGTTATCGTCCGTATCGTATCGAGTGAACGATAGCCTAGTGAGTAAATGTCTCATTGATTGGCTGTAAATCTATACAAATATTATAAAGCTGCCTCGGTGGAGTAGTTGTATTACATTATGATTGCAATGCTGAGGTCTCGGGTTCGATCCCCGGGTCGGGCAAAGTGATATTGCATTTTTCTATTCAGCATCAGCCCGGAGTCTAGAATTTGTGCCCGATATGGCGATAGGCACGCCCCCTATCACATCATGGGACGGAATACGCCCGGCTGAAAGTGGGTGCGCTAGTTGCGCCTCTGCCTACCCCTTCGGGGATAAAAGGCGTGAGTATGCGTATGCGTATTATAAATCTGAAGAGCTTATTTGTTTGTTTGGTTGAACGCGCTAATCTCAGAAACTACTGGACCGATTTTGAAAATTCTTTCACTAATAGGAAGCCATTACTCCTGAGTGCTATACTTTTTATCCCGGAAAATCTTTTACACGCGGGCGGAGCCGCGAGCAATACTAGTTGTAACATAAAATGCGCTGATGGTTATTCATGCTTGATTGTAAATATTTAAGGTAAATTCCATGGGCGTATATAAGTGGGCGGGGGTCCGGACCCCCCTTAGCTTACAATAAACCACGCCACGCCACTGACCATTGACATTTTCGGGATCCGGACCCCCCCCCCCCTTAGCTTCTAAAATGATCGGGCCACCAAACGTGTAAACATGTCCATACTCTAATAGATTACGCGACGGGGCGCGGGGGGTTGTATACTTTGTCATGTAAGGCAAAAACCCATGCCACTAATTTTTTTACATCGTAGGACCCCCATGTGAAAGCTATAGCTACGCCCGTGGTAAATTCTATGACCATCAAACTGAGTTAAATTATTAGGAATCTTTTTTATAGTCTCCTTACAAGAACTGTTTCCGACACAACGCTCAAAATAAACATAAGGACTTTTATTGTATAACATCAACAGGCCACTAACGTTTCATTTTATTGGGTTTTTGAGTAAAATTGATATCGGGTAAATTACGTGCACTCAAATGGGAACATTATATCATAGAACTTCGTAATATAAATACATTTGAGAAAAGTTAAACTGAATTATCGCTCGCTTTAACGGTGAAGGTAAACATTGTGAGGAAACCTGCATACCTGAGAAGTTCTCTATAAGAATTTCAAAGGTACTTATGTGAAGTCTGCCAACCCGCACTAGGCCAGCGTGGACTAAGGCGTAAAGCCCTCCCAGATGTAGAAGAGACCCGTGCCCAGCAGTGGGACAGTATATAATCCAGGGCTGGTTTCGTTAAAGTAAAAATAGATAATAATATGATGCTTATAACAATTCAATCTCTAAAAAGACCTTAAAATTACACAGGAATATGGATAAATAAAAAGATCGCTAATACCCAACAATTAATTTGTTCACATAACTTTCATAAAAATCTAGATACGTCGTTGATCTATTAATAAGCAATTTCGGCGAACGCAGAAGCGATTCAAGATACGTCACGCAACACCACTCCTTCCTCCTCTAATCTCTCCGCGTTAACAGATTGCGCAAGCTAATAAACTTCAAGCAAATCATAATCTTGTTGAGACGTAATAAAGTATATTTCTTCGAAATGCGTTTGTGAAGGTATGTTACACCGTTTTAATTCGTTCTATGTAATATTATGGAAGTTTGTGCAGTTCTTTGCTTCGAGAACTTTATTTATACTGAAACTT
This sequence comes from Sphinx pinastri, assembly GCA_947568825.1. Taxonomy (NCBI): domain Eukaryota; kingdom Metazoa; phylum Arthropoda; class Insecta; order Lepidoptera; family Sphingidae; genus Sphinx; species Sphinx pinastri. Next base: position 15,896,941 of record OX387619.1, read on the forward strand.
AGTACACTCATAATTTTAGATGCGTCAATAAATCTATTTAATATTGTAGACCGTTGCCAAGATTAATTACTCTGTCTAGACGTAAAGTTTTAATGAAAACAAATGTAAATATCAATTTGCTTATTTCATACAATAAATGTTTGATGACTTGCTCAAATCTTTTTGTATTCAACTTTCTTTAAAAATCACATCTCAACCTTTATAATTAATGATAGTAAAAGAGAAATGACCGAGGCCATCAATAACAATTTTAGACATGTAACAAATTATGCGAAAAGAAAGATTTTCCTTAATCTTTGCCATGATGATTTTCCCCCAGAAAAATACTTTTGTTGAATGTTGAGTATTTAAGCGGATATTTTTGAAAATCATGTAAATTGCCTGAAATTTGTAATATTATAGTTGAATAATACTATAGAGCTTTCATCTATCACGTCATGGGACGGATTAAGATTTGACGAACCGTGTGTAATGATGTAGGTACTTCTGCGTACCCTTTCAGCGGTGACGCGTGATGCGTATATTATGTCTGTGCTATTCCTCATGCGGTGGACCATAATATTGCGGTCCGGGTTAATTCTCATAAAAGTTTTTAGTGCAGAGGTCCAGTAATAATACTGAATCAAGTCATGAATAAAACCTTTATTTCCTCAGAATAGAGAAGTCTGGAAACCAACGTCCACGTCTAATTAAACAAATAAATATTCCTTGTTTAATTTTGTGGAATAGAATATTCTAGAAGATAATTATCTCATAATTTCCGCCACCTTGCGGCGCCACCTGCATCCAAACCGTTGCAAATATTATCTAGTTTAAATATATGAGTATACGGAATGCCAACCTAACTTATTGCTATAATTAGTCCTCTAGAAATAATTTAACTAAAACCATTCAGTTTTCTAGTATTCATTCAATTAAGATAATCTTAATAGACCTGTAATAGAGAACTGAAAGAGCCGAATAATAGAAAGTAAAGGAGGACATTAAAGGGGCTGCGTATGCAATTTTAAAAAGACATGACTGCGACCTTTATGAAGATTTTGGGGGAGGTTTATGCAAAATGACATTTAGCGATTTCGGATAAATGAGCATTTCAAAACACTATAATATTGTTGAATTTAATAACAGTAAAAAATTAGACCACATAATTCTTTTATAAAAAATGTCTATTCAAAAACGGTAAAACATTTTTGATTTATTACTTTTCCTACTCTGCGTAATCCAAATTTCATTATCATAGGATTACTGGCAGGGCTTTAAAATTGTGACGATTACTGAACCGATGGACCCGTGATACGTGTTGATGGTTTGAACATCACCTGATGAAAGCTTAGCTTGAAAATATCGATAGCATGCTCAAGGTGTATGACCAAGGAAATACAACAGAAGAGACACTAGTATGTCTACTATCTGGAATTACTACTACACTATCTGGACGGTGGTGGTGGTAGGTCTCTCATTATGTAAGAGGCCGTCTGGGTGGGTACCACCGCAATGTCTATTTCTACCGCCAAGCAACAGTGTGCATGCACTGTTGTGTTTCGGTTTGAAGGACATTGTAGACAGTAATCAGTATAACTACTGGACATAATGAGACTTTCCATCTTATGTCTCAGGATGACGAGCGCAGTAGAATGCCACTCAGTACTTTGTCAGTCAAGGTGCTGGATGGTGTTGCTACTGTTTATGGGTGGTCGTATCGCTTACCATCAGGCGAACGGCATGCTCGTCTCGTCATTCATTGCATTAAAAAAAATGGTCTTTCCCTAGTTTTTTTTTATTCTAGCATAATGAAGTTTCAGGAACGCGCTGGATACAGGCCGGTTTTGACAGGTCCGTCTGGGAATCTATAGGTGAGGCCTATGTTCAGCAGTGAACTTCTCGTGGTTGATGATGATGATAATAATGTGGCTAGTTTTGACGCTAAGTTAAATTTAATTTAAATATTGTTAAAATGCACGACAACAGCTGATATTAAAACCAAAATAATATATTTGTGATTTACAAAATTCCGTATAAAATCAAAACTATACAAAGGTGATTTAAGATCTAATTCTATTAATTTCATCATTGATTACCTCGGTTAGTTGACAAAATCTCGTGTACTAGTAAATTCATGCGCCATGTAAGATCACACCATTAAGCATCAGAGGGGGTGGAATTTGTATTCGGAACGTATTTACAAACACCATGTGGTTCCCTCCTGACGGGTATTTACTTGGACATGATAGGTCGACTCGTACAGAATTCCTAATGCAAGTTGGTCTATCGTGTATAAGTTATCTATACTAATATTATAAAGAGGAAAAGTTTGCGAGTTTGAAGGCTTTTTTTTAACTCACGCCTTTTATCCCCGAAAGGGTAGGCAGAGGCGCAACTAATGCACCCACTTTTCGCCATTCTTATTCCGTCCCATGATGTGATAGGGGGCGAGCCTATCGCTATATCGGGCACAAATTCCAGACTCGGGGCTGAATACTGAATAGAAAAACCCAATATCACTTTGCCCGACCCGGGGATCGAACCCGAGATTTCAGCATTGCAGTCGTACCGTAATACAACTACGCTACCGAGGCAGTCAATTCAATCAATTGAAGGTTTGTAGCGGCTAATCACTGGAACTACTGAACTGATCTTGAAAATTCTTTCACTAATAGGAGACTACAAATGAAGGGCACAGGCAAATAATAGGGAATGTCACAAATTTTAATATTTTTAATGTTTTTATAGAATCATATCTTGTCTATGGTATTTTGAATTCCAATCATTAGAATTTTGACAAAGTTAACACATGGCGCCAAAAATGCAGTTTTGTTTATGGCCGAAACGAAAAGAACTGGGAATGTTCATAAAAATAATATACTCTCTCTCTGTCTCTCTCTGGTCTCAATAAAAATAATATACTTTCAAACTTTCAAATAGTTTTTTCTCAAAATTCATTTATTAGGCCATTCCCTGTTATTTGCCTGTGCCCTTCAAATAATCCTGAGCGCTATAAGCTACTTTTCACTGAGAAAATTCATCCCGGAAAAACTTTTTCACGCGGGCGGAGCCGCGGTCAAAAGCTAGTAATAAATAAATTACAAAATGGTTCATAGCTATTTTGATTTATATATTTCTTAACTATTTGGCTAAATTATTGATTTTTTATTAATTCCAAATTAAAATGGCGTTAAAGTTACCTAATAATTTTCTTTTAACGTTCTTTTAAGTTTCGTATGTTCTTAGTTACATTAAAAAGCAAACTAATAATTTTACAACATGACTTGTCGTTAGTGCAATTATATTCGCGATTATGCTTTTTAAGTCATACTTTTTTTACCCCTAAACTTTAAATATTTCATGCCCTCAATTTATGTAAATAATTATTTACATAATGCACTTATCTTAACAGGTCATCAGCCACATGACGTCCACTGCTGAACATAGGCCTCCCCCAAAGATTTCCAGACGGACCTGTCAGAAGCGGCCCGCATCCAGCGTGTTCCTGCGACCTTTATCAAGACGTCTCTCCACCTTGCAAGTGGTCGGCTGACGTTGCGCTTGCCAGTACGTGGTCTCCACTCGAGAACTTTTTTGCCCCATCTGCCGTCAGACAGAACAGAATACCTAACAGAATCTATCTGAACACATATTTTGTTAACCTAAATATTAACCTGTATTTGTTCGCAGATCAGAGAGTACGATTTATTGTACTTCAGCTCATTTGCGACTGACGATAAGGTAGCTCTTGTTTAATATTTACTTTAGTTATGTAAACTATTATTATGACATTCATTCTATGAAAAAGAGCTATGCAAGAGATTAAAATGCCGTTCAAAATTGTTAACGCTAAGTCCAGTAATGAGCTGTTAAATCGTTTAGAAGGTTAGCAATTATCATGATTCTAAGAATAATGCGGAAATTTTAAGTAACACAAGAAGAGAAAATATTCCTAAAAAATATGTAATAACCAGTACTTCACAGAGCAACACTTGAAAAGAAAAATATATTGTTTCCCTTGCAACGCTAATACAATCACCATATTGCGCCCAGAGGACATCTGCGCTACTCTATTACAAAGAAACAAAGAAAAAGTATACTAATAAGAAAGTTAATATATAGCACAGCCTTTCGTCATCAACGATACAGACGCCAAGTACGAGACATTGCGAATGAAAAGCAAACTTTACTTAGATCTTTATTGAAGAAGGAACCAGGGAATTTGGTGAAGATATTGTATCCGAAAGGTATGGTTTTATATTTGCGTGGATTCCGAAATAATGCAGTGGTTCCAATAAAAATAGACCGAAACCATTAAGAATCAATTGAGTCCTAAACTAAACTTACATTGCCATATTTCAGACAAAAGGCAATATAAACCTTACATGGTAGAAACCTCATAAACTACTGAACGGATTTCGATGAAATTTGGTTTGGAGATAGTTTGAGACCCTGGAAAGGTTTTAGGCTACTTTTTATCCTAGGAAAATATATAGCAGGACTTTTATTTCGGAAAAACTCTTTCACGTCGGTGAAGTCGCGACCTTAAGCCAGTCTATGACTATAAACAATATGCAAATGTTAATGAATCATTTTTCATCATCACCATAATAATGTCTTATAGTGGCGAGAAGGCAATCATTCAAAATTTCTCTAGAAACTTTTTTCCCTTGTAAATAATCAATTCATGAGCGTTAAAATGTTGTAGAAATTTTATTGGTACCCGTCAAATATTTCAAATACTCCAATGCTTTTTCATCCCACTTAAAGATACATCATTGTCTCATTTTTTTTTATCCCTTTGTCACAGTTCTGAGAATCTTTCAGACTAAGCAATAAACGTTATTGGAGTGAATTCTTTGGAAGCACGTTTTTTGCTAATCTTTTAATTTATATAAATCTGTATCATTTGGCTGATTTCCATATGTTCTCACTGTGATTTTATGATGGTAAAACATTTTCGAACGCATAAACTGATTAGTGGAAACATGATTTTAAATGAATTAATAATTGGGGAAAGCGTACGTAATTAAAAATAAAATCGCGAGATCAATAAAATATCTGTTAATCCGAGATAAAGATCAGCACCCTTCTTGACTATCTCAGCACGTTACGTAACCTACGTAAATCTGATAATAAATTAATAACAGTAATAAAGGAGTATACAATTATTATGGCATTGAATGACGAGACGAGCATGCCGTTCCCCTGATGGTAAGCGATACGACCACCCATAAACAGTAGCAACATCATCCAGCACCTTGAGTTACAAAGTATTGTGTGTCATTCCACTGCGCTCGGCATCCTGAGACATAAGATGTTAAGTCTCACTATGTCCTGTAGTTACACTGGCTACAATGTCCTTCAAACCGAAACACAACAGTGCACGCACACTGCTGCTTGGCGGTAGAAATGGACATTGCGGTGGTACCCACCCAGACGGACTCTTACATATGAGAGACCTACCACCAGGTAAATAATTTATAATATTGTGTTTTCTACTCAGTATTCTTCCGGAGTCTGGAAATGTGCCCGGTAAATGTAGGCCTGCCCCCTATTACATGGGACCTAACATAGCTGGCAAAATCTTTGTGTGTTACACACCTGCCTATCTCTAAAAAACCACTGCTGATCCTGGCTAACAGGAGTTACAGTGGCGGGTGTGAGGGCGGGATTGTCTCTATCTCTAAAAAGGCGTGATACTACGTATGAAAACACGCTGAAATTTCCCATTATTTTTACAGTTTCAATGACCTGCAGCATAATATTTGCAGACAGTAAGGTCTGTTTACTCATGCTATTTTAGTAAGAACGATAACGGTAAAGATATTCCAAACATGGACTGGAAAACGATTGTTTTGACACAGTACGTTGCCCTGTGTCCTCGTTTACTTATCTGAGACAATTTTTACGTTTCACCGATTGAGGAAAACCTACTTTTTTAATTGTAATTTTGCGTTTAAAAACTACAGTATAAATTGAGTCTAAGGTCATTCTGGAGCAATATTACCTTCAATTATTATGGAGAAAGCTATTTTAGTCAAACTAACTGAAAGTAAACAGTTGGTATGAATTATTCTTTACTGTATTATTTGTGTGTGACTGCCTCGTTGGCGTAGTTGTATTACGTTACGACTGCAATCCTGAGGTCTCGGGTTCGATCCCCGGGTCGGGTATCGTGATATTGGATTTTTCTATTCAATATCCGCCCGGAGTCTGGAATTTGGGAGGGAATACGCACGGCGAAAAGTAGCTGCACTTAGTTGCTTAGTTGAGTGTGTGTGTAATATTTGTTTAAACAATACTAAGTCCATAAAGGTGGTGCAATATAGAAAAAAAACCTGTATCCTGTAGTAAACGGATATGGACTAATGGATAGAAGGATGGACAGTGTTTCCGGCGCACGTAAATATAATATAAGCTCAAGTTTTTATCCGGAAAGGGTGAGCAGAGACGCTTCTTATTCAGTTATAGCAAATACCAAACTAAACATTGCAGGACTGTTTTTCCGGCGCCTAGAAATATTAGATCTACTTATAACAACAGCTTAATTCTTTGTCCGCAAAAGGTAAGCAGAGACGCTTTGTATGCAATCATAGCAAATAGCAAACTTCGTTTTATAATGATTATAATATCACCGAAGCGCCAAATCTAACTGAAAAAGTATAATTCTATAAAAGCAAAACTGTAATCCCATTTAGGATTGTTGGCTCCTTGCCAATGACATCAACAGACAGCACGAGATAAGCTGCTTTATTAAAATGTGTTTAAAATTTTGCAACCGCTTCTATTTCTGTTAAGTGCAAGTTACCGAATTCACTATTAAACAGTAATGTAAGAACTGTGTAATTGGATTATAGCCACAATAATGAATAAGACAAAATCAAGACAGCCGCTACCAAAAAAAAACGGAAAAATATAATATAAAAATAAAATTTTACTTCCCCAAATTGCCCCAAAAGCAAATAAACCGCTGCCAAAAGTAGCTCTGCATTGTATTATTTCAATTTATTTAGTAATTTATGTCTTAAGCTTTGTCGCTTACTATAAATTAATATAACACTATGGAATGTTCAATATCTGAAATAAATGGTTTATTATTACCAAAGAGTTTTAAGATTATGTAGAGCAGACATTGGAAAAAATATCATACAAATATTTTGAGCCTGCTCGTCAGTAACTCAATCTACAGTGAAATAGCAAAACACCTATGTTAAATGCATGAGAACATACTTTGACATGATCGTAATGCGCTAATTGGCATATTTGCTTCCAAAATATTGCTTTCTTTTTTTAATACATCAATGCTTTCTTTACAAAATTTCCGCAAACCGAGACGTCTTGTCGCATGGATGGGTCATATAGGCGCATAATTACCAATTGGTAATAACTTTTGGACGAAAAATTTGGGCCTAATGTACGGTCTATAACTATACCAACATGTCTGACTATTACTAATAACAATTCCTCTTTTAAAAAACCACGTATGGACGCTAATATGAGTCCTTTTGATTTCGGTTCTTAAAATCAAATTGTATTGCTATATCCCTCGGGAGTCATCGTGTCCTTATTCTGTAACAGTCGACACTCGCTGCGTAAGCTTTACGTTAACGTGAGTAATTACACTCGCAAACGTTACTCAGCATTACCAGGGAATGCCTTTTCAGATTTAAATGATTTAATTATTGTGCTTAGTTGAACAGTGAGAAGGGATGGGTGGAAATATAATAAATTTACTACGTCTATAATATAGACGTGCAGACGATGCAGCAAAAGGACGTATTTTAAACATACGACATTTCATGTTAATCTTTTTAGTAGTATAAAGTCGTAACAATGAGATACGACATTTTTGCTAATAGTATACGGTCGTGACTAATTAAATTGCCTATATTTTTGTAAGTATGATTTATTACTATATCCTTAGGCTGGCATATAATTTTCTAGCCAAATATTAATTATTTAAAAAAAAACACATCCGAAAAATTATTTAAATATTAACCAAAACAATTATGTTCATTAAAACGGCTCTCCTGTAACTTGTTTTTCGAGTTACGACGTAATGCATGGGAACCGCGGATATTATGAATCGACTGATTCAACCTCAGCAGGGCCTGCTGCCGGTACAGGCTAAAGCCGCTGGAGATGAGGCTCATGGCGCAGGTACACTATGACACAGCCCAGTATCCCCTGGACTTCTTTCCTCATTTTTTCCATTTTTTATCATTCTGTTCAGTTATAGCGCATAGGGGCAACTTCCCTCCCATTTTGAGGATCATGTTGCTTACAAGCGTATACCAATGTATACCAATAACTCACAGAAACGATATGAAGTGATTGCGTACTGTTGCATTTCATTTACTCGACTGCCTCGGTGGCGTAGTTGTATTACGGGACGACTGCAAGGCTGAGGTCTCGGGTTCGATCCCCGGATCGGGCAAAGTGATATTGGATTTTTCTATTCAGTATCAGCCCGGAGTCTGGAATTTGTGCCCGATATGGCGATAGGCTCGTATCACATCATGGGACGGAATACGCTTGGCGAAAAGTGGGTGCACTAGTTGCGCCTCTGCCTACCCCTTCGGGGATAACAGGCGTGAGCATGCGTATGCGTATACATTTCGTATAAGTCATTGCATATTATATTAATGATTCCCCGGGTGCTTTGCATAATATTAATATTGTCATGATAGTTAAAAATCCATTAAATTCTTTAAAAGCATAAAATACACGTAGCACGTTTAATTATTCTAAGAAAATTACCTTGTAAAGCGGAGACGGAAATCAATTAAGTTGGCAAGCAATAGGGGCATATTTACGCAGGATGCCCGCTGAAGACTCAAAACGGTACGACGATGACAAGAAACGCTTTGTGTAAATACCTCCTAAGAATCGGCAAACAAGTCATTCTTGGTGAACAAATCTGTTTGTTATTCACGACGGTGTCTAAAAGAAATAAGAGAAAAGTTTGTACAGATAGGCACAAAATTATTACAAAATACTCGGGACTTCGATATCGATAATTCTGAATAGGTATGTATTTTATTAGTTGCCTCATTTTATTATTTAAACAGAACGATATTGTATAAATATTAATAATATAGTGGACGATGGCCTAGTTGGGAATGCAATGGCCTGCCGAGACAATGTCCGGAGGTTCAAAACCCAAGGCACACACCTCTGACTTTTCGAAGTTACGTGTGTATTGTTTATCAATAATAATCGTTCACTTTAACGGTGAAGGAAAACATCGTGAGGAAACCTACATACCTGAGAATTCTCCATATGAATCTCGAGGGTATGTCAAATCTGCCAACCCGCACTAGGCCAGCGTGGTGGACTAAGGCCTGACCCCTCTCTGTAGTAGAGGAGGCCCGTGCTCAGCAGTGGGCAGTATATAATACAGGGCTGATTGCATTGCATTTCATAATAATATATGCGTATCAATAGTAATTATAATAGGCTAGTTGACTACTTTTTTTTGTAATGTATGCCATCCAAAATCTAACGAAAAATAAATTTCAAAATTGGGGCAATAATTAGTAAGGTATAAAGCTTTGAAATTTGGTGGAAGTGGTAGTTGTCAAATAACCGTAATATTACACTGTGACGTCACCGAGAGTGGCCGGTCATAACGCTATGTGCGAGCGAATGAGATTGCGCGATATCTCCTCCACGTTCCCACTTTTGCTCACAACAATATTTCAATTACGAATAACTGCTTTATTTTTCAACCAATTTTGATGCTGATTTCACAGAAGAATTTCTTTCTCGTATTATTTTCTGTTACATATTATAAAATAATTTACAAAACTTTAATAGGAAACTACCCTATTATTTAACACATAGGTCATCATACTCTAACTATGATTTGTATTCATCTTGATCTATATTCATGACATCGAGCTATTCACAATGAACAAATTGAACACAAACTGACAGTATTCGGGAATCGAACTCAGAGGTATGTATGAGCTTTCACATAAGCTATAAATTTCCACCATGCTGGACGCCATCACTACTTCAGCAATAAGAATCTATTATCTATTAAATTTGTCTGTCTGGTTTGCGTCCATCCGATTTGTTTAGAGCTCAATAAAAGTGCGCTGTTGTGTGTTATTTTTATTTATTACATAAACATTTGGATAATCGAAGTAAATGTTCTTAGAACCACGTCTGATAAATGAGGTTATCTTAAAAATAGGTACAAAATATTTACATTTTCATACTGGCCATTTGATCTTTGTTTTACGTTGTATAAAAAAATACCTAACAACCAATTTAATTAGTCCTAAGTGTAAACTTTTTGTTTTTAGCCTATATGTATCATTATCTACTGCTGAGCGAAGTCCTCGCCTAATCTCACATAATAAGGAGAATTTGAATCTACATCCAATCTGTTGAGACGTTAATAAGAATACCGCAGACTTTTGCGGGGGTGTCATACAGTAAATGAAGCCAGCAGCCTTACCTTCAACCGATGCTAGCTGGGGGCCTAAAGATCATCATAAACAACGTACAATATCTTCGTATAAATGCAGCGTCTTTAGCTCAATATGTTGCTTGTCATACATGTAATATGAAATTAAACATTTTCCATAGAAAGCCCTTTACTTAAGGCTGTATGACCTCATAATGTTGAGATCCCTTGACCTCAGCAGAAAATAATCTATCGAATATAGACCATAAACTACTAATAAATCGTTAACCCTACAGCTCATAATTGCATCCAAAGCAACTAATAGCCTGCTATATCTTTCTATACATAAAAAATTAAACGTCAGCCTTTTGTTCGTAACTGTACCACTCTATTAGCCGTGTTTGAGGCTAGAGTCGATATTGTCGGGTTGACGTCCCTTGTTTTAATCTCCAATCAAGGCTCGACTCCGAGAGGAGATAATTATCTGCATTCTAGGAACATCTGTCGGTGATTGTACTATAAATGGGTACGGTATTTATTAAATGTGTCGACAGGTGGCGCTGTTTTTAATTCAGTAATGCGAAAAGTTAGTTCTGCGTGAGTTATCACGTTTTGAGGTTTAAAATACCGTACTGTGACAATACATAATGAGGAAAAATATGATGTCTACTTTGTTCATAAATTTCTAAATGGCCGTTTATTTATTGTAATTAAATAATTTATACTCTATCCCCTAATTTTAGGGGACCCCTAAACGCCATAAAAAAGACTTTGTGGTAAGTTATTAGCATTGCTTCGTTTTTCAGGTTTGGTTTGTGGCCAAGAAAAGGTGAAGAAAGGCATCGGTTATAGTACATACGAGTTTATTCCCGTAAAATTATTAACATATTCATATTTTAATTATTTATCCTCCTATTCTGTAAAAATAATGATATTGTGTGTAACACCAGATGTCAGTGCTTACGACGTGCACGTTCCCTATAAAATCCCATAAAGCAAAAATAAAGATCCATTAAAAAAAAAAAAAAGCAATCTCTTAATCATATGTCTTGTTACTACGACAAGGATCAAGAAACACACGCCTTATCGAGAACCGTGATTCAAACGATAATAAAACAGATCGTTTTATATCTCAGCTAAACGATAAAAAGATATAACTGCAGTGAGTAGGATGCTCTGAGACCATTAATTTAATCGCCTCATCAATCATTAGTAAATATAAAAAAGTATACACTAACTATACGTTTTACAAACAATGCCTGGAGAAGTTTTCGGTGTATTCAAAGGAAATCATTTGACGTACATCAAGCGGTAGCTCGTAGATACTTGCATTCTTTCCATGATGACTTATGGTGCTCAAATCTTCTCTAACCAAACAGCAAAAGTCCAGGCCCAAGGTTTGCCAACGGGCAATGGAGCGCAGCATTTTAGGTGTTAAATTTATAGATCACGTTTAAAACACCGAATTGCGCTCCAAAATTCAAATTGTCGATGTAGCTCAGAAAGCTGCAAAGTTTAAATAAATCTAAGCTGGTCATGTCAGTCGTATGCCTGACATGCTTGGGGCCAGGACTGTTATTTTATGGAACTCTGACACCGCTCGTTGGTGTCGAGGTATACCAAGGAAGACATGGCTGGGGACGAACTGGATTCATTTAAAAACAGAGGTATTAAATATTATAGTTAGTTATTTAATAGTGACTGGAAAGGAAGGATCTTGAAAAGGCCTTTACCTACCATTGGGACATTATAAACTAATATAACAACATATTATCTTTAATTTTATTTATTTATTCTGGACTGCGATTACTTACAAGCAGCAAAATAGAATTATATTGTTTCAACGTAAAAGACATTGTAACAATCGTAATCACAGAACATTAGACTTAATTTAACTGACGTCTATTCGTATTGAGATGACGAGCCCAGCGTAAGAATACAGTGGCCTTAAAATGTAGCTAAAAATACGTCATGACTCCGTTTCGTTTTATTGGGATTGGTTGAGAGACTAACACGTGACTGACGTATTGGTCGCTCAACCAATCACAAACATTGAAATTAAACGACATCTTACGAATCATCGTCTTACGAATTATGTTTTTTTGCCCACTGTACTTTGTAATTCAATGTTATGGGTGGACTTTATGGGTAGACTGACGCTTACTACTAATTTGTATCAGACTAGCGACATAAAATTACCATAGTTGTGAAAAACAAAAAGCACATCACCTCTTTATCCCCGAAGAGGTAGGCAGGGTTACCAGGGCAGCCATTTTTCGCCAAATGTGTTCCGTCCCATGATGTGATAGAGAGCAAGCCTAGCGCCATATAGGACACAAATTACAGACCCCGGGCTGATAGTTTTGAATGAGTAATTTTTATCGCATCTAATACGATTTATTTCATTTGAGGGAAGGTCGTTTAACTATATAAAATGATTTACCGTGGTTCTAAATAATGCGATTTGCAAACCGAAACCTAAGATATTATAACCGGAAAACAACTTGAGCACACTACCGTTGTGTTATCAAGCTATGTTCTACGTGTAATTTTCTGAGCTGTACAAGCTAAACTTAGCTGACGTAGCTTAGTTTTCGGCCTGCAACCCGCATAGGTACTTATCGTGTATAAGCACGTAAAGCCGTTGGTCCTGCGCCTGATCTCTCTCCGGTCATGTCGGATTGCCGTCTCACCGGACTATGAGAGTGAAGGAATAGTGCACTTATGTATTGCGCACACGCTTGTGCACTATAATATCTCCTGCGCACCTGGCTGATCTCCGTTGAGATTGGCCGCCGTGGCCGAAATCGGCTAGGAAGGGATTATTATTATCGTGTATATGAATTATTTTCTAATTTCTATTAGTATTTTCGATAACCAATAAAATATGCTAGCTCAGAGTAAACTCACTTCGGTCAGAGGACCTGCACAAGCCGTTTCTTTTTAAGGATGGTGACCGTGCCTAATGAGTCTCTCGCTGTTCTTCAGAGGTCATCACTTTGTAAACTACTTTGAGATTAGTACTAAGGTTTAAACGAGTTCTCACAATTATCTATATTTGTAACTAGCTTTTGCTCGCGGTTTTGCCCACGTGAAAAAGTTTTTCCGGGATATAAAGTAGCCTAGGTCCTGTCTAGGGTCTCAAACTATCTCTATATAAAAATTCAGTGCAATCCAAGTTTATCACCTTCAGACAGACGCGGCGGGGGCTTTTGTTTTTTAATAACGTAAAGTTACCAAGAGGCTAACTTTTTGGTATTATTAGTTCTAAACAGATTGACACCAGCAGAATATTAGTTAATAGTAACTGTTGCTTCAGTTTAGATGCTAATAAACAAAATATCTTGTAAATCTACAAACAAAGTATACACTGCGCTCAAAGAACTAAAAACTTAAATTCCAAAGTACAGGTCACAAATTACATTGTTTACAACTGCACCGTTTTAAACTTCGAACGCATTGATTGCATCTCATTTCCTGGGGAAGTTTCCCTAATGCCCCAAATTGGTTCATTATATCGAGAAGTTGTACGGGAAATTCTTAACGAATCGTAATAGTGTTGAGTAAAACTTCGTCGATAAACCTTAGAAGAACTGCTTAGAATACTAGAAAGTGATGTTAGCAATATAAACCTCAATTGTAACGTGCTAAAATAACAGATAAAGCTATTAAAGGACACAAAGGGATTAACAAATCCCTTTTGTTGCAAAGTGGCGACAGATGTCGAGTTAAATGTCAGGTATCCTAAAATTAGACTATAATACTAGTGAGATAAAATTAATTTTGATCCCGTTTAATCACTGCATAGATTTTAAGACCTAAACTGGCTAAACCCAAGCCTGCGGGCCATATTGAGACCATGAAATTTCAAATGGTCCGCGGGGAAAAGTAAAAAAAAATCGTCATGTTGAAAATTACGGTCCCATAAATTAAGATCCCATAAATATATTATGTACGAAATTAAATCTCACTTTGCCACTGAGGACGTCAGTAATGAATGGCCCGCACGTAAATTTCGAATTATCATTTAGCCCGACTATTAAAAAGGTTGGGCAGTATTTTAAACACAGGATTTAGATAATATTTTTATATAGGTACCTGGTTGCCATGTTTTAGAATTTAAAAAGTGTATAAGATCAGATAAAAGAAGCCAAATGATCCTGCCTCGAAGCAAGCAATAAAGCAAACTAATTTCATTGATTACTAAAATGACTATTGAAATACTATCTTGCAAATTGAACTAACATTACACAATTTTCGTTAAAACTACATATCCCAACAGCGAAATCAAAATGGCCGGAGATTAACGAATATAGTTTGGTAGAGAAATCAATTCCGATGACTCCAACCCGCGCTGCATGCTGTATTGATATAGGAACATTATATTTCCGCTTGTTTAACTGGCTTCTCATGATTAGGAACATTTCCTAACTTTAGATGCACACACACCACTCACGCCTTATATCCCCGAATGTAGGCAGAGACGCAAATAGTGCACCTACTTTTCGCCGTGCGTATTCCGTCCCATGATCTGATAGGTGGCTGGCCTATCTCCATATCGGGCACAAATTCCAAACTCCGAGCTGATACTGATTAGAAAACCCAATATCACTTTGCCCGACCCGGGGATCAAATCCGAAACCTCAGCATTTCAGTCGTATCGTAATACAATTACGCCTTCGAGGCAGTGAGTAATTTTGATATTTAAATAAAACTACTTAATGGATTTTGTTTGCGATAATTTTTATTTATTTTTATCACGTTTTGAAGATTTAACAGCCTTCGTGGTCATGAGGCGGACTGAGGTGTTGGTCGTACGAAAAGTTAATGTTACAACATCTAGATAACTTCATTTTTTTTAATGTCGAGTATTCACGTCACCACAAGAAATAATTTCGTCATTAGATTATAATTATTAACTTCCTGGAAAAAAAAAACATAAAATATAAAGCCCTACTACCCAGTCCCGTCTGTGATCATCTAAATCTTTCCTCTAGATATACCACCAAAAATCCCAGACATTAATCAAAACGCATCAAAAATATAACCAACACAAACTGCTTCGATTGCCGTAAATCCTAAAACAAAGTTTCCAAGATCTCAGAGAGCGTACAATGTTGGACGAACAAATATTGTGGCGACACGTGCTCAGACTCAACACAAATACGATAGTACGGTTGTTTGCAAAGCTACAATTGTTACGATGTAAATCTGCCTCAGGATCTCAGAACCACAATCTCCAATGTGTGAGATCTATTTGTGATAGTCTATCGAGCAGTGCACCTGCAGTGTTGCCAATTCTGTGAGCTGATTGTGTTACAGTCATAATCTTATATGCATGCACTGTTGTGTTTCGGTTTGAAGGACATTGTAGCCAGTATAACTACTGGACATAATGAGACTTAACATCTTATGTCTCAGGATGACGAGCGCAGTGGAATGCCACACAGTACTTTGTAAGACAAGTTGCTGGATGGTCTTGCTACTGTTTATGGGTGGTCGTATCGCTTACCATCAGGCGAACGGCATGCTCGTCTCGTCATTCTATGCTATAAAAAAAAAAAAAAAAAAAATATATATATATATAAAAATCTCGTGTCACAATGTTCGTTCCCGTACTCCTCCGAAACGGCTTGACCGATTCTCATGAAATTTTGTGAGCCGAAATGTTGGCCGATTCTCAGACCTACTCAATATAGGTCTGAGAATCGGCCAACATCTATTTTTCATACCCCTAAGTGATAAGGGTTGTTTACCCTTAAATTTTTTTTTTAATTTTCGGACAAAATTTTTTGTTTTTATTTTTCTATAATGTGGCATTATAAAATACATACAACCCTAAATTTTCAACCCTCTACGATCAACCCCTATTTTTTAATAGCCATTTTAGTAATTTAATAACTTTTCGATTTCGATGAAATTTGGCACACGGGTAGATTATGTCCTGGATTAACATAAAGCGGGACTTTTATACCGGGAAAACTCATTCACGCGGGCGGAGCCGCGGGCAAAAGCTAGTATTAAGTATAAGTGATTGAAGTTCTAAACCGTCATTTGTAGTGGTTTTATGTCTTAAATAATGTAGCGAATGATAAGAAATAAATAGATATATCAGATTAAAATACTATATTACTATTATGCGCTCAATATGCAAGATGTTAAGTCTCATTATGTCCAGCAGTTACCCTGGCTACAATTTCCTTCAAACCGAAACCCAACAGTGCATACATACTGATGCTTGGCGGTAGGAATAGACATTGCAGTGGTACCCACCCAGACGGACTCTTACATATGAGAGACTTACCACCAATAAATTCATTTCTGTACTAAAACGTCTATGCAATATTGAATAGCCAAAATCTCGTTAATATCGTAATAAAAACACACTTATTTCAATTATAATGGTACAAATCAGCTTTCCATTATGATAAAAATAGCTTCAAATTAAAAGCAACCAATCTAATTTCATACAAAAAATCAACACAAATGAACATGCAATACAATAAAACCTCATACAAACATTTGCCTTTCGTTAGGAACACTCGCAAGTCGCAGAAAGAAGAGCCCTTGACACGAATTTACAGAGTATCAGTTCTCAGAGAATTCCTTTTATAAGGGAAAGTGTTTATTCAATATTTGTGCCAGGATCGATATTTACATGTAAATCCACATTTTAAATTATAGCTTTTCTATATCTGGTACAAAGTGAGTTCACTGTCGACCAGAACGGAACAATTGCATCTCATGGTTGAATGATTATGGCCTGCTTAATCGCTTAATTAAATAGCATGTAGTAGATGTTATTTACATGCCATGGAGTCCATATATCAATTAATTTATTTTTAATAATCACATATTAAACCTTTCTTTAGTGACCTTTTAGGTTATGTTCAAAACTTTTCGGCCCGATTTCACCGCTTGCTGATAAATGCTACTCGTCACATAAATGTATAAGCCAACCAGATACAAAAGTCACACTCTAATCTATACTCCCAAAATTAGTACTAACTACACAATTAACATTTTAATACTGTCTGTCAAATAAAAATTACTTGATACCTGTGAAACTGGCCCTTAAGTAAGTTTATAACTGGAACTCCCCACTAAAGGTTTAAAAACAAATTAATATTCAACAAAAATGTAACTACCCTACACCTTCTCTAATACAATATGTAGCAAAACTTCTACAGCATTGCTACTAAACAAACTAGTCTTTAAGTTTCTAACAACCAATTACCACGAGGATTTCGACTCTTAGCGGCCATTATCGTTCGATCTAGATTTAAACACTCCGCAAATCCTCAACAATGAAGGATACACTGTGGAACTTGTACATTCATATAAAGTAATGCTAACTTAATTACGAAATAACAATGTAAACCCAAATTGTTGGGATTTCATCAACTCCCAAAGTAATTTATGTAATCCATAATTGTCACAAATGTTCCGGTTATTTATGAATTATTTATTTGTCATACACACTCACGCCCTTTATCCCTGAAGGCGTAGGCAGTGGCGCAACTTTCCACTTTTTGCCGTGCGTATTCCGTCCCATGATGTGATAGGCGGCGAGCCTATCGCCATATCGGGCACAAATCCCAGATACTGGGCTGATACTGAGTAGTATTCACATTGCCCAACCCGAGGATCGAACCCGAGATCTCAGCACTGCAGTCGTACCGTAATACAACTACGCCACCGAGGCAGATATTTATTTGTGATCCAGAAAGATCGCTTATGATGATATAGCTGATATTTTACTGGTGGTAGGTCTCTCATTATGTAAGAGGCCATCTGGGTGGGTACCACCACAATGTCTATTTCTACCGCCAAGCAACAGTGTACATGCACTGTTGTGTTTCGGTTTGAAGGTCATTGTAGCCAGTATAACTACTGGACATAATGAGACTTAACATCTTGTGAGGATGACAAGCGCAGTGGAATGCCACACAGTACTTTGTAAGTCAAGGTGCTGGATGGTGTTGCTACTGTTCATGGGCGGTCATATCGCTTACCATCAGGCGAACGGCATGCTCGTCTCGTCATACAATGCAATTGAAAAAAACTAGTTATTAGCTAGATCAGTGGGCTTAGAATGTGGCGAAAAAACGCAACTCATAACACGATGTCTTTTAATTTTGATGTTAGTGATCGAGAGACCAATACATCAGTAACCAGTTAGCTATCAGCCCTGTATTATATACTGCTCAATGCTGAGCACGGGCCTCCTCTACTACTCAGAGGGGTTAGGCCTTAGTCTACCACGCTGGCCTACTGCGGGTTGGCAGACTTCACACACCCTCTAAAAGCTGTAACGAGTTACTCTCAAGCAATCCCAATAAAACGAAACGGAGCCGTGTGGTGTTTTTTGCCACATTCTAAGCCCACAGGCAACTTCTGCATCCCGCACCTCAAGACCCGCCTACTGGGTCAAGTTGTTTGACAGCATCCATATGATAAACCGCAGGAGTACGTTGCAATTGCTTTTTGCCCATGTATACGTCCTCGCAACGGACAAAAAGCGCTGATTTGACATCCTACAAGTAGACTGAGAGTCTAAGGTCTCCCTGAGGAGGATGCACAAGACGTGGCGAAGTGGAGACATAAGATTCGAAAGGCCGAACCGCAATAGACCGGAACGCCAGGCAGAAGAAAATTTTCTGGTAGAAGGATATGGATGAATATGATGATAATTCATTATTAAAAGTACTATATTTTTAACATGGGCTATATTATCATTTGCTTAAAAATTATTCAATTACCTGCTATAATTAAATTGCGCGCAAAACTGTATAACTTTGCCTCCGCTTTAGTAAAGCGGCCAAGTTATGTGATTAACTAATGTGGCCAAGTTGGATAGCCACTAAATACACATTGTTGCTTATACAATAGCCCGTACCACAACGAAACGTAAACTGGATCTTATTTAATAAAACTTTGTTATATTTCACGCGAATAATTAAAGTGAACTCTCAATTTAGACTAATTATATTCTTTTATGGTCTGTGTATGGTGAGAGACAAATAAATCATCATCATCCACATTAATTCCAATGATGAACATAGGCCTCCCCTAAAGATTTTTAGACGGACCTGTCAAAAGCGGCCAGCATCCAAGGTGTTCTTGCGACTTAACAAATACATACTATAATTCCGGCACGCTATGATGGCCGTCTTGACGTTTTGTCCGCTCATCAAGTTGCGTATTAATTCATAACTACGTAGTTTTTTATACATCAATGCTATCTTCGGTGGTTTGGCCACATTGAAAGAATGGACTAAAGGAGAGTAACACAAGAAATTTATGTCCCGAAAGTAAGTGGTAGTGTCAGACGGGGACGTCTTAGACGTACCTTCATGGACCAAATTGACGACCTCTTAAGGAAGGGTCAAATAAGGAGTTCTCGTAAACGACGAGCATGTATGAAGAGACTGATGACTGTGGAAGAAGCGAAAGAGGTATGCTTGGTCTCTGCCTACCCCAATGGGAGAAAGGCGTGAGTTTATGTATGTATGTATGCTATCTTGAAGGAACTAATTGTTGTACGTTATTGTGAAAAGTGACGTGCAGTAAAATTTATTGGAATGTATAATTTACGACAAAACTCGGCATTTTTTTTATTATTTTTTATTCGGATCTACGCATACTCACCCCTTTTATCCCCGAAAGGGTAGGCAGAGGCGCAACTAGTGCACCCACTTCTCGCCGTGCGTATTCCGTCCCATGATGTGATAGGGGGCGAGCCTATCGCCATATCGGGCACAAATTCCAGACTCCGGGCATCAGCCCGGAGTCTGGAATCATTCTTCAGTATCAACTGAATAGAAAAATCCAATATCACTTTGCCCGACCTGGGGATCGAACCCGAGACCTCAGCATTGTAGTCGTACCGTAATACAACTACGCCACCGAGGCAGTCTTCGGATTCGGATCTAATACTATCGTTACTTATAATATAGGCTAGCATAATTTTTTCGATAATGAATTGAGATTTAACCGCACTATTGTAATCTGTCAAAACGGTTAACATAGCGTGCCGGTACTGTAAGGTTGAATTATAATTATCAATCTAGCTAATACAGTATATTGCACAAAGTCATAGACAAAACTTTGGTCAGGTTAATTAAAAATGTTTGTTGATACGCTTTTAGGTAATAAAATAAATTCTATCGCACATTAGAAGACTGATATTCCACTGTCATCTCTAATATTATTTTCACCCCTTAATACATCCGATAAATATATCATAATACGTGATCAACGAACAACAAATATTTTTTTATTAAAACCGTACATGCCCTTATGGTTGCCCCAACTGTTATTGTTTGCGAAAGGTTAAGTAGGGCTGCTACAAATTCCAAAAAATCGTAAATTCGAAACTCGTTGCTAAGACGTATGTAATCACGGAATTATGTTATGATGAGAAACGTTTGAAATGTTGAAGCCGATGGCTTAATAAAGTATTATAGGGCACAGGTGGAATCTCGTTCAGCCAGTGCCTTTATTTAGTAATAAAAAAAGAATACATATTTCCTTTTTAATTTATGTTTTATAATGTGGTAATGGGTGAAAAATCACTGACATAGAATTCTATAAATAAATCGTGTTTATCGATTGCAAAAAATGAATGAACAAAAGAAGTCAAATTGGGCTTAGAATGTAACTAAAAAACGCGACACGACTCCGTTTCGTTTTATTGGGATTGGTTGAGAGATTAACACGTGAATGACGTATTGGTCTCTCGATCAGTCAAAAACATCAAAATTAAACGATTTCGTCTTACGAGTTGCGTCTTTTTGCCACATTCTAAGGCCACTGGCTATTCTGAAGTACGTTTTTTATGATTATTGAAAATGTGCCTTTATGTATGACATTAGATTTATTACAACTATGGAAATCAAACGCAATAAAAATAATTTATAGGTCAGAGTAACAGTATACTAATTGTTGCCTCGAGAAAAAGTTTTGAATAAATCAACAATTTAAATCTAAGTTTTTGATTACGGCCGAAACTACCTTTCCTGCATGCTAGTTTGTAGTTATTGGTCTTAGTGAACTAACTTAATCCCAGCAGCCGAGTACCAGATTAACTTAGAGCAGCTTTAGACTCAGAATTCGTTCGCTTGGGAAGCTCACCCTAATTCCAAACCATTAGAGATTTTGCTAATAATTAGAAGTAAAGGCAAAATTTACTTCCGCGTTAATTTTACCCTAAAAGCAATTGGTTCAGTAGCTGCAGCTTATTTGGGATGTAAAACGATTAAAGGCTTCGTTCCCCTAGTCATGCAATCCAAAATGCGTGTTTTCGATTAGAATTACACGTGAGTTGATAATTGGAATTGTTTGGTACGTTGATATGTTCTTGTCCTCATACAATATAGGAAGAAAAACTAACATTGGGCATTAGTTTTATCTATACACATACGCTCACGCCTTTTATCCCCGAAAGGGTAAGCACAGTTCGTGCATCCACTTTTCCCCATGTGTATTCCGTCCCATAATGTGATAGGGGGCGAGCCTATCGCCATTACAAGCACAAAGTCCAGACTCCGGGCTGATACTTTGCCCGACCCAGGGATCGAACCCGAGACCTCAGCACTGCAGTCGTATCGTAATACAACTACGCGACAGTGGTAGTCCATCCTTAAGTATTATAGGGATTAAGTATTTATTATTACTTAACGCATCTAGTTGTAAGAGCAAAGTTATTATACTTGTACTGGGCCTTAAAGTTTTATTTTTAAACTTTATGAAATTATTATTAAATGAAACCTCAACATTTAAAAAGCTCTGCACGTCCAGGGTCATTTCAATTCATATCCAAAAATTTCGAATATAACTTTACGAATTACAATAATCAGTAAAAGTTTGAGGCACAGTTTAAGGCAGTCGCAGTCGTTATGAGAGGCTTAATACTCATGAATAATAAGAGGGCCAGGAGACTCACATTAAACCACAGCTCTGTCGTATGACTTAGTGGATATTTTTTTATAATTATGAAATGGAACCCAGCTTAGCATGATTTCGATAATATGAATTGAGATTTGTAATTAGGTATTTTGACAAGCCGAAATTATTTTAATTTTTATGAACCACTGATGTATTAAAGTTATGAAGTGATAACTTCTTTAGCGGCGTTGAGCACTTTTGGGATGGGTATAAAATGTTAAACTCGCGTCAGGATCACGTGACCCTGATTGAAAATGCGCAGGAGGTTTTACCATCCCTTAATAATATGGGTTTAGAGAATTTATTCACTCATAAAAGACTTAATGTCCACTTACAATGAGTGTTAGTAAATTAAATTTAAAATCTATGGTTAGCTCAATCCATCTTAAAAAAGAAAACATAAGAATAGGTAATAATTATTTAAAATATTTCTTTGCTCACAAATTTTCTTAGTCTTGTTTTAAATACCTCTATTGATTCACATTCCTTTATTTT
This sequence comes from Sphinx pinastri, assembly GCA_947568825.1. Taxonomy (NCBI): domain Eukaryota; kingdom Metazoa; phylum Arthropoda; class Insecta; order Lepidoptera; family Sphingidae; genus Sphinx; species Sphinx pinastri. The sequence goes on from OX387619.1 coordinate 15,919,787, forward strand.
ATTTGGTAGATTGTTGTATAATTGTGCACCCTCAAACATTATATTTTTCTTGCCATAATTGGTTCTGTGCTGTCTTAATTTAATTTTATTAGTGTTCCTTAAATTGTGATGGAATCCTCCTCCATGCGTCGTTCTCCTCAGTTCTGAGGGTCGTGACCTCCTCTCACCAACTTCTGCCATATGATATCACGCCACCGATCCCGACTGTTGGCCACCTGTATGGCGTCGTATACAGTGGTGTCAAGTGTAGTGCGGATCTGATCGGTCCAGCGTATTGGGTTGCGTCCACGTGCTCTTTTGCCCTCTATTTTCCCAGTGACCATCAGTTTCTCCAAATTGTCGCTCGTATTCCTGGCAATATGTCCAAAATACTCAAGTACTCGTTTAAGGCAGATGGTAGAAAGCCTAGTAGTAATTTTCAGTTGCTTGAGTATAGAGACATTGGTTCGCCGCGCCGTCCAGCTAATGCGCAACATCCTCCTCCAACACCACATCTCAAAAGCGTCAATGCGACTCCTGTCTGCTGCCTTTAGACTCCAAGTCTCAGCACCATAAAGAAAAATGGAGAACACCAGTGTACGTACAAGTTTCATCTTTGTAGTGAGCGAGATCTTTCTGTTTGTCCATGTTTTATGGAGCTGAGTCATAGCGCTCTTGGCCATTCCGATACGTCTTCGCACGTCTGCCTCGCAAGAGCCGGAATTGGTGATTGTGGAGCCAAGGTAAACGAAATTGTCTACTATTTCAAAACCAAGACCAAATGTCCCGCTAAGGTTCAGTTGTTTCGCGCGGTCCACGACCATGATCTTGGTTTTGTCCCTATTGATGCGTAGGCCTAGTGTGCTGCTTATCCTCTCCATTCTATCCAATAGTGAGACCATTTCGGATTCGCTTGCAGCTAAGAGAGTTGTGTCATCAGCATAGCATCAGAATGAGGCCGAAGAAAAAAGGAAATTTCAGGAGCAAGTGGAGACCAATTTAAAATCCCCTAATACCCTTGTCACCGCCGATTCACAATGGGAAAATCTGAAAGGCGTCATCAACTCCACTCTAGAGGATATCCGTGCGGGAAAGCGTGTGGAAGCTAAAAAGTCTGCATGGATATCTGACAGTACTTGGAAACTTATCCAGCAGAGAAAACAGCTAAAGATTAATGGATTACATAATACAGAAGTACTGAAGGAATACGCGGAACTATGTCGCTCCATTGAAAAAGGATGTATAGCCGACAAGAACTCCTTTATAAATAACATCTGTGCAGAGATAGAACTCCATTCTCAGAAATACCAAACTGCTGATCTTTTCAAAAAGGTCCGACTACTATCCAAGCAGTTTAAACCAAAATCTTGGGTAATTGAAAATGCGGATGGACATCTTGAACATGATTTGGAGAGAATAACAGAACGATGGCGAGGATATTGTGAACATCTCTACGTAAACGCGACAGATGACCCTATTTCACAACTAGACTGGAGCAGTTTGGTCTTGGAACCTAATGTGTTGCGCTCCGAAATAACAGCCGCTTTAAACTCCTTAAAGAACAGGAAAGCGCCTGGCAATGACAATATAACCGCTGAAATCCTAAAATCTCTTGGTGACGGCGGTATTGACACGTTACATGCAATTTGCAACAAAGTCTGGACCAACGGAGAGTGGCCAAAAGATTGGACAAAGTCCATAATTCTCCCATTGCATAAGAAGGGGTCCACCAAAGTATGCGACAACTACCGTACCTTAGCCCTTATATCACATGCCAGCAAAGTACTGCTCTACATTCTCAACAACCGGATCCGATACTATTTGGACTGGCAGATCCCGCAGGAGCAGGCGGGTTTCGTCAAGGGTAGAGGTACGCGGGAACAAATACTGAACGTGAGGCAATTGGTCGAAAAGGCTTACGAATTTAACACACCTGTAATCATGTGTTTTGTTGACTACAGCAAAGCCTTTGATTGCATTAATTGGAACAGTCTGTGGGAAGTTTTATCCAGCCTGGGAGTTCCTAACCATCTGACGGCTATTCTTCAATCACTCTACCATAATAGTCAAGGTGTGGTAAGAATTGACCAAACCTCTTCGAAACCCTTTAACTTTGGCAAAGGAGTACGCCAGGGCTGTATCTTGTCTCCAGTTCTGTTCAACGCATATGGAGAGTTCATCATGAGACAGACTTGCGACGACTGGGATGGAGGCGTGCGCATCGGTGGCGTGAGGATGACCAATCTTCGCTATGCTGTGATGGAATATTCTTTTTGTAAATTGAATATCTGATCGTATTTTATTGCTTAATATTTTTTTAACTAAAATGCAAGTTGTATATGTGTATAACTGTTTTAGATTGAGTATATTTGTTTTATTATATAGAATCCGTGTGTCAGTCATTTTATTCAATTTAAAAAGTGTTTTTATTATTTTATTTTGTGATATTTGCAGCTCCCTCAGGTTTGTTGCAGCAGCTGAACCCCACACTTCTATGAGATACTCTAGATGTGATTTTATTAATGAATTATATATGGACATACATACTTGTTGTGGTACATCCTACTGATTTACGTAAAATTCCATTAAGTGATGAAAGTTTGGACTTTAATAATTGTATAGACCTTAAATACAATGCGTAGAAGCTATAATTATTTTTATTTCAAAGATATTAGTATGCTCTTAAGATTATAATGTAAAATCCCTATATTATTGTATCTAATGAGAAAAAGGCATAATATATTATATAAAAACGTTTTTCAAAGCCCTCCATCGCTATTGCATGTGGGATTTATATACTTTTCCGTATTTAATGACGCGCGATGTCATACGGTACAGTACTATGGTTTATTATAATTCTAGGTGGTAAATGTAAAAAGGTTTTCTATGAAACAGTGGTAGCGTCTCAGTCAAGCCGGCCCATTCATGTTGCTGACAAAAACAGTATGTTATTTACTTGCTATATGTTAGATTTTTTCCATTTATTTTAACACATCGTATCCTGCTTCCTGTATAGTCGTTTTTTAAATCTGTAGGTACACTAGCGACAATTCGCATGAATATTCTTTTTATTTTTTCTCTGAAAAATATTTTGACAATTTGGCTACAAATATTGTTCTCTGAGTGTCTTTTATATTAAGGCCACAAAAAGCTATCAATAAGGTCTCAAAATGTTTGCGATAAATCAAAATAATTGGTCACATCCACATCAAATATTTTTTTTTTTTTTTTTTTTTTTCGCGGAGAAAGTGACTTATTACTATTACTACTATTATTACTACCGCCCGGCGTTGAGCCGCCCGGTCAAATATCTAGCTTTAGCAAATTATCGCGTTAAACCATGACACATACGTTTCGAATTAGAACACGAAACAACATTACACAATCATGAATCATCCTAGAACAACTTGAATACAGATAACAATTACGAAAACAAGGGATAAAACACATGACGTGCATCACGAGAACTTTCATACAACTCATGACGTCATATAAATCATTTCACGTGATAGTGAAGCGAAAACTTTGTGATAACTAAATAAACACTGATAGTGGGACATCGAAATACAATAAAGTTTTCGAATGATGTCACCCGGAGCGAGCGGTTGTATTGAAGTTATCTATAACTTTGATAGTATATGGTGCAATTTGGAAGTGTTTTTAGATGTATTAACGGCTATTTTTAGAATAAAAGATTGTCTAGGTGAACCGCTGTACCGTTTTATCGTAATGCGGGTTAGTAGGCCAGAGCCTCTTCAATTAGTAATCTGTACTACGCGAAGGTCAAAATTTTAAATCCGTTTCCGAAATAGCGGTCGCATCTTTTGGGCTAGAATCTATCTTATTAGTCACCGGCGTAGGTGCACATCGTACCTCGCATCTTCAATGAATGCTACTTAATCATCTCGTGTATGTATTTATCGATTATCGTTCGCTTTAACGGTGAAGGAAAACATCATGAGGAAACCTACATACCTGAGAATGTTCCATAAGAATTTCGAGGGTATGTGAAGTCTGCCAACCCGCACTAGGCCAACGCGGTGGACTAAGGGCTAACCCCTCTCAGTAGTAGAGGAGGCCCATGCTCAGCAGTGGGCAATATATAATACAAGGCTCATTGCATTGCATTGCAATCATGTCATGTAGATGTTAATTGTCAATGATGACTACGCGAAGGTAAAGTCTTGGCTCTTGACAATGATATTCCAGAACGCTATCGAAACAGAGCCGGGGTTCGTATACCTTTTGTACAGTAACTATCCTCTAGGCAAGTATCTCTCTCCTCGAATACTCATTGACAATTAAGTTTAATGATAGACATCGCGAATAAACCTTCACATCTAGAAATTCTCGGTACTTTAAAAGGTATGTCAAGTCCATGATCACAAATTAAGCCACCCTAGAGCCAGGCTTTCACTATTAGAAGTCCGTGCCTAGAACAGTGCAAAACATCAGCGTAATATTTTTAAAGATAACTTTAACAATGGCGCACAATAGACAGTAAAGCATGTAATACGTATTTCTAGTCAAGTCCACCTAGACAACTCTGAAAGCATTCTGATTTCTCTGATCTGGCATCTTCTGCATATCACATTAAGGCTATGTTTTATTTGTTTTATTTTTTATTTCCATCCCGTTTTCCTTTTTTGTGTTATTAAAGTAGACTGATTTTATTTTCTTAGTATAAATTTGACAATCAATTATTTGGCAATGTTCAAACCATTTTTTGAGTGAAGGAATCTCATTCACTAAAGGGATCTCTCCACTAGCGTAAGATTATATTTATATAGGTAACTATAACAAACGTCGAAACATCTAACAAACTATCAGGTACTAAAAATATTATAGTAGGAAGTATAGTCAGCCACATAAATAGGTGAAAAAATTCAAAATATTTTTCTCTTCACAATCATTAATTAAAAGGAGTTTTATTTACTTGACACAAAGAAACATCTTTAAATTATTTTAACACGTATAGGCGATATAATTTTTTTTATTTGTTCAGCTACTTATGAGGCTGATGTAGTAGTCAGTCAGCAGCATAAGTAGCTGAACAAATTCAAAATTTCAAATTGCCTATTTTCTTTTGTGTTCTTACTAATCTTTTTTTTCTCTTCACAAAAATAAAATAAAAGAGATTTACTTTACTTCAAACAAAGAAAAAAGGTTTCAGTTTAACTTAACGCGTATATAGCCGAATTGAATTGTTGATTTTGTACAGATATTTATGCTTCTGACTGTACATGCATTAAAATAACAAACAACACCTGTACATTAATTTATTGTTCGCAAGTCCAGCTTGCCACCCGAAACATCGTTATCAAAGTTCCAATGCAACTTTACACCGGTCGAATGAGAACATCGCTAGTTTGTATTGCTGCCAACTTGTATTTAATTTGTATTCCATTGCAATAACCAAGTTTCGTCATAACGGGATGTGTTTGTTTTGCTTTGAAACAATTGCTTTATTATTGTATTCGGTAATAAATTACATTAAGCTGAAAGTAAATAGTATTGGCAATGAATCATTGGTTTAGAACGCAATTAGTTGGGGCTTCGCAGAGTATTCGGTCACTCTATGTGGGAGACTGCTGACTTGCAGATTCTTCTTCTGTAGCGCGATGTGTAATATTTACTGTCGAGCACTGTACTCATAGATACGCCCTTACTCTTAAGGTAGGCAGTGGTGCATCTAATCAACTCATGGTTCTAGTTTATTTCTATTTGATGATTCATTTGCGGTAAAAAGAAATTATTATTGTGAAATTCGGAAAACAAAATATTATTACCTGCCCTGGGTATCGAACCCAAGTATGCCAAAGTTGACGGCTATCCCAACGAAACGATAAAATTAAAAAATACTTTTAGCAAAAATGTATTGTATTTTAAAATACTAAATACTCTTTTGAGTTTAGAGCAACACAAACGTTCACATTGTGTAGCACTGAACGAAAGCAGTAAGCACATTTCCTCGCACGTTCACAGGTTCGTTCACACCAAACGGGAAGTAAACGCGAATGAACACACATTTAAGTCAGTTGTCCACGATTTACTGTTGAATTATTTTCAGAGAGTGTTACTCTCAAAAGAGTTACTGTAAATGAAATGGGAACTGCAGAACTGCAATTACGTTGTTTCAGTTTAATGGGTTAGGTGCAGCGACGGCAGTGAACAGTAAAGTCTTGTATTCTATTCTCAACTTAGAAAATTAAATTATTTCGTTATTTAAACTTAAGGTCAGAAATTCTCTCCGAAAGCTTTTGGATAGTACTATGATACTCGTATAGTACTGAGATACTCCGAAAAATAAATGTGACACGGGCAGACCCGTGGCCATAATCAGTACCTACTTTATAAAACCAAAAAAAAGCAATACCGTAGCTTATTTTCATTATACCAAATCCTTACACACCGTTGAAATATGAACGAACCCATTTCATTAGAATTGTTTGTAGATTCCCTTCTTTAATGAGTAAGATATATTTGGCTCAAATCCGAGTATTAGTCAAGACTTAGAGTTGGCGTTTGACGACAAGGGATTTGTACTCATACCACGTTACCCCGATTCACGCGCCAGTGTAATCTTATATCTGACGTAAAACCTGATGAAATGTTATTCTCATTATTAAAACTAGGAAAATCTGTCTTAATCTTGAATTTTTTTCAGTGTTACGTTGTTCTGCTGACGAATTTTGCAAAAATATATTTTATTTATAAAAAAATATCACTGCTAAAAGGACATTTTGTATATTTTCCATTTAAATCCATTAATTATATTTTTTGCAAAAAATAACTGAGGGACGCGAGGAGAAGTAATAGAACGCAGAAAATATTTTAAAAACGCTGTACGTCGGTTTATTTGTGCATCACGTAAAAACCACTCATTGGATTTAAAATCTTCTATTCTTCGTTTCTGAAATATATCTGTCAAATAGCATTTTTGGCCGATATGGCGATAACCTATCTCATAATGGCATGGTTACAATCCCGCGAAGATCATCATCATCATCATTGATTTAATACATCTATTGTAGATGATTTAAACAGCGTCAACTGTTGTTCTGAGACACTTTCTTTGATGGCTGTAGATACCAATACGAGAAAGACAAAATCGGCCACACGACGTACAGACATTATAATCAGCGTTCGCCCTGGATGATAAGGAGTTGCTAGCGCGCTCGTGTCGTTTTGCGCGTTTCTCGGCTAGGTCTTCAAGCCAAGCATTATCGTGTGAGGATACGCCATCAAAGATAGTATACTATCTTAGAAGATATAGTATACTATTCGTGTTGTTTTTTTTATGTGTATTAAAATAAATGTTTTAATTACACATCTGCCTAACGTTTCAGCATTGTAGGCGTGAGGTTATGTATAGCTAAATAAACTAATTCACGGCGTTCACTCGGGTCATCTAAGGAATATATATACTTTTCGACGGCTTGTATTTAAACACCAAGTATCTTGTGCGACTCCTGGGATTACCGTCTCAGAAACATTGGAGTACTCGTAAAAATACACCGCCATGAATAATAAGATTGGACTATACTCGCTCAACTAGAAGATAAACTTTTATTTGTTTTTAATTACGAAATAAAAGTGACAGCGATGTGAATATATTTTAATATTAATTTATAATCTAACTACACTTTAAAATAGAGAAAAATGTATAAACACTCGTAAATAGAAATCATTTTATACGCATAGTCACGTCTTTTTATCCCCGAAGGGGTAGGCAGAGGCGCAACTTGTGAACCCACTTTTCGCCATGCGTATTCCGTCTCATGATGTGATACGGGGTGAGCCTATCGCCATATCGGGCACAAACTCCAGACTACGGGCTGATACTGAATAGAAAAATCCAATATCACTTAGCCCGACCCGGGGATCGAACCCGAGAGCTCAGCATTGCAGTCGTACCGTAATATAACTACGCCACCGAGGCAGTCAGAAATAATTTTATAACACGACGCAATAGTAATATAATTAAATTGTAGAGTAGGTATACATACTTATTATTTATGTGCGTATGGAGAGAATGCAAAGATTTTTATGCGACTTAATGACAAGACGAGCATGCCGCTTGCCAATAGTAAGAGCAATGTCTGTCCATAAATAGTAACTAGAGTGGAACAAATAATTGATACATACATACATACAGAGGGTGTTAAAATCATTACCCTATCTTGCTTCGCCGTAGTCGGGTAATAATAACTTTTAATGAACTATTGAAGAATGCGTTGCACGTCACTGCGCTCGCTGTCCTCACGAGTTTTAAATAAGCGCTGCTCGTCAAATATAAGACGACCGAATACAAAAGTCACACTGTCAAATATGCTCCCAAATAAAATATTACCATTTACATATTTTTTCCAATCTTCAGATAAAACTTATTCATGGATTGTCAATTTTATCTTATATCACATTTGTTCATATTGTTTTTTTCTAGGAATAACTTTTATCTGTTTATTTAAAATTACCCTTATACATCAAAATACAAAATAATTCTACATACAGCAATGTTAAACAGATCTTTAATATCATAATATTCAGTCTACAATGTCCTCAGTCGAACACATCTTGCACTTTGCTAGTAAATACTATAATTTCCTATGCACGTTGAAACTTAAGTCGACGGTCTTCAAGGATAATTATGACCTCCAAGACATCTATCTTAAACTACTGAGCTAACGAATAATTAATCTTTAATCAATATCTTCCCTCCATATTCTAGGCTAATCACTGCACTAGTGCTATATTCAATTGTAATCCATATCTCGCACCTTTAGGACCTTTTTTATGAAAATATAATAAAAAAGGGACTGATATAATAGTTTTGTCCTTTTCCCGCTTGAATATGGCGGTGTTTGAACTATAGTTGTATTGAAAATTTCATTTTAAGTAATTTTGTGACGATAACTCCATTTTCGTTTTTTTTTAATTGTGTCGTTTTCATCCTAAAGGTACGATCTATGCTAATATTATAAAGTGGAAAAGTTTGTGAGTTTGTAGGTTTGTAGGGGCTAATCTCTGGAACTACTGAACCGATTTTGAAAAAAAAAACCATAAAGGAAGCTACATTACTCCTGAGTGCAATAGGCTTCTTTATGGCCCAGCGGGTGATCCCGCAATCGGATAATTTTTTTGCCAATTTTGTGTCGTCATCGAAATCTTGCTTTAAATAATTAGTACTACCCGCGCGAAGCCGGGGCGCGTCGCTAGTTAAGAATAAAACAAGCAAGACACAACATTTATTGGAACGAAATAGCTGAAACTAACGCGCTGAATTCCAAATATTCAACCGGAATTTTTTCATTTATCGGAACGTGGGAAGGAAAGTCTCCGTTTCGCCGACACACTCTTTACAAAACGATACGGTTCGTACGTAAATATTCCGGTGTCACCTGTTTCGATTTCATTTAGCGTGGCAAACTGTCGCCACTCTGTTTTATAGATGTATTTTGTCATATAATAAAAGTATTTTCCCGTGTGAGCAACCTGCGGGTGTTTGAGAATATATCTGTGTGAATTCCGGTAAGGCAGATCAATTTATGTTTATTATATGTCCCATATGCTTAATTTGTATTGGTCTAAGGGTGTATTCACACGGTGCGTGTTAAATAAAAAAGTATATAAAGCGCGTTTTTATACGTGCACCCTTAACGTGGGCATAGTACATTATTTATTTAGTATCGATATCAGTGTAAATAAAACACGACGGGCTGCCTCGGTTGCGTAACTACGCACATATTTTTTTTATTGCATTGAATGACGAGGCGAGTATGCCGTTCGCCTGATGGTAAGCGATACGACCACCCATGAACAGTAGCAACACCATCCAGCATCTTGACTTACAAAGTACTGTGTGGAATGCCACTGCGCTCTTCGTCCTGAGACATAAGATGTTATGTCTCATTATGTCCAGTAGTTACACAGGCTACAATGTCCTTCAAACCGAAACACAACAGTGCATGCACACTGCTGCTTGGTGGTAGAAATAGACATTGCGATGGTACCCACGCAGACGGACTCTTACATATGAGAGACCTACCACCAATAAAACAAACATAGGCATTGCTTGCGCACTACGACCACCGCTCTGAGCTCCAGTTTAGAATCAAGGATCGGGCAAAGTAATATTTGGTATATCTGCTCAGTATCAATCCGGAGTCTAGAATTTGTGTCCGATATAGCATAGGCTCGCCCTCACAAAATGTGGGTGTCCGGTTGCCCCTCTGTCTACTCCTTCGGTGAAAAGGGCGAAATGTGTGTTTGTCTGGTTTTTTTATACAAACGCAGCATCATGGTATGCAATGCAATGCAATGCAATTAGCCCTGTATTATATACTGCCCACTGCTGAGCACGGGCCTCCTCTACTACTGAGAGGGGTCAGGCCTTAGTCCACCACGCTGGCCTAGTGCGGGTTGGCGGACTTCACATACCTTCGAAATTCAGAGAACTCCTCAGGTATGCAGGTTTCCTCACGATGTTTTCCTTCGCCGCTAAAGCGAACGATAATTGAGAACAATACACACGTAACTTCGAAAAGTCAGAGGTGTGTGCCTTGGGTTTTGAACCTCCAGACATTGTCTCGGCAGACCGTTCCATTCCCATCTAGGCTATCGTCGCTATCATTGTATGTTTTAGGTTAATTTACATTACACCATCAGTTATAAATGTTTTTGGTCAATTTCGTGTTATCTGATATATTAAAGTATGTTATAAAGGATATGTCCAATTTCCATTTATCCGGACCAAGTAGAACATTTGTTGCCATATCAATATTGTATGAGTCAAAGCTCAGGTGAAAGCATGGACACGGTCCTTATAATTGTACCTGAAGTTTGGAGCTGTAAACCATTTTATTTGTTTTAGCACTCAACGCCTAGGTTAAAAATTCCGTTTCTAGGATGAGTTGTTCTAGAAATTACTCCAAGCTAGTTGAGTTTACTGAAACTGTAATTTCCTACTTATTTTATTTTTTATTTTTTATTTTCGGAAAACTTACAGAAATAATATTAGAGGAACATAAATATGAGAAGGCCATTTAAAAGTTTTCACAAATAGAACACAGTACAGGAGTTAAAGGGGTCGGTAGCACAAATATACACTTATTGAAATATAAACATTACTAAATATTATAAAGTAATTTATAGGGGCTGATTTGCCAATCAGACAAAAGTTATCTATTACGAGTGACACAATAAATGACAAAGTATCATCATGCGCTATAATGCCGATTTATGTTAAATAGCTACATCCCTGGAGCTCTACGTCGCATTACGCAACCATCTAATGAACATTAAATGCTTATATTATTTAGTAGGGCAATCAAAAGTATCACAAATTCCTATAACTAAAAAAAGAGCTGAACCATTTAAAATATTTACATTCCAATAACACTTAGTCGAACTTCATCATGATCATCATAATCAGCCACATGACGTCCACTGCTGAACATAGGCCTCCCCTAAAGATTTTCAGACCTTTATCAAGTCGTCTGTCCACCTTGCAGGTGGACGGCTTAGTCGAACTTAGTAAATAGGTACTAAATCAATAAACAAACTATTGGAAGTAGTCGAAGAGTACAAGTTCTATAACGAGGCGCATTAGTAAGGTGTGAACTGCGGAACGCCAAGTTACAAGATTTAAGTGATTGGAAAAGAGTTGGCGCGCACGGGCTGTTAAATGAAATGTTATTGAATAGCCAATGTTATGTAATGCGAATATGTATATAAACCGTCGCGGTTAATTTCTCACATATGCACGCGCCGTTAGTTTTTACTTATGCATATATAGCATCACGCCTTTTTCCCTTTTCAGGGGTAGCCAGAGATGTAACATCCCCACATTTCGCCGGCTATGTTAGGTCCCATGTAATAGGGAGCGGGCCTATTGCCATTTGCCGTGCACAATTTCAGACTCCGTGTTGATACTGAGTAGAAAAACCCAAAATCACTTTACCCGACCCGGGGATCGAACCCGAGACCTCAGCTTTGCAGTCGTACCGTAATACAACTACGCCACCGAGGCAGTCATACATTAGTATATAAAGTGCAAAATAAATAAAATAAATAAATATTTCAATGAACATTTTTACGAATTAAGTAATATATTATTATTATTGTCATTGATGTATATTTGTTTTTATAATATCCAAATAATACAAATATATAATAACACCAATATTCTGGCGATGATTGGAGTGGACTGCCGTGATGGGGTTCGTGAATTCGATCCCCTGCAGGGCACCTCTAACGTTTGAGAGTTACATATGTGTCGATCCATAACCGCTCGAAATTACTATAAGGAAAACATCATGGCGAAGCTTCTATACTTGATATTTCTCTATAAGAATTTTGAAAGTAATATTAATGTATATGTTTATGTATACAGGAATATCATCTGAACGACCTATGCGTCAGTAAAAATGCATTCTAATCAACTTAAAAGTTCTTGGATATTTTCTTATTATTCAGCGTTTCACACAGAATATTGTGTAACAGAAAACGTTGAACTGTATTCATATTGAAGATACATTCATTTAAAAGAACATTTTGTTTGTATATTGAAATTGGCCGGTATATTGCTGCTTACGTAGGCACCACGCTGCGTATCGGACGAATAAAAATTTAAAACCACTTTACTTGCAATAGAAAGCAAACAAGTCAACATCGTAGTGCCTCTAAAAGCTTTTCTTGTAATGGATTGCAATATTTCTATCAATATAAGTGCGTGGAGTCTTGACGTCGACGGACTTTGCGTTTAGATTAAGATTGTTTTAATGTTGAAATAAAACTACTCAAAGGATTTTTTGTGACGATTTTTTAATTTCTACTCTCAACGTTTCGATTGCATTCTTCATGCCTCATTATATTTAGGTATTTTTTTTTATAAATCTTAGAAAATCCTTTGGAAACATAAAATCAATTAACAATATAAATTACAACACATAAATCTGAGTATATAATTTAAATAGGGTAATTTATTGATTAACTTACCAAGTAATTGAATTAAATTGAATTAACTAATATTTATTGTTTTTTTTACGTCTCCATCCATTGAGTTGTATTAAAAAACTTCTTCGCATACTAAAACGCAACCGTTTATCAACAAACAAAACTTCGTTGGAAAATCTTTAACAGCCGATCCATATTACACCATTCCGGGGATAAACAAGGATAAAATAAACACGTTTGTAACGGCTGTGTTTCATTCACTGGGAAACGAGACGAGGCAATTTGCGAAGTACTATCGACACGGGTTTCTTTTGTTACCTTAAGTAATAATAAGGGTTAAGAACAAACTTTGATACCCACAATGAAGAACAAAAAAGAACATAAATATTGTATGTAAAAAGGGAAAATGCTACTTTTCTGTACCGATTTTATAAATAAAAAAGGTGTTTGATTACGAGGTACACTATCGATCTACTAAATACTGATCCTAAAACTGTTTTAAATTGTCAGATAAACCTTATTTATTATAAGATAAAATGCAACATACAAATTAAAAATGTCAGTCTAATGATTAAAAAAATCATTTGTTACGGCCAGTTTTACCGATTCCTGATAAATTTACAAATAACTATCTGAAATATAATGCTGTTTAACATATCAATATGACACATAACCAGAAACTTTTTCTGCCAGATATTTCTATTCGAGACCTGTTAAACCATACATGTAGTTTATATGGGGATACGTTCCGACTAGTCTATCAAGGACTTTATCAGAATATGAATTGAATGATATGACTCAACCTGTGTTGTTTCATCCGTGGTCAAGTAAAGTTAACGTCTATTACACTGGACGAGCGCTCAACGCATTCACCTCGCTGTGAATTATCTTGCAATTCGCCAGTGTGATGAGAGCCTTAAATTTACCTCACCACGGATGACACAACCCTGGCTAAATCGGTAAAAAAACTAAATTTAAATGATTGCCACAGCAACTTAATGTAATCTTAGTCTTAATTATTTTTCACAGAATATTTAATTTTACATTCACTTTAGTAATTTATATGTTGTATATAAATAACTAAAGAGACACTAGTGTTCAAATGCTAAGGAAGGTACTGGAATTCAAAACTTTCTACAAGTCATAACAAGTCTACAAACTTTATACCTAATTGAGTATATTTATTGTCTAGCCACATGGTTTACACATAATGAAGTCTATATAACTTTAGCAGACGTACTAATTGATAGTCTTCTCAATTTCGTCTACACTTGCGTATTAATTTTATTTTCCACATACAAAATTGTACTTTATTTATCATTTATTACAATTTAATTAGGTTTATGTTTCGGCCCTCATTAACAAAGTATACTTGAGCTTTTTAGTTGGGATAATTAGTATAAAACGCCCGCCCTGTGGATTGGGGGCGTTTGGAGAATTCCACCACGGTATCCCCTGCCTGTCGTAAAAGGCGACTAATAGGGGCCACCGGGGGTCGCGGGCGGGCGGCAGGGGGCCGTCCGTCGTTAGTTTTGTGTTTCTTTTAGCACATTGTAGCGACCCCCGTGATGGACGGCAGCGTGGAAGGTAGGCCTCACGCTGCCGTTGACGCTGAGAGCGTCCTTCGGTGTGCGGGGGCTTCTGAGCCCCCCCCACAACAGGAGACGGGCCGCACCAGGCGACACCGCGCAGGGGCGGTTGCTTACGACAACTTAGACATTAGTCAGAGGAAGCCCGCAGCCGTCCCTAATGCGCCGAAGATGGCCACCGCGGAGTTTTAGTTGGTATGCCGTGCGTTGTAAATAGGTTAGGGACTCGGCCCGGCGGTCGCCCGACGTTTTCCATCTCTCCGGGCAGCTCAACGCCGGGTCGTAAGGCACGGTGAACCCAACATAACCGCTCGGTCGCCCCCCACGAAGGCCGGGCGGTAGTGGTAACGCACTTTCTCCGTGAAACCAAAAAAAAAAAAAAAAAATTAGTATAAAACGCAAAGAGGTACCTAGACCAGATTGTGTGGTTTTATACGCTTACTAGCTTTTGCCCGCGGCTCCGCCCGCGTGAATAAGTTTTCCCGGTATAAAAGTCCCGCTTTATGTTAATCCAGGACATAATCTACCCATGTGCCAAATTTCATCGAAATCGAAAAGTTATTAAATTACTAAAATGGCTATTAAAAAATAGGAGTTGATCGCAGAGGGTTGAAAATTTAGGGTTGTATGTATTTTTTAATGCCCTATTATAGAAAAATAAAAACAAAAAATTTTGTCCAAAAATTAAAAAAAAATGTTAAGGGTGAACAACTCTTATCACTTAGGGGGATGAAAAATAGATAACAACCTATTCTCAGACCTACCAAGTGTGAATGTAAAATTTCATCAAAATCGGTTCAGCCGTTTCGGAGGAGTACGGGAACGAACATTGTGACACGAGAATTTTATATATAAGATTAAAGTATGTGTGCTCTGGTGCGTGATTATTGTCAAAGAATAAACAGCTTAAAGTAGGTTAGTAGTAAGTTATAAATTGGTGTATGCACAATTCATGATTTAAATTCGTTTTTTTTTTAAGTTTATGGGCCGTTGCGTCGCTGACCATCAGGCGAGCGGCATGCTCGTCTCGTCATTCAACTGCATTAATAAAAAAACATTGTATGAAAATAATGTTACTTTTTATGTAACTATAGGCTACATTATGACATAGGGTTGTTTGCTTATCGATAGACCTTAAATCTATACATATATTTAACGCTAGCTGAGCCGCAAGGGAAGGTCGTTATATATTACAAATCTCACAAGTTTTGTACCATATTTTTGAAACCTTGGTTCTTTATGCATTAACAACTAACACACAAAGTCTATCGCAAACGTTACGCTCTCCGACATAAACAAAAGCGATTTCGCGAGATCACATGCCAAAACTGCTGAACAAAAGAGCTCGAGGGTCAACTGACGATGACGGGTGACATGTGAATGAATTGCGATCTGCGAAACAGTGTATCGTCATTCGATTGTCTGTGGTCAGTTATGATCAATGTGTATTGGGTATATATGTTTTTGGCAGAGTAGCAAGGGTCAACGGATGTTAAATCATCAATAGTGTTATTGTACGAACCGCAACAGCAACCTGTCGTTTCAGGCCACTTTTCTGTGAGATTGTGGCAACACCACACACACTCACGCCTTTTATCCCCGAAGGGGTAGTCAGAGGCACAAGTAGTGCACGCACGTTTCGCCATGCGTATTCCGTCCCATGATGTGATAGGGGGCGAGCCTATCACCATATAGTTAGTAGTAACGGGCACAAATTCCAGACTCCGGGCTGATACTGATTGGAAAAACCCAATATCAATCTGCCCGACCCGGGGATCGAACAGGAGACCTCAGCATTGCTAATACAACTACGTCACCGAGGCAATCAGTGGCGATACCAGTACATTTATACATATTTTTATAGAATTAACAATATTTCGCTTATTTACATGTATAAAATAAAAACGAATCTATATCAATATACCTAGTACCATCTATGTCTAAGTACAGAAAATTAAACTGCGTTGAATAAAAAAATAAGCTTTCATATTTGAACCTGCTCGAAAGGTTATAACTACTTGAAATTAAGAGCGATAGTATTCAAAACAATAATTGATTTATGGCTCATAATGCTTTCATTTTATTGTTATTATAGTCTTAACTTCTTGTTATTACTACAGAAAATTAAGTTAACACATCGTTATAGGAAGTGGGCATACTTTAAATTTGTATACGCTTTAAACATAACAAAGTTATGGATTTATTTGGCAAAGCAACATAGTTTGATAGTTTTTTTTTTTATTCCTCGAATGACGAGACGAGCATGCCGTTCGCCTGATAGTAAGCGATACGACCACCCATAAACAGTAGTAACACCATCCAGCACCTTGACTTACAAAGTACTGTGTGGCATTCCACTGCGCTCGTCATCCTGAGACATAAGCTGTTAAGTCTCATAATGTCCAGTAGTTATACTGGCTACAATGTACTTCAAACCGCAACAAAACAGTGGAAGCACACTGCTGCTTGGCGGTAGAAATAGACATTGCGGTGGTACCCATCCAGACGGACTCTTACATATGAGAGACCTACCACCAGTAGTCAAATCTACATTTGTTTTTAAGCCAATTTTTCTGCTACTATTTTTTTTTCTGGTACGGCAAATTTACCCCACTGCACCTGATGATAACTAGAGTCTTGACTCCAGATATATATTCGACTAACAAGAGGTGATTACCCCTCGTTGGGTCCATTATGTCAGCATTTTTATAAACCGTAGGTATATCACACTTTCGTAGTTCACTATGGCGGATTTTCCGCGGATTTATTTATTTTATGCAGATACAATATTCTACCACCAGCAGTGTCAGCACCTGCAAGCCGGTATCCTCATGGTAAGCGACACGACTACCCAACGGTACCAACACCAACAAAATTTTCCCTAAGTCATAAAATAGCTATTTAATTTAATTTAACCGACTTCAAAAAAGGGACTTTCTGTATTCCACCCGTATGTATGTATGTAAGTTTGTATGTCAGCGATATTCTCAAAAACTACTGATCCTATTTGGATGAGGTTTTCGTTTTTTTATTGTGTATTTTTCAGGGATAGATTTTGCGTTTATGCCTGATGATGCGTAGCGACATCTTTGGGCAAGTTATACTCTACATTATGCTTAATTACTACTCAACTAGACAGCAATTATGATACACATAGTAAACGCCATATAATGACAGCCAACGAGGAGCATTGCATGCTTCACCAACCACAATTCTGGTACTATACTTAATCTTCTGAAGGAATACAGCTAACGTCATACTCTAAGAATGTAAGCCGCTTAAAATTAATATGAGAAAGTACACATCAAAACTACTTATGAATAGCATATGTCGCTGGAATGAACATGATACCTCTGCAAGAGTATTATAAGATGTGATTGCGTCTTTGAAACTAAGAGAATTGGAAGGAAGTAATCTCAAGGCGTAATTCGCATGTGTTTTTATTTCAGTACTAGCTTTTGCCCGCGACCTCGACCGGACGAAAGAGTTTTTCCTGGATTAAAGTCCCGCTATATATTTTCCCGGGATAAAAAGTAGCCTAAAACTTTCTCAAGGTCTCGAACTATCTCCATACTAAATTTCATCAAAATCCATTCGGTACAAACTATACAAACTTTGCCACCCCTTTTTACAGGGGTTAGGGGTTGAATTTCGCAAAATCCCGTCTTAATGAGCACCTAAGTCCTAAAAGGAGCCCCCATGCAAAATTTGAGACTCCCTAGCACTTGAAGTTTCTGAGATTTCGTGATTGGTGAGTGAGTGGCCTTTAGCTTTTATATACAGGGTCATTTTGACATTGCGTTAATAAATGAAATCACATACTTATCTCGTCGAAAATAACGCTTTCCATTAAGTTATTTTAACCATAGATGTAAAATAAAAAAAGTGTAAGTCTCGAACAAAATAAATATTAATAAAAAGTAACTTTAAGTTTACACGACCTTATGCCACTACTACTGCTCTAGGATAATTCGTCGCAGCGGCAACATTATACTTTCATTCAGAAATACACTTTCGCACACACCATATTCGTACTAAACTACGAAATGATCAAAAAAAATTAAAACTACTATCGGGATTTTTGGCAATAATATTCGTTATTCATGGATGATTTTTGGCAAGATGTTAGAAGAGGTAAAGACGAATATGTGGTTTCATTTAGTAATGCAATGTAAAAATGACTCTGTATATACTAGCATTGCGCGCGGCTCCGCCCGCGTGGAAAAGTTTTTTCGGGATAAAAAGTAGCCTATAGCACTCAGGAGTAATGTAGCTTCCTATTAGTGAAAGAATTTTCAAAATCTGTCCAGTAGTTCCTGAGATTAGCACGTTCAAACAAACAAACAAACAAACTCTTCAGCTTTATATATTAAGTATAGATAGATAGGTACATTAGAAAGACCCAACAATATGCTCAACTGCATTTTAATAGGCTCGCCCCCTATTTCATGGGACCATAACTGGTGAAATCACACTCTGCCTACCCCTAAAAAGGGAAAAGATGTGACGATATATAATACTTATTATGTATTAATACCAAACAAGAAAGGTAAGCAATAACTACGGGTAAACAACTATAAACAGAGCAAACTCTACTACGAACATTAATCCAAGTCCAGAGAATCAGAATAAAGGGAATACCAGGAAGAAAGCGAAACACTACGTAGCACTACACGGTGCTATTTATCCTGAGACATTAGATTTGACGCATAATGTCCATTGATAACACTGATTATAATGCCCTTACAAAATAGTTCTTGCAATATACCGCTTGGCGGCAGAAATAGACATTACAATGGTACCCACATTTACTCGCAAACGGGAGACCAAAATAGTCACCTTAAATACAAATATCAACACCTTAACAAAATCAGTCTCAACGTAATCTTATTACAAAATTAACTGTGCCATTATAGACTTTATTGTCACTAATCTAGAACGTATATGACATTTTAATCATCAAATTTTCACCAAATGTAAAGGTACGTTATAACCAAGTGTAAATTAATTAATTATGAAACTCAATTATTCAAATTGGTTTAGAAGTTACCGCCTAGTGTAAATTTCATAGCAGTCGTAATTCGGTGTGTAATTATATGTACGGTGAAGGAACCATTAAAGGCCCACCATACCAGCCCTGTATATACTGTTATATACTGCCCACTGCTGAGCACGGGCCTCCTCTACAACTGAGAGGGGTTAAGGCCTTAGTCCACCACGCTGGCCTAGTGCGGGTTGGCAGACTTCATATACCTTCGAAATTCAGTGAATATCTCAGGTATGCAGGTTTCCTCACGATGTTTTCCTTCACCGTTAAAGCGAGCGATAATTCACGGAGAATATACAAACATAGTTACATACATTGCAAGCTAAATAAATGAATGTAAAAAATCATTGACATGATTGGTGGGCCATATTAGGAACCGGGCTTTATTCGATCAATCCTTATACCTAAATTAATTTAAAAAGAATTTAAAAAGTATTTACTTTTTGATAACATCGTGATTTTTAGCAAGAGTCCTCTATACTAACTTTATAACCAGTCAATCACCAAAGTAAGTGACCGTCCAAGCTAGCTAAAGCCAAAATTAACTAGAACGTGGCTCTGCAATAAGAGACAATCATATTGTACACGTATGAATCGGTCTTTGTTGAAAATGATGAATAAATTATTATAATTTATTTTGTAATTTTTTATGCATTAAAATTTGTAGACCGTGTTAAATTTCAAGCATAATTATATTAAATTAATAACAATGGTCAGACTAAATGTATTCGATTACACGTATAAATTAGTCTCTTTCATTTAATGATCATGTAAAATAATATACGTAAATAATGAAGGTAAAATATAAATACAATTCTATTTTCAAAAATAACACCGAATAAACATTAAACTCGAGACAGGCAAGCGCAGAATTTTATTAAAATTAAAATGTTAGTATAATCTTAGAACGGGAAATGGCCGAACCCGCTCTTCAGAAACGTTTTGCCGCACAAAATATTTTAATGCCAACGATTCCAGATTTGGCACAGAGCGTAAAATTTGTAAGAACAGCTACGTAATCAGAATAAATTGCGACGGAAATACACGAATATTTTTATGAAAAAAATCAAAGCTTTGTGTGGCCGACAATTCGCTGGCGTGCAAAACAACTCTCAGTTAAATATGACGACATATTTTGGAAATGTTATTGTTATTGTGGGTCTATTAGATTCCGAATACATATACTCCGTATTAAATTACTGCTTCGTGAATCGTTCATATAAATATAAGACAACTTGTTGACGAGACATGTAAATCGCTCATTTGAGGAGTGTCAAATACTGCTTATGTGCTGCAGTATCACCACCTAGAACTTGAATTACAATGCACTCCATACTTCAGTGCATCATCATCATCATCATGATCATCCTAAGGCAGAGATGGCAAACCAATAGCACGCCAGTGGTGGCACGCGACAATATAATTCGGGCACTCCTATAAATTGAGAATCTATGCCAACAAAAAGCTAAGGCCGACCCTGACAAGTGGAAGGAACGTTTTTTCATCACGTTAACCAATAAAGGTTCCCCATCTTTGGGAATAACATGTGGAGACTCACAATGGGGAGTAATAACTAGCTACAATAATTATTCCTTAAACCACCCCAATTTGGCGGAGGAAATAAACAAACATATTTATTACTTCATTATTCATCTATAGTATACTAAGGAAAAGACGATTTTGGCAGCATATAGCACGACCATACGCTGAAGGCAAAGAAAAATGCCCCTAGAGATTACCTGCACGGAAAAAGCCAGCAATTTTCTATAACTCATAAACATGGAAACTCCATTTACCTATAACCCGTTAAAACTATAGTAATTTAAAAAAGGATCTATATAATCCTGTATACGAATAACCCAATGTACGTGTCCATTTCATTGTAATTTCGCACTGTCGTATGAATACAAGTATCCGAAAGAAACACAATGGACCTCTTATTTGAATTCGCGAAGGGGTATGGTTTGCACGTGAATGGCAACATTATTCTAAAACTTTAGTCCCTTCCGGTGCTTGCCGACCTTACACACTCTGAATTTGTCAAACAATGTGTTTGAATTAAAATAGACCTTTGCTATTTTAAAGATATGTTTATTTTTAAAGAGGTGGACATATAATATTATATCATACTTATTTGTCTTCTTGTACAACCGGGTAGCCATTATCAACAGAATCCTAAAGTGACATGACGGCTGGCTTTGATTTTTCTTAAGGTGAGTCTCATATACATAGTAAGTTATTAGCAGACTGGTGGGGTTCATATAAATTGTATGTCGTCAATATACCTTCGAGTTTACATATCTTAGAACAGTCACTACCACTGACCATAAACTAATATTATCAAATTTTAAACTAAGAAACTACTAACAGTTAATAGAAATCAAACAAAACAACAATAAATTACAAAAACAAAAGTGCCAAAGTCAAAGATTTCGACTAACACATCAGCTTTGGGATCCCTTTGAGATTGAGCCGAAATAAACTCGCGACACCTATAAAACAAATAATAAAACCGGGCCCAAAACATGGTGCCGTTAAATTCTATTTTATGTACTGTACGGACCCTCAATAAGCCTTTGATAGGGCTAATTTTCTCTGTCGCTGTGCTCATGTCGAAGGTTTTATTGTGACAAATGTTGTAGCATTTTTGAATGACGTGTATTTATTGTGTAGTGTAAAATTCTGGAATATATTTTTACTAGGGTTTACTCGCCCGTGTGAAAAGCCTTTCCTGCTACAAATATTCCTAAATCAGTGTGGCATTGTAGCACGACCAGCGCTATCTATATAAAAATCAGATTCAAAATATAAATATTACGCACAGGAGTGAATTACCGGAATAAAAAGTAGCCTATAATATTATGTGCAGGACATGTTCTATGCGTGTGCCATATTTTATCCAAAATCGCTGAACGGTTACTGCGATTACTTCCAAGAAACATTCAAACATTTTCATCTATACATACATATAAATAAAATTGGAGTGTCTGCTTGTAATATTGAAATAGCCGTTTTTTACTACATGTACATCGACGGTAGAAAGCGGAAATGTCGTATCTCGGAAAATGGCCAAAATGACTTATTACTATATTATTGATCAGAAAAAAAAGCCGCATCGAATGGTCTAGGTCTCGTCTTCTTACGACAAAAAAAAATTAAGATACGCCATCGATTTTTTTCTAGTTTTTGTACAGTTTATACAAAAATTTGCTGTAAATAGAGAAAAAAACGTTACTTTTGAAAATAAAAGAGATACAACAATACGCCCAGTGTAAATAATTGTTACAACATTATTTTTCAATTATGGAGATTGATTTTCGGAGATACAGCATTTCTGTCGGCCCAAAATTTTACGTTGCCAGAGATGTGCGTATAATTATTGAAAAGTTACTACATTTCAAACATTGAATCGGATAGCGAAAATCACACTTACGTCATAGGAACAGAGTATTGTTTTTTTGTACAGTGATTAATACTTTGTCAATACGTCACTCTAGCCAGACCCGCTCCCGTCACTTCGCTCCTACCCCAGCGTGTACCTTACCTACGCCATTCCGAACCAGCTTCTCGACTTCCAAAGCACTTCTTGAGCGACCGCTGCATCGCTCTCTTGCTAAACTCATAGTTTTGGCGTAGCGGGTGATCAGGGTGTACCGCACAGTTTCTTTCGAGGCGGCTTGCTTGTTGATCGGTTTCTTGCTTTGGGATCTGGTCGCCCTCTTCGATGCTTTTCATTAGTGGGAGGAGGCACCCAGACATGGGCAGCATCCGGCCCTGAAGAAGGTGTAGACCATGAAGGCTTCCCTACGTCGAGCTGACGTGGAGGAGTGGCGTATCAGGCGGAAGGCCCTGACGGTGGGGTTCAGGGTTGTCGCGGTAGTGCGCCCGGTTTACTGCGTGGCTGGACAGGCGCCATGGCCCGGCTACGTTTCACTTGATACAGATACTTACCGGACATAGCTGCTTCGGTGAGTAACTGTGTCGAATAGTAAGCGCAGAGGTTTCGGCTGTTTGTCATCATTGTGACAACTGCCCGCTGGATACGGATCAGCACACATTGGAGTTTTGGTCAGTCTGGGACGAGGAGCGCAGCGCTCTCAGAGCAGTCGTCGGAGGAGACCTCTGACTGCCGGCCGTGGCCGGTTCCATGGTCGGCAGCCAGAGGTCATGGCGTGTGATGGCCCACTTCTGCGAGGTGGTCCTCTAGCAGAAGGAGAGTGCCGAGACGAATCAGGAGCGCGAAGATACCTCCCGCCACCAGAGGAGACGTAGAAGACGCTAGGTGGAGGACTGACCGGCATCTCCCACCGTATGGATTGGGGGCGTTTGGAGAAGTCCACCACGGTACGGTGCCTGTCGTAAAAGACGACTAATAGGGGCCACCGGGGGTGGCGGGCGGTTGGCAGGGGGTACTATACCATACCATATCAGCCCTGTATTATATACTGCCCTCTGCTGAGCACGGGCCTCCTCTACAACTGAGAGGGTTTAGGCCTTAGTCCACCACGCTGGTCTAATGGGGGTTGGCGGACTTCACATACCTTCGAAATTCAGAGAACTTCTCAGGTATGCAGGTTTCCTCACGATGTTTTCCTTCACCGTTAAAGCGAGCGATAATTTACAACGAAAACACACATAACTTTTTTAGAAAAGTCAGAAGTGGGTTTGGTCAGAACCCTTGGGTTTGGATCCTGCGGACATTTGTCTCGACAGTCCGTTCCACTCCCAACTAGGCTATCGCCGATTCAAGCAGGGTAGTTCGTCTTTAATGTTGTATTATCTTTTAGTACAATGTTGCGATCTCAGTGATGGAAGATAGCGTGGAAAGTAGGTCTTACACTGCCCTTGACGCCGATTTTTTCCAACTCCTCCCTATGTTTCTATTTAATTGATTTCATTGCGGGTTAAAGACAGATTAGTGTTCCCTGAGATTCGCCGAGCTTCACCGCTTGGTATCATAAAATGCGTGCCACTGCCGATCCTGGCTTACAAGAGTTGCAGTGGCGGGCGTGAGGGCGGGATAGTCACTGCCATTGATGCCGAAAGCGTAGTTCGATGCTTGGGGGATTCTGAGCCCCCCCCCCCCCTCCCCCCAACAACAGGAGACGAATATAGTAAGAGTTGAATAGAAAAAATACTGTTTATTTTGTTTATTTATTTGTTTTTTTTTGTCCTTACATTCTTAAAAAGAAAATAAAAGCGTTTAGTAAAAGATACAGCATTTTATTTTTATAACTTTTATGATACTGCTTGTATGTAAGACGTGGTTTTTTTCATAAACTAGTTCGATTAAATCATATACAGCAAAATAAACATGATTCGCATGGTTTTTATTTGAGATACAGCAGATCCGTCGCATCGAAATCTTTATGTATCTTAGTTGGTCATACATTTCACCTCACAGATAAAACATTTCTGCTGCTCGACATTAAAACATCGACTGCTGTAACTAGTACAAAATCAATGAAGTAGTAACTTTAGGATATTTCGGTTAACCGTGGAAAGTAAGGTTTAGATTTTTGGAAATATGTTCCAAATCTCAACTTTCTATCTTCATAAATTTACGAGTTATGAATTTTTTAAATCGTTTTTTTGCTCTGGTGTAAAGTTGGATATTTCGAGATACGACAAAATCGCTTTTTACCGTCGACATGTATATATATATACGGTACATACACCAAAATATCATTTTTTACAATTATTTTCTGTCTGTCTGTTTGTTCCGGCTAATCTCTGAAATGACTGGACCGATTTTAACGGCACTTTTATTGGCAGGTAGCTGATGTAATAAGGAGTAACTTAGGCTACTTTTTATCCCGGAAAAATATAAAGCCGGACTTTTATCCCGGGAAAACTCATTCACGCGGGCGGAGCCGCGGGCAACAGCTAGTGTAATATAAAATTCTTATACAATCTACTGACTGCCTCGATGGCGTAGTTGTATTACGGTACGACTGCAATGCTGAGGTCTCAGGATCGATCCCCGGGTCGGGCAAAGTGATATTGGGTTTTTCTATTCAGTATCAGCCCGGAGTCTAGAATTTGTGCCCGATATGGCGATAGGCTCGCCCCTGTCACATCATGGGACGGAATATGCACGGCGAAAAGTGGGTGCACTAGTTGCGCCTCTGCCTAACCCTTCGGGGATAAAAAGCGTGAGTGTGTGTGTATGTGTATACAATCTAGATTATAAATTACATTAACAATAATTTCACGCCTTAGATTCGCATTATGAGCATCTAATATAATTGGCGCTAAGAATTAATATGTCTCCAGACATTTTATATTCTTTTTTGTTAATGATAAGTTATTCGATATTGCGTTTCTCTTGGTAATACAATTCCACTTTAAACTAGTATCTATATTGAATTCTTTATTTTTCATATTATAAAAGCAATTCTTATTATATATACCGTACTCGTAGTGGATATTTACAGCATCATTCTACTTCGAGAATAACGCGACAAACGTGTCAACGCGTGTCGAGTGACTAAGATTGTTGTAAAGGCTTCGCCACACAAAATGCGTGGCTGGGTAGGTTATTTACATGGCGTGGTGGTGTGAACCATCATATCCAGCTAAGCGTAGGAGTTTCTATGTGGCGTCTCCCATACATTGTCCTAGTTATTCCCATGCCAAAACTACGTGACGTGAGTGTTAAGCCCCGCTCCCTGTGTGGCGAAGTCTTAAGAAGTAACATGGATTTTTGATCGGCTAAATAGCCGGAGACAATACAAATACTAAGGGCCTGTTGCACAACTTCTGAGTAAATCTTACTCGTCATATTATAAACCGACCACATACAGAAGGCAATGGGCTGGCCACATATGTCGCAGAACAGATAACCGCTGGAGTAAACGTGTTCTGGAGTGGAGACCGCGTCTTGGCAAACGTAGCGTGGGACGCCCCCCGGCCAGATGGCGAGACGACTTGCACAAGAGGGCCGGCAGCGACTGGATGCATAAAGCAGCAGATCGGGCTCTGTGGCGTATCTTGGGAGAGGCCTATGTCCAGCAGTGGACTGCAACGAGCTGAGGATGATTATGATGATGATGATACAAAAGGCGCACTCTTATATATGCTCCCAAAACAGGTAATAAACTGAATAGGTAATAAACTTATGTAAAAGCGTACAGAACTAAATTATAACACAAATTCACAGTGTAATAACAGTACACCTACAATGCATCAAACTTATCTTGTCCCGTAGACGTGGAGTTTTTCTCCATTCATGTACGGTAACTAATCAAAACCAGTTTATGCTAAAGAAAATTTAATTGAACCAAACAAAATCTATATAAGTAAACGACAAAGCAGTGTCCCTTATCATAAAATTACTATTGAAAATAAATGAAAACAATTCTTTCAAAATATCCACTTATAACAATCTAAACCAAAATTGTAATTCGTTGCTATTAGCATAAATAATTACCGATACAAAACGAGACCAAAAATGTATGGTTGTGAGGAAACAGGTGGACAAACACTGTCGAATGAATAAATAGTGGGCGGACGTAACACAAACTATACCGTTTGTTTAGGATGCTTTAGTTCTAACAAGGATTTAGCAATTAGTCAAACACAAATGAACTGTTGTTTTAACGGAAGGTAAAAATGTGTAATGCATATGCAATGGAATGCAATCAGCCCTGTATTATATACGGCCCACCTCTGAGCACGGGCCTTCTCTACTATTAAGAGGGGTTAGGCCTTAGTCCACCACGCTGGCCTAGTGCAGTTTTGCAGCATCTATATACCCTCGAGGTTCGTATGGAGAATTCTCAGGTATTTAGGCTTCCTCACGATGTTTTCCTTCACCGTTAAAACGAACGATAATTGATAAACAATACACACGTAATTTAGGAAAGTCAGAGGTGTGTGCCTTGGATGAAGCTCCGGACATTGTCTCGACAGACCGTTCCATTCCCAACTAAGCTATCATCCACTTAAATTTGTATTTAAATAAATTAGTTTCATTTGTGTGTGTTCGTCAGAGTGGAAACGAACCTCCATCCCATGCTGTGAAAAAACCTGCAAAAGGATGAAGGTCCTAACCAAACTAGGAACATTTAAAAATGTAATTACGCAAATTCAATTAATAGAGGCATCAAAGACCCGTTAAAATCACCTGAGCATGAGTAAGATGCTAATGAAATTAATGTGTTAATTTTATAATTAGGGGCGTATATCTTAATAATTAAAACACATTTATCACAGCTCTTGATGCCTTGGGTGCTAATTTTTAGAGTCCAACCCTATATTTTGAATAGCAAAGAACTGCCAGTTCAGTGTCATATTGCCAAAGTACACAAGACACAATTTATATTATCCTTGTACCGCAATATGCGGGTATTTAAAACCGGGTAGCGCAGTGTTCCTCCGCGTCCCTTCGGGCTACAAGCGTAGCAACCGTAGCAAATATAAAAGCGTAGCGGGCGTAGCCGCGTAGCGCAGTAGCGTTCTAAAATGCATTATGGCTGCATGTTTTTGCATAATATGCAATGCATGACGTTTATTGTGAGTAGAGCCGATAGACCCCAAGCCTCGGAGTTTTATTAGAATTTATATGTTATTGGATTTAGAATGAAAACGTGGGTGGCATGAATGCAAATATCTTTGGCGAAAATATTTGCATTTGATATGCTATAGAATTTTATTTGTT
The DNA here is from genome assembly GCA_947568825.1 of Sphinx pinastri. NCBI lineage: Eukaryota > Metazoa > Arthropoda > Insecta > Lepidoptera > Sphingidae > Sphinx > Sphinx pinastri. The sequence continues at coordinate 15,948,021 of OX387619.1, forward strand.
GTCACATAAAATGTGCGGTGAAATGGAAAGTATATGGTAATACAACTATTATTAGAAATCAGTTTCAATCTAATGTATGTTAAAGTAAAACGAAATGCCAATAACGTTTTACTACAATAAAATATATTTTGCATACTTAAAATATCTTGAAAATTTGCAGTAACTTATAGAATTATTTTCATGATTTTAAATTAATATAAAAGTATATTCTTGAATATAGACTACTCAAGAAAATTGATACATTATCTCACGAGTTCTGGTCATCAAAGTCTAAAGAGCTTCCACGATTGAATCTATCAAAAACGTTGTTCATTACAATCCATGAATATAAATTCCACTGGGCTCGGGAATTAGCTATGAGCTTAAACAAAACGGAAATAAAGTAAAGGATTCCATTTCAAAGAAACTGTGCCTCGATATTTTCTTACATTAAAAAAAATAAAAGCTATTTGGAATGAGACTTGAATACCAACTCGCGGCATAAATTATAATTATTACTGTTTTAGTATAATATTATCTACATTAATCAAAGTGTTTGTATTCAATGAATATAATTTATTGACATTTCTATTTTACTACTACAGTACCTTTGCGTTATATTAAATTAAAAAATAAAAACATACAATGACACATAATATATTTGTATTGCTTTCTTTTCTATTTACAATTTGCGCATAATTCATTCCATTAATTAACAAATAAAAATATATTGCCTTTATGTGGGTTGGTGGAATATATACGCTTTTTTCTATTGGAAGATAGAGCTTTTTCACTTCTTAATTTGAGGAATTTACTGACGATATTTAAAAGTGACCAAACAGCGTTTTTAATATCCATTGTCTTAAGATTCATTAACTACTCAACGCGTACTTCGTTTCTTTGGCCATGTGGCTAGGCAGGAGGACAGCCTGGAAAAACTTATAATGGTTGGCCACGTGGAGGGGAAGAGAGGTAGAGGAAGAGCGCCGTCCCGGTGGATAGACACAGTAAAGGCGTCTACAGGATCCAGTGCCCAGGCTTGCCTACGAATGGCACAGAATAGGAATGCCTGGAGGGAGGTGGTGCGAAGTGTACAGGAGAGCCACGCGCATGGTGGTCACGACCCTCAGTAATGAGGAAACGACTAGGAAGAAGAAGACTCATTTTGACATGCAATGTTGGCCTTTAGTCCAAGAATTCACTTATCATCAAGTTAGTAGCCGGATCGCCTCTCTTATCTTATATCTAACAAGCTCAATAATATAACTCTACATTTAACAATGCTCTAAAAATAACCTCCCTAATAAATGAACGCTAACAATGCAACATAAAGTTAGTAATACAATAAAACAATGTAGGTACCAGATTCACCTTCCGTCCCCCACATATATCACGAACGTAATAAAACGTCAGAATCCGCAGAAATTACACGTCTACGCGATATTTCATAGCGATACAATAAAATGTGCGTAACCAATAATATAGCATAAGTGGACTGTTTTGTTTGCAAAAATAAACCATCTACATCTTACATCTGTTTCTGTCCATCCAAAGGTTGTCTGGAAGAAATCGCTTTTAGCGATAAGACCGCCCATTGTAGAACCATGTCTCGCATTCTGTTTTTTATTTGATGTTGTTGTTGAAATGTTATTTCTGTATGTTTATTGGTTATACAATAAAGAGTTCATTATTATTATTATTATTATAAACATAGCTTCATGGCCGTTCTCCGAGAAAACTTACTGTTTATATAAAAATACACTCATGCCTTTTATTCCTGAAGGGATAAGCAGGGGAACAACTTGTGCATTCACTTATAGCTGTGCTCATTCTGTCAAAAAATTAGCTGATGACTCTAATGGAAGCTAATTTCAGGCTAAAATTGTTATTGTGGTGTTTTTTGGAATAAAAGGCATACGTATATTTTGAATGCCTGGTTTGAGAAACGATGGTAACCCTCACCCTCAGGTGGTAGAGCGCCACATGGCGACCATAATCACATAATAATGGCACAATCATTTAGTACTTATCCCATCGAAATATACAAAACGCTAAAATAATTCTCGAACACAACTAATGTATCTAAGCATAAAATTACATTCCAGCTTTTAAAATCACAGGTAACCGACACAAAGAATTGGATTGCATTTTTTAACCGCTTCCATCACGCGGGAATAAGCGTAACAACGTTTTACAAGCCGAACAAATAAAGCGCTGAAAGCGCTGCCACGCTGAATGTGTAATTCCCTTGTGATAGGCACAAACAGTGCAATTAAATATGTTTTATTTACGTTTCAATAGCGAACTGAGTGGAAAATTATTTTATCAATTTAAATAAATTTAGGTTGGTGGAAAAAATAATGAGCGACTGGTATGATTTAGGATTGTGCCGAATCGCAATAACTAGCGCCATCTATTAGCGTTGTCAGTAATTAGACTCTATTCTTAAATCAAAAAGTAGTAATTATTTAAATTTATACCGAAAGCATACAAATACAAACAGATACAAACGTGATACAAAGGATAAAATACCTGTATTCGATTAGGACCAAGTTTTTGGAATCGCTTTTACTCTTCGTGCCTTTAAATGCGCGTAAAGTTGTCAGTTTCAATTATTCCATATTGTAAAGCAACTATTAAACCGAATTACTCGTTATTCCATTAACTCAACAGGCTGAATAATTGCAATCAGAAATTAACATGTTTTCATTTATTTTAATTCGAATATGAAACATTCAACAGATGCGCAACAAAATGAATTCTGTTCCGCTCTCGTTTGCATGTTTTTATTCGCCTGCATCTGAAATGGTTGAAAACTTGTGTTTTTAACGTAGGTACTTATGGTATGAGCATACTTGTATCTCTAAAATCGCGGCCTATCGCGGTATCCGACCTATTTTATACTTACATGCATACCGAGTAAACTCGTCATAGTGCCTCATAGGCATAGGCCCGACCTTTATTACAAAGGGCCTAACAAAGTTGGCGAAATGTGGGTGAATTACACCTCTGCCTACCACCCCAAAAAAAGGCGTGATGCTATGTATTTAAGACGAGCATAATAAAAAAAAGCCAAAGCACGATCAGGATTTGAACTCATACCCTACACTTATAAGATCTGTGCTAAAATTCATATAAAATTATCTACTTAGCTTTTTTCATTGACATGGGACTTTGTTATCCAGACTTTAATGAAGAAAGTTAAACAATTTTGGGTTTTTTACAAATCAAATTGATCCTAAACTAATATCTACTATCAACAACTGTTACTGACTATATCCAAAAAACTAAACTTTATTCAAAATTAATTATAACTGGTAAAATAATTTAAAATTTCAAATTAAAAACTAATAGAACAATTTAGAAACGAAGTCATTATATGCTCTAGAATTATTATTAATACAATGCTATAAATTTCATTTAATTTAATGTTTAAATGTTTTGTTAATTTCAGAACATATTTTTTTATCTATGTAATTATGGTCTTCTTGTGCATTATTCATAAATGTTATAAGTAGAAACTCGGTTTTGGCGGGAACTTAGAAGTGTCATGAGGTGCTCTTGTTTTAATTCATTATTTTGGTGATATTTAGTGTTATATTGCCTAATTATGGTGGTATATTATCCAATGTAGTTCTATTAAAGAGCTCAAATGAAGTGAATTGAAATAATTGTGCTAATCAAGTGTTTTTTCTGTTGCCGCCAAAACTCCTCGATAAAGTCTTGGTAAGGCAGCCACTGCTTTACTTCGACATACTACAGATAATAAAATATGCAAACCAAACTTGACATTGGCAAAATGTGAACACAAATGCCATTATAATAATAAAAAAAAATAAAAAAAAAAGTAGAAACTCTTAAAAATATAGGCAAATGGCTGTAATAATTATAAACATTTTACAATCACCTCGATCTTAGTCTCAATACATACACACACAAACGCTTTTTATTTCCGAAGGGGTAGGCAGAGGCGCAACTAGTGCACCCACTTTTCGCTGTGCGTATTCCGTCCCGTGATGTGATAGTGGGCGAGCCTATCGCCATATCGGGCATAAATTCCATACTCCGGGCTAATACTGAATTGAAAAACCCAATATCAATTTGCCCGACCCGGCGATCGAACCCAAGGCCTCAGCATTGCAGTCGTACCTCAATACATCTACACCACCGAGGCAGTTTATTAGTCTAGTCTTAGTCTCATTATCCTTGCATTAACTGTAACATTCTGGATTTAATTACCTAGTCCACTTACCAATGATAGTGTTTTTGAATTTAAAAACATAGAATTTATCTGGTTTGATTTGACGTTGAGGTACACGTTGATTTATATTGTATACAAATGAGCATCACTTCGCCAATCTTTACAAATTGTGTGTGAATTAAATACTCTCTTCCCTACTCCCCCTTAGAGACAAAAGTGCAAGCAATATAAGATCATCATCATCATCAACCACAGACAGTGGCGAAGCATGCATACTTGCCACCCAGGGCAGACCCAAATTTTTCCGCCCCAGGGCACCAAAAAAAGGTAATTTCAACAAATTCAACAAACAAAGAGGCTCGCGTGCGTTTTACGCATTTTGCCGCCCTAAACGCCCCTAAACGTGCTGCTCGGGAAGTTTACTTTTGTTTAGAGCAGTTCATTTAGATACTCGCAATTTATATACCGGCTGATCCCGGATCGCAACACTGACGTGAACTACTATGGCGAGATTTACACCTTATGTACGATGGTCGCCAAGCCGATATATATCCAGCAAATATGATTTAGATGCACCTGCACGAAGCTTAGAGAGTCCATCTCACGCCAGCTTACAAGTTACTATCAGTTTGGCATCCTTAATCCCTCACCGCACTCTCAGCGTTCATTAATACAATATTGCCAAAATTATTTTGAACTAGTTACTTAGTTTCGTATTAAGCAACTTACTAATCCGTTGCTTGACTTATTAAGATGACCCCTTGGGGTAACTTTGATTTAGATTCCTAATAACACACTGGGAAAATATTATAAGAATTTAAAAGTCAGTGAAGGTTTCTGCAGTAACTATTGATGCTCATAAAATTTAGTTTTTAATATGTAAGGGACTATAATGCAATGCAATGCAATCAGCCCTGTATTATATAATGCTCACGGCTGAAGACGGGCCTCCTCTACTACTGAGAGGGGTTAGGCCTTAGTCCACCACGCTGGCCTAGTGCGGGATGGCAGACTTCACATACCCTCGAAATTCTTATGGAGAATTTTTAGGTATGTACGTTTCCTCACGATGTTTTCCTTCACCGTTAAAGCGAACGATTATTGATAAACAATAGTATACATATCGTCCTTATTCCTTAAATAATTAGGTACAGTTTGTCTAAAAACAGCTAAAAAATTACGCGTTCCTTTTTTATTGAACTTCTTATCCTTAGAAATAATGAGGTTTTCTTTACAGTTTTGATTGTGACTCCTCTATTAAAGGTATTGATAACGCGGTAAATAGATATTTGATTGAATGACTAATCAACGGGCAGCCAAATTTGAAGTAAGAAACAAGTTTTAATAAAGGGTATATTTGAGATAGAATCAAGTAATTACCAATACAAGTACAGAAAAAATAATTTGAAAATGAGTTTTAATAGATCAAGTAATTAGCAATATACATATAGAAATCTAGGCTGCCTCGGTGGCGTAGTTGTATTACGGTACGACTGCAATACTGAGGTCTCTGGTTCGGTCCCCGGGTCGGGAAATTTATATTGGGTTTTTTCAGTGTCAGCCCATATGACGATATAGCGATAGGCTCGTCCCCTATAACATCATGGGGCAGAATATGCACGGCGAAAAGTGGGTGCACTAGCTGCGCCTCTGCCTACCCCTTCGGTGATAAAGGGCGTGAGTGTGTATGTATGTATGTATGTAGGTATAGAAATAATTAGTTGAATATTATGCCAATTGGGAAATCTAATAAATAACACAAACAATTAATAAACCAGTGTTTGGGAGCGTCGTGTGACTTAGTAAAAGTAAAGATTTCTTTATTAAAACAATACGTATTATTTATTTAAATTTTGTGTTTCCCTTTCTTGAATATGATATAGAGAAAATGTAAATTATTTAAACAAGCTTCAGAATTTGAGTAATTGCAATAAATAAGTAGAACATACTAAATCTTAGTCCCAGACAAGCATTTTATACTTCAGAAAGACGATAATTCATTAGTAAAGATTAAAAATGTCTTGCTACGTCTTGTGTCCGTAAAATAATATCCCCGTGGAACAATTTAAGTGTCTGACAACTTAAGCACTTGGTTACGCTTTGATAACTTAAATGTGCCAATAAAATTACTGGATACTAAATAATTTTACATAAACAAGCTATCATACTACCCCTTAAGTTTTCAGTCATGTCCGTATTTAATTTTATCTGTTCATAGATTTGTTGATATAACGTAGTTAGCAAACTTTTGAGCAAAAATTTGTCGTGGGTAATTCTCGATAAATTACACAATCATTTCTACCTACTTAAGTCTCTCTTCGTACTCTGTTAATCATCATCAGCCAAAGGATGTCGTTAGCTGAACGTAGACCTCCCTGATTAGAAACCGACCTGCTGGAAATGGCCTGCATCCAATGACTCCCGCCTTGTAGATAGTACTCATTTTATTACTTTATTTATTTACTCATTTTACTGGTGGTAGGTCTCTCATATGTGAGAGTCCGTCTGGGTGGGTACCACCGCAATGTCTATTTCTACCGCCAAGCAGCAGTGTGCATGCACTGTTGTGTTTCGGTTTGAAGGACATTGTAGCCAGTGTAACTACAGGACATAGTGAGACTTAACACCTTATATCTCAGGATGACGAGCGCAGTGGAATGCCACATAGTACTTTGAAAATCAAGGTGCTGGATGGTGTTGCTACTGTTTATGGGTGGTCGTATCGCTTACCATTAGGCGAACGGCATTCAATGCAATAAAAAAAATATTACCAATTAATTAAGAAGCATTGAGTAGAGTGTGACTTTTGTATTTGGGCAGCTTATATGTTTATGAGACGAGTAGCATTTATCAATAAGATGTGATTTGGCCCTTATTCTGTGCCTCGCTAGCTACAAATCCTGTCACTATTTTTACTACCATATTAATTACATCCGCTTATAAAAAACAAAACCAATTTGTTAGGATAAACTAACAAAAAGCTAGACGATTTGATCTGCCGTGACATATTACGCTTCATATCCATTGATATGTAAAAAAACACATCGAATATTTTTGCAATCTGTTACTATTTTTGTAACACATTGACATTTAGATTAATTTTATGGATTTTTAAATAGTTATTTATTTATTAGAGATACCATTAGATAACACATACAGTACATTTTTAATACAAAGCCATTCAGTATAAAGGCGTATGTTTACCTTTTGCAGGTATCTACAACTTACATAAATATTTGTAGATTGACATACATACTATGCTTATTAAGAGTAATTATTGCCACAAAAGAATAAAAAAATCTAAGAACTAAGACAAAAACAATAAAAAAATTATAGATAACTACCCTATTATGACGTGACATAAAATCTGCTAGGATGCTGTTACATAAGACTTCGACGCATAAAACCTATAAGACTCCGCACAGACACTGTTTCCTTGTTGCGCAAGACAAATAACACAAAATGGCGGCAGCATGCTGCTGAAGCAACTAATCAACTGTTGAATTAGTTTAGCTATTTATCTTAATTACTGTCAGTTTCTTAGTAATTGTATGGAAACAAAATATTCACATCACTCTATGCAGCGTCAGAACAATATTGTTTACACTTCATCCTCAAGAGCTGAAGAAACGTGGACGTGATACCACCTCAGCCTACCGCTCATAAGTTATTAAGGCGTAATGCTATTTTGTCATGTTATGCCCATTGAACCATTAATTAAAATAGAGATAACATATTAAGGTACGTTGGAGTTGGTCCAGTCAAAAAATAGTTTTTGTTTTCGGGAAACGCTCATTGACCCGGTGATAATTAAATCGCCTTGTCCAAAATTAATATATAAGAGAATGGTAAATATCTACCTAGTCAATCTTAGAATAAGTCTGAGGCTGGCTTGTTTCATCCGTGACCAAATAAAGTTAAGGGTCTTATCACACTAGCGACTGTAAGCGAATTCACAGCGAGACGAAGGCGTTGCGCGCTCGTCCATCTTCATAAGATCGGGAACTATACTTGGTCATGGAACTCATGGATGAAACAACACGGGCTACATACTTACATTTATAAGGATCTAAAGTCGGACCAAATACTGGTGGCATTCTCTACTAAAGTCAATCTTTTGGTTGATGCAGAAATAAAAAATGTAGATTGTAGGCGCTAATTTATTCATTGATATTTTTCTTATACAAGCCGACAATCGAGCAAATGGGTCACTATAAACACCCGTTATACCAAATGAATTATGGATACACTGCCAGCTTCAGCAGAAATAATAGAGAAAGGGGGAAGAGAGTAGTTTTAAGCCTCTGAATATTTCACTCAACATAATTTGTGAAACAAAGGTAATAAAGGTACCAAAAGATTTGGAAACACGTACTTTTTCCGCAACATTAAACTGTAGAACAGTTTTCCGGTACACGTATTCACGTGTGTGTGGCAAATTACACCTACATTAAATACTAATAAACTTTATTAAAATGTAGCTTTCTCCAAACCCTCATATTCCTTGAGAGTCTAAAAAATTCACTGGTGGTAGGTCTCTCATATGTAAGAGACCATCTGGGTGGGTACCACCGCAATGTCTATTTCTACCGCCAAGCAGCAGTGTGCATGCACTGTTGTGTTTCGGTTTGAAGGACATTGTAGCCACTGCAACTACAGGACATAGTGAGACTTAAAATCTTGTGTCTCAGTATGACGAGCGCAGTGGAATGCCACACAGTACTTTGTAACTCAAGGTGCTGGATGGTGTTGCTACTATCTATGGGTGGTCGTATCGCTTACCAGCAGGCGAACGGCATGCTCGTTTCGTCATTTAATGCCATAAAAAAAAAGAAACCAGTACACTAATTAGGTTAGTAAACTTTTACGATAAGGTCATACAAAATACAAAGCAAGTCACGCGTGTCTAGTAGTTGAACTAAAATAGAACGTGGATGCGCACCACTTAAAAGCATTATAATAATGGAACGAAATATCCTTCATTTTCATAAAAGCATTGACATGCCATAGATATGAACGGACTTTCAAGTTATCGATGGGTCATTGTGATGCAAAGGCACATATTGAATCTTAAAGCTAATTGCCTGGACAGGAATTACGTACTTAAAATCCACGTTTCTTCTATACCTTTCAAAGTATAGTGTATACTATACTTGACCTCTGAGTTGAAAATCCAAAAAATATTGTTTTGAAATAGCCGATAATTTTTCTTGTGATACAGATGAATTATAAATCATTTTAAAACTATTTGGGCTTTGGAACTCAACGATTCTGGGTACTATCACAATACTTAGAGTGCAAATTAAAATTAACGATAAAAAATTAAGCAAACATAATCTCGAAAATAGGCGCAGAGTAAAAAGATGAATATTTAAAAATATTCGCAAAGCAAACCCGAGCAAGCAAGGAGTGCTCTCAAATACTTTTATTTGAGCTGGTCTTGAATCACGAGGCTATTTGTCGACGAGCTGCGACGTGCGACGTGGGCGACGCTGTTTGTACAACCACTACTTAGAACGAATGTCGCTTGTATTTAAGAACTATTTAAAAGGAAAAATATGTAGTTTTTGGTAAACAGAAACATGTTTGGAACGAACAGAACTTATGCTTCACTTATTGTGTGCAAAGCATTTGCGTTAAAACGTTAGTTAAATATGCTATCGTAACTTGTACCAATGCTTAAGCTCTTTCAAAGAATTTTGACATTCAATACTATAGACGAAAGAAATTGGTAGTAATTAAAAATGGCAGAGCTACGTTATAAACAGTTTAATGCCACATGATTGAGACGAGGTGGTCACGCACAAAGATATCTTTCTTAATGTGAACCTTTCCTATTGCTATTCACAGTCAATAAGATCTAATATTGTGTATTGTTTAGCAATTATCGTTCGCTTTCACGGTGAAGGAAAACATCGTGAGGAAACCTACATACCTGAGAATTCTTCATAAGAATTTCGAGGGTATGTGAGTCTGCCAACCCGCACTAGGCCAGCGTGGTGGACTAAGGCCTAACACCTCTCAGTAGTAGAGGAGGCCCGTGCTCAGCAATGGGCAGTATATAATACAGGGCTGATTGCAAGATCTAATAAATCACCAACTCTCCCGAATTTCCTTAGATCTGCAACAACTTGTGATTACACAATCTAGTGATCCTTCAAATAATCTGCCAATCCACCTTACGCTATAAAAAATAACTTCCCAAAAGTTGCTCCTAATTTTTTTTGCGTATTCGGTCAAATAAGCCATAAGCAATTTAATTTCAAGACAATTAACCGTTATTGAGCATAAATTATCGACATTATTAAGCGTAACACTGAACACGATCCCACTCTAAGAATAGACGATCCATCTTCCAATAGGAATAAACCAGTTCACGATGTATCGGATGATTAGAAGCTAAGCGGGTATAAAATGGTTATTTTCTAGAGTCTATGATGGCCTCCCTGTAATTTTACGCATTGAGTGACACCGTGCAGTTGGTTTGACGTGGGACGAGATTGTAAGTATAATGAGGGGTTCATCTGATTGTTTGAGTAGAAATAAAACAAATTGCAGTGGACAATACTCGCTCGTCGTTCATTGTTTCGTGACCGACTGTGGCCTTTGCGTCTTCATTTTATGTCGATGTTTTTATTAGCTGTTGGATTAGAAATTAATTGATTTGAATTGTGAGATTATAAAAAATATTTTTGGGTGTATATGCATTTCAAATTTACGCATTGTTATCCTGGGACAGAATAGAGTTGATAAAGATGTAACTAAAGTATTTGTCATGTAAAAATTAGTACAGATTCATATTACATTTTTTTTTTATTTATAAATAAAATCATAGTTAGGTTCATCGACGACGCAAACACAACCTGCATAATTATCCTTAATAATATTATAAATGCGAAAGTTACTCTGTCTATCTGTCTGTCGCGCTTTTACGCCAAAACTACTCAACTGATTTAAATGAAATTTGGTACACAGATAGTCTAGAGCCTGAGAAAGGACATAGGCTACTATTTATACCGGTAAAATATAAAGCGGGACTTTTATCCCGGAAAAACTTTTTCACGCGAGCGGAGCCGCGAGCAAAACCTAGTATTTTCATAATTATAAATTAATATTATCTCAATCCACAAAAAAAAACGCATACTCACGCCTTTTATTCCCGAAGGGGTAGGCAGAGGCGCAACTAATGCACCCACTTCGCCATTTTTATTCCGTCCCATGATGTGATAGGGGGCGAGCCTATCGCCATATCGGGCACAAATTCCAGACTCCGGGCTGATATTGAATAGAAAAACCCAATATCACTTTGCCCGACTCGGGGATCGAACCCGAGACCTCAGCATTGCAGTCGTACCGCAATACAACTACGCCACCGAGGCAGTCCACAAAAAATACCCCCTTAAAACAATAAATACTTTCCAAAACTAATAAAAAGTCTCACGTATTCCACTCAAACAAGACCAAACTCCAGATCTTTTAACCTTATACCCTGTATACTGTTTTATCATAGGCCATTACAATGAATCTTTCTGAACACAAGCGGAGTGTGGAACTGTGCCGCCGTCAATATAAGATGTTTATCGGGAAGACAATCGGGAACTCCGCTTGTGGAACATGTGACTGTTCAATGTTCTTTTAAACTTTATTCGATGAATATTAAATTGTGCGTGGAGTTTCATTATATCGCACCTTTAGAACGAAAACGACACAATTCAAAACAATCGAAAATTTAGTTATCATAAAATGACTTAGAACAGGTCCCTTTTTTATAAAAATATAATATAAAAAGGCCCGATATAAGTTTGGTCCTTTTCCCGCTTGAATATGGCTGTGTTTGAACTATTGTTGTATTGAGAACTTCGTTTTAAGTCATTTTATGAAGATAACTCAATTTTCGATTTTTTTAAATTGTGTCGTTTTCGTTCTAAAGGTGCGATATATGTAGTTGCATTATTAATATTAATGTACTGTAATGAGGTGAATAAAAAATACGTGTGGCACTCGGAGATTGCCGCGGTAAAGCTATTGCATAGCATTTTTTATCACAAATTTTGATTGACTAAACACAAATTCGATCTTACTCTTACCACATAAAGTAGATTTTTAAATGCGAGCAACGCACGTTTAGTCTTGTTATTGATAAATGGCAGAAATGCAATGGTCATCACAACCAAAGGAGAATAAATCAAAATTTGAAAAAAGAATGTTACGTTCGATTCTTTTGTACTCGTGCCGTGCCAACGCTGGGGAAATAGCTTCTACGCAATGTATTTAAGGTTCATATTAAATTAGAAAGAAATGTTTTTAATGACTTTAATAAATAAAATAAATAAAAATATACTCGTTTCTAGAATTATAGCTTCTACGCATTGTATTTAAGGTCCATATTAGTAAGATAAAAAAGATGTCAGGTTATTTTCGTTACGGAATTTCTGGATTCGGTCTCCACGCTCAAGGCCCGCGATAGAAGCTATGCAATAGCTTAAAAGAACCTGTAGGTAATCTAAAACCTCTGTAATTTACTGATGGTAGGTCTCTATGTGAGGGGCCGCCTGGGTAGGTACCACCGCAATGTCTATTCCTACCGCCAAGCAGCAGTGTACATGTACTGTTTTGTCCCGGTCTGAAGGACATTGTAGACAGCGTAATTACTGGGTATTAAGAAACTTAACATATTATATCTCAGGGTGACGAGCGCAGTGGAATGCCACACAGTACTTTGTAAGTCAAGGTGCTGGATGGTGTTGCTACTGTTTATGGGTCGTATCGCTTACCATCAGGCGAACGGTATGCCCGTCTCGTCATTTAATCCAATAAAAAAAACTAAAAATAAAACTATCTCATTCCCAATCACAATCATCATCATCATTAGCCAGAAGATGTCCACTGCTGAACGTAGGCCTCTCCTAAAGATTTACGATTCCCAATAGTCTGACAAAATTTAATACCTACAATAATTGCTTATCAATTGTCTGACATATCTTTTATGTATATAACATAAACGGAAAAGTAAAACACCAAAAATAATGTTCAAACAAATAAAATCCACGATGTCTTTGTTGTTTTGATCTGGTATTAGAGGCTAAACTTGCTATGAAACTACAAAGTGGCTTTAATCTATTGCAAACAGTTAATCCGATCAAAAATGTATCTCCAACCAATAGGTTATTTTGTATTTAATTGATCGAATCGAGTATTAACGAGTTTTAGAAGCTGTTCCTAATCGGCTCAATTTGTTCGAGGCTCGTTTGGGTTTATAGGTTTTTCCTGTCACATACATACCTAATTACATTTATACATAGATACCCGTCATATAATTACACGTTTACGTTGTATAATATACTTATTTTTTACTTAAATAAATAGACTGATTTACGATATTCGTTAAAGCCGGCTTACACAGCGACTTACTAAATTTTGGTTAGCGTTAAACATTTAAAACCTCATGCTATAACTGTCATCCATTAGGAGTTGACAAAGACAGAACTATGATTAAAATATATTTAGCATTGAATATTATTAGTACTTTACTACTTACTTACTTACTTTAGTAGTTTACTACCTTCCACGCCGTTAATTATATTTATTAAAGATAAAAAAATATGAAAATATGCATATTTAGTATCCAGCAATGAGTTTGCGATGAACAGTGAATCGCAGCGTCATTTAAATCAACTACATTATGTGCAATGGAGAGCTTCAATGTTATATTAAAATGAAACTTGAGTACTTTTAAATACGTCTAATTTTAAATAATATTTTAAATCTTTTCCAGTAATACGTAATAGCCACGTGAATCTTCTATATATTGTTTATAAAATAATAAAGCTAACCAAAGAATATCATAAAATAACACGATGCAAACAAAAGAGTATGATTTACGTTCAGATAATAAGACATTGTTTTCAGTGTGTAAGCAGAAACTGCACCATCGTTTTTGCGCCTTTATTTCGTACAATTTATGGTTTCATATCGCCTAAAATTGCATACTACAAAATATAAATATTTTCCATAAATTAATTACACACACTCACGCCTTGTATCCCCGAAGGGGTAGGCAGAGGTTGAGGACTAGTTGCACCTACTTGTCGCCGTGCGTATTCCGTCCCATGATGTGATATCCTATCACCTATCATCATATCGGGGATAAATTCCAGACTCTGCGATGATACTGAATATAAAAAACCCAATATCACTTTGCCCGACCCGGAAATCGATCCAGAGACATCAGCTTTACAGGCTTACCATAATACAACTACGCCACCGAGGCAGTAAATTAAATACCAATTCCTTTAATAGACATATTTAGATAAATATAATATATAGGTATTTTATTAAATTAAAATGTGAGCCATTAATATTTCTGTAGACATTAAGAACAACCAGTATGAAAGTGTTAAACATAACAAAGATAAACTTACTCATTGACGTAAAAATATTAGAGAACCCTTTATGCCTTTAAGAGTCAATCAATCTAGCAGTAACTATTTCGTTAAATTGGTACCAAATGAAACAAGCATAATCAAGGATTAATTTTGTTTTCTGTGACCCAAATAAAATATGATATAAAACGGAGGACTTTAAAATTATACGATTTATTGCAAAGGCCTAGTTTTTGGGAGTAGTATCCAAATATATATAAGGTATCTTGGTTAGAATTTTAAGCCAGTTTTTGGACATGTCCTTTCATTGAAATCGGTTGAGTGGTTCAACTGCGATAGCGTTACAGACAGTTACTTTCGCATATAACATAAAATATGGAATTATTGATAGGTCTCAACTGAAACCACGTGCATTCAAATTAAGAAAATTAAGAGTTCATTGTAATTATTTTGTAATCCTGCTTGTTACAAATAAATATATTTTTCTTTCAAATAAACCGCCCAATTACGAAACCAAAACATATTTAGCAACATGACGTTGATAAAGGTATCGTTTAAATGACAACTGATGTAGTTACATTAACGTTCCGATAAACTGATTACATTACGTTCACGCTAAAATGGAAAGCGCGTCAATTAGAAATACACTGATATTTAGACATTACGTGGGGTTTTGTGATAAATGTTTTCTTTAAGAGGCCGTATACGATTAAGAAAATACAGAAATAGTCTCTTTCATAATTAAGGCGACTTTTATACCAATAAACAGTAACTTTCGTTAGTCAGTTTAAAGCACGATTTTGATTGAAAACGGCAACATGTTTGAGTCTCCGTACAACGAAATTTCTGAAACAGACGTTGGAACTTGGTGGATAGATTGAAATTAAAGAAAGATATGAAAAATGTGGCTCGTTTATTTGATTAGTGTTGAAATAGTCTTTCCGATGATGTACTATAAATTAATCAGATCAGTTTATTTTTTGAATAATCACGATGAAAAGTTGACTGAAATAGTAGAAATTTGTAACGTCTGAAATGGTGTAACGTCTGCATTCAGTGGAAAATTCTGTGCAATTACAAAACTGTTAAATGCGAGTTGGACTCGCGCGCTCAGGGTTTCCTTTTTCCCCACGATAAAAAAAGAAAAAAAAAGGGTTCCCTACCCAAAATGTCTTGTCATTATTACTATATGTTAACATAATATACATAATACTCTAGATAGTAACCGGTACACAATATAGTCCTTCAAAGGTCAAATAGACACACGTCAAATATGTAAAAACAACCTGCAACAAAGTAAATAGAATTTCAAAATGACTCACCAAAGTGCTGTTCCCGTACAACGTATCATAGGACTCCACTTTTGAAGCCACGTTCCTCAGCTTGCAAGGCTTCTTCAGCGGCGGCGGCGGCTGCGCTTGCTTATGGGAGGGAGACGGCTGCTGGTTCCCACCGCCGCCCCCTCCCGACCCCACGTGATTCGCATTCGACTTGTTCTCTTTCTCCTTCATCAACTTGCTATTATGAGTCAAGTTGTTCTTCGTGAAGTTGCCGAGCTGCTCGAACATGCTCGTCAAGTGTTGGGACATCATCTCGCCGTCGTATTTTATCTGTTTTCCTTATCCGAACCCGAAACTTTGAGGTATCATCGTACTTAACTGGTTTTATTGTTCATTATTCGATTTTACACCTTCGATGAATGAAAATTCGTCTCGTGTTCAATGGAATTTAATTCTCTTAAATGCAGCGAATGAGTTTTTCAAGTAACGTGCTTATTTACTAGAATTGAATACGAAATCCGTATAACAATTCATTGTGCGAAAAGCTGTCGCGTACAGACGGCCTATTATATCAATAGCTGGTATTATTCAGGATAGCTTTAATACATTTAAGCGAACTGTCCTGAAGAGCTCGATTCGCAACGTGTTTGAACGTCGTATAAAACAATAACGTCATAGTGCCGATAGTGTCTCGGAATCCGGCGAAGTCGCTCGGGGGAAGTTGTGTTGACGCTCCCGTATTCACGATTCACTATAAATTTTGTATCAGTACATTATGTAGATGGAAGAACGATGTCTTATTTAATGTGTTGAGTGCGAATTATTGCCTTAAGGCCATTAACGTTAATTACTGTCTGTCAAGTTATGTTCAAATAAGAGATAATTGCTTAAAAATAACTATTTCACTGTTCTGTGACAAAAATACTGGAATTAATCAACATCCTAAATAAATTAAATTTATAATTGGGAAATAAAATATTTATCATCGTTCAAAATAAATACGAGAATGACAAAGAAGGATCCAGAATTAAAAATGAAGTTATGATACAACACGGAATTAACTATTAGTTTAAATTAAAATAGGATAGTTCAAGATTATTTCACTTAAAGAAACAAACATAAAAGAGGTCATAAAAAGGCTTCAAAGAACATGAATTACCCGATGCACCATTACATTATTCCGTCAGTGTAAAACAGGGTTAACGATAAATATGGGTCGTAGAGCGCAGCGAGTTCAGAACTATATTTTAATGTTAACTTAGTAAGTTACCGTAAGTTGCGTAACTCGTGAATCAACAAGTGGCTCTGGGTATTGTACGTTAGTGTATGAATTTTAGATGCAACTGGTGATTTGTTTTGCTAATGGAAAAACTTATGAGAAAGCGCAGCGGAAGTCGAATTGGTAAAGAAAAATGAGAGGCCCTCGGGGATTTTAAATCTATAGCTTTATATATATAATTCTTCTATGTATGTCACTGAGCTCGTCCTAAACGGCTGGACCGATTTTAATGAAATGTTTTGTGTGTCTTCATGTGGATTTACAATTCGATCCAGGAAAATGTATAGCGGGACTTTGATCCAGTAAAAAACCTTTCGTGTGGGCAAACCGCGGGCAAAAATAGTTTTATATAAAAGCGAAAGGTCACTTACGCACTCATTCACTCACTCATCACGATATCTCAGAAACTACAAGTGCTAGGATTATCAAATCTTGCATGGGGGCTCCTTTTAGGACGTAGATGCTCACTAAGACGGGATTTTGCGAAATTCAACTCCTAAGGGGTAAAAAGAGGTGGCAAAGTTTGTACGCGATAAACTCAAAAACTACCGAACGGATTTTTTATGACATTTGGTATGGAGATAGACGGAAACCGTAGGAAGGTTTTAGGCTACTTTTTATCCCGGGAAAATGTATAGCGGGACATTTAACCAGAAAATACTCTTTCGTGCAAGCTAAGCCGCGGGCAATAGCTAGTTAAGAATAATTTTAAAATTGGAACATTTTTATTTATTAACGAATTAATAAATAAATTATAAAGCTATACGTATTGTTAGTGTCTGGAAATGTTTAGGAGAGGCCAAGTCCAGCAGTCCACTTCATGTGGTTGATGATGATGATGGGAATTGTTAGTATTTGTTATTAAATAAAATAATATTTCGTACAATTGTAAACATAAAGTGGAAACAATAACCATAGAGATTGAAAAAATAAGTGACGTTAACTCGTCGGCACTGCTGTTAACGGTCAAATTTCCGCCACTATACCTCGCGGACAAAAGGAAATTGTGAAAAAAAACAACCCAATATTTTCAAAAGGAAGTGTTTCGCAAAACAAAGAGGCCTGTTATAATAGCGTCCAGAAAGTTGCCACAAAGGGCGCGATCTTTGCCCAAGTTGCCTTATCGCGGGCAACTTCGCTATGACACTTATCTACTTTTACTTTGAATTGATTGGAACTGAAACGTGGGCGGTTACGCACAAATAATTTTATGTAAGGTAATGTTTTGGTAACAAAATTAAATTGAGGGCATGTTACACAACTTCTAAGTAAATGCTTCTAGCCACATAAAAGTATAAGCTGACCAAATACAAAAGTCACAGTTTAATTTATGCTCCCATACAAATGATAGTAAAATGAGTACTATCTACATTAGAATACGATAACTATCAAATAAACTTTAAAGTTTTCTTGAAACTTGTGAAACAAGCACTTAGTGTAAATACATGCAAGTATGCAATGCAATGCAATCAGCCCTGTATTATATACTGCCCACTGCTGAGCACGGGCCTCCTCTACTACTGAGAGGGTTTTAGCCCTTAGTCCACCACGCTGGCCTAATGCACTGCAACTTCACACACCTTCGAAATTCAGAGAATTTCTCAGGTATGCAGGTTTCCTCACGATGTTTTCCTTCACCGTTAAAGCGAACGATAATTGATAAACAATACACACGTAACTACGAAAAGTCAGAGGTGTGTGCCTTGGGTTTGAACCTCCGGACATTGTCTCGGCAGACCGTTCCATTCCCAACTAGGCTATCGTCCACTTACTTTTATGCAAGTATGCTTATAGATATTTGTAACTATATAGGACGCGAATGACTTTCAGCAGTTTTACTAACAGCACTATCATTTTTAAAAAGGTATAATACATACATACACGCACACTCTGGCCTTTTATCTCCGAAAGGGTATTTAAAGGCGCAAGTAGTGCACCCACATTTCACCGTGCATATTCCATCCCATGATGTTATAGGGGCTGATACTGAATAGATAAACGAAACATAATTTTGCCCAACCCGGGAATCGAACCCGAAACCTCAGCATTGCAGTCGTGCCATAATACATACGCCACCGAGGCAGTCAAAAGGTATAATACTGGCATAAAAAAACGAAAAAAAAAGACAACCTCTTTTTTTTTTTTTTTTTTAATGGCATTTGTGTTCACATTTTGCCAATGTCAAGTTTGGGTTGTCTTTTTTATTATCTGTAGTATGTCGAAGTAAAGCAGTGGCTACCTTACCAAGACTTTATCGAGGAGTTTTGGCGGCACCAAAAAAAAAACACTTGATTAGCACGATTATTTCAATTCACTTCATTTGAGCTCTTTAATAGAACTATATTGGATAATATACCACCATAATTAAGCAATATAACACTAAGTATCACCAAAATAATGAATTAAAACAAGAGCACCTCATGACACTTCCAAGTTCCCGCCAAAACTCCCGACAACCTCTTATTTGTCCTAAAACAAATACACACTCCATTGCGCACTATACGTAGACTACAATCAAAGAGAATTTGATCCTAAATACCTGACAAATAAAGCCGACAAAGCGATATTATTGCAGATAAGCTATCAACGTAGAGAACTTGCGGCCGGATTAACTATTATCGTTGGGGAATAACATTTTGCGGTAGACCCCAGACACGAGGTACGACGTTGATCGAGACCCCAGACCATGGCCTTTCGGATTCTGACCAGATACAAATTGTTTGCGATAAAGTCCTTTTCATTTGGGAAAGGTAAGGTCCTTGTTTCTGGTAAAATAAAGTCTAGTAAAAACCATTTTAATATTTTAAAGGTACGCCTAGAAATAAGTACAAATAATCTAAATTCCAATCTGAGTAGCCAGAGACTACATCCAATTAAACATTACGGTATTTACTAATAAAAATAACCTAGTATTTATCTTGGACTGCCTCGGTGGCGTAGTTGTATTACGGTACGACTGTAAGGCTGAGGTCTCGGGTTCGATCCCCGGGTTGGGCAAAAAGTGATTTGGATTTTTCTATTCAGTATCAGCCCGGAGTCTGGAATTTGTGCCCGATATGGCGATGGGCTCGCCCCCTATCACATCATGGGACGGAATACGCACGGCGAAAAGTGGGTGCACTAGTTGCGCCTCTGCCTACCCCTTCGGGGATAAAAGGCGTGAGCATGCGTAGTATTTATCATAGTTTTTCAAGTTATTTGACTTATGTAACAAAAAATATGTATTAAGTGATTTAAGGCTGATTTCTCATGCTGATAAACCTGATAGCCTATTCGAAACGATTCTGCCATATAAACTACTACTTTTGATTTTACAGGCTGCGAATAGAAATATCTAGCAGAAAATTTTGCTAGTTATGTTAGATTTATTTCCTAGATAGCCTTGTACTTCAGATAGTTACCTAAAACTTTATCAGGAATCGGTGAAACTGGCTCTTTGGGTTTAATGCTAAAGGAGAAATTGGTAGGTAGTAGGTGGTGGTAGGTGGTGGTAGGTCTCTCATTATGTAAGAGGCCGTCTGGGTGGGTACCACCGCAATGTCTATTTCTACCGCCAAGCAACAGTGTGCATGCACTGTTGTGTTTCGGTTTGAAGGACATTGTAGCCAGTATAACTACTGAACATAATGAGACTTAACATCTTATGTCTCAGGATGAGGAGCGCAGTGGAATGCCACACAGTACTTTGTAAGTCAAGGTGCTGGATGGTGTTGCTACTGTTTATGAGTGGTCGTATCGCTTACCATCAGGCGAACGGCATGCTCGTCTCGTCATTCAAAGCAGTAAAAAAAAAAATTGCGTTTAAATAAAATAACTAACTTACCTACGTGCCTTTAAAAAAGACACTCAGAGATCTCATATTTCCATATTATGTACAGTGTGATGGACGCGTATGCACCGCAAATGCCATTCATATTTCATAATGAAAGCATCTCACTACTCTAAAAGTTCAAGTTTCTTAATTGAATAAAAAGTTGCTTTATAATTAGCAAAATTAATTATTAAAACTGTTAGTTCGTAAGTATTTTAACAAACTGGTAGTATTGGAAACATAACAATAATCTAGGGTAGAGGAAAGAATTTCTTAAACGAAACTTTGGAGTATTTCGAACGTGTACTGTCCACTCCTTCTATGGCTTAGTACCTACTAATTAGAACGCAGAAATAACACAGAAGATATTTGACTAGAAGATGGAAGATTCCTTCTTCTTCTTTAGCCTTTGGAAGTCCACTGGTGAACATAGGCCTCCCCGAAAGATTTCCGACCAAACTGTTAGAAGCGGCCTGTATCCTGGAAGATTTGACTGTATGAAAAGACGGCTGTGCCTATATTGTCTTCCAGCACTGTCGCTTTTCATATTCTCAATATTTCTGGAAAGGTCCGATATCGTTCAAAACTTGATGTTAATACACGAAGTAAATGTATGAATACGTAATGTGTTGCGTTGTAAAATGCAAGCCGCATGAATATAATATTATTGCGTCACGTGTCTCGACTACAGAACAACGGCAAAACGAAAGCAATCGTATATGTAACTTACAGACGTCAATCAATATTTTATGAAAAAGCAACGGACTGTTTTTTCGAAAAGTTGGGTCTGCGTGGACGTTGTGAATTCGATTATTATATCGATAAATTTATTTGATTTGATTTAGCTTCTAAAATGTTGGAATATTTAAAACACGCAACACTTATTTTCAGTATACTTTTGCCTATATTTAGTAAGGTTTTCCAGAAGCTATATTTTTTAAAATTATTGAACAATTAGATTTTTACTTAGGTTCATATAATTATAATGCCGTTACACACAGAGTATAAGCACTCTTTGTACCTAAAAGTTCAATATTACAGAAGAAAAAAGCCTAAAATTATTATTCTAATATTTCTAAACTAGGGTCGACTATATAGCACAAAATACCTTAATAATATATTATCTACTAGGTATAGTTTAATTGTAATTGTAATTCTCACATACCAAAGAAATCCCTCGTCCAGGAATGTCATAACGAAAATTCCTGTCCGTAATATTATGTTGTTATACAATGTCAATTTGTCTTTTGCAGATCGTTATGCCCAATTAATTTTGGTTAAAGCTATGCATGTATTTTATTTAAAAAAAACTTTTATGGCCCAGAAATTAAAATGTGCATCTTTATATTATGTTTCTACTACAATTAAAACACTTTTTTAATAAATGTTAATAATATAAATCACATGTAGGATTAACTAATTAAATAATAACTTAAATTAAAAATAGCACTCACATGGCACAGAAATGAGACCGTTCTAGTGCAATTAGTAGAGAAAACAGTCCCCTGTTTTTGCCTTATACCAAACAACTCTAAATGTCCACTGTTTGGGGTTTTAACCCGCAAGCAATTTGCTTCTAACGTTAATAAAATGCTGTTAAAAGTCGACAGTTAAATGTGCTACCGTTAATTAAATACTAAATTATGAGGTAACCGGATTTTTGAGCCTATGGATGGTATATGAAAGACCAAATTCACTTACTAAATGTACAGCTGAGCCAGGGCGTGAAGGAGAAATCAAGGTTGACTTTATTATGCCCATCATTAAGATGTATCTCTTGCTACTAGAGATTTTTCATGGTCTACAATTAAACATCAGGTGAAGTCACTTCACAATAAAAAGGTGGCGATAGCCTAGTTGGGAGTGGAACGGACTGCCAAGACAAATGTCCGCAGGCTCAAAACCCAAGGGCACACACCTCTGACTTTTCTAAAAAGTTATGTGTGTATTCTTTGTGAATTATCGCTCGCTTTAACGGTGAGGAAAACATCGTGAGGAAACCTGCATACCTGAGAAATTCTCTGAATTTCGAAGGTATGTGAAGTCTGCCAACCGGCACTAGTCCAGCGTGGTGTACTAAGGCCTTAACCCTCTGAGTTGTAGAGCAGGCCCGTGCTCAGCAGTGGGCAGTATATAATACAGGGCTAGTATGGTATGGAATGGTATGGAAGTCACTTCGCTATGATGCCGACAAAGAGCTGTCAATATTTCTTACTTACTACGAAACTACCAGGAGCTTCTCTATTAATTCATAAACTAATCCACAGAACTGCTTCAGAATCAGATATTTAGTTTAATAATTTAGTTGCATTAAATATCAACGAATGAAGCTTTACATTAATCAAAAATATTAAAAAATATTGAATAAAGTAATATGTGCTTCATAAATTACATAATTCGTTTACCTCCTAAAATTCAAGACCTAACGATTTACTAAATATTTCTCCAATGAATACCCAGTCCTAACAAGACCGGGACAAATCTGCGGCCGTATTTTAGGTATAAAAGTCCAAAGTCTAAAGTTCGGTACCAAAGTCCCGGATCATTGGGATCGAGACGTGTGCATTGTTTGAAATTAAACACCCGCTGAATAACGTGATGTATATTGTGAACGTTTTTCGGTTGCAATTTCTCATTGGCTTTTGTAAAGAGGGATTTTCGAACGCCCTTTTTAAATTGACCGTTTAATCTTTATATCACCATACCTGAATGTAATATGAAGATTCTAGTAGCGATACTAAAAGTTACCATTAAGACTAAATCAAGAATAATTTAACCCTGCTTTGCAACTAAATTTATCTTAAAAGGAGAGAACCACTTTTCGGGCAACAGAACTCCCACGATTAACTACCTACAATAAAAGCGGAATAAGCCCCTAAAAATCTACCAAGAACCCCAAATTTTTTAAATAGAACATTGACTCTCTCAGTTTGTTTTAATTAGCAAAGTGCAGACCATTTTTAACTCAACATTACCCACAGGAATTTTAAGGACACTTAATAAGGATTAACTGTTTGTTGGTGACATGATACCATACGAAAATTTTAACCACATTTAGAACTTTTCCCACTATTTTATTTATCTATTTATATTTATTCATATTTTACAATCAATCCGTGAGTCACTATTCTTCAAGTGAGGGTTCCAGTTGAAAACCAGCGCCAGGCACACCTTGCCTGCCATTTTATGCTAAACTGGATCCTTTTCGACAGTATCATGGGATGCACGTTGCCCACATGCATTATGTAATATGTATTACCTTTTTTGTTAATTGTTTGTGTGCGTCCCAGTATATTGTGCGAATAAATGTTTCTTTCTTTCTTTCTTTCTTTGCTTGTTGAATATTTGGGTTCATAATACACTAGCCGATAATTTCCATTTTATTTAATAATAATATAATGCGAAAATTTATGAAGATTTTTGTTAAAAGTAAACTTAGAAACACCTAAACGGATAAATGAAATTTGGCACCGCTAAAGTGCATCATAATATAGCCCTGTATTTTAAATTGCCCATTGCTGAGCGCGGACCTCTTCTACTAATAAGAATATTGTAGTACATTTCAAAACTTTAATTACAGAAACGTCACGCAGATGGAACTGCAAGCAACAGTGTTTAAAGAGTATCTCTAAGATAATAGTTTTTTATTATTTAGTGAAATCTGTCAAAGCAAGTCCAGCTGAAAGTCAGCGCAGCGCGGCGTCGTATTCCCCGTTGCAGAATTAATTCTGTTTTTGCTTTTGAGTTTGTACAATTTTATATTTTATCTAAGTTCATTCTTGTGGATGTCTTACTTTCTGCACACTAAATTAAGTCTTCGTTTATATGAAATTTTATGTCATTACTTAATGCGTATTATGTGAATATGTTTATAATACCTAATAATAATAATAATACCAGAAATTAGGTAAATAATTAGGTAAATATTTAGGTTAATTAATTCATCTACCTCGGTGGCGTTAGGCGTAGCTGCATTACGGTACGACTGAGCTCTACTAAGGTCTCGGGTTACATCCCCGGGTCGGGCCAAGTGATATTTGTTTTTCTACTCAGTATAATCCTGGGTCACGGCAAAAACATTGTGACTGGGTTTTCCATCATAAAAAAATACTCTGTCGCAGCTCGGAGTCACAAAGTTGGCGCTGTGATACCCCCTTGCCTCGGAAAGCACGTAAAGCCGTTGATCCTGCGCCTGATCTCTCTCCGGTCATGTCTGACCGGACTATGAGAGTGAATGAATAGCGAGTGGACCTGTGTATTGCGTACAGACTTGTGCACTATAATATCTCCTGCGTAGGTACGCAGGATCAGCCAGGCGACTGATCTTCGTTGAGATTGACCGCCGTGGCCGAAATTGGTTAGGATTTTTCATCCCGGAGTCTGGAATTTGTGCCCGATATGCCGATAGGCTCACCCCCTATCACATCATGGGACGGAATACACACGGCGAAAGTGGGTGGTATAGTTGTGCCCCTGCCTCACGATAAAGGGCGTGAGTATGTATGTATGTATGTATGTATGTATGTTAATAAATTCGTTTATTATTGATTCCTATGCCGCATTTCATTTCTGTATCAAAAAAATGTTTATATTGTGATTTAATGCACTTTTTTCTTTTGTTTATTCTTAAAAGTTTTATCAGTGATAAGCAGAAATGACTCTATTAATGATAAAAACAAAATCAATCAATAGCATATAATAATTGCACAATTTATAAGATTTATGTTTTTTTCGACTACATGCCTACTGCTGTACTTGTCCTCAAATCGAAAGGGATATAATGGCACTATCAAAGTATCACAAAAATATGCAATTTTGTCAGATCTAGAAACAAAATAAAAATTATATTTTACACCCTTTCTGCAAGACTGCAGCTACATGACAACTAATATGGGGGACATTACCTGAAGGCCCGTGTACCAAAACCGGCCCTGCACCACCAGCGTTTGTAAAAATATACGTTTGCTTCAAATCCTACTGGGAGTTCATCCAATTGCAATAGAAATAACTTCGCTTGGATTTTCTACTGTGTTTTTACAAGGGAGATATTTATAGAATCCACACTAGACTAGTTTATTATGTTATCGACACGGGTAATGAAAGACGCTGAACGAAAGCCCGTCATAAATAAAAGAAAACGTAACGTGAAATAAAATTGTCAGAGAATAAGGAAGTTGAAAGGAAAGTTTAAGACTTATTTTCTTCTCTAAAGATTGTGAGATACGTCACACCATGTTTACTACAAGAATACTAGTAAGGGCTCATACACATAAACACGACACGGCGTCGTGTCGTCCTACGATACGACACGCAATATACGTCTATTGCGGTCCATTTTTCAAGATTAACTGTCGTCGTAGATTTCCACGATACGGCGTCGCATCGTGAAACGGCGTCGCGTCGTGTTTATGTATATGAGCCCTAAGCCTGCTTCCAGAAACTCACTGAATTTCCTAAGGGAAGTGACACACTTCGTGAGCTACTTGAATACTACTGAGCCTTCTCTACCACAAACTTGCCAGGACAGCAACTGCGGAGAGTTACGCCACATTTAAATGGAATCTTTTATAGCATTATCATTTGTAAACAGTACGACAAAACTATAGTGTAAAGATCAAAAAGCATAAATGCTCATGTCACAACACGTCAGACATGTTTTGACATGCCGGATGTCAGTTTGTGTCAAATAGCATCTAATAGAAAATGATTTATTAGCTGTAACAGTTTTGGAAATGACCTAATTTACTATCGCAGACGCCTTCTAATTATCTATACTTAATATATAAAGCTGAAGAGTTTGTTTGTTTGTTTGAACGCGCTAATCTCAGGAACTACTGGACCGATTTTGAAAATTCTTTCACTAATAGGAAGCTACATTACTCCTGAGTGCTATAGGCTTCTTTTTATCCCGGAAAAACTTTTCCACGCGGGCGGAGCCGCGCGCAATGCTAGTCTACTTATATTAACGCAATGTTTTGATGAGAGTTCAAAGCACATCATTAAAAGAAGTGATGCCAGGACATAAGTACCCCGAATGATTTAGAGAAAAGGTCCCCACACCCTAATACAATTAAAATTATAATAGAGAAAATTTAAAAAAAAAATATTTTTTGTAAGTTAGGAGTCAACTCAGAAACTGCTAAACTGAAATACACAATAGACAGTGTTCTGCATTAACATAGAGGTTACTTCTTAACTCGTGTCATATAGTTTGACTTTTATTCCAGGCAATGACCTTCATGCGGGCGATGCAGCACACAAAACCTAGTATTAAATATGATCTGAATCCTTACAATGGAACCAGCAACTTTTCTCTTAAAATCTGATACCTCTAAATTTAGCCTTCTGACTAATCTTTTAACTCTTTTATTTAATATTAAACACCATTGACATTTTTACTAAAAATTCCTGAATAGAAAATATATTAAAACTTATTATTATAGATTTTAAATTTAAATGCCCAGCTATACAGTACATACATCTCATGTCTCAGGATAACGAGCGCAGTGTAATGCCACACAGTACTTTGTAACTCAAGGTGCTGAATAGTATTGCTACTGTTGATGGGTGGTCGTATCGCTTACCATCAGGCGAACGGCATGCTCGTCTCGTCATTCAATGCAACAACAAAAAAACATAAGCCGTAAACATAATTATAAAACGTTCCTAGTTACATCAAATTCCTAGTTAAATCAGGCGAACGACATGCTCGTCTCGTCTGTCTATGCTATAAAAAAAAAAAAAAATGCGGATATCGAAATACCTCCAATGACACTAATTGCGTAATGTTTCTAATACCTGTGGTATCACTTCTTCGCTCAGCTCTATTTGGCAACTAGCTGGGGGCATCGTGTGAACTAATCAGGTGTGAACGGCACTAACGAAGTTCGCTTGGCATGTTGACACTACCTTCGATGTTGAAGGAACAAAAATATTCTGCCATAAAGTGTGGTTATGACAAAATTATAGAAATCAATGTAGGTTACAGGTAAGGTGTTTAGAGTTATTACTAATTTTAATTACAAATAAAAGATTTTGATACTTTTTGTTCCAATAAAAACTATACTCTTTATATTTGTAGATATAAAGGAGATGTCTGCTTTTTGTATGGGTACTGGGCCTCAAAATCTAACCGGGCTCAAAATTTAGGGATATTAAAGGGGCAGAATATGGATCGTGATTCCATTAAAAAAATATTTTTAGACCCCTCCATTTATAACAAACTTTTAGAAAACGTTCATATTAAGTGACGTTTTTAAGCAAACTATAATTAAATAAATCTCAAAATCGGAGGTTTTAAAATTAAACAATTTATTGTAAAAGGTTAGTTTTAGGGTTCTATACAAATATATATTATAAACAGTCTTGGTTAGAATTTTAGGCCCGTTTTTGACACGTCCTTTATGTTACACCTACATATTAACAAAATGAGAGAATATAAACTAAAAAAAATCAATACAACAGTGGCGAAGGGTGACATTTTCCGAAAGGGAACCCGATACAAAATACAGGTAATAATATGCATAATTACGGTCTGCGAATCGTTCTAATGATAATTAGATTTTAGCCTATTACTTACGCTATAAAAATTATAGAAGTCTATGCATGACGAAAGTGGTTCTGTATAAGTACCGAATTCATTATAACAGCTACTAGAATAGGTGATTAACACCTAAACAAGACATAAAGCAAATCACTTCATAGTTCAAACCTAATTATCGGTTATGTATCTACCATACTCCGCGTTAGCATAAATATTTTTCGTAAAACAGCAGAAAAAAAATATTAAAATATCTCTTATAGTAACTAGGCACTAAATACTTCTTTGTTTTTAACTATGTCAGTGCATCCGAACAAATTACTGGTATTTTATCACTCTTGAAACTTAACTTTGAAAACACAGTTTCCATGAGAACTGATCCGTCAGGAAGGTGATGTACATTATAATAATCAATGTATAATATGAAACAACACTTCACAATTTATTAAAACTCTAATATTAAAACATTAAAAAAGTTTTTCTAGGTTATAATTAAATACTGCAATTTTAAAACTATCTCATTAACCTAATGTCTGAAATTAAAACTTAATACTGACACGTACCTCCACACTACGCACAAACGTTGATAACACTTTATAACACACCAATTCATTGTTATATTCCACATTTACTAATTAAAAACAAACTTATCCCAGCGGCGAAATTGTTTACTTGAGTTGTCAAACGACAATAATAAAAATTTACGCTTCTAATTAAAAAAGACTTCGCAAATCTTAGTTGATCGTAGTCGGTGAGCGACAATACTGCATGGCCGGGTAATAGTGAAGCCAAAAGATTTCGGCTTACCTCTTACGCATCTTCCCGTGAACGAAAAATGTATCGGTATGAATGGACAAATAAGACAAAGATAGCAAATACGCAAGCATGTACGAGGAAGAAAGAGACAAAAAATACACCGCGGGGGAAGCCAAACGACAGCGGGTTACCTCACGTGGCCCCCGTGGCCACGGGTCATGATGGCGCGAATTTTAAACGTAGATCGCTAGCGCGCAGGCCAACGCCATCTATTACCGTTTATTTAAGCTATTTTACGTCGATCGATGAAAATGAAATTTTTTACTTAACATTATTTTAAGATGAATTTTGTTGATGTTAATTAATTGTTTGTTAAAAATATCATTTATGTTAAGAGTTTGCTTGCATAAATTACAAAAGGGAAGCCGGTGGGAATCGGGTTGTATGGACCCTTCGCCACTGCAATACAATTACATAATTCATCAAAAAAAATATACCCATCCATTCCATTTACGCCACAAGATATTATTATAACAAATTATGATCCAATATTCGAATCGTTCATTCATCATTCTTTTAATTGAGTCCTGGACTGACAAATGGGAAAACTTTCTCGATATGAATTATTTAACTAATGGGTCGAATTTACGTACCTATCATATTATGTGCCTTATAATTACGTTTTATTCCAGTTTAACACAATAATTATAATAACCGATGGGGATTGATGGGAACCGAAAACAGTTTGACAACTACTCAAATGAAAATCTAACGAGTGGTTACTGAGAGTTGCTAAAATACGGCCTGCTATGGTAATGAGTAAACGGTAAATTCATATTCTTAAAGATTCATATCTCATATATAATACTGTATATGTCAATGTTACTTGTTACCCTATTTACATAAGAACCTATCCAAATTTGCAATGTAATGTAACTTTACTTATTAATTACTTTCTGGAACACATGTTTTGGGTTATAATTATTGTCTAGCAATTTGTTTTATATATTATGTGTGAGGCTTAGTTGATTGTAACCTGTTTTATGTTTAATAAATAAATAAATGTAAACGGCAATGAGTGCAAATTGAATTCATCATTCCGCTCTATTGCTAAAACAGAAAATTATTTTGAATTTCTTGATTTACTCTTAATATTTCCAAATATGATTGAGGACCTTATTTAAATACGTAGACTCTATGCTTTTACGTGTTATAAGAGGTATGCTTTTTCGGAAAACTGTTTCACGCATCCTTTTTCTTACAAGGCATAGATAAATGAACCAATCTCTGGGTCATAAATAAATTACGTAAGCTTTACACGAATGACATGCGCCTTTCATTCTATTTATCTTCGCCGTTCCTATTTATAGGCTTCCATCTTTCTAGGTCTAAAAGGTTTTTTATCTGACAGATTTTAAGAGAAACAAAAACTTACAAGAACATGAATTTATACTAATGAATGATTAGACGTTTGCTTGGTTACTTAATTATTGAAAAAAAAGCATCCTTAATTCAACGAATAACCTTAAACAATAAAGTAAAGTATAATCATCGAAACTGTGCTCTGTTTTAAACTGTTATTTATAAACTTAAACGTATCCAGTAATACCAACATAATAAAAATCAAAATCGACCAACCAGCATCGTATTCTAAAATTGAAAATTTTCGAACCTAACAGAAACGCTATGATTAATTTTAAAACTAACACATTCCCTAAACACCTATAGATACTCTACAGTGGCCCCATGACGTCAATGAAAGAATCCACGTGACATAATTACAGGCCGCTTCGGGCTCACGGAACCGCAAATGCGACATTATTAGGGTACCGTGGTGTACCGTACCTGTGGGTTCCAAAATATTATTTTAGCCGACGACTTACTAAGCTATTTTAGGGCTAATGAGTTTAAAATCGCCTGTCGTTTCGCGTGTGTCATTATCGTGGCAGCTTTAATGTGTGTAAGGGTAATTTTGCATTAGCTAGTTGGTGGATGAAGAAATATTTTTTGTATATTTTGTGACTCACCTGATGGAGTTTGATCACCATTATTCATAAAAACCCCGAATATCACAAGAATTATAGGGAATTATAGCGTTCCAGAAATCTAATAGCAATTAAAGGGGTAAGGTTTTTAGAGCCCCTGGCAATTTTGATAAATTTCCAAAATACATCAGCAAAGGACTGCCTCGGTGGCTTAGTTGTATTACGATACGACTGCAATGCTGAGGTCTCGGGTTCGATCCCCGGGTCGGGCAAAGTGATATTGGGTTTTTGTAGTATCTGCCCGGAGTCTGGAATTTGTGCCCGATATGGCGATAGGCTCGCCCCCTATCACATCATGGGACGGAATACGCACGGCGAAAAGTGTATACTACGTTATGCCTCTGCCTGCCCCTTCGGGGATAAAGGGTGAGAGTGTTTATGTATGTATGTATGTACATCAGCAAAGACCGTCATGTCAGTTTTCTACGAACCCTAGTCCGAACGAACGAACCTCTCCGCTCTTCCTCACTCACTCTTGCCGAGCCGAGACTTAGATGCTTTAGACAAATAGAGGCTAAAGTTTAGCTCTGTAACGTTATAGATCATTTTTTTTTTTTATGGCATAGAATGACGAGACGAGCACGCCGTTCGCCTGATGGTAAGTGATACGACCGCCCATAAACAGTAGTAGCACCATACAGCACCTTGAGTGACAAAGTACTGTGTGGCATTCCACTGCGCTCGTCATCCTGAGACATAAGATGTTAAGTCTCATTATGTCCAGTAGTTAAACTGGCTACAATGTCCTTCAAACCGAAACACAACAGTGCATGCACACTGCTGCTTGGCGGTAGAAAGGTAGGTAGAAAGAAAGGTAATTTTATGAGGTTTGCTCCTTCCCATAAACAAACACAATTTCAAAGAAATAGATGCGCTGTCAACGTTCCGGAAAGAAAAAGGGAAGGGGTTTTTAGGCATCCAAAAATATAGAGACCAACGGAACAACTTAAGTATGTCCTTAGTGAATATACTGCTGATTAATTAATTTTATTATTATGCATTCATCGTGAGGAAACCTGATAAAGTTCAGTTGTAGAGGAGGCCCGTGTTCAGCAATGGGAAGTATATAATACAGGGCTGGTATGGATTATGCATTAAATCACTTTACATATTAAGATATAGTCTCATAGAAGAATTATGAAACGATTGAATGATTATTGACTACAAATTACAATCGAAACCATCAAACTAGAGCAATTATTCTGAGTTCCTTGTTTCCGAAACTGTTTAGGGTTGGGCTCTTTCTTCAAGGATGTGTGGTAAACGTACGAAATGGGAACAAATTAGCCAAGTTTTGTACAAATTAGCGAACTTCTTAGCTTTGCCTAGTGAATGAATGAAAAACGTTTTTTTCTTTTTCTGCTAGATTGGGTAACTAGAATGTAACGTCAATTGTTCTAGGTCGGCAAATTTTTCTTATAAGAAATAATTTTAATCTGTGAAATTAACAAATAATAAAGTTACAAGTTCATTGGAAAATTTACAGTAAAACCCAAGACCTATTTGCGGACTTGAATTTAGTCATTTTTTTAATAATATTTACTAGTGTAACTGTCTTAGGAAATCGCCAGTAAACCCCCTCTAAGACAACTTTTAGCGCAGTTGAATTTCGATTTTTTTTTTAACAATTCTAACTAGTGTAGTTGTCTTTTATGGCATCGAAAACTCAGCACCATACCTGCGCTTTTTCCAGTCCACCTTTCCACTAAAATACATATACCCCACAACGCACGTTTCTCGCATATAAAAGTGAGTTTTGCTTATAATTTAAGACGGCCAGGAGCCCAACAAAACCCTTCTGGGAATCGAGGAAGCGAATAATTTGAATCCTGCTAGCAAAACTATTTCACCTCATAGTAGAATAATGTTAACTATCAACCCATTAGAACTATTAATAGAAAACGTATAAGCATATATATAAGCAATAGTCACTTACATACAGCAAAAAAATGTTCAGCAGCATGAGAAAAAGTTTTTGACTAGTGAAAGTTTTGGAAAAGGAGGTTCCAACTACTTGCACCTGTTGTTAATCAAGCATTAATTTTAATACAGTCAACATACCTATCCAATAAATTGATATTCTATTTGTATTTTTGATGCATTGCCCCGTTACGTTACAAGCATAAGAAAATATGTTCTTTCGTAATTTAATTGTAGTGTTTATATTTTAAATCGTAGAATAATAATAAACAAAGAAGCATAAATTAAATACTACATGTGCTTTTGCAAAATTACATGTGATTTGATTTCTTTTAAAAAAAATATTATTCAAAAAATAAAAATAATATCAATAGCATCTCCAGTGTTTTCTTACTTAAACAATACTTACTAGTGAATTGCTTACAGTAAATTGTAATTATTTCGGTAATTTGGCGTTAAATTGTTATTTCCATAAATACGCTGAATTAATTGTATTGTGTACCTCAGCTGATTCGTAATTCGTAAAATTTACAAAATAAGTTTTAAACAGTGTATTTATAAATTATTCATAAATATTTAAAATCATAATTTAATCTGTGGTGTATTCATTGTAATGAAATCTTCCATTGATTTCGCTTGAAATTATTCTAAAAATCAGTTCAACTTTTATTATTTTGCCTATTTCCCAAATCTTTATTATTTTGCCAATAATATGTGCATTTATTAAATTCCAAAATCCATACATACATACAAAAGACGAATTTTCATTCAAACAAAACTTTTCTTACTTCGCACAACTTTTTTTGTAAGTTGAAAAGTTGTCAAACTTTGTACGCTCGTTTGGCGTGCGTCAAAAGTACTTTATAAGTTTTATGTCACTACGCATAGATGCCGGCATGCACTCCGTATGCGTCCGTATAGCACGAAGGTATCGCGGCAACTGCTTGCTGCTTCTTCAACGCCGACGGGATCTGCCAAGCATCTCTTCAGCACGGCCACCGCGCATGCGCCGGCAAACTCCGCCCACCAAAACTTTTTCAGCAGAAAGTATTGTTGCGGTATACAACTTTCTTATGTGGTAGTTATTTTTAGACGCGTTCTTGTAATATATTATGTTATTATGTATACATTTTAGGAAGTATGAAAAATAGCGTGATAGATGGCCTAAAACTCCCTCAGATGTAGTGCTGTGGCCAACTGTGAGTCAATTTATAATATTACGGAGGTCGTATCTTTTTATTTTACTAACGAGTAAATGGTTTTCCGTATTTTAAATTATAACTATGTACCACACTAAAACATCTACAATATCAAAAGACTCGTTGATGCGTTGCTAAGCCTTTTACCTCAACAGAATGAAGTGGGGATTTGAACCACATAAAACGTCCATTTCAACGTCAACGTTTCATCCGTGGTCGAGTAAAATTAACGGTCTTATTACACTGGACAGGCGCGCAGCTCGCTCGCTATGAATTAGCTAGCAATTCACCAGTGTGATAAGATCCTTAACTTCCTGACCACGGATGAAACCGGCCTTAGCATCGACATTCTGTGATAAGCAATAACAGCCTAGTCGACCTCAACCGTTAGTGCTAAAGAATACAGTGTGGCTACAACTTTATGTTTACACTAGCAAGTTTTTGCAGCAATATATAGCGTAACTTGCAAATGCGATTATATTAGCGGCAATATTTTAACAGTTCTATATACATACGGCTTGCCGCAAGTCTGGCACTACAAAATTTGCAGATACCACCACCACCATACCAGCCCTGTATTATATACTGCCCACAGCTGAGCACGGGCCTCCTCTATAACTGAGAGGGTTTAGGCCTTAGTCAACCACGCTGGCCTAGTGCGGGTTGGCAAACTTCACATACCTTCAAAATTCTTATCGAGAGCTTCACAGGTATGCAGGTTTCCTCACGGTGTCTTTCCTTCAACGTTTTAAACAAGCGATAATTCACAAAGAATACACACAAAAGTCAGAGGTGCGCGCGCCCCTTGGGTTTTTGAACCTGCGGACATTCGACTCGGCAGTCCGTTCCACTTCTAACTAGGCTGTCGCCGCTTTATTTGATTTAAATCAAGTGATTTTTTTGGGAAATCAGGAGGCACTTTATCAGATTTGAAATATTATTGTATGCAAAAGTGGTAATTTGGTAGGATTATCTTGCTATCTCTTTTTAAGCACCCGGAGTTATGGCGGTTTATTTTCGGTGACGTCATCATTTGCATTTGTTACCCTTTCTATATTTCAAACCTTTTAAATTAGGTATAGGTAAGGTTACGTCACTAGCATATTCACCAAATAAATAATTTCCCCGAATAGTTTCCCAGGTAGCGCTTACCACACTAAGATGATACTTTACTGGTGGTAGGTCTCTCATATGTAAGAGTCCGTCTGGGTGGGTACCACCGCACAATACTTTGTAACTCAAAGTGCTGGATGGTGTTGCTTCTGTATATGGGTGGTCGTATCGCTTACCATCAGGCAAACGGCATGTTTGTCTCGTCATTCAATGCAATAAAAAATAAATTTAAAAAAACTCTTATATTGAATGATCAGGTACTACAAGTGACTTGGAGAACGTCCAGATCCACAAAAAAGTCATTTATAAATCAAATAGAAATTTATTCCAATCGGGGAATCCAACTCACAACCTTTTTCACAATCGCAATTAACCCAAACTATTATAAGAACTAAAAAGCATTCATACAGTTAAGCTGAAAGAAGTGGAAACACTCAATATAAGCGAACTCTTGAACTAAAAACTTGGCTGCACGGCGTGAAACCTTTGCGAGAATGCGGCGAAAATATTTTTGAGAAAGCATTAAAACATATGAGAGTAAATAATTTCTACTTTGCTTTGAAAGTTTTATAACTTTTACAGCAAAGTAGACATTATTTTCTATTATTTTTACTCATAGAGCATACTTGTTTAAATATTTGCTTAGAAAAGTAATTTAATATAAAAACTTTGATCAACCTACTCTAAAAATATGTTTATTAAAATTGGTGAATTCAGTTATCTTTATTTCATTTAAATTAAGCATGATAATAAGAAATCTAGCTATACGGTATAATCTATTTGTTTCCAATTAATTATAGCAAACTGTTAAATGTATCGTGTATCAAATCAAGATTATTCTAAGAGCTCAGAACTAGATGATGAGATCCTTGCGCATGAGGTCAGACCAAACGACACCCAGAGGTGATCCGTTTGAATAAGATTCTCAAGACACTCTCCAAACTCGATTAAGATTCGATAGTGAAAGACAGCTTCATTACTGTATACTAATCTAACGTGAGAAGATTAACGCTGCGATAATCTGTCTCAGACTAAACGCGTCTCGTGTCTCGATTAGTACTGGGGTATTATTTTCCAATTTAGATAATGTAGTTTGTAAAATGGTTTGTGAATTCCTAGGAAAAAGGATTTATAATAATAATAATAATAATTTATAATAACCTGGCAACACATATCGTTATCTGTTGAATATATTTAAATTTTTTAAAATATTTATGTTTTATGGTATATACCCACTTAAAATCAATTATTTTAGGCACAATAGTTCATAAACAATAATAACAAATATTTTTATCAGATTTTAATAACGAATAAGTTAATAATAAATCATATTTATATAAAAGAAAATATATCAAACAAAATGACAACGTCAAAAAAATTATTGTGGTGAAGAAATATGTATTTATTCAACATATTGCGGCATTTTAATGGATGACGACGATTAGAGCCAGAAAGAATATAATATGCGCACGACCAAGATCATCCAGCTCGTCGAGCTCCGCGTCATGGGCGTCGGCTTCGGAAGTGTTCGATGCGATACCAGAAGACGACGCGTTGAGCCAACGTGACGAGCTGCAGTCGTCCCCGCCGCCACCAAGACCTGTGCGACGAAGAGGACGACAACCCCCTCCAGTGGTGGGCTTGGGACCTGTGGGGCCGTGTGCCTCACCTGCGGTCCCCGCTACCGGTGGAATAGTGCGCCGCATGAGATGGACTCAAACAATTAATGAAAATGTCATGCGGGCCTATTTTGGGGCAACAAAGGGAGGAACCAAACTCACAGCGTATCGTGCTCAGATGCTTTCTCTGTTTCAGGCCTTGGAACCTGCGATCAATGTGTCATCTCAGCGATTGTCGGATCAGGTGCGGTACATCCAACGACGAAAAGTGTTGAATGATGAAGCACTTGAGCGGCTGCGTGCAGACTTGTGTGTTGTCCAAGACACTGTCTCGCCTGTCCTTACCCAGCGAACAGCAAATATACAAATTACACCTACCGCTGACGTTGAGCGGGAGGATAACTTGGACAATACTGTAAGTCCCCACGACGAACAGCGTTTGAGAGGGGCTTTGGAGAGTGCGATTTTGGAATTTAAATTGACTTCTACATCCTGTAGACCGAGGGTACCACGATTGCCAACGCATAAAAAAAATTTGGCACTGATGGGAGCGTTGGACTCCGTGTTGGCTACATACATGGAGTCCAGTCGGGACCTTGTTGATACACATTCGTTTCTTTACTGTGCGGCCGTCGCAGCATGTCGAGTGGCTAATGTAAAATTCCCAAATGCAAATAGAATCACTCGAGATGTTGCGACCATGCCTGCATGGCAATATAGGATCGAGAAACGTATCAACTGGGCCCGAACTCTCATCGGCAAGCTCATCTCCTTCAAAGGAGGAAATTTCAGACCGAAGATTATGCGTTTTGTGGCGCAGGCCTTTTCTGGGACCAATATAAGACCCCAGGACTATAGGCTATGGGTCACAGAACGCATAGACTTCTATAAACAAAAAGTTTATGCGTGGGCAAGCCGTATTCGCCGTTATAGGAGGCGATGGGAACGATTCCAGCAGAATCGCACTTTTCAAAGCGATCAAAAGAGAGTTTATAGGTGTTGGGAGGATTCTCCTCATGGTGTGGTGGATGGGCGGCTGCCTGATGCTCACGATATGCGTGATTATTGGAAAAATATCTGGTCGTCGCCTGTCCCCCATACTGAAGACCCCTGGTTTAGTGTTGTAGAACGAGCTTGCGACGCAATACCGGCTATGGAAACCATTTCAATTAGCTCAGAGGATGTTCTGGCAGCCATCCGTCCGACACATAATTGGAAGTCTCCTGGTCCGGATGGTCTGCACAATTTCTGGTTGAAATGGTTTCTCAGTTCGCATGCTCGTTTAGCAGCACAGTTCCAGGATGCGCTAGATAGAGGATCGCTTCCAACATTTATGACGACAGGTGTCACTCACCTGCTCTTTAAATCCGGCTGTACCACGGACCCGAAAAACTATAGACCCATAACATGCCTTCCAACCATTTATAAACTTTTTACATCTATATTAAGATTGAAAATTGCAAATCATTTCACAATCAATAATATCCTTTTTCCCGGACAAACAGGATGCAAGATTGGGTCACGTGGTACAAAGGAGCTCCTTCTCATTGACATGACCATTTGCCAACAGACTCGTCACAACCGAAGGAATTTATCGGCTGCCTGGATTGATTATAAGAAAGCCTATGATTCGGTGCCCCATACTTGGCTCAAGAGGGTGTTGAATTTGTATAAGATTGATACAAATTTATGCACCTTTCTTGGGTCATGTATGGGACAATGGACCACTTTCCTAAAATATCCAGGTGGTACGAGTCCCCCTGATTGTGATGAGCCGATTAGAATCAAGCGGGGTATATTCCAGGGTGACAGTCTGAGTCCATTGTGGTTCTGCATGGCCCTGAATCCTCTCAGTACTCTGTTGTTGGATTCAGGGTTAGGATACCGTCTACGGAGAGGGAGTGAGCCTATATCTCACTTGCTTTACATGGATGATCTCAAGTTGTTTGCATCAAAACAAACAGAATTGATTGAGTTGTTAAAAATAACTGAAAGATTTAGCAACTCAATCAACATGGAGTTTGGTGTAGATAAATGTGCGGTTATCCATGTGAAGCGAGGAGAGGTGGTGATCTCTGATGACATACAAGTCTCAGAGACTATAAGACTTAGATCCCTTTCCGAGACGGAAACCTACAAATATCTGGGTATGCCTGAGGCACTGGGTATTATGGGTGCCGACGTAAAACAATCGGTCAGGGAACGTTTCTTCGGCCGCCTGACAAAAGTACTTAACAGTTTTTTGTCAGGTGGAAACAAGATTCGCGCTTTCAACGGTTGGGTTATGCCTGTACTCATGTACTCTTTTGGCATACTCAGATGGACTCAGACCGAACTGGACGCCCTGGATCGAAAGGTCCGGACCCTACTGACTGCACATCGTATGCATCACCCACGATCGTCAGTGATGAGATTGTACATCCCGCGGAGATGTGGGGGCCGAGGCTTACTTAATGCTAAGGACTTACATAACCGCGAGGTATGCAATCTCAGGGATTATTTCCTCCACAGCGAAGTGGGCATGCATAAGGTTGTAGTCATGGTGGATAAGGGATTTACCCCGCTTTCCTTGGCGAATGAGAACTGGCGAAAACCTAAGGTGATGGGCATTCGGGAACGTGAGGAGATATGGAAGAGCAAGGAACTACATGGTCGGTTTTATCGGGCCCTTCACGGGCCTGATGTAGACCAGCTTGCATCCGTATCTTGGCTACGTTTTGGTAACCTATTTGGGGAAACTGAGGGTTTTGTCTTTGCAATTATGGACGAAGTTATGAAAACGAACAATTATAGGAAATACATCATGAAGGACGGTACGGTCGATATCTGTCGGGCATGCCACCGTCCCGGTGAATCAATCAGGCATGTGATTTCCGGTTGTTCGTATCTTGCTAACGGCGAGTACTTGCATAGACACAACCTAGTAGCCAAGATCATACACCAGCAAGTTGCTCTTCGGTATGGTCTTGTGACTCTTGAAGTGTCATATTACCAGTATGTGCCTCAACCAGTTCTCGAAAATGATCATGCAACGCTGTACTGGGATCGATCTATTATCACGGACAGGACTATTGTTGCCAATAAGCCTGATATTGTAATAGTAGATCGATTGGCGCGCCGGGCAATACTTGTTGACGTCACTATTCCGCATGACGATAACCTTGTTAAGGCCGAAAAGGACAAAATGTCTAAATATTTAGATTTGGCTCACGAGGTTACCGACATGTGGGAGGTAGACTCCACAATTATTGTTCCGATTGTCGTTTCTGCTCATGGGTTGATACCAAAGAGTCTCGACCAACACCTCCAGAGGCTCTCAATTGGTCGTTGGGCCAAGAGCCAGATGCAGAAAGCAGTACTTCTGGACACGGCACGCATTGTGAGGAGATTCCTCACTTTGAATCCCTGACCACCGGTGGCTTGGGTCTTGAGCCTCGCCATCGGAGGGTGATTCACTTTTTTATATTTTTATAATATGTATTAATGTTTTTTTTTAGTATGTATATAAAAATGTAAAAAAAGGAGAATTGAAAATAAAGAGAAATAATAATACCAGCCCTGTATTAAATACTGCCCACAGCTGAGCACGGGCCTCCTCTACTACTGAGAGGGGTTAGGCCTTAGTCCACCACGCTGGCCTAGTGCGGATTGGCAGACTTCACATACCCTCGAAATTCTTATCGAGAATTCTCAGGTATGTAGGTTTCCTCACGATGTTTTCCTTCACCGTTAAAGCGAACGATAATTGATAAACAATACACACATAACTTCGAAAAATCAGAGGTGTGTGCCTTGGGTTTTGAACCGCCGGACATTGTCTCGGTAGACCGTTCCATTCCCAACTAGGCTATCGTCCACTAGGATTTACTTAGATGCAATTAATGTACTGAGATACGATGTATTTTTATGTAAAAAAGGACAACTTCCTCTTAATTGCGTAATTTTCACTGTACAATTGTTACAGCTTACTATTCTTACTTATATTTTGCACTATTTCGCGGATCCGTACGCCTATTAAGTTTTTATGACTTATAATAAAATGAAGTAATATATATAATACTCTTCGTTTTTTTTTATTGCATTTAATGATGAAACGAGCATGCCGTTCGCCTGATGGTAAGCGATACGACCACCGATAAACAGTAGGAACACCATTCAGCACCTTGAGTTACAAAGTACTGTGTGGCATTCTACTGCGCTCGTCATCCTGAGATATACGATGTTAAGTCTCATTATGTCCAGTAGTTACACTGGCTACAATGTCCTTCAAACCGAAACACAACAGTGCATTCACACTGCTGCTTCGCGGTAGACATAGACATTGCGGTCGTACACACCCAGATGGACTCTTACATATGAGAGACCTACCACCAGTTCCTATTACTAAAATATTTGAACCGGTTCCGAATATACTTACTTTAATCCCTTCAAAGAAACTCGTAAACTCACAAAATGTATCTCCTTAATTACTGCTGTAGACAATACATATTTTGAGCAAACTCGTGTCTAAAGTCTCACAATACAGTGCATCTTAGAACACAAATGTTGCTCAGCGGAATAATTCCCAAGATAGATGGAATTTAACAAAGCTGATAAAACGGATGTATAAAACAATTGTGCCGTTATAAACACTTTACAGATGTATAAAGCAGCAACGACTTCAGGCTCGGCTTTTGCTGAAAATATTTACAGGTTTATCGCTTATATTCTTGTGACCATGAATCATTGCACATTAGGACACATTTCATTTTATTTTTTCTTTTTCCATGTATTTTTTCTTATTTTTTTTTCGTAATAATTGTATGTTATATTGTAAATTTCGTTGGCAAACCAAAATAAATAAAAAAGAATCATAACTTTAGTTTAATATACGATTTTTGACAGTTTTTTTACGTGTGATTATATTTATAGGTACTAGGAAATCATAAGTGTTAGCAGGTCAGAGACTATGAGGACTATCTACATTTTTACCAAACATATTTTTATTAACTTCTAAGTCGCTAACGTTAAGTAAATGGCAATTATATATAAATACTAAATTTGTAGTAAAAGGAAATATCAAACCATATTTCTG
Organism: Sphinx pinastri; assembly: GCA_947568825.1. Taxonomy (NCBI): domain Eukaryota; kingdom Metazoa; phylum Arthropoda; class Insecta; order Lepidoptera; family Sphingidae; genus Sphinx; species Sphinx pinastri. Next base: position 15,990,219 of record OX387619.1, read on the forward strand.
TATAATTTGTCACTTAAATGCAATAGTCGAGTTGCAAGAATGTGGTTTTGCAATATTGTTCTCCAGGCGCTTGTTTCCAGCACCACCGAGTTTTATTTTTGTTGTTATTTATGCTTGTTCCGTCTTGCATATGGTAACATAAACTTCAATTGCCCGCCTTTTTTAAATTACAATTAGTTATTACAATATATTACAGCCTCCTGATTCTGTTTGGCAAAGGTTCCTGTGAGAAGATCCTAATTTCGATTTCAAGGTCCAGCAACACTTAGATTGTTCTAACTGCTTTTGTCCGGGAGATCCCCTTCTAGAATTAATGACAGAGAGGCAGCTGGCTCTGAAATCTAAACCATATCTTTCTGCAACATGTCTGTAAAAATACCTTTCATTCTCTTTTTTATTCTGCAAACACGTAAACCGTGGCGACCACAAGCCCAGTGGCTTTAAAGGGTACGTTCCGCACAAGTAATGGGCGAGTTTATAATGAGGCAGCGCAGGTTTTTATAGCACTCGTTTCACGGCTCTGCAAGTGTCGTATTTAAAGATCACAGACGCGATACTCTTGAATTTTCTTTTATGTTTCACTTATCCTGTATCTCACGCTTTATGCGGTTAATGCGCTTTGCACATAGTGCACTGTGAGTTATTATGTTATATTCTAGTACAAGACGTATTAGAATTAGGTTTAGGTTATGGTTAATGATCTCATATTTAAATTAGAACCTTAGATTTGTATACTTTTATAAGTAAAATGTGGTAAACAAAATTTAATAATAGCATCTATTGTAAAATATATACCTACATTTGCAAATAAATGATTTGGTTTGTTTTAACTGTAGCGGTTTTCCTTAAAAAAACTTTAAGACTGAACTCTTTTTTAACCCGCGACGCAAGAAGAAGTGTGTTATAAGTTTAAGATGAGTATTTGTGTATCTGTATGTCTGTCTGTAGCATCGTAGTTCCCAAACGAATGTACCGATTTTGATGCGGTTTTTGTTTGAAAGCTGACGTGAACGCGACGGTTCTTCGCTGTCATTTGATAATCTGTTCGGGCGTTTGAAGACCATCAGCTCATTTCCTTTTTTCATAGGTCCGATTGATTTGGATTTTACTAAACTGTTACTTCGGTGGCATTTTCAAGACCTTGAGTGGATGCTGTTGCTTCAAGTAGTCTCCGGGATAGCCGACTCTTCAGCAACTCATAGCAGGATACAAATATTGTACTAGCAAATGTGTTATTATTTCTTCCAAACAGCCCTAAACGTTCTACTAAATTTTCTCCCATGTCCATCGGAATATTAAAATACAATTTTGGTACGTAACGTCTTGTTGACCAAGTTCTATATTTAAGATGGCTTATGCTAACATAATAAAGTGATGTTATGAGACAAGAAGCCTTAATCCGCCAACATGCTGCTACAGAACAAACAACGGAATTCCTCACATACACTTGGCGGAACATTTTGTCTTCTGTGTAAAGACAATTAATAAATCAATCAAACATTTAAAATTATCTTCATTCGACTAAAACAGCATATTTTGACTTTTTTTATTGCTTCTGAATGACGAGACGAGCATGCCGACCGCCCGATTCGTAATTGTACTTACGCTTCAAGTTATGTGTATTTATACATACATTATAAAAAGGTTTGTATAGTAATCTACCATGTTTCAAAAGTAATATCAACAATTTTCATCTTAGAACGGACATACCAAACGTTATCAAAAACGACCAAATCCATCAGAATATAACGAACCATTCATAGAAGCATATCTAACATTCCAGCAACATCTGTGTTTACAAGTCCATTGATTCCCTCAGGCAACGTGTACAGGCTACGAAGCGTACCACGGCGGAAAATCCATCGGTGAAGCCCCACACCCCATCCGGAGTAGCTAGCATGAGTTTACGCGTTTTGTATAGTAATCGTAACGAGTAAGTTAACGTTTACGTATCTGTTTTACAATACTATACGTCAAAAAAACAGATTCGTACTGTCAATTCCCATACATTTAAAGTTTACCGTTACCATGGTTACACGTTTACTATTCGAAGTTTAAACGCACGCAATACTTATGCTGCCGTATTTTAGTTCCAAATACGCTCAATGGGACACTGTTAACTGTTTTTTAATGGATCCAAAATCCATATTTTGTGCCTTTAATATCCCTAAAGTTTGAGCCTGGTTAGATTTTGAGGCCCAGAACCCGTATAAAAATTTACTTTCTGGAATTTATAGGAATCTAAGTGTTTACTATTTGTTGCCAGTTTGCGCTCATTTCTCTATGACAGTCTATAGGTTAGGTTGACTGGTAGAGAATACCTATGGCATAAAGTCCGCCAATACACAATGTACGAACATACTCTCTTAATAGATTTTTTAAGTTCTAGTAAAGGAACATTATACCTAACCTTGAAGTGCAATTTATATAGACCAACAGTCCACCGGAATTTTGCTGGGCTCTATACACCAGTTTTTCACCGCCTTTACACTGACTTTACAACTCAGCATTTATAAGATTACACTCTTAAAAATACATTGCGGACAAAGTAACCTATTCATGTCTGTAATAGCACGTTGCCGAAATAACGATAGCAATATCTCCCCGCAAACGCATTTGATGAACTCTAAAAACGTCAGCGGCCATCCCGCTGGGCTTTGTGTGGCATCAACAGAATATATTATTGTCCATAATATTTAATGTTACAATGTTTGAGCAAACCTTTGTAATACGCAGATGTGGACATTAGATACAGCATTGTGGAATTAGATTAGAAAAATATTAAAATCTAAATAAATTGTAATAGTTTCAACGTTTGGAGAATAAATTTTATTTGTAATTTTAATAAAACTATTTTTATTCAAATTCTGTGATGTAACTTAAAATAATGCCTTGGTGGCGTAGTTATTACCGTACGACTGCAATGCTGAGGTCTCGGGTTCGGTCCCCGGGTCGGGCAAAGTGATATTGGACTTTTCTATTCAGTATCAGTCCGGAGTCTGGAAATTGTGTCCGATATGGTGATAAACTCGCCCCCTATCGAATATGCGTATGCGTAACTTAAAATAATGGTGTAATATTAAATCCATTATATTATACTTTTTCAAAGAGTATGCGGCCAGTTCTGTCTAATCTAAATGGCTCGAAAAAATTTGTTCTATTCTTACAGAAAACTGATTTAGACCCGATTTCACCAATGGTATCATTATCTGAGAATAACTATACTAGGGTTAAAATGACTCCCTGCATTTAATCTCAGAACAATTCATAATACATTTCACCACTTTGTCAAAACAAAAAGTTATTCTTAGTTTAACTATTCTTGGCTTAGTGTTTTTTTTACCTGTAACATGTTCATTCAGTGAAGTCATGAACGAATGAATGTGAATGCAGACAAATTAAATAGGCGTGTATTTTCGCTGTACGTATAGTTATTATGGACCTTTTTAATTTAGCCGGTTTTTTTTTTGACATGGCGACAACTTCTTATTTCTAAGAATTTATAATTATTGTTTTGTATCTGCTATTATTACTTGACATTGGCGAAATCACCGATAGTTAATCGGTGGAAGCCATAATAAAAAGAAGAAGAATTTAGCCGTCACATTAAAGTTTGAACGTGACATGTGTCAGTATCACTGTTTCGTGCGTGGTATATTTTTCATACTGAAATTAAATTTTGGCGCGTTTGTTTTGTGATTTTGTAATTATTTTTTTGAACGTCTTATAACAACAAAGTCATCTTCACTATCGCTTTCATTATCGGATATCATTTCTCTCAAACGCTGCATAAATTAACTTATTTTTTTTTACAATTTCACAATGGACACAGTTGCTATAAGGTTTCTAATGTATTCAAAGAGTACGATAATATACTGGAGAAATAAATCTCTTGGGTTGCGCCTGAGTATAATAATTGCTTTCGTTGTTAATCTGATGGTTGCTCACTGCCAGTTGACTGGCAAGTGACAAGTGACAACATAGACTGACTAACAGCTGGCCAATAAAAAGACGCCATTTTGATTTTATCTGAGGATTAAGCTTGTCATTCCTCCAAAATTGGTGGTATAAGAGTTACTCTCGTATAACTTGCTTATTCTCAGGATAAGTAGTTGGTGAAACGAAAACATAGTAATCCGAGAGTAAATATTAGTTTTATACTTGGAATAAAAGTTATTCTGCTTTGGTGAAATCGGGTCTTAGAATTTCTAATTTTCTCTTGCATTTCGTACAGACACTGACATTACTAGAAGTCAGAAGACTATATACTCCTTACCCTTCTTTCCAGACGGTACGAACGAAGCGTTGTGTATCTAGATTCTAGAATGCCTAAAATCCATTTTTATTCAGACATAAAAATTAATAACTAATATGGAAACTTGGTATTACTCGCTAAGCTTCAACTCAACTTCCTATAAACAATTACAATATTTTACATACACTCAAAATTCCCCACGCTGTTTGGGATTGACAGCGCTGCCAAATAAAGCGAAACTTGCGGCACAGCCGCGCGAGTGTTCGCACTCGCGTCTCGACATACCCAATTCAATTGTCAATTTCATCAATATTGTTCAAGGAACAATACGGAATTGGTAAAAATGGCTGTCACGAATTGTCTTATAAAACAATGTGCCACAATCGATGGAAAAGGTAATGATTGGTAGGTCTCTCATATGTAAGAGTCCGTCTGGGTGGATACCACCGCAATGTCTATTTCTACCGCCAAGCCACAGTGTGCATGCACTGTTGTGTTTCGGTTTGAAGGACATTGTAGCCAGTGTAACTACTGGACATAATGAGACTTAACATCTTATGTCTCAGGATGACGAGCGCAGTGGAATGCCACACAGTACTTTGTAACTCAAGGTGCTGGATGGTGTTATTGTCTATGGGTGGTCGTATCGCTTACCATCAGGCGAACGGCATGCTCGTCTCGTCACTCAATACCATAAAAAAAGACGATTTTTGAAAAACAACTCCATGGTTTTCTTCCTTGACTTTTAGAAGAAGAATCTGATTTTCATTTTTATGGCAGAGTTAACTCTATAATCGACATGGATCGATAAAATGTAAATAACTGCCTAGGTTGTGCCTCGGTGGTGTAGTTGTACGACATAAGAACCACGACTGTCGTGTTAAGGTCTCAGGTTCGATTCTCGAATTAGGTAAATTGTGTTTTCTACTCAGTATGAGTTCGGAATCTGTAAATGCTCGGTAAATAGCAATAACCTTGTTCTCTATCATGAGGCCTATACAGCTAGCGGAATTTAGATGTTATACTTTTACCAACTCTTGAAAAGGGAAAAGGCGTAATGATTTATCTAAATGCATACGATTTTGTTTCTAAAGATTGAACCCAAACAAACTAAAGAACTAGAAAAGAAAATGAGTTACGTGTCGTCTTCAATAAAATAGGAAGATCTTTTTTCTCCGAACACCGCACAGCTCAGTACATCTTACGTAATAACAAAATAAACATTAATTTTCATCAACAAACCCTTCCATAGTTTAATTGTTTCGAGAGCTTACTCGAGCAATATAACCATTTTCATCGCCTTACAATAAATCTATCGACGAAATTTAATGGAAAATATTGTGAGACCAATTAATATCAAGTCTACTAAGAAATCTATTTTGTAGGCAAGAAAATTGAATATGGACGCGACAAAGAAAGTAATAATTTTTGTATTATTCCAGTTAATCTTACTTTTTACTAATATTAATGAGAAAGTTTGTAAAAAAGGTTTTGATGTTTGTTAGAAGTAAACGCAGTAACTACTGAACGGCTTTCGATGAAATATGGCACACGGGTCGATCATGTCCTGGATTAATACATAGGTTACTTTTCATCCCGGTAATTTATTTTATTTATTTACAGTTGTTTATTCGGGTAACCAAAGACCTATAATGTTAGTAGAAAACATAAAAAAGAAATATAATATCAGTCAATAATTTATTAAAATATAACAAATTAATACGTGGTGCACCGCTGCCCAATTCCATGTGAAATGGCATAACAACAATCCTGCCTACTGGCAATCATCTGGAGAATGCTGTTGGGACTGTCATGCTGTAGTGTGCTGCCATGGGAAATAATGGCATTTTTACCCGACTGCGAAAGAAGGAGGGTTATGTTTTTCGAGTGTATGTATGCTTGTATGTTTGTATATTTCTTTGGCACCCCCTACAGCCTAAACGGCTTGTCGTATTTTTATGTGAGTGGTATCAATAGATTTGTCTTAGTCGTGAAAGTGACACTGGGTACATCAAAATCAAAAAAATAAACAACATTAAGGATTTTTGGCGGCAAAAAGGGTTCTCAAAAAAAAAGTTTTCAAAATACATCGAGTGTGGTATCAAAATAAATATTTTTAACGGTGATTACGAATATATATATAACCTATATGTTTTATTGCAGTTTGGAATAGTAAATGCTAATAAAGGTGCTTGAGAACAAACAAGATGGAAATAAAAAAAAAATTAAGAAAAACAAAAAACTCGACTGCGTCAATATCTGCCATCTTTATTAAATTCATTGAAGAACTGAAAAGATAGAAACAAGATTTTAATCTGAATATTTTGTTTTGGTTTTGAATAATCTTAGTTGACAGTGTTCACAAACGCAGTCGGAGGCATCTGCTCACTCCGACATTTTGTTGTTCTACTTATATCACCAACCAAATTACAGGAAGTGAGCGGGTTATTTGTTTTTTGTTTTTCTTAAAGATTTTTTTTTAGACTGTTTTTTTAAAGTACCTGCGTCGTACAGTGTTTTACGGACTTTTGTAGCGGGAAAGGCTTTTCACAGCTAGTATTTCGATAAATTCAAAAGTATTATGATTTATAATTATTGATATAAAACTTAATTGCAGATAAATTATAATTAGTTAATCATTCGTATTAGTTGTTTCAGAACACCGTTCCTGATTTCTTGAACTAATAATTATGCATCCGCACGCATGCTTCGTTTGAAATCCTAAACACTCTAACCTTGCTTGTAAGTATCGGCTGATCATTAACTTATTTTTTAGTGTGTGTTCGATTTTTAACCGCATCGTACATTAGTTTTTAAAATGAAGTTTTGTGTAAGTATGCCAGTAATTTTATTTTTGTATCAAGTAGGTTTATAACGATTTTTAATGGTTATGAATTTAAAGCTTTATATCAAACGTGAAGTATCCAATTGTTTCTATTTATAACAAAAAAATAATTAATCTTGAAGTGGCAATGCAAGTCCAATTACTTATCAAGTAAAACATACCTACACGATATACAAAAACATTGTAGTATATTTGAAACTATCCTTAATTTACAGGATATCATTTTCTTCCTTACGCTGGTTTGCGGGATCTTCGCTCACCCATACCCGCCCCACTACAAGCATGACATCGTGGTGTCGACAACGCCGTCCACCATCACCAGCCTGGGACCCCTGACCGCTGACCAGCAGATCGTACTGGCCCTCTTAGAGACCATAGCAGGAACGTCAAACAATTCCAGTGTATTAGATAGTGTAAGAGCGTAATCTATCTATATATACATAATAAAGCAGTAAAACCGGTGTGTCTGTACATTTAAAGAAATGTGTTAAAAAAGAAAGTGGACGACTAAAGAAGAATAATGGAACACAAATCAGCGATTTTTGTAATTAATTTCGGTCTGTCTGTTTTTCTGTTTGTTTGTTACTGCGCATCTCCAAAACTACTGAACGGATTTCGATGAAATTTGGCACACGGGTAGATCATGTCCTGGATTAACACATAGCATACCTTTTATCCCGGAAAAAGTCTTTCACGCGGGCGATGCCGCGAGCAAAAGCTAGTTAAGTAACATAATAAAAGTAGGTCATAAGAAGTAACATAATAAAAGTTATGTGTGTATTCTTTGTGAATCATCGCTTGCTTTTACGGTGAAGAAAAACATCGTGAGAAAACCTGCATACCTGAGAGGTTCTCTATAAGAATTTCGAAGGTATATGAAGTCTGCCAACCCGCACTAGGCCAGCGTGGTGGACTAAGGACTAAACCGTCTCAGTTGTATGGTACCGTAGCTCATAAGAATATATTAAACATTGGTGAAAACTACATGTTACAAAAAGCTACTTAATATGCAATCAGTCCAGTATTATATACTGCCCACTGCTGAGCACCGGCCTCCTCTACTACTGAGAGGGGTACTTAATATACATACCTAAAAACAAAGACATTAAATAGTATAGTTAGTTACCTACAAACCAAGATATCATAGACTACAGACATCTTTCTAAAAATAATGCCAAAAAATGACGGCTTTAGCTTGCTTAAAAAATCGCCAAATCAATGCAAATTACTAAACCGTGACGTGAAACTAAATTTAATAAAAAAAATAGTTTCTCATACGAAAACTGTGTTACAAAAAAATATTTTTTGAAATGTTGAAGTACTTAGAACTAAGTCTATAAACTTCAGGTAAAAGGACATGAACTACGAACAAATACAAGTATTACAACTGAAATATGTTGTCGCAGACTTTAAAAATAATTTTATTGCCTCGTTTGTAGTAATTTGCGCAGTAACTTCGCTGAAACAACGTTCAAATTGCCACGAAAGTCGACATTACAAGTGTGTTGAGATGTGAATGGTGACAATTATTGACGTTGGGTGTTCAAGCAAAGCTGTCGTTCGGATTAATCTTACTTTGGACTGAAACATGTCTTATGTAATGCGAAGTGTGTTCAGGAAACACTGTCACTGGTGGTAGGTCTCTCATATGTAAGAGTCCGTCTGGGTGGGTACCACCGCAATGTCTATTTCTACCGCCAAGCAGCAGTGTGCATGCACTGTTGTGTTTCGGTTTGAAGGACATTGTAGCCAATGTAACTACTGGACATAATGAGACTTAACATCTTATGTCTCAGGATGACGAGCGCAGTGGAATGCCACACAGTACTTTATAACTCAAGGTGCTATATGGTGTTACTACTGTTTATGGGCGGTCGTATCGCTTACCATCAGGTGAGCGGCATGCTCGTCTCGTCATTCAATAACATTAAAAAAAATGAAAACCTGGGACCATTACCCGTCGAACGGTTTCGAAAAACATATTGCATAACACAAATTGTAAGTTCTTACAATTAATAGTAAAGTATAATATGTAAGTAACCTATTCGCTCCTTCACCCAAGTATTACTAAGATCTCTGTATACATAAAATAGACACATATTTCTTAGTAAATGTTTAGACAATTCTTGATAGCCTAAGAATAAATAATAATTTAAATTGTCAGACAAGAAAGTTAATGTCATCAAATATTATATTATTCTAAATTCAAATACGCAAAATCTATACATCTATAAAAGTACTTACATTCATTCTAATTGTTACATGCAGTTTTACAACAGTTCGACACAAAGCGTGGAAGAGATCGATTACTCATAGCACTACTTCATGCTACTGTTGAAGTTAACTCCAACATTAAACTAACACGCATGTTTTTCCTCAAACAATATCTGACTTAACTAACACAGCATAGAGTACAAAATTGTATTCACAATTTATTCGTACTTGTTATCCGCTCTCATTAATGAGAACAGATTTATATATCCATTCGGCTCGGTCATCACTCGATTGCGGCCTGATGCGATGCCAAAGGAAGCAAAACCATACAAAAAGTTACTTAGATTTTTACAATGATATAAACAGTACTAGATGTGGGACGTCCTCCTACAAGGTGGACAGACGACCTTGTAAAGGTTGCAGGAACCTGCTGGATGCAGACCGCTCCTGACAGGTTGGTCTGGAAATCTTTGGGGAAGGCCTATGCTCAGCAGTGGACTGCTAAAGGCTGAAGAAGAAGATGTGACTTGTATCATCTCGATTACAACTACCAATACTTGTAAAAGTATGTCATTTGTTTTAAGTTATTGCATAGCTTCTATCGCGGGCCTTGAGCGTGGAGACCGAATCCTGAAATTCCGTAACGAAAATAACCTCACATCTTTTATCTTACTAATATGAACCTTAAATACAATGCGTAGAAGCTATAATTCTTGAAACGAGTATATTTTTATTTATTTTATTTTTTAAAGTCATTAAAACCACTTCTTACTAATCTAATATGAACCTTAAATACATTGCGTAGAAGCTATTTCTCCAGCGTTGGCACGGCTTACTCACGACTGTGGGCAACAACTTGTCGCTTGCAACAGTTGTGGCAGCCATGGTCGGGAGTGAAGATGTGTGGAAATCCGTTGCCTCTTTTTGCGAACAAGTCATGTCCGCCAAAGAGGCGGCGGAGAGAGAAAGGGAGCGGTCCATTGGACGTCCCTCTCGCAGCAGACGTCGGAGAGACGACTTACGACCTCCCTAAGCGGGTTAGTAGGTTGCGGGCGGGTGACCCGCTACCGGGCAAATAATGCCAAAGAGGCTGGCGTGCTACTCCCATGCACGCCCGTGATCAAACCGAGGCCTCATTCCTTGGACGGCGAGAGGCTCTGTCCAAGAGCCGACTCCTGCAAAGGTTGCGGTTGCATGCACATGCGTACCCCGCGAACTTTGATATAAGGGAGAGAGAGCAGAATGGCGGGGTTTTAGTCGGTAGGACGGTTTTAACCGGTGAGTCCGGCAGAAATCCGTAAACGGATTTCCCCGTGTTAAAAAAAAAAAAAAAAAAAAAAAAGCGTTGGCACGGCACGAGTACAAAAGAATCGAACGTAACATTCTTTTTTCAAACTTTGATTTATTCTACTTTGGTTGTGATGACCATTGCATTTCTGACATTTATAAATTACAAGACTAAACGTGCGTTGCTCGCGTTTAAAAATCTACTTTATGTGGTAAGCGTAAGATCGAATTTGTGTTTAGTCAATCAAAATTTGTGATAAAAAATGCTATGCAAAATAGCTTTACCGCGGCAGTCTCCGAGTGCCACACGTATTTTTTTAAAGATTTTTTTATAATTCTTAAAGAGAAGTCTCAGGGTAAAGAGCGTAGCACGATCTTGGATGGTACCTACCTTGTATTTATATTATGTTCTGAAGAGGGGTTAGGCCTTATCCACCACGCTAGCCTACTGCGGGTTGGCAGACTTCACATTCCCTCGAAAATCTTATGGAGAATTCTCAGGTATGTAGGTTTCCTCACGATGTTTTCCTTCACCGTTAAAGCGAACGATAATTGACAAACAATACACACGTAACTCCGAAAAGTCAGAGGTGTGTGCCGTAGGTTTTTGAACCTCCGAACATTTTCTCGGCAGACCGTTCCATTCCCAACTAGGCTATCGTCCACTTTATCACGGTGTCACGTTATTAAGTTGTTGAAATTAGAAATCTTTGCTTCGGTGGACTTATAACAATATTATGCTATTTAATTAAAGATCGGTACTTATCTTGTGACAACACAAAACTTCTGTACAACCTATTCCAGTTTTCTTGATCTTCATTCGCAGTGAAAACGTAGACTAAATGAATAACTTTTTGAGACACTTGTTTCTGCAGTTGAAACTTTAAAACTTAAACACAATTTCGTTAATAAGTAAAGGAACCGTTTGTCGTAAAACTCAACACATTGTCGCAGGTTTCTTTATAAAAGTTAGCAAATTTTTAGATCCGTATAACATTATGAAAATACGAACATACGTTATGACATAGGCTTCGTATCATTTGTAAGAAGACTATCAAAATGATAGCGGTGTATGAAGTGACGCAACTCAGAACTAAAGCGCGGCTATAAGACTTACCTACACTACACCTTCCATATGGAACTGGGAAGCTTGTTTGTGCAATAAAATAATAGTTGAAGGTGACAAGTTACATTTTGTATCTACCTAACTGAAGAGTAACCATTAAACACATGGGAAAAACTGGCCTTATTAGCTGTTTCGCGTTCCGGGGTGGGTATGCATCCAATAATTCAAGCTGGCATAATTCTAACAATTTCGCTCGTCAATCTAATTTGAGCTACATTTATCAGCTTCGATTTATAAAAAATACAATTTATAACCGAAGCCATACATCATATATGCAGCGCATCGGTGACTATTTTCCGCTACATTGTTCAAACACGGCCCGATGCCTCAAGAACAGCACCACCCAACCAGCAACGTCTGAAATAGATTGAACACATAACTTGAGGGCTCGGCGTCTGCGATGCACTCCATGATTTGTAATGGTTTGTATATTTTATGATATTTACTGATTGATAGAACTGAGAGATGGCTGGGTCTCGTAATGTCTATTTTTTACTAAATATTTTTGTTATTTTCCGATTTGAAGGACATTGTAGAGATTCAGAGTATAATGCAATGTTAGGCAGTATTATGTAACTCAAATTTTGACCTAACAATCCAAAATATTCTAATCTATATGAATATTATAAAGAGGAAAGGTTTGTATGTTTGTGACGAATAAACTCAAAAATGACAAGACCGATTTTAACAATTCTTTCACCCATATATAGCTACATTATCAGCAAGTAACATAGGCTACTTTTTTCCCGGGAAAATATAATACGCAACATTTATCCCGGAAAAACTCATTCGCGCTGGCGGAGCCGTAAGCATTAGTCTAGTTCCTAATATATCACAATAAATATTATAGGGGTAGCTTGATATTCGGGTCACCGAGCCATTCTATGTACTTGATTGAAAATAAACGCAACTTAATAGAACGCCACCATCAATACAAGCAATAAATGGGTTTTCCATTGACGGAAATTTTATTCTTAGCCGATGGGGAAACTGATTGAAAGTTATTCGCAAAGCCAACGGTAGGTACTGTTTGTTCCGTTCATATCTATTGGATACTCGTAAATAATATTTGATAGTTTTAACGTCAAGTAATCCAGTTTTATTGATACTGTTACATATGGAATACTAGCTTTTGGCCGCGGCTTCGCCCGCACCAATGAGTTATTCGTAGATAAAAGTCCCGCTATACGTTTTCCCGGAATAAAAAGTAGCCTTAAACCTTTCCAGGGTCTCGAACTACCGAAAGACGGCCCCGTAGTTTTTGAGTTTATCGCGTACAAACTTTGCCACCCCTTTTTACCTTCTTAGGGGTTGAATTTCGCAAAATCTCGTCTTACTAAGCACCTACGTTCTAAAAGGAACCCCTATGCAAAATTTAAGATTCCTAGCACTTGCAGTTTCTGAGATTTCGTGATGAGTGAGTGACCTTTCGCTTTTATATCATATAGATAATACTTAACATTTTCTTATGAAACTATAGGATATTTGTAGAGTATGATAGTATAAAGTATGATAGCCTTTTAATAAAAACTAGTGGTCCCCCACTGGTATAAAATCGACCGTAATTCATGAATTTTATTTTTGCTCACTCTTTCTCTATATGAACATTAGTTATGCCAAATCTCAAATATTTTTACAATTACTCCTTCTACGACAGCAAAGCGCCACACCGAGTACAAGCTAAAGAATATAAAAAAATATTATTTTTTTTAAAATGCTTTTTAAATACTAATCTCGTAAATTCTTCCAATGCACTTGTAGTAACGAATTTTTCATGACATCTGCCCGGCCTCCGTACATTGTACCAATAGAGGTATTTTGCATGCGTACACAGCGCCCCGCCGCATCGGGTGCAAATAGCACAATTGGGCCGCACAATGCCCTGGCTTAGGCCGGCTTCCAGTGCAAAGCTACTTAATAAATAATTGATATATTTACAGCTATATTGTACACCAAAAAGTACAGTACATGCAATCTAAACAATGTGTTTTAACTAATAACTAAAAAAATGCGGGGTTTAGGGACAAAATTCTGATTAGATTATTTTACTTGTTTGGAGGCATCTTTTGTGACATTGCGTCATATTTGTGTTTTTTCTTTATTGCCTAAAAATATGCCTATAGTTGTAAACAATACTTTTTTTACATGGCGTTGTCATGATTTGGTGCATACTTTGGGATTATTTTTATGTGATGCTGATATATTTTTATTGCAATACCAATACCGAACAAATGGATAACATAATGCTATGTAATCACCACCTGTAAACAGCCCATGAATACCTTCAATACTACAGGAATTTTTGATGTTTAGATGCCATAAAAATGGAGTTGAGGTCAAGCGGTCAATTCCGAATGTATATTCACCATAGTTGTCTTCTTCAACATCATGAGGAAACCTGCATAGCAGAGAAGTTCTCCATAAAAAATTTGAACATATGTGAAGTCTGCCAACCCGCATTAGGTCAGCGTGGTAGACTAAGGCCTAAAACCCTCTCAGTAGTAGGGGAGGCCCGTGCCCAGCAGTGAGACAATAATATATAAAACAGGATTGATATATTAGTATTATAATTGTATACACGCACACATACTCACGCCTTTTATCCCTGGATGGGTAGGCAGAGGCACAACTAATGCACCCACTTTTCGCCGTGCGTATTCCGTCCCATGATGTGATAGGGGGCGAGCCTATCGCCATCATCATCATCATCATCATCAGCCCTGTATTATATATTGCCCACTGCTGAGCACAGGCCTCCTCTACTACTGAGAGGGGTTAGGCCTTAGTCCACCACGCTGGCCTAGTGCGGATTGGCAGACTTCACATACCCTCGAGATTCTTATGGAGAATTCTCAGGTATGTAGGTTTCCTCACGATGTTTTCCTTCACCGTTAAAGCGAACGATAATTGATAAATAATACACACGTAACTTCGAAAACTCAGAGGTGTGTGCCTTGGGTTTTGAACCTGCGGACATTGTCTCGGCAGACCGTTCCATTCCCAACTTGGCTATCGTCGCTTATCGCCTATCGCCATATCGGGCACAAATTCCAGACTCCGAGCTGATACTGATTAGAAAAATCCAATATCACTTTGCCCGACCCGGGGATCGAACCCGAGACCTCAGTATTGCAGTCATACCGTACTACAACTACGCCGCCGAGGCATTATTATAATTGTATGTTTATGGTATAGCTCTACCAGCTCTGAGGAGGGCGAGCAGATCCACAGAGGCTTATGCTCACAGCTGGAAAATTGACAAGCCTAGATTGCCTATTCACTTTTTGCGAATAATAAAAATGCAAAATTTAACGCAATTTACACAATATTTTATTAAAATGCAAAACGGTAATTTTATTTGAATTTTTATGTTGAAAATTCTTCTGCAATAAAATTCGTATTTGAACGAGATTCGCAGACGACATCAATTCTACAACAGTAAACCCGACAGAATTGGCGTCAATAAACTGTCAATATGTCAAGTAGTCAAACGAGGCTAAATGCTAACAGTATTTACAGGAAAATTCTACAATAGCCAAATTAGAGATTTACTAACTTTATTGATATGGGTTAGTTATTAAATATTAGAATAATAATATTAGGTTGGCAAAATCTTACTAATCTAGACCAAGTTATCGTGATCGCTGCCTATAAGGGTTTTTCAATCCTCCACACTTAAAATATCCGGAACACACAACATATGTCATAAGCTACATGTCATAATTAATTTTACATTCACATTGATGTATTGGGTGTTTAATACATCAATGTACATTCATTACAGAAATTAAGCGGCGATAGCCTAGTTGGTAGTGGAACGGACTGCCGAGACGAATGTCCGCAGGTTCAAAACCCAAGGGCACACACCTCTGACTTTTCTAAACAGTTATGTGTGTATTCTTTGTGAATTATCGTTCGCTTTAACGGTGAAGGAAAACATCGTGAGGAAACCTGCATACCTGAGATGTTCTCTTAATTTGGAAGGTATGTGAAGTCTGCCAACCCGCACTAGGCCAGCGTGGTGGACTAAGGCCTATTATAGCCTCTCAGTTGTAGAAGAGGCCCGTGCTCAGCAGTCGGCAGTATTATAATACAGGACTGGTATGGTATGGTATGGTACAGAAATTAAATTGATTTCTTAACGGTACTAAAATACGTCGCATCAGCTGTACAGTAAAATAAGAATATTCTGACAAAATAGAAAATTGATTAATTTTATTGGCCAATTTCAGAGCCTTAACACCATGTGAGATTAATTTAAAATCTGCCACAATCACCCGTCAATAGCCGACTAAGCCACCACATCTGGGATGACCACGCTGGAAAAGGTTTTTTTTGTGATTAGTAGAGACGCGGTGTTGGAAAAAATTGTCTACAGTATGAAAGCTGTTTTCATAAACCTCTGTCTTTATTTACCTGTCCTGACCTGTCAGGATCGATAGTGTCATTTATATGTTATTGAGTGCTGCTCCGCACCTAAAGTAAGCTTAAGAAAACAAAAAATTATCCAAAAAATATTAATATTCCAAATTGATTTTTAATTGAAACCCAACCGCATATTGATGCAGTTATAGTTACCTATAGTAAAACCAAATTATTTACATTGTTTACATTGGTCACACAGTAGGTAATTTACAAAATACAAAATTTCACGTAACGTAAGTTAATGTTCATTTAGTACGACACATTTCAAGGTCTTCAGATAACTTCACCACTTACACATCCACAAATAGGTATCAATAATCCTTCGAATACCCGAGCGTGGGGCCACCCTACCATTCATGTCATTGCGTGCCCTTGATTGCTTTTTGTCCGGAAACAGCCAATTTGTTTTCTATTTACACACAAACTATGCCGCTGACTGTTGCGGTGGCCCGTTGAAACTTAATTTCACCATCGCAAAGGTATTTATTTGTAAATTAATTTTATGATGTAGATATATGTAGAAATTTAGTTACAATTTTGAAGTGAATATGTTGCTGAATTTTTTATAGAGTTTACATAGTTCTTAAGAATCTTCTTCATAGAGATGAGCTTATATCGAAAACATATAAAGTAGGCAAATCATCAGCTCGCATTTGGCTATTTGATGGTTAACTCTCCAAATTATGACAAGTAGGAAGAGAAAATTTCCTCAAAGTAGGATATTTTTTTGGAATTAAAATATACATCTAGATTGAACGGAACTGGTGACACACGGAAGCTTGACGCGACACGCACGGCTCACCAAATATTCCGTTTATAACATGTTGACAGATCCAGTCATTGCTGATCCCTCTGGTTCACGCCTGTTTCAGTATGTCGCTCCGAACAAACCGGAAAATAGGGCTGGACGCGTGAGAAGAACGTATATCATCGCTTTACTCAAAAATTTACACTTCCATATTGGGGAGTAAGGAGCTAAATGGGGGTTCCTATTGTTGGTACAATACTATGCTGTATTTTTATTGTTTAAGTTTGTAATTTGTTTGACCTACCAATAAAATCTTTCATTCTCTCTTTGTCTCTTTCCTTTAGTAGTATTAATTTATGTAAGTCTTGCGAACCTTCTGAAGCTTAACTTCTAAACGTAGCTTATCATAATGGCTTCACTCGAAAAGGCTTGACTTAACGAGTTAAAACCTAAAACATGTCTCAACAAAGTAAGATATAATCTATCATCAGTCAACGAATGAATGACCATAATAACTCTATTATGTCCAATTACTGTAAATTCAATGTTTTATGTCCACTTGTGTCAAATAAGTCAATCAAATATATCGCTAATAACAGCAAACTGTATTGGTTTGCTAAATCGTGAATAGTTAACGAGCTTTTAGATTTGGCACGAGTTAGCGTACAAAACAGTTCTCTATATTCGTAAATTACATCGATTTGCATATGTTTTGAATCTAACTAATAGGATTATGTTATGTATTTGTAATTAGTTGGTTCCATCATCGAAAGTGGATATGATAACGATATTGATACCTTATCAACTATTTAATCAATTAGTAACTTGAGATTTTGTTTCATTGACTCAGTTATTTGAATGAGTATAGAAACTCACGGAATTTTAAATAGGTGTTACCTATGTTAATAAATTGTTTACGTGGTTACGTGGATAACACATAAGCGACTCTTGGACTAAAGACATCCACCTGCGTCCTTCGTAAGTATGTCTTTCGCAAGTCATTCCCAATTTTGCTAAAATTACAAAAAATCCATTTCGACTACACTGATCCACATATCAGTTCTTTAGTTCAGTAGGGTTGCTCCTTGCACGATTTATTACCCATTCAAGTTTATGAGCGGGTACACGCGCCACCCCTGGGCCCTGAGCCTTGGGAGTAAACACCTTATTGTTTTATGTCAGAGAAAGCGTTCGATTTGTCTATCCGGTCGCCGCTGCCTTTTTTATCTGAACGGATGATGTACTGTAAATTTTTTCTATACGAATAAGGTTTACCAGACGGTCGTGCGGATGTTCTAAAGATAAGGTTTCGTTTTCTGTGATATAATGAAATGTGCCACAGTTTAAGTGATACAACTGGATATATAATCATATGTTTTTGGAGTAGGGACTTCATCAAGGCTAGTCTACAATAATTTAGGAGTTGGTTGTAATATATGGTACGTCTATCAAGGGAAAGTCCGTCTCCACAACTTTGTCTATATCTGTCAAACAGCACTATGAGAGCAATTTTAATGTTCTGATTTAAGACATTTTACCCAGTAGGTAATCAGTGCGCTACGCAGCATAACGCTAAGGCCTAATTTCACCATGCTCTGTTAGTTACTTTAACAGCCTGTTAACTGTCTTGACGGATTGTTAGGGTTTTGAGTGCGCCGCCATGCCCTAACCAGTGATTATCTTCCTTAACTAGGCTTTCTTTCGTGGGACGCGCAATACTTTAACATTCGCGTTAATTAACTAATGCTCGTTTAATAGGAAAATGGTGAAATAAGACCTTAATGTCTCGGATTGAGGAGTCTCAATGCTAAACAGATCTTGGTAATTCAAATTTTACCTCTACTGATTATAAATATTGTATATAACTACGAAATAATTACAGACTCTAATTGCCAAATTTACCTGCCTTTGATAACAATTTTCGAATCTCAAACGAATACTGAATTTCAATCAAATCTTGTCAAGCATGTCATGACCTGATAGATGCATTATCGTACATACTGTATCGGAATTAATCCGTCA
This sequence comes from Sphinx pinastri, assembly GCA_947568825.1. Taxonomy (NCBI): domain Eukaryota; kingdom Metazoa; phylum Arthropoda; class Insecta; order Lepidoptera; family Sphingidae; genus Sphinx; species Sphinx pinastri. Next base: position 16,009,141 of record OX387619.1, read on the forward strand.
TTTGACTGGTGCATGCAATTGAACAATTTATGAGCGCTATACAGTTCATTAAAGTACTAATCGTTGTTTTATCTCGACCGCTTAGTTCTGTTATGGAATAATACAGTGATTTTGGTGTTTACAAGGTCTATGTTTTATTGTTTACGATGCTCATTTAATTGACTAACTGGGACCTCAAGAATAGTGTCCTTCAGATATTATAATGTAGACCAAAGAAAGACGGAGGATCCCTAATCAAACGCATAGCAGTAGTGTGCATTCACTGTTGTGTTTCGGTTTGAAGGACATTGTAGCCAGTGTAACTGCTAGACATAATGAGAATTAACATCATATGTCCCAGGATGACGAGCGCAGTGGAATGCCACACAGTACTTTGTAACTCAAGGTGCTGGATGGTGTTGCTACTATTTATGGGTGGTCGTATCGCTTGTACCACCAGGCACACGGCATGCTCGTCTCGTCATTCAATGCAATAAATAAATTTAAAAAAACCGCCAGATTTAGATCGGCATAATTGTGTCGACTGGTGATAATCATTTCTGGTTCCACTTATCATTCGGTGCAGTAGAATAAGACTCAGTTTTGGTTCACGTTGCTATTAATTTTAACAGGCGTAATTACACAAGTGACTTGTTTTACACTGTACTGGAATTTTGCTCGCGGCTCCGCCCGTGTTTTTCCGGGGTAAAAGTCCCGCTTTATATTTTCCGGGATAAAAATATCCTATGTTACTCGCTGATAATATAGCTTTATATTAGTAAAAACAAATGAAAATCGGTCCAGTAGTTTTTGAGTTTATTCGTTACAAACATACAAATCTTTCCTCTTTATAAGATTAGTGTAGCTAAAAATACATACAAATACTCACGCCTTTTATCCCCGAAGAGGTAGGAAGAGGTGCAACTAGTGCACCCACTTTTCGCCGTGCGTATTCCGTCCCATGATGTGATAGGGAGTGAGCCTATCGCCATGTCGGGCACAAATTCCAGACTCCGAGCTGATACTGAATAGAAAAATCCAATATCGCTGCCCGACCCGGTGATTGAACCCGAGACAGCATTGCAGCCTTACCGTTATACAATTACGCCACAAAGGCTGGCTACAAATACCTACGTATTTAAATGAGTACGTAACAAGTTTTTTTGTAGACGCCAAATATTTGAGTGTCCAAAAGTAAATGCAAGCAACAAGGGTATAGATGAATAGCCACACGTTTCTTCTAGTCACTGTCCATAATGACCTAAGACCCTTCTCACTAACTTGAAGTTATTTCAACGTCTGTTATTACAATTATTAACGTCTTAAAATCGAAAAGACGTAAACAAATTACTATTTTACTAACATGTTTGTATCCTGGTATAGGCAGAAGTATAACTAGTACACCCTATAAAGTTTCGTTTAGCTTATTTTTGTCGGGTACTAACAAAGCGCGAAATTATTCAACATATCAACTGTGATCATCCGCACGCGACAACATGTCAACATATCATATTATGTATAAAATATTCATAGGATTACATACATACATAGCATCACGCCTTTTCCCCCTTTCAGGGGTAAACAGAGGTATGTCACACCCACATTTTTCCCGCTATATTAGGTCCCATGTAATCATATTTCCGACATATCTTTGTTACTATACATTTAAAGAAATGTGAAAAATAAAGAAAGGGGGTGACTAAAGAAGAGTAATTGAACAAAATTCAGCGACATTTGTAATTTTATTCTATCTTTTTTTCTGTTTGTTTGTTACTGCACATCTCTGAAATTACTCAACGGATTTCGATGAAATTTGACACACGGGTAGATCATGTCCTGGATTAACACATAGGTTACTTTTTATGCAGGGAAAATAAAAAGCAGGTCTTTTATCCCGGAAAAACTTTTTCACGCGGGCGGAGCTGCGAGCAAAAGCTGGTATTATTATAAATGTCTACTTTCTAAGTATAACCCTCGTTTTGATACCAACATCCCAAATCCAATAGCTCTGTCGAGTATCCGTTAACCGGCATTGCTATCTAAATTCAACAGGCGTTTTAGTACGGAATTTTACGCGAACTATTTATCCATTCACGCATGAACGATAGAGAGAATTGTTCCGATTGTAATGAATTGCAAATCTGATTCAGCTCACAAAGCTAATCCGCGGGCAAGTTCTAATCGCAGGGTTCGTACTAATTACTAATTTGTCAGCGTGGAAACTATGTTATTGCCTTTAATGGATGTTTGATAAACGTTTTGTTATTTGTGCTGTAATGGGTACGGATGTTTTGGTTTGGATCATTTTTGGTACATATACACAAACTCTCAACTTTTCCTTGAAGGTTTCCAGAGTTGGAGAGTTTGTCGTAAATCGGACACAAACTCTAGTCATGTGAGTCTCTTCGAACAGAGTTTACCTACTTCATAAAATGATTTACGTATTTATTTATTCATAAATACAATCAAACACATTATCCTGTGTCTACATAAAAATACAATATCCTCTTTAGTCTAACATACAATACCTGAACAAATATTACGTATCAACATTTGTTTTTCCAATAATCAAACCCAAAGGCTCTCTTTTCATAGTCGACTATTTGCAAACAGTGCCACAAAAGCTCTCACATAATATCGACTGTATCTCTATTAAACGCACCAAAATCCTGACTAACAATCAAAACTGTCAAACTGAATGTAAACATAAGTGGCTCAAGCTGTCGAATTTGTTCACGATAATCTTGAGTCAAATCGAGTGAAAGTGAGCCGGTGAGATATGTACCAGCTCACCGGACTGCTTGATTGAAGGCCCCGTCTCCGATCGGGCACAGCGCGATGCGTAATTCTAAACCCTAGGATGTCTATAGAGCCGTTACAACAAAATTTTGACAAAATTATTTGAAAGTTAACTTAAGATAAGATTAACATTTTAATGACGATTTTTTTGTTTTTTTTTGGAAATAAAGGTTCACAAAATTGATGCGTGGGACATGACGAGTTAAATAATAATTAAAAATCTCATATTCGTTAGTGAAAAAAAAAGAAAGTTTGTGATCCTTATCGTATTAAATTCGTTTGATTATTCCGTATTATCTTATAAAGTATTGTAAGGTAATAAAATGCAACAACAGGTCATTGCACTCAAAAACAAAGAAAACGTCGAGAAATGTGAAATTTTAACACAGTCATTTCTCACTCATAACAACATCATTTAAATCCAAAAAGCGTATATTCGATATAAGATTTCCGGAATTCTCCTTCATCAATATAGAAAATTACTTAGGTCGTTTACCTTTACACAAATGTAAGAAACCTTCAAGGAACATTCGTATATATAAATTAGGTAGGTACTATATAAAACGCCGTCGGCTTAATTTTTTGAGGCAAAAAATAAGACCCAAGTTTAGTACATAGTTTTTATTTTATAAATAGGACATTGACGAATTTTACTTAAAATTGGAACATGGACATGTATAAAATTGACCAGATAGTACATTGCCAGCAAGTAGAATTATTTTATCGATTATAGATAATTTCATCCACGATGACGCTTTTTTTTTGTAGCTGACTAATACGGCCAGTAGCCCAACGCGAGTCGGCTTTTCTGGCCACACCGGACTTTAGGGCGAGCGCTTTAGGCACTCGCAACCCTTGAATTTAGGTGACCATGCACTAAGGGCAACCCACTAACGGGTTACGAACCTAGGCTCAGGACGGTTACTGGGAGAGGATGAGACATCAGCGATTAGTTTGGAAGATTGGTGTTTAACCTAATCTTATCCATTTATTTAGTCGGCACGCGGGCCGTAACTGCTATGGGGGTCGATGACGCGCGCTACCAATTTGAGCGGGGAAGTACTTTGATTATTTATCCTGGTATGCGTATCGCACTCATAGGTATTACACACACACACACACACACACACTCACGCCCACCCACCCACTTTTCGCCGTGCATATCCCATGATGTGATAGGGGGCGAGCCTATAGCCATATCGGGCACAAATTCTAAACTCCGGGCTGATACTGAATAGAAAAATCCAATATCACTTTACCCGACCCGGGGATCGAACCCGAGACCTCAGCTTTGCAGTCGTACCGTAATACAACTACGCCACCAAGGCATTCATAGGTATTAAGTGTGTATTTAAGAGTGTCCAAGTTATCTGTTTGCCCGAAGACAACCAGATAACTTGGACAAACTGCTAGTTGTAGGGAAAGTAGAAGGTAAAAGACCACGTGGGCGATCACCTACCCGCTGGTCTGACCAAATAAAGGCCATAACAGGACTTCGTATTGCCACTGCCCTGAGAAAAGCCGAAGATAGGGGGGCATGGAGACGGCTCGTCATCGACTCCATCAAAATATTTCAGGACGGACACGACCTTCAGTGATGAAGAATACGATTAAGGAAGAAGAAGTGTGTATTTACATATCTAAAACACAAGCGGAAGGTTGCCCACTTGGATTGTAAGCCATTAGGAAAAGTAGTGTGGCGTGTCATCGTGGATGGAATTATCTATACCGTAAATAGAAATATTTTTTTGAATACAAGGTTAACACAATACATATCGGCCAGTAACTGAACTAATTTTAATAATTTTATATAGACTAGTTTTTTAAATTTTTACTTGATTCCATAATTAATGTTTGGCGGGTTTTTTTTTAAATACTGCAATCATACAGTTTATGACCCTACTTTACTAAAATTTAAAAGATACATTTATTGTTAAAAATCACACATCAGCCACTGCTAAGATTAATTATTAACACCTCAATATAAATCTCTATCAGTTTGTTAAAGGCCTATTGGTGAGAACAACAAACGAACAGATCCAAGAGTTCTCGAACTATTGCCTCGCTGTCGAACTGAGTTGTTATCGCCGCTACCAGCTCCGATCATCGGCGTATGTCTTCCCTTTAAAAGACAGGGCTGGAATTCGTCGTTAATGTTTATTAATAGTCTGAGACCACGATCTTACATAGAATTTTATAGGAACTCTATTAATAAACTTAGCGTTTGAATTTTCTTTGAGTTTTAAATGATATTTAGAAAAACAAATGTTTACATGAATTTTAAAGAAAATTCATTCCCTCTTTATTTATCGAATTAATGTACCTACATTACCTATAAATATTATAGTATACACTATATTATTCATCCTACTCCTGATTCTATTTATTAATTCTTAGTCCTTTAAAGTCTTTAAAGTAGCCGAGGTCATTATAAAAAAAAGTTCGACAGTGTATGTACGTATGCAAGAAGGTATAAACAAATCATTAAACGGCCCCCCGAGGCAATTCTTGTGCTTTGGGTCTTCACACCCAATGCACGCCCATGCGCGGGGCAACATTAGTCGCGGGCCGAGGCACACAGTCAGTGTGTATACCTCTTGGTTGTATAACACATTGAGGCCTAAAAGGGCCCGCGAACATTTCCTGGCACCCTTTTCCTTTCCACCCATCCTGAGAACCTTTCTCCATTCCCCACCTTTCCTTCCATCATCCTATTCCACTTCCTTCCCAGGCCCCTGCAGTCGTCAAGCCGGGGGACTCCAGTATCCCATTCGCAGGTTTCCCCCGGTGTTGACTACAGGATCGCTTACATAAAAAAAAATCATTAAACGAAATTAAACAATGATGCATTGATTGTGTAAAGTGGTTAAATACAAGAACCGCTTAAAAAATACACTTAACACTTAGTATTCTATGGCGGCACAAATAAAAACCTTATTGTTAAGATTATGTCAGATTACGCACCCTAAAATTAATTGTTTAGTTTGACCATCAGAAGTGTAGTCAGAGTTACTTGTCTGTTTGACCCCCTTTAATAATTATGAATACAAATAATAGACTATTTTTCCTTCAACTTTACGTAGTACATTTGGGTATAAATGTATGCAATATACATATAATCTGAACGAAAAATATCAAAAAGGCAAACCGAAACCTATGCCAATAATTTTAAATACTATATAGAGATTTGTATAGTGAATCATACTCAAATAAAGATACCATATTAAACAAACCTTAATACATATAATATACCAATTGCTTGTTATTCTGAATCCGTCCGCGACTTTTGCCCCTAACAGAATACTGATTACGCACCGTCGCGTCGCTTTGTTAATAGTAAGTACATTGTGTTTACGGGTAGTAAATGCGACGGAACTGTGATATTAATATGGGACATGACACACATTTAAAAGATTCGCCATAGGAATCCCCCGATACCACCATACCAGCCCTGTATTATAATACTGCCGACTGCTGAGCACGGGCCTCCTCTACGACTGAGAGAGTTTTAGTCCTTAGTCCACCACGCTGGCCTAGTGCGGGTTGGTAGACTTCACATACCTTTGAAGTTATACACACAATTATAATTATATACATATCCCCCGATACGCTACAAACGAAATATTTGAATATTCAGCTTTTTGTTTACTAATCGCCTCATTGGTTCATTAGAAGCGTGCTGAGGCTGTCAGCCGAAAGATTAATTCTGGATTCATAGTGCAGCTAACTTAAATTCGTTCAATCCAAGATTTTCCCAGAATTGGAATTTATGCGCCATTAGGCAGGTTAAACGCTGTCACACAGGTGACAGACAGATATTGTAAACTTGGCGAAGTATGAATGCACTAATTGCGTCTCTACCTAACTCTTCGGGTTACCCCCCCGAGGCAATTCTTGTGCGCTGGGTCTTCACACCCAATGCACGACCATGCGCGGGGGGACATTAGTCGCGGGCCGAGGCACACAGTTCAGTGTGTATACCTCTTGGTTGTAAAACACATTGAGGCCTAAAAGGGCCCGCGATCATTTCCTGGCATCTTCTCTTTCCGCCCATCCTGGGAACCTTCCTCCCTTCCCCCACCTTTACTTCCATATTCCTCTCCCACGTCCCCTCCAGGCCCCTGCAGTCGTTAAGCCGGGGGACTCCAGTATCCCATTCGCAGGTTTCCCCCGGTGTTGACTGCAGGATCGCCTATCCAAAAAAAAAACTCTTCGAGTATAAACACGTGAGCGTCAGTTTTAAAATTTCATGCATTTTTTTGTTAAATATTGAGTACAAGCCTTTCACGTGAGATATAATTTATCGCAATTAACCTGGTAGGTTTTTTTTGCCATACTAAACAACATAACACGAGGCTGGCCTTCAAAGAGTATAATACTATATACACTTTTATCCCCAAAGAGGTAGGCAGAGGCGCAACTAGTGCACCCACTTTTCTCCGTGCATATTCCGTCCCATGATGTGATAGGGGGCGAGCGTATCGCCATATTGAGTACAAATTCCAGACTCCGGGCTGATAGTGGGAAGAAAAACCCTATATCACTTTGCCCGACCCGGGGATCGAACGCCAGACTTAAGCATTGCAGTCGTACCGTAATATAACTACGCCACCGAGGCAGCTTGTATACTGCAATTGCCACTTAATCTAGGACAAACATATCTTGTTTACTAAACAAATACAAAATGTTTTACCTTGAAGTAGACATATTTTAACTTTGAGCCTTTGATAAATTATAAACCTAGATAGAGTGACGCGCTGCAATGAAACTAAAACAAACAGGCCAACTTTTCTTAAGCTAGTATGCGTGACAGCTTTGTCATACGCTATCGCTGCATCATTCTGCGTATCCTTGTGTGCACGCATAATGATACCAGTTATAACATGGTTTCTATTAAAATGGGGAGAAAATCATATCCATGAAAAACAACAAAAAATAATTCACTCGAACTCATTTAGCGGGCAACAGTTGGCCTCTATTTTTTTCGACGCGTTTGAAACGTTCAGTGTCTATCTAGGTATATAATTAATCAAAGCTTTGAGCGTATTCAAATATTAACACATCGTGTGACTATAAGGTTGTAACTATTCTTTGATGTAAGACGCACTTACAATTGTGTACCTTTTTCTCATAAAAGTGTGTGTGTACTTATGTACAAGCGTTAGAAGTTATACTTCTTTGGCGTAGCAAGATAAAAATCTTTTTAAAAATTTTATCTTTCGCCTTATTCTACGTTAAAAATTCAAAACTAAAATGTTGACTATAGCTAACTTCAGGGTGTCGGTTTTCTTCCGCCTTATTCTACGTTCAAAATTCAAAACTAAAATGTTGACTACAGCTAACTTCAGGGTGTCGGTTTTCTTTCGCTTTATTCTACGTTCAAAATTCAAAACTAATATGTTGACTATAGCTAACTTCAGGGTGTCGGTTTTTAGTGACGGTGTGCGCACGCATCGTAAAAATTTACTGTCATCATTTTTCCCTAACGCGCCAAAAGAAGTATAACTTCAATAAAAAATCAAAATACCGGGCAAATGAAATCATCTTTACACAATATTATGAAACAAATTCCTCGCGCTGCGTCTGTCTGTGTGAACGCGATAAACCAAAACACTTACGAACTGATTTTCATACGGCTTTCATCAATGAATGGCTTAGATAATTTAAACATTCTCTAAGATGGATGAAGTTCATGAAAAGAAAGGTTTTATATATTTATATGCAATTCATTGAAGTTTTGTACGACAGAAAAAAATAGGCACATATGGTCTGCTACCCGAACGTAGATAAGGCGGGTCGCTAGTTTTTAACGTTTCTATGTAGATAGATTGGAATGTCAATCCCATTATGATATTTAAAGATAAGTCACTTGCCTGATGATATTTTTACTGGCCACAAAGCGCAACACTATCCTACTAATATTATAAACGCGAAAGTTTGTGATTATGGATGTTTGTTACTCTTTCACGCAAAAACTACTTCGAAGAAATTTGGCACACTGGTAGATTATGTCCTGGATTAACACATAGGCTACTTTTTATCCCGGAAAATTATAAAGCGGGACTTTAATCCCGGGACAACACATTCACGTGGGCGGAGCCGCGGGCATAAGCTAGTCAAAAATAACAGAAAGCACAAACAAGCACCGCATGGCGCCTTTTGTACTTCTTATTGTTTAGCCTAGTTAATATTGTATATTTGTTATTTCCACTTTGCCTTAGATGTACAATAAAGAGTATATAAATAAATATAAACAAATAAATATCACTGAATTGCACTACGCATCGTGAAACCTTTAATATTACTTTAAGACAGCCTCTCCATACCAAATCTTACTGCCTTATGAAAATTGAAAGTGTTATAATTGTATAACATATAAAAATATTGATTTTCAGGATCCGTGGGAACTACATCTCTGGTGGTTTTGAAACATCAAACCTCAGACCGCGCGGGCCAAAGCACTGCTTTTGCTGGAGTTGCGGCGGCATGCATATGCGGCCACAAATATGGATAGAATGATCCACAGCGGCGGTTTAGTCGATAGAATAATTAGATCAATAATTAGATAGAATATATAGAATAATTCTGTAATGATGTCGCGTGTACTCGCGAGATTTGCAACTCATTTATCAAAAATAGACTGCTTTATCTTAGTATTACGAAGAAACATCTATACTTATATTATAAAGCTGAAGAGTTTGTTTGTTTGGTTGAACGCGCTAATCTCAGAAACTGGCGAACCGATTTTGAAAGTTCTTACACTAACAGGAAGCTACATTACTCCTGAGTGCTATAGGCTACTTTTTATCCCGGGAAAATATTTTCATCCCGGAAAAACTCTTTCACGCGGGCGGAGCCACGAGCATCACTTAGTCCTTAATATGCAAGTATAATGCTCTACATTTCATTCACTGTCGGCGTTGTCGGCTTAACAAAGTTTTTCAAGCATCTTGCAGCAAACAATTTGGCTTAATTTGCTGCCTGTCTAACGTCAATTTCTTCGGGATAACGATAATTGAGGAAAATTAGATACATTATTATGCATAATACATGCATGCACTTAATTACAACAGGTGCGTTAATAGTACAAATATTTACTCATAATAGGCAGATACTTCAGATGAGTAACAAATCATAGAACTGATGATGACAAATTACGTTCGGGTCTTTCCTTGACCGCGTGCATAACTCGTGTGTTTAAAGTACCTATGTCTGCGTTCTATTCTACGTCTCTACGCTCAATGACTTTATCTTAAATCTCTATCTTATGCTTTTGGATAAAGACAAGCTTATGCATGCAGTACTTACGAATTATCAGTTATTCTTTTGTCTACCTTCAAAGATAGTTCTAGTGCGTGATTGGTGGAGACTCTATATCAAAATCCGACGCAAATTCGAATCTCGTGAGAACCACGTATTATTTTCGAACTGTTTTTAAAACTGCAGTAGGTTTTACCGTAGGTAAGTATAACCATTGTCTTTTTAATATTTATTACACCGGCTTAACAGGACGTTATTTTTTGCAAACACCAAGGTCTTCGGGATAATCTTCATATGTTAAAGATATATATTCAAGCCGCGTATCATAATAAGTATATTAATAGCTGCCACGATATAAATCTGACGTTTGTTCATATGGTAAATAGGTTAATTTAAATATCTACACTAATATAAAGAGGCAAAGTTTGTAATTTTGTGAGTTGATCGATTTTGTTGGAAGTAATCGCTAAAACTACCGAACCGATTACTATGGAATTTGGTATGGAGATTTATGACTTTGGAAAGGCTAAGGCTACTTATTATCCCGGGAAAATATAAAGCGGAACTTTTATCCCGGAAAAACTTTTTCACGCAGGCGTACCCGCGAGCACAAGCTGGTTTCAGATATTTTTATACGATGTTGGATTTTAAACGACTGTATTCGAATAGTAAAAATAAACCACTGCGCCATACTGGTGGTGAAGTTTCAACCTTGTAGCGTAGTATAATATTATACCTGTACCTACATAATTTTTAAACATAATAAATAAACAAATAAACATGTTTATGTCGCCCAGTTTATCGTTTAATTCAGCTTTAGTCATAGTATTAAAAATATACTACGTTGTACTGAATGCCTTGGTGGCGTAGTTGTATTAAGCTACAACTGCAATGCTGAGGTCTCGGATTCGATCCCTGGATCGGGCATAGTGATATTGGGTTTTTCTACTTAGTATCAGCCCGGAATCTGGAATTTGTGACCGATATGGCGATAGGCTCTCCCCCTATCGTTACATGGATGGAATACGCACGGTAATAAGTGGGTGCACTAGTTGCGCCTCTGCCTACCCCTTCGGGGATATAAGGCGTGAGTCTCTGTGTATGTGTGTGTGTGTACTACGTAGTACGTACAGCACACCCTGCAATCCTTAGAGGAGTAAACTGAGACGCAAATGTTACTCCGATGTACCCTGAAACTTATTCCGCAGCAAGATTTTTTAATCCCGAGCAACATAATTTTATAGGAATTCTATAAGTTTCTGCACGTTTTAAAAATCGTAGCGGGAACCCCACGATACACAATTCCATTTTTTTTTTTTGGAGGGAATAAACTCGATGTCGCTACCACTACTAAGGTGATTGGGGCGGTTATATTGGTTTCACCCTGTGGGTTTACTGTTCTTAAGACCCAATGTCAACACTCGGGAGTATAGCATCATCGGAGCGATCATTGAGCCGAGTCGCTAAAATTATGTATACCCTACACCGGCATACCAACCAATATCCGCGATGGCCTTCTTCGGCTCAAATGAGACGGCCCAAAATAGCTGCGCGAGACCGTCCCTGCGCGATGCTGCATTGCGACCCCGAACTCTAAAAGGACACCTTTGGCGTCTACAACAACGGGAGACCGACCACCCGCATTTTCGTCCACCTCGTAGATGCTAGATTGGAGAAGTCGAGCGAGTAGCCCGCCACTGCTCGCTCCACGACTCCCTCTGAGCCCCATTTAGTCGCCTCTTACGATAGGCAGGGGATACTGCGGCGAAATCACTAGATGCCCGCTGACCAACGATTCACATCCCTAATACGTCACCAGTAGACTAAGGAAATTATGTAATCTGATTTTAAAAGGACTTTTTTACCATGATGCAAAGATGACTAAATACTTACGTCTACTGCAGGTACATTCGTAAGTTTTGTTTTGTCTGCTATAATTTATCCTTTTACTTGATCACGTCACCAACAATACCTCCCAATTATTACTATAAGTTACGTAAGTTTGTGAATATTTTTGAATGTTATTCGGGGTGCGGAAATCTCACATACGCTACAAGGCTCTCTTTTCGATGGTTTGTTACTCCTAAATTAATACACGGTATAAATATGATACGGTCTTTAATCCTCAAATAAAAAAATATGTTTAATTACCGAAACGCCTAACATTTCGTTAAACTTTAAACAAGGCGTCAAAACCAAAAATTGAAACAATATAGTTAATATAAACAATGCTGACGAAATTAGAGTTTAGTATAATCTAAATGGTAAAATATTTTAGACCTTATTTTCCTAAGTGATCAATCAACAACAAAGAGCTTTCATAACCGAGTCAGGTAATATGTCTTTTGATTTTAGGTCACCAACGCACCTGCTCTGCGTCTAACTAGTTTTTACAATGTGTAATGCAACCATTATCAACTGTACTTCTAAGTTCTATATCGATTTAATTATTTAACGCCATCTACCGAGGAATGCAAAAAATATATAATTTGGTTTAAAATACGGGCATTTTTGGCTAAATTAATAAAAAAAGTGTGTGTGTACTTATGTACACGGGTTAGAAGTTATACTTCTTTGGCGTAACAAGATAAAAATCTTTTTAAATAACGCGCCAAAAGAAGTATAACTTCAATATCTTTCGCCTTGTTCTACGTTCAAAATTAAAATGTTGACTATAGCTAACTTCAGGGTGTCGGTTTTTCTACGTTCAAAATTCAAAACTAAAATGTTGACTATAGCTAACTTCAGGGTGTCGGTTTTTCGTGACGGTGTGCGTGCGCATCGTAAAAATTTACTCTCATCATTCTTCCCTAACGCGCCAAAAGAAGTATAACTTCAAAACTAAGTGTACGATAGCTTAGTTGAGAAAGAAAAGGTCTGCCGAGACGAATGTCCACAGGTTCAAAACCACACAGCTCTGACTTTTCGAAGTTACGGGTGTATTGTATATGAATTATCATTCGCATTAACGGTGAAGGAAGACATCGGGAGGAAACCTACATACCTGAAAGTTATCCATAAGAATTTCGACGGTATGTTAATTCTGCCAACCCGCACTAGGCGAGTGTGGTAGACGAAGGCCCCGTCTGTGTAGTAGAGGAGGCCCGTGCCCATCAGTGGGACACTTAATAGTGATTAATACAGGGCTGTTATATTAAAGAAAATAACTGGTGAGATAAGAGACCATCTGGGTGGGTACCACCGCAATGTCTATTTCTACCGCCAAGCAGCTGTGTGCATGCACTGTTGTGTTTCGGTTTGAAGGACATTGTAGCCAGTGTAACTATTGACTTAATGAGACTTACCATCTATGTCCCAAGATGACGAGCGCATTGGAATACCACGCAGTTCTTTGTAACTCAAATGCTGAATGGTGTTGCTACTGTTTATGGGCGGTCGTATCGCTTACCATCAGGCGAACGGCGTGCTTATCTCATCATTCAATGCAAAAATCACCAATAATTAGGGAGACAAATAATTAAATTTGCTTATTACAAATAGCCTACGGAGGTCTATGAGTTTAGCTTAGATGGCAAATCATGCTAGAACACACGAGGATACCATAAACAAACTTATTTTATAATAACTATGTTTTCATTCAAATATTAGATCATGGTCATTTTCAAAGAAATTATCACTGTTTCTAGAATCGAAGCATAGATCTTGTAAACAAGCATTATCAATAATTACGTTATTATGCAAATTATTATAACTAAATGTATTGCCGCAAGATTCATAAGATAAGGAAACTAATTTGGACAAAACCGTAACATTCCTCGGGTATAATATTTATACAGTGCAGCAATTTCGATGACAAACTGCGTGGATTCCCCGGGGCTTAGAAACAAGGAATAGCTGTTAAATTGCTACAGCCGCGAAATGGGATCCTAAGAGTAGTCAATTTTAAATTGCTAAAAACCTTGAAAGTTTATTTATAGACGTTTTACTTAATTACGGTAATAATTGTATAACATGTACAGTCAGCAGCATAAGTATCTGTACCAAATCTAAATGTCAAATCGCCTATATACGCATTAAGTTAAACTGAAACATTTTTTTTCTTCGTTTGAAGTAAAATAAATCCATTTGAAGTAAAAAAGATTAGTAAGAACAAAAAAGTATGTAGGCAATTTGAAAATTTGAATTTGTTCAGCTACTTATGCTGCTGACTGTACCTATATTATGATCATACGACATGACATGTATATAATTAAAAAAACTCAGTCCATCTTCTTCATCCTCATCCTCTAAAAATCAACCAAAAAGTTCCACGCTTGAAAATGGCTAAGTAATAAATTTAAAAAAAAATGTTAATGCAACAATATTAGCAAGTACCTAAACTTCAATCCAAATAAATACACTCTTTCTTATTTGCCAATAAACATCGGCTAGCTCAAATAAGTGTTACATCAAACAATTTTCATAGTGATATAATCTGTTCCCAATTTTTATTGAGGTCACAGCTCAATTCCGGAGAACGATGCGACCAAGTGGAGCAACGAGCACCTCTGACAGGTCGCGTGATGTATCAGCTAAATCAAAACACGCCTTTCTCAGGCCTGCTGTGCCTTCTAATAAAATGTTCAACCAGGACTTCCTTATAGAATCACTCGTATACATACATTGATACATACATACATACACTTACTCCTTTTATCCCAGAAGGAGTCACTCATATACACAATTAAAAAAATGCGGTCACAAATTGTAGCCGTTGTCAATAGTCGACGATTATCAGTTTGGCAATACGCTTTCTAGTCAATGTGAAACCTAAAACTACAAGTTACATATTGCATACGTATCCTCCAGCTACACGAAACTACCAAAGTAAACAACGTCAAAAACCATATTAATGTACATTGATATGTTGTCAGTCATTTTCAACGGTGAAGGAAAACATCATGAGGAAACCTACATACCTGAGAATTCTCTATAAGAATTTCGAGGGTGTGTGAAGTCTGCCAACCCGCACTAGGCCAGCGTGGTGGACTAAGGTCTAACCCCTCTCAGTAGTAGAGGATGCCCGTGCTCAGCAGTGGGCAGTATATAATACAGGGCTGATTGCATTGCGTTGCATGTTGTCAGTAGGCGACGATTATCGTTTTGCCATTACGCTTTCTGACCAATGTGAAATCGAAATCTACAAGTTTCGGATTACATATCTTCCAACTCTATGAAAGCAAGAAAAAATGTAGACACAAAAAGTCGTATGAATCGATATTTTTGTAAGTTATTCTTTACGTCGTTTGATGACATAAAAGTGAGAGATAAATTATAACTATAAATAAATGAGGACGAAATTTAAACTTGGTTTGGCTTGACGACAGTTTAAAGATATCGTTTTACTGCGGTCATGTTACTGATATCTACAATTTTTATTTTCTCTGAATACTAACTGTCATTGTATATTTATGTATATCTAACTAATAAGTCAAAGTTTAATTACGTGTTATTTACCTTTATCCTCAATTATAAATTTATCCTGTTAATTGTAATTATTACTATTAAGTTACACATGGGCGTTAGGCTCGCCCTCTATCATATTACGGGACGTATATCAGCTCGGCAATATGTGAGGACAATAGTTACGCCTTTGCCTGTCGCTTTGTGGATTATAGCGTGAACGTATGTTTTTGTATACAAGTTAAACGTAAAAATAGTAGGTAATTATGTTAAAATTTTTCTCGAAGTATTTTAATATTCACATTGATATGCTTATTCATTAATAAATCACTTTGACGACTACAGCAAAATTTTATAATTAGATTGTTTGACAATCAGAGAGTATAATTCCTAGAATTAGCTTTACTTATTGCTCTGAAGTATAATTATAAAAGTTAAAGTTGAGCTTTTGTGATGGAAACAATTCATCTGCAACAATTTCAATCAAATCGTAAGTTTGAACAATTTTAATGTTAAAGGGTAAAAAACAAATAAAGAATAAGAGAATAAATCAATATATTTAATCATACCATTAAAAATAAATTAACCAAATAAATCATTATTAATAAAATACATCACTATCTTACACAATATTTACAGATCAATATTAAAACAAACGGACTCTTAAACAAAGGCAACCGAGTTATCTGGCAGTAGAGAGCTGAAACATTCGAACAATACAGAATCCCAAACAATTTCCTAAGTACAAAGAGCCAATTACAATAATTTTAAAAGCATTTACAATGCTGATTAATGATTAATTTCGCGTGTTCTACGCAAAGTCCATCCGGTCTGTACACTTAATGAAACTTCAACAATTATAGTAAACTATTAAGATGAACTAACTATCACAAGGTTATCACACTACACGCATAACAATGAATTATAATTAAACGAGATAGGCTGATCACACGCTAACTAAAAACAAATTCGACACTTACAGGTATTCTATTTGAAATAAAATAATGCACGCTATTAGCACGATCTGTAGCTACAATCTTTATGAGTATCAAAGTAGCAAACACAAATGCCTACCGTTAAACGTATAACAAAACTGTTTGTTCACAAAACCGTTTTTTTTTTAATTATGTGGTGTGCGCAGGCAGATCAACCCATCCTCATGATATTGCGGCGTCGGAGCAATCGCTCCACAGCGTAGAACACGCGTTCCGACCCTCAGTATGGGCAGACTATCC
Organism: Sphinx pinastri; assembly: GCA_947568825.1. Lineage (NCBI taxonomy): Eukaryota > Metazoa > Arthropoda > Insecta > Lepidoptera > Sphingidae > Sphinx > Sphinx pinastri. The sequence goes on from OX387619.1 coordinate 16,025,817, forward strand.
CTCCCGCGCCAGGAAACGCGGCCGCGTCGGGGTAGTGCACTCTGCATATCTCCTTAAACGTCTTCCCTTGCCTCTGAGGTTTCTCGACGTGCCGATGTGAGGGATATCCATAGTAGCCATTGTAGCCTCCGTAGCCGCCGTATCCTCCATATCCATAGTTGCCATAACCACTGTACCCGTAGGATCTCCTGGAGTTCCCGTTGATCGCGTCGTATATCGCGTCGAAGAAGGGTGCGCAGTCGACGGAGGCGACGAGAACGACGAGGAGTAACAATCGCATCGACATCGCGGAAGGGTGGCGCGCAATTGTGTCAATTCAGCTGGCGGTCAGGGCGGCCTCGGTCTGCGGAAGCTCGCTCCGGTGCCGTTTAATCGCGAATGATGCCGGGTGCTCTTGTCGTCGCTTATATATCGGCCTCGGATCATCCGACTGCGAATAAAAACGGGTGCGCGTGCGAGTTCACGGTCCCACCCTGGACTCGCATTGAGCCACTTACTGCGGAATATTCGAAGGGTACATGGTTTCGTAAACAGGAAGCAACAGACGCCTAGATAGTGGTCCACTTGTACTAACCAGATCTCGCAGCTGCGGTGGTCCAGTTATGAGTATTGCATTTATATAAACAATGTCTATTGTGAAACAGTTAGGAATAGATTGTTATGCTTCCCTATAGGTGTAAAGGTGCGAGAGGTCATCAAGATGTGTCAAGTAGATTTTCGCAATAACCCTCTAAACACTACAAAGGCTCGGGTATAGGTCAACAGCTTGGCTAATGCAAATATATTATCTAACAACGTATAGACACATAACGGTATTTTTTCTAAAGAAACACGCAATCCCCGATACAGTATTGTCAACAAAACACCAGTTTAAAATGGGTTACGCGATAAAACGAGCAGCGTACCGTGAGTATTAATTAGTTTTGTTGATGTTTTGCTGTTACTCGTTGTAATATTCAGATGAATCGTTTGATATAAGATGCACTTTGCCCTCACTTAAAATCCCAATTCGCAGATTAAGTAATGAGAAACATTACAAAATTTACCTAAAATCCTATACATTACCCGCTAACATCCTAGGGTGGTATTAATAAATCAATCTCAAGTGTGAGTTACATCTCAAGTAGACATAATGTATTGAACTACCAATACTTGAGATGTATCAAACTTGAGATTGATTTATGAATACCGCCCCTAAATTTATTTCGCTTACCCACGGACTTACCATCAATTTGATCACTCAAAACATTTGCTACAGTAAAAGTACCATAGAATTAGATCGTTACATAACTGTGAGCGACCGGTAATGTTAAGGTAATTGGAGTCAAGTTCACAGCAGGTGCGTTCACCTTTGCCCATGAACGGTTAGACACCGAGTTGGCAGTTACTTGAACTGCTGGCTCACTGTCAACATCGAATGATTCTTTGAAAGTTGAAAAAATCAGTTGGTCTTTTATTCAAAGATATGTTTTTAGTCAGTATACATATACACTCGCGCCTTTTATCCCCGAAGGGGAAGGGAGAGGCGCAACTAAAGCACCAACTTTTTGCAGTGCGTATTCCGTCCTATGATGTGATAGGGGGCGAGCCTAAAACCATATCGGGCACAAATTCCAGACTCCGGGCTGATACTGAGTAGAAAATTCCAATATCACTTTGCCCGACTCGAGGATCGAACCCGAGACAGTATTGCAGTAGTACCGTAATACAACTACGCCACCGAGGCAGTCAGTATTTCCAGTTATGCTGTTTGGTATACAAAAGTTAAGGAATTTAAATTAAAGATAAATTGACTATATACCTTATCCATGTGGAAGATTTATCCTCACTCTTTTATAATTTTTGATTTTGATGTTCTCAATAAAAATTATTGACCCATAATTTCCAGTTTCTAATTATACAGGGTGTACGTACCGTAAATAACTAATCATACGCAAGGATCTGATTTATTATTTAGAGTTATTATTTTTGAAAACCTCAGGGTTATTGGAAGACTAAAGTTAACTATTTTAAATCACCTCAATTACGGTTTTTTAATGCTGCTCCTACAAATACCGATATTTTTTTCAATCTAGTTTTGTTGAATATTGCCATTTTTTTTTGTTACTTCCCAAAAATTTTAAACATAACAAGGCTTTGGTCCCCTGGCACCCAAACTAGGTTTAACCTGTATTATACTACAGTAAAAAATGTCCCTTTGAGCTTTTTAAGGCGAAATTTCGCCCAATAGTCTACCACAAGATTTATAGTACGCATGCTCACGCCTTTTATCCCCGAAGGGGTAGGCAGAGGCGCAACTAGTGCACCCACTTTTCGCCAAGCGTATTCCTATCGCCATATCGGGCACAAATTCCAGACTCCGGGCTGATACTGAATAGAAAAATCAAATTTCACTTTGCCCGACCCGGGGATCGAACCCGAGACCTCAGCCTTGCAGTCGTACCGTAATACAACTACGCCACCGAGGCAGTCAAGGCAAGATTTATAGTAAATGGTTATTTGAAGACGGACGACTTGATAAAGGTCGCAGGGACACGCTGCATGCAGGCCGCTTTCAACAGGTCCGTCTGGAAGTCTTTAGGAGTGTCATTGTAACTATTGGACATAATACTGGTGGTAGGTCTCTCATTATGTAAGAGGCCGTCTGGGTGGGTACCACCGCAATGTCTATTTCTACCGCCAAGCAACAGTGTGCATGCACTGTTGTGTTTCGATTTGAAGGACATTGTAGCCAGTATAACTACTGGACATAATGAGACTTAACATCTTATGTCTCAGGGTGACGAGCGCAGTGGAATGCCACACAGTACTTTGTTAGTCAAGGTGCTGGATGGTGTTGCTACTGTTTATGGGTGGTCGTATCGCTTACCATCAGGCGAACGGCATGCTCGTCTCGTCATTAAATGCAATAAAAAAAAAAAAAAAAAAAAAAAAAATGAGACTTATCTCATCTTATGTCTCAGGATGACGAGCGCAGTGGAATGCCACACAGTACTATGTAAGTCAAGGTGTTGTACGGTGTTGCTACTGTTTATGGGTGGTTGTGTCGCTTATCATCAGGTGATCGGCATGCTCGTCTCGTCATTCAATGTCATAATAAAAAAAAGGGACTCCTATGTTCAGCAGTGGACTTTATGTGGCTAATGATGGTGACGGTTATTTTTTTTCATATTTCCAACCAGGAATCGAGGTCTTCCTCTTTCTCTCGGTTGACGGTGACCTTTCTGACGGCTATCAATCACGCACGGGCTCGTCCTACAATGTCTTCCTGTACGTTAGCATTAGTAGGTTACTACGATTAATATATTTATTTTGACTACTAATTTCCTTTTGAACCCGAAGTCTCATCAAGCAGATGATTACATATTCACTTCAAAGAATTTGTTTGAGTTTCAAAGGTTTTAAATATGATTCAGGTCCGTCAAAGTATTCAAAAATAATGCTTATCAGCCTACGATCGAATACATTTGCCAAAAAACTCGTCAAAAAAAATAGAGGCCAACAGTGGTCCACTACATGAGTTCGAGTGAATAATTTTTTGTTGTTTTTCATTGATATAATTTTCTCCCCATTTTAATAGAAACCATGTAATAACGTGGCATCATTATGCGCGCACACAAGGATACGCAGAATGATGCAGCGATAGCGTGTGACAAAGCTGTCACGCATACTAGCTTAAGAAAAGTTGGCCTGTTTGTTTTAGTTTCATTGCAGCGCGTCACTCTATCTAGGTTTATAATTTATCAAATACGTAAATTCTGGCGACTTCACAGAATTTGATCTTTACAATTTAAAGACGTTATATTTATTTATTTATTTATTTAAGCACTTCATATACAAATGTATAAAGGCGGACTTAATGCCGTAGGCATTCTCTCCCAGTCAACCTTAGGGTGGTGCAGAGATTAACAAGGTAGGTGCATCAGAGGTAGTTATATGTACTTACGACGTTACGACTGCCTCGGTGGCGTGGTTGTATTGCGTACGCGTTACGAGTACGATTTGCGCGCTGAGGTCCTGGGTTCGAATCCCGGGTCGAGCCAAAAATATTGTGACTGGGTTTTTCCATCTTAAAAATTACTCAGTCGCAGCTCGGAGTCAGGAAGTTGGCGGTGTGATACCCCCGTGCCTCGGAAAGCATGTAAAGCCGTTGGTCCTGCTCCTGATCTCTCTCCGGTCATGTCGGATTGCCGTCTCACCGGACTATGAGAGTGAAGGAATAGCGAGTGCACTTGTGTATTGCGCACACACTTGTGCACTATAATATTTCCTGCGTACCTGGCTGATCTCCGTTGAGATTGGCCGCCGTGGCCGAAACTGGCTTGGACGATTAAGTTTTTTTTATGTACTTTATGTTGCTGTGTACAGACAACCCTACCCCTAAGAGGGTCAAGGTATTATATCATAATGATTATAAAATTAGATTCTTTTTCGAATAATTTATTTTTAAAATACACAATAATTGTCTTGTGCTGTCTATAAAATCGAGAAGTTCTTAAGCAGGCGGTACTACATAAACTACGATACAATCGAGATTTCGAAAGTAAACGTAAAGCTTGATCGCGTATCTCCGCAACCCAAACAATTGTAAATCTATACGTTATCTATCAAGCGACCTTTCAGTTGAATGTGTACGTGTATTCCTTAAATATAATAATAAAATCCCTGCCTGTTTTCAAAAAGCAGGTCAAAGAGCATTATCTGAGAGAAAATGAAGACATTGCCATGGTATAAATTTAATATCTCTGTTTGTATATCTACTTAGTCGTATATCCATATATTAATATGTATATATTTATACTATACTTGTATGTATTTATTAAATAGTTAATCATATACTTCGTACACCTTATGCTGCCCCATATTATCTTTCCGTTTTCTCTCATGTCCATCCCATGGTTGTCTGTAAGAGATTGCCTTGTGCGATAAGACCGCCATTTGTACTTTTTTTCTCTTCTTGTTTTTTATGATTTATGTCTCTGGTGTACAATTAAGTGTAAATAAATAAAACCTTTATTTCCATGCAGTTTACAACATATGAAAATGATGTATGGTATCTAGATATTTTATGGGTAAATATTGTGTTTACGACATGGTATAGTATTATATTATTATTATTATAGTATTGCCGGGTATAGTCCTCCTCCAACTGCTTCCATTGTTTTCTGTTTTTTGCTTTCAATATCCAGTTTTTACCTGCTATTCTTTGAATTTCGTCGATCCAGCGATCTTTAGGTCTCCCTTTACTCCTTTTCCGCTGCCGTGTATGCCTTACGTAGACAAAATATGTTTGCCCAATACTACGTCACATTTGAAATGATTCCTAGTATTAACTAATTAATTAGTTAGGATAATTTCGTTCGAGAGCTGCAATGCTTAGACAGATATACAAAAACAAGCGTTAGTATAACATCCCCCCCAACTAAGGTACTAAACTAATGACAAACTTATGAGCAGTCAGAAACGCAAACGCAACGTAAAAAGTGCGGCGTGCTCCGCCGCCGCAGGTAGATAGAGATAGAGAGAGAAGAGAAACTCAGGGTTTTAGGTTCGTGGTACGAGCTTTATTTTGCACATCCGCGTTACACTCGGTACGGTTTGCTGGTGGTATGCAAACGAGTCACTGGCCTGCGGAGACTCCGATTCAGGCGAACGGCACGACGCTGATGCACGTGGCTAGCTCCGGCGGCAGCTCGCCGGGCAGATGGTAGCGCGTGGTCTGCGCAGCGGTGGTGAGGTAGTCGGCGTTAGCACACCCGACTGCGATGGTAGTGGTGAGCACGTGGTCGGGGCCAGCACCCGCGATGATGGAGCACACGTGGCCGGGGTCAGCACCCGCGACGACGATGGTGGTGTGCACGTGGCTGGGATCGGGAATCAGCACACCCGACGCCAGCGGAGCATGGAGTCAGCACTCCACGTCGTACCGTAGAAAAGAAACCTGGAATCAGAATCCCAGCGGGTCGGAATGCAAGCTAGGCTTACATTCCGCGCCAGCGACTCGTGATAGCTCACGAGCCCAGATGCACAGAATACCTGGAAGCGGTTAGTAGTCGTTGGCACACTCACCCCAGCGGGAACAACGATGTACGTGGCAACACGCAGTTAGTTGGTAGTGTTGCTACGGCGAAGAAGATTATAAGAAAAAGGGCGCGCGTTTTTTTTTTTGTTTTTATTCATTTTTTTAGTCCCTGACTATTCTGCCAGTAGCCTGACAAGGGTCGGCTTTTCTGGCCACACCGGACTTTAGGGTGAACGCTGGCGCGCTCGCAACCCTGAATTTAAGCAACCATGCTGAGGGCAACCCACTAACGGGTTACGAACCTCGGCTCAGGACGGTCGCTGAGGGGAGAATGAGACATTCAACGATTAGTGGGGGGGAAGGATTTTTACCTAATCCTATCAGTTCGGGTTGTTTACATCGGCACCCGGGCCGGAACTGTCATGGGGGTCGGGAGGGCGACGGGGAACGCGGCGAGGTCCTCGACGGCGAGGACGGAACTGCGGTCTTGTGGAGTGTAGGAGTTTTAAAAACTCGTTCTTCTCTCGAATTGCCAGAGTGATGTCGTCTTCTGGATCGGTTAATACGGAACGCGGCCGTCTCCATTTGGCACGGTCAAATGGAGTGTAAATTGACGCTTTGCGGATTAGCGTGTTCGGATGTTTTTCCGCCCGATCGAAGTAGCGGGGGCGCGCGTGACATTGCACGCTTATTTATACGAGCGCCGTTCAGACGTACGTCAAAACTAGTGACAGTTTAACCAGCCAATACGAAACATTAACGGTTTCGATTGGTAGTTAAACTGACACAAACGATAACCCGTTTACGAAGAGAGTTAACGTTCCTAGCAACGTTACAAAAGGTTTAAAATATATGTTAAAATTCAGAAAATATTTGCCCTCAATTATAATCAAGCTAAACACTTCAAAATCTCCTAAAAACGTTCTCAGCTTTCAATATTAAACTAACATCAACGAAAGAATATCGAATACGTCTCCCCAAGTCTTTATACCTTTTATATCCTTTAACAAATTCTCAGCCATCAGGAGACAAATATCCACCGATCGCGAACACTTTTTATTTTACTACCACGAATTACTTTATTTCCCGCGTAATTTACGTTCGGCGAAAATAGGTCCGTCATGTATCATGTTTGGAATCAAAATCTTTGAACAATATTGAATATACAATGAAGGTTCTTAAATTGTTTATGACTGGAGGTGGACGTATATAAATAGTCTACCAGAATAGTATTTTTAGTTGACAATTTGTTATAGACCCAGTCCCATTTATCTAGCTTTGTACATTTTTTTTGTTCGCAATTTGTCTACTGCTATTGATGGTGTTATTTTTATATCCACGAATATATTGTTTAACACCCTTTTATTACCTTCATACGTATGTGTGTAACGGAAACTTTGAACATGATTTTGACCCCCTTCAAAACGTCAGATTAAATCGAAATTTGGCATACTTATCAAGGACCGATGACAATTCAATATTTTAAACTAAAAAACACGCTTTTATAGAAAATCTAACAAAAAAATTAATAAATAATAATTTATTAATTTTTAGTTATATCTGTTGGACTATAGTAGAATTATAACTAAACTGGCTACACTTATGTGTAAGAAAATCCTACTTGTCACAAGATGGCGCTTTCGTTTATTTTTTAGTGACATCTGTTGGACTATAGTGAACAGAACTAAAGAAGAAAAAAAAATAGTTTAAAAAAACAAAAAGAACACGCTTTATAGAAAATACAACTAAAAAATAGAAAATAAATTTTAATAAATTTGAATTAAAAATAGAGTAAATAAGAAAAAAATGTATTTATTGTAAAAAATACTGGCTAGTTTTTATTTGTTTAGTGAAAAAAAAATTTAAGAAAAAATACTTTATTCATCACGTACGCGAACATAGTTGCACTTATGATAAGTCAAGATACATTAAATTGAATATAATAATTACTATTAATACAAAAGGTCAAATAAATAACTACAGACATTTTATAGATAGTAGAGTAGAGAATAGCTGACTCCACAAAAAATAAATACAACACTAATACGAGTAAACAAAGATAAAACAAAGTAGATACATAGAAACCTTTGACTTTTTAAAAGTTATATGTGTATTCTTGGTGAATTATCGCTTACTTGAACGGTGAAGGAATACATCGTGTGAAAACCTATAGGTATACCTGAGAAGTTCTCTATAAGAATTTCGAAGGTATGTGAAGTCTGCCATCCCGCACTAGGCCAGCGTGGTGGACTAAGGCCTAAACCCTCTCATTAGTAGAGGAGGCCCGTGCCCAATAGTGGGACAGTATATAATACAGGGCTGGTATTATTATTATACGAATAATCACAACTTGCAATATCAAAGCTGTCACCACTGATTTATGGTTGCCCTTTCATAGATCTTCCTCAGACACGTGAATGCGAAATGAAGAAACCCGTCTATCTCAAACATATTCCTCGGTGAATGTACATTTCGTTCACAATTAAGTTAGAAATGTCGGCTGAATCACAAGACCGGCTTGCATCACCCCAAGCGAGGATAATCACGGCTCTAACTAAGCACATATACATACTATAGCTTTACTGGTTATTTGTATGCTATTTATGCATTGATGTATTAAAAAACCCTATTTATGTGTAAAATTTTGATCTAGGATTTAATTGTTATTTGGTTATGAGGGTTTTTGTTATGGAAATTACCAGAAGCACTTTAATGCAACCCTTCTTGAAAGAACGGTTGTATTTGCTACACTGCGACCTGCTCCATGAGACATATGTTCGGTCCCATAATGCTAACGATGTCCTATAAACAGGAACACAACAATGCTTGCACGTTGTTTGGTGACAGAGATAAACCGTTATATCCTACCCCGACAAACTCTCATATAAAATCTTCTATTTGCCACATATAAACCATAAAGAATCAAATATACACACACACTCACGCCTTTTATTCCCGAAAGGGTAGGCAGAGGCGCCAGTAATGCGCCCACTTTTCGCCGTGCGTTTTCCGTCCCACAATGTGATAGGGGGCGAGCCTATCGCTGTATCAGGCACAAATTCCAGACTCCGGGCTGATACTGAATAGAAAAATCCAATATCACTTTGTCGGACCTGGGGATCGAACCCGAGCCCTCAGTCGTACCGTAATACAACTGCGCCGCTGAGGCAGTCAAATATACGGCTAGTAGGAAATAATTTTCTTCGTATTTTATGGACTTGACGATGCTTACAATTCATAAATAAGATTTTACGTTCGCGGTACAAACGGTCACTATTATACGTCTGTTGTAAAATCGATGGTAGTGTCGACATCCGCCATACAAACGTTTCTCAACATTGCAACCGATCTACTAACCCACGTGATTTCAGCCCCACTTCTGTCAAATACGCTCCATAATTAACAAATACTTAAGCTATTATTTATCTGAATTAGGGAAGTTGAGTGCAAATTGTTAAGCAAGCAAGATATCATTACTTATGTTATGTTCTGTGTTAATCTACTTTGAAATATCTGTCCAATGCCTGCAAAACATTATTTGAAGATATTTGACAGCAAGTATAAAGACCGGTATGTCGGATTATTTATTAATATTCACCTAATGTCCCGCTATTACATCCTGTAAGAATCGTTAAAAACCCGTGAAACATCGAATAAGATACCAGCTACTCGTATATAAGCAGTACCTAAATCTGGCAATTCCGTAGCATTCATTACTGGACTTAAATTATGCAGACCATGAAAATAAACTAATTAATTAAAAGGTAAAAATCAAGGAATCTGGCTATTGATATTGTAGAACCCTCTCAATTGTAGAGGAAGCCCGTGCTCAGCAGTGGGCAGTATATAATACAGGGCTGGTATGGTGGTGGAGGTGGGTAGATATTAACGTATCATTTATTTTGCGACAAGAGCCAGTTACCTCACGGACAAAACAGAACTTAAGTTAATTTATGATTATTGTCTCTTATTATCGAATTTCATAACATTTACAATGTAAATTTACCGAAAATTTTATCCTACTATTTTTTTTTTTTTATCATTTATTCAGTAATTAGGGCATCATTAATTTAAGGGCACTTTTACACGTCATTTTTTACAATGTTTTTATCATCTAAAGATTCTACCAGTGCTTCGGAAAAGCCCACTGACCTGAGAAGAAGCACCAAGAAACTCAGCGTAGGTCTTTTATTGTTATATTTTTTTTGATATGAGAGTTATCATAAAGATTATCGAACAAATCCTCAACCCTTATCGTCGATAGGCTAAGTGCCAGGCACACGTGTTCTTTTCATTTTAATACTTCATCGCCATTACTTGCTTTTTTTTTTTTTTTTTTTTTTTTATTGCATTTAATGACGAGACGAGCATGCCGTTCGCCTGATGGTAAGCGATACGACCACCCATAAACAGTAGCAACACCATCCAGCACCTTGACTAACAAAGTACTGTGTGGCATTCCACTGCGCTCGTCACCCTGAGACATAAGATGTTAAGTCTCATTATGTCCAGTAGTTATAATGCCTTAGTTTCAGATCCTTTAAAGGTCAAATATTAAGACTATTTATTATATCATGTAGTTATTGAGATAGTATTTTTTTTTATAATTGTGATTCTGGGGGATGTCATTTGAACAGCATACTAATCTCGTCGATGCTTGGTGTGTCCTGACGATTAGTAGACAAGGTCATAGCGACTAACAAATTTTTTTTAGACCAGGGCCTATAATGTAATAACTTTCATTAGTATTCATACGAGAAGCCTGCGCCCATTATCGTCGTTTAACAGTGTGGTAAAGTCGAAAGTGATTTCACACAACGAAACGAGAAATTCTTAAAAAGAAATAGTTTTAAACCAAGAATTAAAATGATTCATCTATAATTTTATATCCAACAATGCAATTATTCGACTCATACTTCTATGGGCATTAAGGCGAATCACACGCGTGTCACATCTCAACCAAAAAAACGTACATCTGTGGTCAAACGTATATTTATAAGCTTTTACCTTTTTACCCGACTATTTTACGTACAGCATTCTAATTACTTTCCTTATGTCCATTGTAGAGGTCAATAACACCGTGCTATGTAATGCCAACAATGCACGAAGCTTGCTGCATGCTGATAAGCAAGCGCCAATATTTCTCACGCGTTTATGCAGACTTTTGTTTACAATTGAACTGGTTATAATGAGGATCGCACTGGTTTAGAATGTTGTATTTTAACATTTTAGGATATTTTTGTGATATTTTTTAACGTTGTTAGGATATTATTGACTTGTCATTATGAGTATGTGGCCCGTTGTCGGGATCTAACTTTCTATGAATCTCCACTTTTTGGCTTCTTAAAACAAACACTTACTATACTATATGCTTACTTTTCTACCTTAATTTTTGAATTTACATCCGCACTATTAAGTATATTATGCTCAGCCCCTGGTCCACATAAACTACTAGTATTTTACGACACTGCCGCATATACCTGTATTTCAAGGTCCATGGTCTGGGAAGGTAATTCTTTATTTTAAAAGCTTTATGCAGACATTTGTTGTAAACTGAATATTGAAATAGTCTTTGTCTTTTGTCTTCAAATGCCACTGGGACTTACCTGCTTACATAAAAATAGACAACACAGAAATATAAGTTCCTGACTAATATGTATTATCTAATATCCGGGGATACCGTAGCTCGCCGAGTTTAATTCAAACGTAATTTTCATCAATAAAATATAAGATATTGCTGAATTTGGAGTCTTCAATTTTACAGACTAAGTTGTCGGCCACGGAACTAATATGGTTGTAGACTCTAGCGTAAAATCAAAAATACCTACTCTACCTACTTAAGGGTAGACGAAGCGAAACTAAAACTAACGAGACATTAAAAATTAAACACATTACAGCCAGACGTATTCATTATGCAAATAAACGTCTATTCATCGCGCAACAGGTCGTAAAAGATATTGTATTAAAATGCATCTGCAGTTCTTTTGATCTATTGTACCGCATTTAATAGTTACGCACTGGGACGTGGTACACTCAGCCACAAAAATTGCTGAACAAATGTAAAATTTCAAAACACATTAAATTAAGTTAAACCAATTTAATTTCTTCATTTACGATAGGTATATTAAACTCTGTGTGGATTATTTCACTTAAAAAACACTTTTTACTAAAGTCATAAAAGCATATTGACGATTAGAAGTTTTGAATTTATACATCTATTTTGTGTCTGACTTGTACATGTTCTCTTTATTCTCGACTTCAGATTGTATCTCTCACCGCATTATGATCAATGAATTTATTGAATGGTGATGACTGAATCGTAGCTGATCAATATTCATATTTACGCGTACTGCCAAGAGGAAGTGGTGAAGCAAAAAGTAAGTCTGAATACGTCAATTGATGATCACTGCACATCTCCGTACTGATACGGACGAGATGCCAAAGGAACTGTGTAACTGACTTTTAAGGATGAGCCTGCATCCAGCGTGTTCCTGCGACCTTTATCAAGCGTCTGTCCACTTTACAGGTGGACGTCGAACGGTGCACTTGCTGGCACGTGGTCTCCACTCGACAACTTTTTTGCTCCATCTGCCGTCAGTTCTGCGAACAATGTGCCCTGCTCAGTCCCACTTTCGCTTGCTAATCCGCTGGGTATGTCTGATTTGATCGCATATAGAAACGCCTAGCATAGCCCACTTAAACAACATACCTTGCCGCCCCCAGAGATGTGATTTATCTAGATACAAGTATCTGAAATACAGATACAAGATACAAAATACGTATTTAGTATCTTGTATCTAAGATACTTTTTCAATTTTTATTTTGTATCTTGTATTTAGATACAATTTTTTAGTATCTTAGTATTTTATAAATACTTAATTTGCTAAGATACTTTTACTAATTATCTATGCATTTTTTACATTAACGACTCATTTAAGGCCCATATACACGTTGCAAGTTTCTTGCCTGTTGCATACAATTAAATTGAAGCAATATATGACTTGCATGGTTTAAATAGCGACGATAGCCAAGTTGGGAATGGAACGGTCTGCCGAGACAATGTCCGCAGGTTCAAAACCCAAGGCACACACCTCTGAATTTTCGAAGTTACGTGTGTATTGTTTATCAATTATCGTTCGCTTTAACGGTGAAGGAAAACATCGTGAGGAAACCTACATACCTGAGAATTCTCCATAAGAATCTCGAGGGTATGTGAAGTCTGCCAACCCGCACTAGGCCAGCGTGGTGGACTAAGGCCTAACCCCTCTCAGTAGTAGAGGAGGCCTGTGCTCAGCAGTGGGCAATATATAATACAGGGCTGATGATGATGATGATGATGGTTTAAATAATCAACACGTAACATTCTTGATTTGTTTGTGTAAAAAGCACATGCTATAATTGGTTAACCAAAAATTGTATTCAACTGGTTTCTGTCTTCTTTTGAAAACATGAGGGCATTGAGTCTTATAATTTTGATTTTCAGTGTGTTTCCTGATTCCGATAAATCTCAATGAACTTTATTAAATCAGCAGAACCTAATTTTAATACTTTTTACTCATATTTTTTAATAAACACAGTAGCTTCTAAAATCTAAAACGTTCAACATTTGAATTTTTTTATGGCATTGTATGACGGACCACCCAGACGGACTCTTACATATGAGAGACCACCACCGCAATGTCTATTTCTACCGCCAAGCAGCAGTTTGCATGCACTGTTGTGTTTCGGTTTGAAGGACATTGTAGCCAGTGTACCTACGGGACATAGTGAGACTTAACATCTTATGTCTCAGGATGACGAGCGCAGTGGAATGCCACACAGTACTTTGTAACTCAAGGTGCTGGATGGTGTTGCTACTGTTTATGGGTGGTCGTATCGCTTACCATCAGGCGGACGGCACGCTCGTCTCGTCATTCAAGGCTATAAAAAAATAATTTCAAAAGGTATCTTATTTGAAAAAAGTATTTGGAAGATACGTATTTTGTATCTAGTATTTAGATACCATTTTCAAAAGTATCTTGTATCTGGTATCTCAAATCCTTTATTTACAAGTATCTTGTAACTTGTATTTCAGATACTTTTATGAAGTATCTTGAACATCTCTGGCCGCCCCGTCCCTCCGTGACCACGAAAAAGCCGCGATAAAATCCGTAATACTAGTTTAATTTCAATGTCTAACATTCGCGTATTTACGTAAGAAACCATAAAACATACGTTACTCCGAACAAAACGTATCATCATAATTAGTATCTATGAGCGTCCTCAAAGAGCTAGATTATATGTCCCTGGCGGTGTATTTTAACATATAAATTTCTGTCACATAAACGTTCCTATACAGGATATTAAAAATTAAAATGAAATCGAGATTCCCAAATTTAAATACGACGACCTCATTATAAGGCATCTCCTTCGTAATTTATCAAACTAGAAGTAAATATCAAACACAATTTGGTCTATAATTTATAGAAGCCTTCAATGCCTCAACAAAAGCCTTGTATAGATTTCTGTGGCTTAGTCCTGAGCCTGCATCTAATGGCTCTCTGAGAAGTGATTCAAATCGTATACCTGTCAGCCGAAGGGCTGGTCGACGCTGACGGAAAATTATGTACCAATTCTGCCAATACCCTTGTACGATATGTTATTGTGATACAGTTATTCTGAGTAAACATGGAAATACCGCGTGGTCTCAGAGTGAAAAGCGCAAGTCATTGCATGCAATATCTAACTCGAAGTTATGTGTGGTATTGCTACTGCTCTTAGAAAATGTAGGTAGTTACTGCGTTTTCCAGCAGTAAATAAAATGTAATGAAGCGTATGTTTTAACAAGACTGCCTTGATGGCGTAGTTGTATTGCATGCGCGGTATGACACCGCTCCGAAGTCCTGGGTTCGAAATATTGGAATCTGGGGTCGAAATGTTGGGTTTTTCTACTCATCATCAACCCGTTGTCTGGAATTTCCGCCCGATAAAGCGACAGGAATGCTCTCTATCATATCATGCGACGCAATACACAGGAGAAAAGTGGTTGCCCTGGTGCACCTCTGCCTACGCCTTAGGGCACAAAGGCATAAATATCTCACTAATATTATACCAATACCACATCAATTTTCACATACTTACAAAACTATCTAAGACAAAGTAGGTTCTCACGAAACATGTTTGGTAGCCCTAAATTTTTGTTGCAAGATAAAAATAAAACGAAACCGCAAGACCCAGCAGAGTTGAACAAACTCATTGAAATAATTAAAAAATCGAAATTCTTTACACTGAGTGTGTAGTAACTTGTACAATTCGCGACACGTAATGTTCTAACAGTTTTATGAACTGCTTAAGACAAATAACACACGAGACTATTTAAAAAGTCTTCGTATCGTAGACTAGAAAATATCATAAGTGGGAAGAAAAACTGGTTAGTACAGTTTTTAGGAAAAATATTTTCTTATTATACTTTAATTTTCCGTATAACCATTACGAAGAAAGAAAGCGAAATATAAGTATTCAAATATACATTGGATAATCGGTTTATCCTGCAAGGAACCATACTTTATTTATACTTGACTCGGGCACAATACTTCTTGTCACCATAAACAAATTACAAAGTCTTTACACCTTGTACGCAGTCATCGCAAATTTCCATAAATTGCTGTAAATATTTTTTTTTTTTTTTTTTTTTTTTTTTATTGCATTTAATGACGAGACGAGCATGCCGTTCGCCTGATGGTAAGCGATACGACCACCCATAAACAGTAGCAACACCATCCAGCACCTTGACTAACAAAGTACTGTGTGGCATTCCACTGCGCTCGTCACCCTGAGACATAAGATGTTAAGTCTCATTATGTCCAGTAGTTATACTGGCTACAATGTCCTTCAAACCGAAACACAACAGTGCATGCACACTGTTGCTTGGCGGTAGAAATAGACATTGCGGTGGTACCCACCCAGACGGCCTCTTACATAATGAGAGACCTACCACCAGTACGAAGCATGAACAGATAGATCACATCAGGCAGTAAATAACGTTATAGCTCTTGCGGCCAGTTGATAGCAAGAGAATGGAAACCGAATGAGCTGTAAAGAAGCAAGTGGTTGAAGCATTATGACGTATAAACAATAATGCCTCTCAACCTGCCTGGATGATAAAGCTTTTAACTTAGCGCTTTAAACAATAGTGGCTCGCTTCATCCTAGGATTTTATTTTAAACTGCCTTTTACCCTCGACTCGTGGAAGTCTGTTAAATATAGTGTTCCGTGATTTGCAGACGAAAATGTTGGAACATAAGTTTGCGATGTACTTTGCGTTGTTACTAGTGTTAAAAACAAAGAGTTCTATGATTATATAGAGCGGATATTGGGAAAATTTTCATACAAAATTTTTGAGCCTATTCGTAGGGCGCAAATTGGCATATTTCCTTCCAAAATATTGTTTTCTGTACAAAATTTGCGCATACCGCGACGTCCTGTCACATGGATGTGTCAGATAAGACAGCGACTTATTACCAATTGGTAATAACTTTGGACGAAAAATTTGGGCCTGGTGTCCGGTCTATAACTAAACTGTTTAATGTCTTTGGTTAAAAACTTTCTGAGTTTAATATTGCTTTGAAAATATATCGAAAAGTATATCGAGCTGAAGCGCTTCATTCTGGTCGGCGACATAAATTATGGAAAATGAATATACTGAAAGAGGATATACCTAACAAGGCCAGCTTCGACTAAACTTCGAAACATCCCTCTCGAAGATGAACAGGAGTTTAACATAAGGATCCTAGTACCCGATAGACCTTTGACGCTTTCCATAACAATACGACTGCTGTAAATTTCACTCACGCAGTTACGAATTAACTGCGAGCTCATTACCATCACAATAATGCACGGCAAATTCAATTACACGGAATTTAACAAACAGAAATGCGTACAATACACATGTAAATGTGATGAAAAATTGTATTGCCAGGGTACGTTAATGAGATTTCGCGAGACGATAAAAAGTCCCTTCTACACTCATATGTCTTGCGAAGCTTGTAATGTGGTAGAATTCCAACGTCCCGAATAAGGCAAATTGGAATTCGAATTGTACCACTTCCCGAAACAGGATATTAGTTTTATTATTGAATTATTATTATATTGCTTTTAAACTTCTGTAATTTGAATTTCGCCAATTGTGATAAGACCGCCATTTGTTCTTCTTATTGTTTAGCCTAGTTTATATTGTATATTTGTTATTTCCACTTTGCCTTCGATGTACAATAAAGAGTTTATAAATAAATAAATAATTTGAAAAACCCTGGTAGAAGAAAATATTGATATGGAATGTTTTAATTGCGTTATAATACGATTTGAAATACTTGAATCTTCGCTACCCAAATGATTTTTGTATAAATCTTATACTAAGAATTAAGTCCTCTGCATAAAAAAGGAATGGAGAGAAGTGCTACGAATCTATCAATATTTTAAGCCTTGAAAATAGAATTCGCTTACCCCCATAAGTTATAACGGATAAAACTATAAAATAAAAACTTCTCAATTCCTAGCACATAGAATGTAACGAAGTTATTTTTTATTCTCTAAGTACCTATTATAGAATATCATATTTTTATAGCTCAAATAGACACGCAATTTCAAGTGTCGGAACCGGCAGTAACCACATCATTCAATCGCAGACAGGTTGCGCAGTGCGTAGACAGCGTCGGCTGAACTGACCTCGCCCAAGTTCATTATGTGCTCGATTTTAAACTTCCATGTAGTCAAAGAACCAACTTAACGAACAACTAACTTTTTTGTTAAAAAGCAGAAAGCTTGTCCTTTTTTCGATTTACAAAAAAAAAAGAAAAATTACAACTCGTGTCATAGAAAAACGGTTAAAACTTTTTTATTAATGTTATATTTTTTGAGAAAATAAACTAACGAAAATCTTAAGCACATCTATACTAATATTATAAAGAGGAATTAGAGAGAGAGAGAGAGAGAGAATATTTGATTGTAATAGATAAACTCAAAACTACTGGACCGGATTTGAAAATTCTTTCACTAATAGGAAGCTACATTACTCCTGAGTGCTATAGGGTGCTTTTTATCTCGAAAAAACTTTTTCACGCGGGCGGAGCCGCGAGCAGAAGTCTAGTCAGTTAATAAACCTAGTTTGTAAGTATTTGCATTAAGATATAAATTGCACTAGCAGCAAATTTCATCTAATGCACTGTTTTTCCTTTTTATCTGCAATCAGTCGCCAAACTAAAGCAGATTTACTACTCAATCACATTGCATTTGTGTCAGCTAGTTCAATCACAGACCTCGAAAGAAATGGTCTGCCGTAATTTTCCAATCCAAATTTTGCAAGCAAAATGGTTCTGACAATCACTTGCTATGCTAAAAATGAGATTTGTTTGAAAAACTATCACATCTTTTTAGTGACTAATAAATCTATGTATACAGTCGGAGAACTGACGGCAGATGGGGCAAAAAGGTTCTCGAGTGGAGGCCACGTACTGGCAAGCGCAGCGTCGGCCGTCCACCTGCAAGGTGCTCAGACGAGTTGATAAAGTTCGCAGGAACACGCTGGATGCAGGCCGCTTTTGACAGGTCCGTCTGGAAATCTTTAGGGGAGGCCTATATTCAGCAGTGGACGTCGTGTGGCTGATGATGATACAGTCATTTTGTTTTACATCAAATAATTAGATACTTAGAGAGGCAAAACATTCATTTAGATAATCAGTTATTAAAGTGTTTATGAATACAAATGTTTTCCAGTGTTTTGCACTATGGCACAATATATTTTGTCCCAATTCTAAGGATACTCTCCACATGCTGTATGAATCAATGATTTTTAAAGAAAAAGGTATAGATGCGTTATAAACAGTCTCCAAATGGCACACGAAAATTTAGCTAATTAGCACAATCGGCCTTAGTATCGTGAGAGAATCTGTTGAAGTTAGACGTCTAAAGAATGTTCGATGAAATTTTCTATATGATAATAATGAGAATTTTGATATGCTGTAATACTTTCACGTGTCATATTATAGTTTGTTATTGTAATATTAAATTAACTATGTGTGGGATAATGTCCCGTTTTTGAGAGCCGAGTACAGTATCTGTGCCGTATCTACACATTTTTATTATAATATCATTGGTATGAATAATACACGATACGGAGTTCATGATTCTAAGAAAAAACTTCGCGGTCACTGTGTGTTTACTAAATGATAAAACAATATCTTTGCTTTGTTTTGGTAAACGATATTAATGGTCATATTTTTTATTAAACATGATTTATATTTAATCTAAATTTATATTTGTTGTGATACATTAAATAAATAAATAGCATCTCTGTCTGTAAATATATTAGTTAGTTGTTTATAAATATGAATTCTAGTTTAGTAGTTATATTCTTTTTCTACCCCACGCAATGGATATACTACGGGCCGATTTGACCGCTTGCTGATAAATGCTACTCGTCACATAAATGTATAAGACGAGAAAATATTAAAGTCATAATCTAATCTATGCTCAAAATCTAAAATGAGTACTAAAATTGGTTGTTTAATACGATAACCGTTAAATAAAATTTACTTGAATCTTGTGCACTGGCCCAATCTATAAACATAATAAAATGATTACTTCGAGCTGAAGATATTGCTATATTCATATAGAAGACTTCTGCTCGCGGCTACGCCCGAAAAAGTTTTTCCGGGATAAAAATATTTTCCCGGCTAAAAAGTAACCTATAGCACTCAGGAGTAATGTAGCTTCCTATTAGTGAAAGTATTTTCAAAATCGGTCCAGTAGTTTTTGAGTTTATCCATTACAAAGAAACAATCAAATCTTTCCTCTTTATAATATAAGTATAGATTCACGGATGCAGCTATTTTAATAGTAAAAGCCGTTTAAGAAATGGACATGTCGCGAATCATCCAATTTTGCTCTCGAATCTGAAGCAACCTTGAACTCGTGAAGATACCCGCTTCATTGCCAAACTTATTTAGCCGTCAATCATATGAAACGGCCTTAAAACTATTATGCGCCGAAATAAGGCCTCATCTACTGTCACACTATAGTGTGACAAATTATTGTTAATGCATCTCAATGTCGTATAACTAGGGTTGGCACGTAAGACGTTAAAAAAAATATATTTCGTACAAATTATATGTTTTGAGAAATTCCATCACAAACTTTTATGCCCTACATTAATTTATTTACCAAGAAAATTAGTACTACGATCGCATTAAAGTCGTGAAATATTCATACGAGAATAATCTTTTTAAATTCGAACCGACACTGAATTTCATTTCTAATAAAATAAAAGTGGGTAAAGTCGAAAGTAAAGCCACAAGATCTGTTTATTTTAAGCTATACGGAGTTAAGTGAAGTCAATATTTAAGCACTAGAAAAACTTTGGCACTGGACAGAAGATAGCATACAATACAAACACATATGATACAATATTTCTCTATACATACAATGCAGGTTTACGGTAGACGTGATAAGACGTTTCGTGGATTTCATTTGAAAAAATGTAATTATTGAACGTTGTTGGGGCGAACGTGCTAATTTAACAAAATCATTTACATGTTTCTTTTCTTCTGTCCAGCTCCAACGTTTTTAGTAAATATTCACAATGATACAATATTTCTCTATACATTATAATTATCTCATTAATCGGATGACTAGGGCCACGCTGGGCCGAATGTGTGAGGCGGTTTTAATCCTAGTTGGAAAAGTTCTCTCCGCACTTTTGTCTGGTAGCCCTACATAATACAGAGGTCGCCAATGCTTCCGAACCGATCTGAGTCATCCACACATCATCAGTTCCTTGAATGCGCTACCTTGATCCTGGTTATCGTAGGATAAACAGGAACAACAAGGAAAACGAATACGCAGTAATTTGTGCAATTATTTAGAGACTTCTTGGAACATTGATAATAGCTATTGAAGTGTTATTGTACTTATTATATTTCATGTGAAAAACAACACGTAAATAGGAAATATAATCCATTTATTGAGTAAATAACTCGATAGGAAGCTGGACTTAGGACTCAGGAAACTCTATCTCAATTCTGGTATGCAATATGTGAATTTACGAGGTACTCTGGGCAACAAGTATTTAGTAAAAATATTTGCAAATGGCTACTTGTCTCTATACGGGACGAGAAGCGGAAACTATTTAACGTACTCCTACTTTTATAAACTGCAGAAATCCGTTTAAAAATCACGATGACAAACTTTTTCTATTGCAAATCACAGAGATACAGCAGACTCCGAACGGTTGCACCGTTATTGGGAGTAAAACACAGTGGTGTACCTCTCTTTATCATAGGATGTTCATATGCCGTCATCCGTAACCACCATAGAAGCTGTATTTATATTAATTACTTATTCGAGAGGATTCCCACCTACTGCGCTATAGAGGCCTTCGTATTAGAATATAATCCTCACACAACACACGCAAACAACTCTCGAAAGAATGTGACAGATACAATATAAAATTTTCCCGACATTGCCTTGACATCAGAAGCAGAATAATTTCTGTCGTTCTTGGATAAAAAATCAACTCAACTAGCGGCAAATAGTTGACTAACTCTTCGAGACATACCAGGAATTACCATAAAACTCACTGCTTCGTAAAAAACTACTACACTAAAAATAACTACAATTTATAATGGAAATTAAACTTTTTAATGGACATGGACATTTTTTTGAGGAATAAAAGAACATTTTTAGCAAAACTTTTATTTATTCTGTTTATAATACTTGCTAATTACCGCTTCGCGTTTCGCATTAGTGAAGATAAAACTTTTTAAAGCTTGACTCTAATTTATGCGTTGCATTTCTCATTCATATTTTCGTAGAGAACCTGTTAATTTTTTTAATTTTATTATTATGTACTACAATACTGTTTTACTAATTTATTCTAAGTATTAAATAAATACAGTACTGCTGCCGTGTGAATCTATATTTCATAATCAATATGGTCTACATTTTATTCCCTCTATGCTAAGAAAAGAAAACTACGATTAGGACAGTAGATAGATATATGGAACAGAACCTTTATAGTCCTGCAATTTAATTTAATGTTTACTTAACTTAAAGAAAACAAACAAATGTTATGTATCATGGACCATGAGCCATGAACTAACTTATGGACCATGAGCATGGATCATGAGCTAACTTAATTTATTTTTTATCTAGGAAAATAATAAATAATATGTATTTATGGCAGAAATATTGAACTGCCTTAATCCTTTACCCCATCCAAAACAAGTATCTATTATTTAGTGCGTAGCATGTAGGCAGTACTATGTATTCTATGGTTGTATGACCTAACGTTATTCTAATTGGTAAATTTCTACGATTTATCCCGACATTGATCCCACAATAATTCCCGCTGTAAGTGTCATTCACTTTGTTACGAGATAAATTCTAATTGTAAATTCCAGCTGACTGTATTTCTTAATCTGAATTTTTCCATACTCCCATACAAGGAAGTGGGGATGTCCAAGGGACTTGCGTACGCGCCAGGTCGACGTCCAGGGTCGCGCAGCCGGCAGACGCTAGACGGCCTTCCCGACCACACGATACGTTTACACGTGACGATGGCACGTAGCCGTATATTTATAACGGGTACTGGGAATAATAGGGATATACAGGATAAATAGGGGACAAACATTGTTATGTTACACTGTTATCTAATATTCTGATAGAAATACATTTCTGTATCATATCAGCTTTCAAACAAAAAAACCGCGTCAAGATTGGTCCATTCGATTGAGAGCTACGATACCACAGACAGACATACAGATACACACCCTTAACTTATAACACCCCGCTTTTTTGTCGGGGGTTAAAAATGTTGGGCAATAAGCTTTTTATTTATTTATTTTATTTATTTATATTTGTTTATTCGGGTAACCAAAGACCCATAGTGTATTATTACAATTCGGTGGTTTAATTTGTGTATTAAGCTCAAAACAATAACCATTTCTATTTATCACTGAATTCTCTGACTCAAGAGGTGGAAAAAATAACAATTTGGATTGAAATTATTCCATATAGCTGTAAACGCCGTAATACAGTTTTTTTGTTGTTCTTAAGAATTGCAACAAAAATGTTTTTTTAAGTTGACTGACATTTTTAAAACATATGGCAATAGGCTCGCACCCTGTCACATAATGGAACGGATTACGCACGGCTAAAAGTGGGTGCATTGGTTGCGCCTCTGCCTGCCCTTTATGGGATAAAATACTATTATGCAAAATTGCATTATTATATAAATCATGTAGCTATTTTCAATTTTCATACGCAGGTATCTACTGCAGCATGGAGGCTAAAAACCCCGATGAAAATTAGAATGCACCAAACTGGATGCACATTGCACAACTCAGTACAAAAGTTTTTGTATACTAGTCACCCCTAATCACGTCACAATATTAATTTATCGCGCATATTTCGCATCAAACACCATTATGCTATGAAGTTCACAAAATTATAATAAATAATCATCATACATTACATACTTTCATAACTTATCGCTTAGTTTAAATTAATTACTCTTTCTTGCTTTTACGCGGTCTAAATACCATTTTGTATAACATTATGACAATTAACTTACAAATCTTAAAAAATAAATACAGTATTAAAAATACCGCCAACAATATTAACAAAAGTATAGCATAGACATCTAGTAGCGAATTCTCGAACCACGTGTTGAATTTGGAAGGCAACGAAGGCGGCGCTTGAACGTGCCGCGCTACATACTCCGTCCAATAGATGGCGCTATCCATAACAGGCTGCGGTCTATCGTGCCACATTCTTGAAATTCGTTGTGCATTTTGCTGCATCCTAAAAATATATATTAATATGTAAAATCATAATACCTACACTCTTTAAGGTGTAAGCAAAAATAATGTATTCATTGCGGTTTACCAATTTAATTTCTGCTCCACAGAAGCAAGATCTCTACATAGTATTCGGTATGAATATAGTTTCATAGAGACATTTCTACATAATATTTTAATATACCTGTATGTATTCCAAAATATCTCTTAATGCTTGATGTATACTTTTACTACTTTACTGTTTGGTAAATCCCTCATATACGAGAGTTGGGAAATCAAATCTAAGACCTCTCAGCCCACGGCCTAATTAACATAACTTTAATAAACACTTACTCCTCTGACGTCAAATGCTGTACAGCTGCCACCAGGTTCTCAGCAGTGAGGTCACTTAGATATAAGGTTTTCCCCAAACCAACGTTTCTGACAGCTGCAGAATTTGAGAACTGGTCTCCGAAGAACGGCACCGTGATCATTGGCTTGGCGCAATGAGCTGACTCTGATATGCTGAGCATGCCGCCGTGAGATACGAAAGCGAGGACTTTGGGATGACCTGGAAAACAACTAGACTGATTTGAATTGTTCCGAGGGGTAAAATACCGGCCAAGAGCAGGGACAAATTAGAGAGCGTCATCTGAATGAAATGTTGAAGGATCACATAAACAATTATCTTGAAGCGAGGTTTGAATCCGTGACCCCACGGCACATTGACATTGTCTAGCAAACGTCAAAAAATATTTATAGTTCGGACAATCTAAGCTGGCCGGTATGACAATTCAATTTTTTCCCGACGCGATAACTCTGTGAGAGCGTCTATCCAAAAAAATCAAAACCGTGTCATGTCATACCGGCCAGATTAGTTTGTCCCTACTACAAAACAAGTGTGAAATACTAAGTGCAATGTGGAGTAATATTACAATATTTACGTGAAACAAATTTTAAGGTCTTTCCCGTATTTAAGTCGTTTCCGTTTGGAATTTTCTTTAAGCTCCGGTTAACAAGTTTTCATCCGAATTTAACTATCCCTTTCACCAAAATAAAAAATTGCACTTACATAAAATATCCAATTGTGGCCACCAACTACCAATGTGTATGTTATTATAGCCCTCGGGGATTGTGATATTATCTATCTTCCAAATAAATGTGTACGGCATCCGACTGAACGCTGTGAAGAATTGCTGCAATTTCTTCTCTGACATTGAATATGGTTTCAAATACGTTCCAAAACTTACGTATATGGCCCCGTGTTTTGCATTAGCTAAGATTTTTTCTATGTCCTTGAAAAAAAAAGATCTTTTATATTTCGAAGCCCACTTGCTACATTATGGTTACAACAGGGTCGGATTCAGACTGGAAATTACTTACGATAGTTTACAATCGCTACCTAACACCAATTCTAATAAAAAGAAAATGTTTTTACAAGCTTCTATTTAACTTGCAATGTATGTAACTATGTTTGTTCGGGTGGAATCTGGCAAGTCAATTTTGAGGCAGTTACCCTCAACCGATTGTGTTGAAATTTCGCATACATACACGTTTAGTTTAAATCTCGCGACTTTTAACTCTACATAGTATTAAACAAAGTTTGATTCAATTTAAAGTTTATTTTTTTCTTTTTAGAACATTTAAATAAAAGCTTGTTTTTAAAGTTTTTTATTTAATTTATTACTTTATAGTATTGCAATTCGACGCTAGTAGGTAGTAGGTACTGGCAAACGTAGCCCCAAGTAAACCCTTCCCACTCTTCAATATAATATGAACAATTTGCCGGCGCAGCACAACATGAACATTCAACTACATATTTCGAATTAATAATTGTAGAGCATAAAGAAAAAAGTAATAATATATATTGACTGCACAGAATGAATAATTAAATGAAACATAACATAATTGTAATCGGAAACTTTGTACACAATGATGTAGTGTTTATAACTAGTGTTCTATTATCACAGTCGTTTCCCGCAATCTATTATATACCTACGTTATACCTATTACAAATATTTATCATTGTTAGATTGGTATGTGTTTGCCCTATAATTTATAAATAACAAGATACGTAGATACATTTCTTAGAACTCAACATGCCCTTACCTTTGATACAGGTTTTGGTTTCCCGACATGTATTCCACCAATTTCTAGGAGTTGAGGTGCTAAGAGCCTCGCTCCAGTCACCGAGAAATGTTGATACGCGAACACCATTTTGAGCCTCTCCCTTGATCCTTCTACCAAATCTATACGTTTATTAGGAAAATGTTCGTTAAACATTTGATTGATCATTCTGTTTATATACCACAGCCTCGCGTATTCTAGTAGGTTTATGACATAGTTCTCAAGTTTTTGCCGTAGTGGTGGATTAGCTCCCATATTGGAGCGATAGTGAGCGTCCGATGCGAAGTTAAATGGTAAACCGAGTTGCGGATAGGCCGTCGGTAAAAGCACGTGTGACTTTATGCCAATAACAGGAGCGTCCGACATATGCATAGCGTACGCGAGCCCGCAGTCGCTCTCAAACAACTCCACGAAAATCACGTCGTATTTATTGTTTGCCATGAGTTGTTTTACTTTGTCATTCTTCAATATAGTTTCGCAGTCCATCTTAACGTAGCCCGCCGAGCGCGGCAGATGTCGCATAAAACCATCGAGGTGTAGAAACGATGAACTTATTGTTTCGTAGTAATCCATCGTCGGTAGCGTTGATATGACCGGTGCTTCGATGTCAATGAACTTCATGTTCGGAGTAACTTCTGCGTCAGGGAAGTTATTGATCACAGTCACATTGTGCCCTCTGTTTGCAAGTTCACGGAAAAACGGCTTGAAGGCCATGTAGTGACTCCGCAGCGGCACGGACACCATTGCGAGAATATTGAAAGCGAAAACATTGTGCGATAGCAAAATTACAAGCGTTATTACACGAAACATTTAAATAGAGTATATGATTGCAGGAGGAAAGATATAAGTTAATATCGCGCCACAGTTGCCCGTCGACTGACTAACGGTTAACCGCTGATGAATCGCATAGAGGTCATTTCACATATATCCGAGCTCTGAGAAGCGCATGTAACGTGTGCCAATATGCATAGGACAACAACCTTCGCGACATGAACATCCTTAATATTAAACGATCTATTTTGAGTCTTCCTGTTAATTTTACGACAGAATAACGAGTATAAATATTACCAAATAATTTTAAAGTGTTTCAATGCTCGACTTTTATAAGGATACAGGGAGGTTCTGGCCAACATTTTCATAAACAAAATCAAAGAAGTAAGTAAGTGCTCATTTGCTATCACTACTTATACTTTGTGTTCATAGTTTTTCTCACATGCAACATTCATTTTGCAAATAAAATATAATTTAATATGTATTTATTCCTTGCACCGCTTGACGATAAAATATTTTTTCCTATTTCGTTACATTACGATGTGAACAAACCTACGACAATTTTATTTATGTCCATGGTGCAGATTGCACATGTTGCGAACTGCATATTCTGAATGATTATCCTTATAGTACTTTCTATGTTTCAAGAACTCTGTAGAACTTAATTGCTAAGTGTATTAGTTTTTATATCAAACGACTATTTAGATACTTAACATATTCTGGGTGTACGGACTTTCCCTTATACCTAGTAGGTACAAAATATATTGTATTTGATTTGGCGATTTGTTATCTCAAGGAAAGTCCCGAGTAGACAGTAGTGAGACATTTTAATACGATAATCACAGGAAAAATCAATTATAAATGTTACAGTGTGAAACCCTTATTTATTGCCTCTAAGGCGGACCAGAGTTCGCCGGGTCAGCTAGTAGGTATTATATTACAACTAAATAAATAATTTTTAATGCTTTATGTTTAAACAAAATCTCGTTTCTTATGATCATACCAAAATACTTACAATAAATAAACTGTTATTCTTATAGGTTAATAAATCGTTATAAAGCAATTTGCAGATCTCATTACTGTCAGAAGAAATCTTCCGCGTAAAAAAACGAAGTAGAAATCGGTATTTTTTTATGGACAGGTAAAAACTGAACGTAACGTAATTTCAATCAACTTAAAACAACGCCGCTCATTGTGGAAAGATAAATAATTATTCCACGAGATTCAAGACAAGACAAGTCTTATAAATCTCTATTTAAACCATCTAGCCATGCTTGCAAAGCTTGTTATCTCTGGAAACCAAAGCATAAATACAGAAATATGTATCTATGAAGTTCATTAAACTAAGAATATAAAATACACTTGATACCACGAAATAAAACATCTTAGATTTTTTTTACTCCTTCGTAGGTTGTATGCCTATGCCGCCGTTAAATGATTATCCATCCAGTTTAGTTTTAATATAAACTAAACGTATAATATACACCTACTATGTCGTAACTCGTAATGCCCATAGGCCAAGGAAATTAAGTTACTATAATTATGCATCGTGTACACAAGAATGAAGGTTAAGCTATTTTCCTAGATAGAGTTACACGCAGCATCAGACCTTGTTTGATACGTCAGTGGATTAAGACTTGACGTATTATTATAATACTCTTTAATTAATACTGGCTTGAGATGCAGTGTCTTTCGTTTTGATCTTCATCTTTCGAGGAAACGTCAGGCACTTGTTCTAAGATATATGATCTATGCACTTGTTTCTATATTTTATAAAATCTTAACGAATAAAATTTGCTCGTACTCTCTCTGCTCTACAACTTCGCTAATATTAGGTAATTAATGCCTTTATTTATAAGATTTATAATTCATGATTCAGCATAATAATTATAATTATTAAAAATCAAAACATATCACGTATTTATCCCTGAAGAGGTAGGTAGAGTCTCTCCAAGTGTTCCGTGCAGCGATTAAACTTATCGTGTATAGCCATATCATGCACAAATTCTTCACGCTGATATTGAGCAAAAAACCTAATATCTATCTGCCCGACTTTGAAGCCGAATCCGGGACCGAACCGGAAGTATAATAATTAATGTATATAGTATTTCTTCTATATGTATATATTATTTGTATGTATATATTATATGTATACCTACCGTCTGGTTGCTATCGTTTAATCTTATCAAGAATAATTGTTAGTTAGATATCTGGCAGATAAAATTTAATATACTGTTTTATTGAACTTATAAGGAATTAGTCTGCATCGATTTCTTACCGCCACGTCTGTTGTTTATCAGTCTTTAACAGTCTAATCAGTAAATATTATTGTCGTTTTCATTATTAATTCGCATGTATGTTTTATCTAATCTACGTATTTTCCCTAGACAGATTTCAGAAGATGGCAAGGTCGTTACTGATCGACGGTCGTTCATCTCGGTTGTCCCTTTGAAAAAAAAACCATCAATAATTTTCACTATAAACGTAAAACATTCAAGAAATATTTAAACACAGACAAACTTTATTTTATTTCATACACATCTGGTTAGTTCTTACAGTGAAGGAATTTTAGTGGGCTCAAGTCGTAGCTTCTTAAATTTATAATATTCCTGATTTATTTTGAATCTGGAACAGGTATCTAATGGTCTTCTATTTGGGCACTGAAATTCAGTGGGGGTAAGAAATTAATTTCTTGCACAAAAATGCCCAAATATCAGCAAAATTATCACTGTCCTGTGGGGCGATTTTCCAAAACTCGAGCTTTGAACCGTAATATTGCGCGAAATATGTACATAATCAAACACATGACATCATATTACAGTAACTATTAATATAACTTTGCTAAAACTTAGAAAACTATACACATCCCGCCCTATTTTTAATCATTTTTTCCTTAGAGAATAGAGGCGACAAGAATTTCGTACCACATTCCTGTCGGCTAAAAACTAGGGGTCGCAAACCGGGATCCCGGATCCCGAAAATACCGGGATACCGGACCAAAAAAAGGACTTATAAATACCGGTATTGATTTTACAACAACCGGGATTTTCGGTATTTTCGGAATTTGTTGAATTAAATCGACGCTTGAAAGGCAATAATATCTAAGCGACAAAAATACCTAAAATGAGTTATATACATATTTGGAATCGCCAGATTTTTCTGCGTCGATTGATCCGGGTTTCGTAGCTCTAGGACAACTTTTTTGGCGGTTAGATACTAGATGATTCCGGTAAATTTCACTTTTTGTTTCTCACTTACCGCCAAAATTTTTACGACTTTTTGGATTTACAGTAGTTGGTACGCTTAAGGAAATTGATTTTGAACTTAGTGTGTTTTACATGAAATCATGATATTACTGTTTTGCATTAATATATGTTTACTTGAAATAAAAAACTGCTCGCTCTTTAATTAGTTGTTTATTACCTACACAAAAAATTATAACTTTGGCATAGATATAATTTTACCTGGATCCATACTCTCCATATTTATGTGCTTAGATATTTTCAGCTTAATAAAATATTTTGTTAATAGTACATTTATACAATTTTACTTAAAATAAAATAAATAATTATTAGTCGGTTAGATAATTTTACCTGAATAATATAAGTTCTATTTTTTATACTTAGATATTTTTACTTGACAACCTTTAACTTCAGTCATGTCGCATAGATAATTTTACCGGGTATGTTCAGGTGGTTATACTTATTGCTAAGAGATATTTACCTGTTCATAATAAAGTAAATACACCCGCTTGCGAACCACCTAGTGTTTTGAAAGTGTCATTTGTATATGCGCGCGATCGTGTACAGCGCGTATTGGTTGTCGCTAAGAGAGGACAGCCGTCCGACGTTTTTATGATTTTGCCTTAATTTTACGTAGATATGGTGATTTTTTTTTACAAATAAACATACTTTTATAATTTTAATAACATTTATTTTTGTAATAAATATATTAATGTTGCATTATTGTGTATTACAATATGTTAATAAT
Source organism: Sphinx pinastri (assembly GCA_947568825.1). Taxonomy (NCBI): domain Eukaryota; kingdom Metazoa; phylum Arthropoda; class Insecta; order Lepidoptera; family Sphingidae; genus Sphinx; species Sphinx pinastri. The sequence goes on from OX387619.1 coordinate 16,056,537, forward strand.
AATTTAACTCCAATTTTACCTATTCTCTCCGTATACTTTTTTGCCGGTTGAGGCTAATCCTGACCTACCCTTTTTGGAGGTAATTTATTTGATAAATGCACGCTCTCGTTGGGTGCCCTCTTCCAGCCGTACCATCCACATTAGCTCGAAAGCTTACGAAAGATATTTAACCTTTCATGACCTGTCTTGAATCCATCCTCTCCACGTGCCCAGACCTCTTTCTATCACAACCACTTTTATCTTGCTCACATTAATTTTCATTCCCTTCTCTTTAAAGACATCATTCACATAATTTTTCGTGCCTTGCAGCTCTCCCGTCGATGTTCTCGTACAGAGACTTCAAAGTCCTCACCAGGTGACTCTCAATCCGATATATTAAAGACAATGTTAACAATCTCTGCACCACCCTAAGGTTGACTGGGAGAGAATGCCTACAGCATTAAGTCCGCCTTTATACATTTCTATATGAAGTGCTTAAATAAATAAATAAATAAAAATGTTAACAACAGTTCATTCCTCAGCATACGATCATAAGCCTTTTCCAAGTTTACGAAGGTGTAAAAGACTTTTTTGGACTTAGCCAAATGTTCTTTCGCTATGCACCTTATGTAAAAGACTTGATGTGTGTAACCCATTCCTCTTCTAAAACCTGCCTGGACATTCCACACTTTTTTTTCAGTCTCATTAATCACTCTCTTAATGAGGACCTTAGCATACAATTTACTGGCAGCACAGGGAAGGCTTATTCTGCGGTAGCTTTTATATTCTTGCTGTGAAAATTTCTTCTTGAAAATGCATATAATAATGGTTTTGCACCAGATTATAAAAAGTACCCATAACAATTTTGCTACTACGCCTTTGCCGTATCTCAGCATTTTAACGGTTACACCCAGCAGCCTTGCCTAACCTCATACTTTTCATCGCATTCACTATTCCATTTTCCGTAATCTCATTATTAGCCTCGTTTTGAGAGTAAGCCAGGTCTATAGCCTCTTAACCACCTGCTACATCCCCATCGCCTCATTTAAAAAGTCTTTTGAAGTAGGACTTCCAAGCAATACTTCCCTTTCTACTCTAAACACCCTTCCATCTTCATTTCTGATGACTCCTATCTTTGAAGTCCCCGACTCTCCCCTGATCAACCATATTTGTTTCCAGAATAGTGAAAGGTTCGCTTTGGATTCACGAGAAGGTTTGTGGTCTAGTTCCTTTTTCTTTCTTTTGCTCAACTATTTCCTGAACTCTCTTTTTCATTTTGGTATACACTATACACACTTACTTGTCTTTGCGAAGTACTATGAAAAACCTTTGTGGAAGACGTATGTCAAGATCGTAGAATGTGGTGCTCAATAGTCTTTTTCTACCCCTGTGGGTTAAGGGCGTGGGTGTGTACGTATGTATTTGCTTTCAGCAAAAATAAATTTAGAGAGAAAATTATGAGTTTCCAACACAATGAATAAATTATAATATTATTGCTTTCGAGTTATGCTTACACAGAGATATTTAAGCAAGCCGTTGTAAATGTTCAGATAAGGCAATTTTGTATGTCCTTCCGCTCATCGTATATTTGAGGCGAGAAACTCCCTCCAAAGAAATAAGTGTTGGCTATTAACAAATTCTATATCATTATGCTATATTTTGGATGTAAGTATGTTTATCTAACAATAAAATGTTGATTATTATTAAAATTGACTGATTATTAAATAGTTCAATGTTTGTAGGAATAACAAGATTTACAATATTATGCACGTATTTATGTTTCTCCACGATCGTCTGACCCAATAATTTAGCTATAGATATTTTTACTCGATTTTATTAATATGTTTAGATATCCTTATATGATTTTTACCAACTGCGCATTTTCGAATATTTGTATTTCATTAAATTTACTTGTTACGGTATTCATAAGATGATCCATTTAGATGATTTTACCTGTTTGTAAATTTAGGTAATTTTTAACTAAGCGACGTTAACTTTTTAATTTATAATCTTCAGGGCTGTTAATTTAACTCAAAAAACGTCAAAAATTAAGTGGTTCCTAAAACAGTTACAATTATTTTTATGCAGCAAATGGTTAATTAGTTATGATTTCTTTTGTCAAAATCAAAACTTTAAAACGCTCTACTGAAAAATTTGCTAAATGTCGCTTAGATATTATTGCCTTTCAAGCGTCGAAATTATGAATACATATATTCACACATAATATTGCCTCTGAATGCGTTAGGCAGAGATTAAGGATTGCTACTTTGCACGATTCTGGCACACTTCTTTGTTTTCATCTATATTTATGAATCTCCTCATGTATTCTTGCCATTTTAGAGTACTATCCATACTCGCCTTATACAGGTACTATCTAATTCTTCAGCCTTCCATCATCCATTCTCTCCAAATTGCCAAACCACGACAACACACTTGTTTTTATTTTAGTCATTACATCCCCTTTGACTGCATACATCCATCACTACAGTACCTATTCCGCACTCCATCACCCACACATGCTTCTTAACGCTCTTATTTGCAGTGCTTTAACTTTTATGCTCCTTCTCCCACATATAAGAATCGACAATTAATTTATCTGTCACTAGTAAATTTTTGGACACTTTCCGACTGTCCATAAAGGTGTGTTAACCTGTACTCACTTGGCAATCAATGTCACTTTCATATTATACCATAAATTGTGATGAAAATACATACCAGATATACAAAATCTCTTACTCACTGTAACCTATCGTGACATTGCACTCTGTCATACTTTGGTCTCTTTTAAACACCTTAATTTTGGTTTATTTGACTGCCTCGGTGGCGTAGTTGTATTACGGTACGACTGCAAGGCTGAGGTCTCGGGTTCGATTCCCAGGTCGGGCAAAGTGATATTGGATTTTTCTATTCAGTATCAGCCCGGAGTCTGGAATTTGTGCCCGGTATTGCGATAGGCTCGCCCCCTATCACATCATGGGACGGAATACGCTTGGCGAAAAGTGGGTGCACTAGTTGCGCCTCTGCCTCTACCCCTTCGGGGGTAAAAGGCGTGAGTATGCGTATTAATTAAATGCAAAAATTTATAAATGAGTTAAGCTGACCAGAGTTCACCCCTTATCATCCTATCATAGCCTTTTCTAAATGCTTCACCACATAGGGAGCGGAGCTGGACGTAGCATTCACGTCGCGTTATCTTGCCCTGCCAATTACTATGATAATGTACGAGAGACGCCACATAGAAACTGCCATGCTTAGCTGGGCGTGATGGTTCCCGCCAATACGCGTGCTGCTGGGTTGAACACGCCAAGCTGTGCACATCGCTTCCTTCCGCGAGATAACGCACTCGCAGAGATTGGATTGTGGGTTGGGGGCATTTGGAGAATTCCACCACGGTCCCCACGCTGCCGTTGACGCCGAGGGCGTCCTTCATTGCGCGGGGGCTTCTGAGGCTCTCCCCCTCCACAACAGGAGACGGACCGCACTAGCGCGGCACCGCGCAAGGTCGGTTGCAGATGACAACTTAGACACTTCCGTCAGAGGAAGCCCGCAGCCTTCCCTAATGCGCCGAAGATGGCCACCACAGAGTTTTGGTTGATATGCCGTGCGTTATACATAGGTTAGGGACTCGGTCTGGCGGTCGCCCGATGGTTCTATCTCTCTGGGCAGCTCAACGTCGGGTCTTAAGGCCCGGTGAACCCAACATAACCGCTCAGTCGCTCCCCTTGAAGGCTGGGTGGTAGTAATAAGTCACTTTCTTCGCGAAAACAAAAAAAAGAAGGATGCTATCGCTCGGCATGACTTCCAGCGGCCGACCATGGCAAACACCACGGCCGGCAGCATTTGTTCTAGGAGCGCTGCGTTGTAGATCCCATGCTGGGCACTCCTCGTAAGTGTGTTGGACCTCGCGACCAGTACCACAATGATAGCATACAGCGGACTCTTCCTTTCTGACCCACCACAGGAACGAGCCGCCGTGGCCCGTCAGCATCTGTCAGACGGAATGTCGGTGTACCGTGGCGCCCGTCAAGCCAGCTTAACAAGACAGATTGCATCTCGCACTGTCGCGACGGCCAGCCTGGTATGCCACTCCTCCACGCCGGCACTGCTGATAGAGAGCAATTGGGCTGTAACCTCTCTCGGGGCCAGTCTCCGCCTGAGTAGGGGGGGCTTCTTCACGCCAGAAGAATACTAACGAGAGATGTTTGGCTTCCAATTCTCATGGCAGAGTACCGGTAAAGACACAGACCGCATCGTCGGAGACAGTGCTATAATCACTGATGAGTGGCTGCGCTACCAAACGCTGCGTCTTACGCAGAAGAGCGTTGCATCGAGCAGTTAGGGCCTCGGCCCAGACGGGACAACCGTATAAGGTCATGGACTGCAACTTCAGCGTATAAACCTCGGCAAGGGTTACCGGAAACCAGTCCAACCGTGCGTTCTTTCCTTAATACGTTTTAAACAAGCTTGTCGCTATTTAATTACTAATTTAAATGTATATTACCTACAATTTCTTCAAATCCCGAAAATACCGAAAATACCGGTATACCGGGATTCATCTGACGTCAGTACCGAAAATACCGGTATTGAAAAAGTGGTCCGGTATTGCGACCCCTACTAAAAACACGTTAATAACACCGACGATTTAAAAAAAAGTGACGTTGTCAGACTGTCGATACACAGTGCGTAGGTCAATGAGCCCATTGCAGCTCGATCTGCAGCCAATCAGATCATCAGACAGTCGTGACAAAGATTTTTTCGACCGCAGACGTGTTTGGGTCAGACAAGTTCTCACTCGTATGGTAACAATAATTAGATATTTTAATTATTTTTTATATTTTTAATTAATGTATTAATGTATTATTAATGTAAATATAATATAAAGCCTTAAAATTGCAATCAAAGACAGCATTTTTGTAGTATTCATGAAAAACCTCAAAATTATCACTTTTCTGTGTATCACTTGTCTGGATTTACGTGAACAAGAAAATGATAACATTACAGGAATGTGATAAACATTCAAAGAGCTATCGTTCGTGTATTAATTCAATGTAAAATTATGAAAGTCAGATATTATATTGGATACAAAGTACGTATACGTTTAGTTTTTATTATGTTTTATTTGTACATTACTCAGTTTCCGGGACAAAATACAAATATTAGATTACAATTTTCTGCTAGTTTGTGTAGTTAATATTATTAACATATTGAGGACTCTTTCACAGAAACTAAAATGCCACAACCTAAAAAAAGGAAAGCTTCGAAGAGACATTAGCAGAAAGCGCGAAAATGAAAGAAAACGTTATGAAAAATGATCCAGACAAGTTAACTGCTTTAAAAGAAAAGAAAAAAATAGTATTATTTATAATATTCTACATATATTAACGACATTTTTGACGAGTCAGACTCTGAAATGCCACAAGCCCAATCGTACTCAATTCTCCGGATTTGGATTATATTTTGAGCTGTACTAGTGACGTGATACTTAACATAGATCATTCTGATAGCTTACTAGACGATTGTGTTTTAAATGTGGACCTCAATGATCTTTTCCCGGAAAATGAAGAGTAAAGACCAAAGAAGAAAATAAATTCTAATGAAAATTTTCATTAAACACCAAGAAGATCTGGTAAAAAAGCCCTGACTGTAACAAAGTTGTCAAAAAGACGTACTCCCAAAAAAAGAAACCAAATAGTAAAGTAAAAAAACAAAAAGGATACAAAAAGGATTGCGATGATTGCTCCTGTATTATCTGTGGATCTTTATATGAAGAAGATGTAACAGACTAAGATTGGATCGAATGAACTATATGTCATCAATGCGCGGAAATCTGTGGCGCAAATAAACTGCATCAAAACAGATCCTGTATTATTAACCTGTCCAGGATGTTTATCGGATAAAGACGAAACTGAAAAGTTAAACTAACGCATTCCTTGAATTTCTGACTGATTATTATAAATAAAATACTTGTGATTTTAAATGCCATTAGTACCTAATTAAGTCATCTTTAACATTTCTACCTCGAAACAAGCTGTTGTTTATTTTTGTACTAAGGTACTCATAGAGTACATGTGTTCTCTTTAGGATAAGTTTAATATTATTATGATACAAGGAATTGTTTAACTCGTGAGTCAATGTCGTTTAATTTTGATGTTTGTGATTGATCGTGAGACCAATACGTCAGTCACGTATTAGTCTCCAGTCGTTGATTATGTGATCTCTTCAGGATAAGTTTGATATTATTATGATACGAAGACTTGTTTAAAAGGCTGATATTTTCTAGTATCGTACTTTTTACTCTTTGTGCTAATATATTTCTAAATAAACATTAAATATAGACATTTTTGTGCAATAATTTCACTTTCCTGTTTTTTTTTTCATTATCCTGGCAGTAGATTAACGTTCTCATGGTTATATTTTATATTGGTTTTCAATCTAAGGAAAGAATATACATGGTAATGTATTATACTTCTCGCTTAGTATGCATTTTTGTTCCTTTTATACCATTGATTTCATTTTTCTGCGTCACATCTCACTTGTCTGTTATGAAAAAATCTCAAAACGGCTATTATTTGGAAACTTACCAATATTTTGTCTGGCCCACGATACTTTAGTTTACTTAAGTTATTGCCTTGACGTCTCGCTAGTTTATATACTAAATCTAGTAAAAAAAAGCGTGGAACCAAAAAGGCCCAGTTTTATTCCTTCGTAATAAGAACTAGCCATCTAAGTATACACATCTTGACTGCGTAGGTGGCGTAGTTGTATTACGGTATGACTGCAATGCTGAGGTCTTGGGTTCGATTCCCGAGTCGGGCAAATAGTTTTTTTTTAATTCAGTATAAGCCCGGAGTCTGGAATTTGTGTCCGATATGGCTATAGGCTCGCCCCCTATCACATCATGGGACGGAGTACGCACGGCGAAAAGTGGGTGCACCAGTTGCGCCTCTGCCTACCCCTTCGGGGATAAAATCGTAACTGGATGCATAAAGCAGCAGACCAGGCTCTGCGGCGTATCTTGGGAGAGGCCTATGTCCAGCAGTGGACTGCAACGGGCTGATGATGATGATGATGATGATGAAATAATCATTAATAATCATCATATTTGTCTATAAAAAAATATTTATTTCATAATAAATTAACTTAAAATTTTACAGTAACGTCACACAAATATTTTAAAACAGCCTCTTCTGCACAATGTAGAGACACACAGCCAAAAAGAACAGGAATGCAAAAAACATTATAACTTTATCGGTGAACTCCCTTCGTCCGTATTTGCTGAGGAGTTTGCTTGACTGTGAGATGGTGCTGGCCGTATCTTGAAGCTCGGATTGTGTTCCCTAAAAAGAAAAAATTATTGACTGTAAAATCCGTCTTATTCAAAAAAAATGTGGTCCAATATAAAACAAAACAAGATTGCAGAAATAATTCTAATTTTCTAAGTAACAATTCAGATAACTGAAAAACGAAATCTTGCCTAAACTTAGACCTAACTTGTACAGTCGCTTGAGTGTTAATTTCATTGCAGCAAAAAGTTGCCATTCTTTTTTAAAGTTTAGGGACTGATGTTATTACATCTTAGCAATCAATATAAAAACACTACATACATGAACAGTAGAACTGGACGACACCAAGCTGTCCAATGTGACCTGACTCCGCTGTGTTGTGTCAGCTAGTTGCCTACTTATTGATAGAAGTTGCTCAGTTACACCTGAAATTTAGAAAATTGCTGATCATGGGCGTCTCATTAATAATTCTTATCTTCTAATTTTTAAAATTACTCTGTCGCAGCTTGGAGTCAGGAAGTTGGCGGTGTGATACCCCCGTGCCTCGGAAAGCACGTAAAGCCGTTGGTCCTGCGCCTGATCTCTCTCCGGTCATGTCGGATTGCTGTCACAACGGACTATCAGAGTGAAGGAATAGCGAGTGCACTTGTGTATTGCGCACACACTTGTGCACTAAAATATTTCCTGCATACCTAGCTGATTTCTGGCTAGGAGAAATAGGTTTTTTTTACATTTATAATTCTGTGTGTATTAGATTTTGGTCACTGTTCAGCCACTGTGCACTTTTTTTAGATAAAACTTGATAATAATAACCTATATAATTATCCAGGAGTTTATCTTTGTAGCAAATTTCATCTAGTCATGCTTCACTTCGAAAAAACTTAAAATTGTCTTCAAAAACTTTAATTTATAATATAAATACTATTTTGTACGTTAAAAGAACTTAACAAAGTAACATTGTGGCTCAATCTATACTAATATTATAAAGAGGAAAAATTTATACTTTTGTATGTTTGTAACTAATAAACTCAAAAACTACTGGAATGTATTTCAAAAATTCTTTCACCAGTAGAATGCTACATTATCCCTGAGTAACATAGGCTACTTTTATCCCAGGCAAATATAAAGCAGAACTTTTATTTCGGAAAAGCTTTTTCACATGGGCGGAGCCTCGAGCAATAGCTAGTGCACAAAAAACAGAATAACTATTAAATACCTGAAGACATTTTAAGTAACTCATCCCTATCGGCTTTCTTCTTCCTTTGCCTCAGGGTAGATTCCTCCCCATCACCCTTCAACAACTCTTCCCTTTGAACTTTTTCTATGGCAAACAAACTTGTTATGTTGGCTTCTTTAAACTCCTTTAAAAGGCTGAAAATTTAAGAGAAAATTTATTTTAAGATTTAAATTAATACATTGTTGAAATGAAATTAACATAACACAGCTGGGGTGACATGCTATTTATGTCAAAGGCCTTGCTTTTAAATTTCAGGCATCTAGAGCCACTAGTGTAAGCTTTGCATATTTATTAGTCAGTCAGAATTGAGTTTTATTATATAGACTAGCATTGGAAAAAGCGCCCGCGTGTAAAAGTTTTCCAGGATAAAAAGTAGCCTCAGGAGTAATGTAGCTTCCTATTAGTGAAAAAAAATTCAAAATAGATCCAGTAGTTCCTGAGATTAGCGCGTTCAAATAAACAAACAAACAAACAAACAGCTTTATAATATTAGTATAGATTGGGATGTTAAAATCTTAAATCTTCATTAACAGTGATGGAAAAACATAAGGAGGAAACCTGCATATCTGAGAAGTCCTCTTTAAGAATTTCGAAGGTATGTGTGAAGTCTGCCAACCCGCACTAGGCGAGCGTGGTGGACTAAGGCCTAAACCCTTTCAGTAGTAAAGAATGCCAGTATTCAGCAGTGGGCAGTATATAATACAGGGCCAGCCATACCAGTATGTTAAATTGATTTAGATGTTAAAAACATAAGTGATTAACCCATCATCGCCTGCTTATATAGCTATAAGCTAATTTCCTTATATTAATGGACACCGGTGTCCACCGCGGCCGTTGAAGGACTAACATTTAATGCATCCTTACTTGGCTAGCTGATGCCTCTGTGCCTCTACTTCGACATCATATTTGGGATCACAGTTGTCCTTTCCATACAACTCTAATGACTCCATCTCTTCCCTTATTTGACCTATCTTCGCCCTTCCCTTTTCGTTGAGTTCATTCAGGGTTTCCATTGAATCCCTGCATTCCAATATATCCTATAATATAATCAAAAGCATTGTGCAGGTCATAAATTGTATTATTCATTTTCTTTCAGTAGAAGGTACTTTTATGAATAAATATCCAAACTGTTTAGAGGAGGGGTAAATAAATATGTTTGTTGATAATATGAAACGCAATGGCAAAGCAACCATTTTACACCGGTACTCTATGTGAACGAAAACTATTTATTCAATGAAAACTGATAAAAACTTTGATTAGAACTTGAATAATATCAAGGTGATGGTACACTTGTTTTAAGAACCATTCTAGTGCGACAGGTGTAATGAGAAACACCAAACATTATAAAAATAAAACTTTAACATAAATAGAACGCTTCGACCTGATTTTCCCGCAGACTAAAATGTACTAAATGAAATAATAATTATTGTTATCGTAAACCAGTAGGCAAATTATTCTTTCTTATTTTTTGTAAACCTTTACAGCATCGAAGTATTATTGCTTCCACAACAAGTTAAAACGTATGTTTTGCAATATTCTAGAAGAATAGTGAAAACTCTCGGCAACTTACCTGTATTATGGCTTTCACTTGAAAATGGTATTTCGCAAGCCTTTTTACAAAATTCTGGTATGTTATATCAGGGTTCTCAAGTTTTGAAAATAGGCTTTGATAAGCCTCTGTGGTAGTAGGGTCCAACTTTATACTCATTTTGATTTTTCGAAATCGTCGCATCGACCAAAATTTTAAGTTGACATATTTTCGTTTCTCATTTTGACATTGACATTTACTGTCACAGATGTTCATAGACATTTTTTTATTCCACAAGGATTCGGCGAAGGTCTAAACCTGTGCTGCCTGCTAGTATACAGCTTACATTTCAGTTTGATTGCTGAATTGATACCTAATTTATTTGTCAATATTGCTTAACGTAATTTTCAAGTATTGGATATATCAATTTTATCTTAGAGGATTCTTAGTAATCCATTTTTTTCTTCTCTTCAATAGGTTATGAAAAAATATAAAATCTCCTTATAAACCTTGGAAATTACTTAAATAATTAATTAGAGAAACCTATTAAAACAATAAAGACTGGTTGATCTTGTTTAGTCTTTACTGCGTACTACACTATACTATACTATACTATCACTTACTATAGGTCTCCATTCGACCGTTTTTTTTTTTTTTTTTTTTTGTTTTGGCCCTACCGGCCAGTAGCCTGACGCGAGTCGGCTTTTCTGGCCACACCGGACTTTCGGGTGAACGCTTTAGGCGCTCGCAACCCTTGATTTAAGTAACCATGCTGAGGGCAACCCACTAACGGGTTACGAACCTCGGCTCAGGACGGTCACTGGGAGAGGATGAGACATCAACGATTAGTGGGGAAGGTTGGTGTTTAACCTAATCCTATCCATTTATTTCGTCGGCACGCGGGCCGGAACTGTTAGGAGGGTCGGGAGGGCGACGGGGAACGCGGCGAGGTCCTCGGCGGCGAGGACGGAACTGCGGTCGTGTGGAGTGTAGGAGTTTTAGGAACTCGTTCTTACTGCGAATGGCCAGAGTGATATCGTCCTCTGGATCGGTTAGGACTGAACGCGGCCGTCTCCATTTGGCGCGGTCGAATGGAGTGTATATTGACGCTTTGCGGACTAACGTATTTGGGTGTTTAACCGCCCGGTCGAAGTAGCGTTTGCTGGTCATTTGCATGAAATGCCTGATGGTCGGCATGTTAGTATCCACGTGGAGGTTGCGATTGCGAACGTACCACGGGGCACCAAGAGCGTGTCGAAGAAAAATGTTTTGCAATACCTGCATACGCTTAAGACGAGCAGGCGGTATATGGGCGAACACGGGCGACGCGTATGTCATGATCGGTCTAATACACGTGGTAAAGATCCTAATCTTGTTGCGGATGGACATTTTGCTTTTCCTATTTATGAGCCAATGCAGTTGGCTCATCGCGAATGCGGCTCGCACACGTACCGCATTTACGTGTGGGATGAAGGTCAACTTCTGATCAAGGGTCACTCCTAAATATTTGGCTTTGTCCGTCCAGGGGATTACCTGGTTGGACATGCGGACTGAGTTGTGAGGCACATGGACTCTCCTTTTCAAAGTGAACAGGATAGCCTGGCTCTTTGTGGGATTGACGGTGATTCGCCATTTGCGGAACCACTCACTGAGCTTGTCGGCGGCGGCCTGCAAAGTGCGCACCACATTGTCGGGGTCTCTACGTGAGGCGTAGATTGCGGTGTCATCGGCAAAGAGCGCCAAATGGGCGTTTTTCGGTTTAGGGATATCGCTGGTGTACAGCGAGAAAAGAAAAGGTGAGAGGGCGGAGCCTTGCGGGACTCCAGCCGTGATGGCGTGACGGGAAGAGAGAGTACCCTCCACGCGATATTTGAAACCGCGATTCGACAAAAAATCTCGTATGATGTGCACGAGTTGAGTGGGCACGTTGAGAGTGTACAGCTTGTAAAGCAAGCCGTTGTGCCACACCCTGTCGAATGCTTTTTCAATATCGAAGAAGAGAGCACCGGTGGGCATGCCTATCTTGAATTTGTCGTAAACGTGCTCCGTGATGCGGAGCACCTGATTTACGCAACTGTGCCTAGCACGAAAACCAAACTGTTCGGGAGGGATCAGATTGTTGTTGTGAGCGACTATTTTGAGGCGGTCGAGGACGATCCGCTCGTAAATTTTGCCCAGAGTACTGAGCAGACTGATTGGCCTATAAGAGGACGGTTCGGATGCGGGTTTTCCCGGCTTATGTATACCTATCACAACTGCCTCCTTCCAGACCTCTGGGAAGAGGCAGTTTTGAAAAGCAGCATTGAATATCGCGGTGAGCGTTAGGACCAGATGCTCCGGAAGCATCATAATCATACGGGTAGGGATCCTGTCGCCCCCGGGGGCTTTTCATCTTTTGAGCGCCTTGATCAGAGCGATGACTTCTTCGATCGTCACCGGTGCAAGGGGATCGGGCGGCGGCGGGTCGACGACGTTGGCGGTATCGGTATCGTTTATCGGTCGCGAAATCGAGTTCGGCGGTGGCCGGACTGCGTTCCTACTTTCGACGAGTGAATTAACCGCTACAAGATGGTCGTGGTCTATAGGTATTGTTGAGAGGGAACATTGAGACTCCAGACTGTCGGCCAACAGTTCCGCTTTCTCGTCGTCGTCAAGCGCCGGGCGTTGATTCGGACGATTGAGCGGAGGCATAGAGGTCACATCGTTTCTCCTGAAGGAACGACACAGCTGCCAGAAGGCCTGGTGTGTCGGGTCGAGTTCGGCTAAGCGAGTTTCCCATCTCGAATCGACGACCTCTTTTATGCGACGTCTAACCTCACGTTGAAGGAAGCGCGCAAGACGTCGTCGTTCCGGGGTGGGGCTCGTCGCGCAAGCTCTGAGCGTAGCGTTACGCCTCCTCACCACCCACCGCACGTCGTCGGGAATTTGCCATTGACTGTGAACAGTCTCTGGCACCTTCTCGGAGCTTTCGCTCAAGACGTTTTGAAGGTGGTTGGTGAAGGAGCGTATCGCGCCAGTCGTTTCTTCAGGAGTCACGATGTTGGTCGGAATCGCGGAAAGATCTGTAGATGAGGTGTCCGTGAGCTTGGTGCCTAGGAGGCGCCAATTCGTTTTCACCTTCATCGGAACGTTAGGACCTGTGTTTGATGGGCCGTTTTGGGGAACTAGATCTAGGATCACAGGTCTGTGGTCAGAGTCTAACTCTTGTAGCACCTGCAAGGAACGCACGCGAAGGCTTACGTTCCTTACTAGCGCTATGTCGAGTATGTCGGGTCGGTGGTCGACAGTAGAACTATAGTGAGTTGGTTCAGAAGGAACCAGGATACTCATATCTACTATGTCAAGACAACGCTCCAGAGCGGTACCTCTCCCGTTGGTCGAGTTACAGCCCCAGAGAGTGTTCTTGGCATTGAGGTCGCCCGCCAGAATGACGGAATCCCCCATTTCAAGTAATGTAGTTAGCTCATTGGAGTGAAGCTCCTTTGAGGGCGAGAGATAGGCCGATATGATGGTGATCGGCGGGTGTCCTGTCATAGCTAACCTGCAGACTGAAGCCTCAATGTTCCTCAAAGTAGCAGGTGGGTCTAAGGGTATGCAATGCAGGGACCTTTTGAAATATATGAGAGTGCCTCCTAAAGGGCCACTAGTGCGATCGTTACGTACCAGATTGAAGTTAGGGATGTTGGGATCGCGGTGAGCTGGTTTCAGAAACGTTTCCTGGATGAGGAAAACGTCTAATTTATTTTCGCGGACAAAATCAGAAAGTTCGGCTCGTTGGCCGCTAATGCCGTTAATGTTGAAAAACCCCACTCTGAGGGAGCGAGGTTTGGTCCGCTTAGAGGGATTTAATGGTGACGTCGCCATTTAAGATGACGGAAAAAGTGCACCTACGGTGATCTGGTACATCCTCGTCTGGATGTGGACAATTTCCGAGACGAGATTGCTATCGGGACGCCCTAGGGCGGAGATTTGGGCCACGCGGTCGGCCATTTGGGCTTGGAGATTCATTAACTCCGGCGAGTTCAGAAGGAACTCGACTTTTGCGCCTTGCGCAGAAGATGATGTAGAGTGCGAGGCCGCCGCCACCTGTGGAGAGGTTTTCGCCTTGGCTGCCTTGGAAGGAGCCATGGAAGCCGAAGGAATGGGCGCAGGAGTAGGTTGAGTGGTGTGTGAGGCCGGGGTGGCGGGAGTGACTCCGCCGCGGGCCTGGAGGCGTGGGTCGGCGCGTGCCGTAGTTGGGAACCACGGGTTACGCACTGGCGCAGGTGCCAGTCTGAAATTGGCCTGAGGGGCTGGTGCCTTTGGAGCTTTAGGAGCTCTGAAGGTCTTTTTGGGTGCTCTGGGGCATCCGCGGTAATTTGCGGGGTGACCCGATTGCCGGCAGTTGGTGCACGAAGGCGGCTCCGTGCACAGGGACCTATCCTTTGGGCGTGGGCACGCCGAAGTGCCGTGCTCGCCGAGGCACTTAACGCACCTGGCGGGGAGGCGGCAGCCACGAGAGCTGTGGCCGTATTTTTGGCAGTTATGACACTGCCCTATTTGCCCTTTCTTGTGTGGGGTTTCGACGGTGAAGCCGCCTAACCCGGAAATGTCGCGGATCTCGTAAAGATGTTTCACGTCCGCGGGGGCCATTCGACCGTGCCACTCCATTCGACCGTGCCAAATGGAGACGGCCGCGTTCAGTCCTAACCGATCCAGACGACGATATCACTCTGGCCATTCGCAGTAAGAACGAGTTCCTAAAACTCCTACACTCCACACGACCGCAGTTCCTGGTCCTCGCCGCGTTCCCCGTCGCGTATCGTTATACGGGATATCGTAGCACCCAATCGAAGGACCGATTTTGATGAGGTTTTTTTCGCAAGCTGCTGTGATCGAATTAGGTCTTAGCTATAATTTATTAAGATCTGTTAAGGTACGTGGCGATCATAAACTCATTTCCTACCTACAGATGCGATTAATTTGAAATTTGGTGAACTGTTACTTGAGCTGATGCTGAAGCATCATGTAGTCTGCGGGATAGTCAACTCCTCAGCGATTTAAGGCAGATATAGCGTGTGTGTGCTTATAAGAATAGCCTCATTGAGTAGGTGTTAGAAAAATGATGATGAAGGCTCCATGACAAAAAATATAATATTTAAAAATTATGAAATATTTAATTTTAAGTAAACCCCGACACAAAACCCTCTAAAAGTAAAAATAAAATGATTTTGTGTGTCATTTGACTTTATTATAAGTTCCTAGTAATATTTTGACCTAAGTGTCCTAGTGTCAGGGGATCGAACCCCGAACCAGGGATAAAAATATTATTAAATAGGTACTAATAAAGTTAAACGACAAATACACACACACTAGCGCCTTTTATCCTCGAAGGGGTAGGCCGAGGCGCAACTATGGAACCAATTGCCGCCAGCAGCATTTCCGGACAGATACGACCTGGCGACCTTCAAAAAAAGAGCGTATTCCCACCCAAAAGACCGGCAACGCATCTCTGTGCCCCCTGGTATTGCAGATGTTCTTGGGCGGCGGTGATCACTTACCATCAGGTGAACCGTATGCTCGTTTGACCGCTATATCACAAAAAAAAAAAAAACTAGTGCAAAGTCGGGCAAACGGTTTCACTTGATACATTAATTACGTAAATTATATTTATTAAATAAAACCACAAGTAAACGGTTATAAATGCGTTATATTTCTTACAATGTGATTAGGAGAAGCCCTCGTGGACAAACGTGAATTTAGTTTTAGTGTCACGAGAAATTTCTTTACATTTGTCTCGTAACGACTTCACTAGTTTCTTTGGGCCGCAGCAGTAAAGATTCAGACGGTTCCTGCAATGAAAAAAAATATATTAAGAAATAGGGGTAGTAAGTATAATCATCCCTTCCTAGCCGATTTCGGTCACGGCGGCCAATCTCAACGGAGATCAGCCAGATGCGCAGGAGATATTATAGTGCACAAGTGTATGCGCAATACACAGGTGCACTCACTGTTCCTTCACTCTCATAGTCCGGTGAGACGGTAATCCGACATGACCGGAGAGAGATCAGGCGCAGAACCAACGGCTTTACGTGCTTTCCGAGGCACGGGGGTATCACACCACCAACTTCCTGACTCCGAGCTGCGACTGAGTAATATTTAAGATAGAAAAACCCAGTCACAATGTTTTTGGCCCGACCCAGGATTGGAACCCAGGACCCCAGCGCGCAAATCGTACTCGTAACGCGTACGCAATACAACTACGCCACCGTGGCAGTTAGTAAGTATAAATCTATACTAATACTAATAATATATAAAGCTGAAGAGTTTGTTTGTTTGTTTGTTTGTTTGAACGCGCTAATCTCAGGAACTACTGGACCGATTTTGAAAATTCTTTCACTAATAGGAAGCTACATTACTCCTGAGTGCTATAGGCTACTTTTTATCCCGGAAAAACTTTTCCACGCGGGCGGAGCCGCGCGCAATGCTAGTATTATGATAAAAGTATCCATTGAAATCATAATGACTATTTTGAGTAACTTGTATCTCTACGTCAGTGATCGAAATTTTTCGTCAACTGGACTGCATGTAAACCATTAGGTTTCGATTTTTGAGCAGCCACGTTTATTGAGTGATATGAACCAAATACAAAAGAAAATTTATTTTAAAGATCTCTAAATATCGTAAAAATATCTATTGACGTACCTATTAATAATAACAAGTGCTACACGTCTTGTTATTTCTTTATTATAAATCGATCTTCCGTATACCTATCATAATAAATCTAAAACATACTCACTCCGGATATAAATGAACCCAATATCCAAAAACTCTATCCCAGTGCGGCCTGCCTCGCCTGACTCTACATCCGAGGAGCGGATACTCCTTGGCCACGTCATATTCATCGTCCCTACCGTCTTTATACGACCTTTTCAAATTAGGTGTCAATAGAGTCGCTTTTTCATCAACTCTATCTATATGGGAAAGTCCATTTTTCTCATCGACTCTATCTAAGAGGTGAGAAAGTCGACCTTTGTCGTTGACTGTTATTATGTGATTAAGGGTGGTATCTCTACTTGTGACGTAAAGTTCGAGATGTAATCTGTCAGGTCTGTTGGCATTTCGTAGTTGAAGTAGAGTCTTGTTGGCTAGGTCTGCGAGCCAAGTTAGCTCTTTCTCGTGTCGTACTATCCATAAGAGATGTATGCGACCTGGCAGTCGACTTCTTGGGAACCTGTGGAAGATACATTTGAGTTATGGTAATGAACTTCCTTATTTTTTCTTGATTTATTATATTATTTCATAGACTATTATTTTCTGAAAAAGTGAATCGTTAAATGTAGTAGTAGTAATGTAATCGTTATATTTAATAGTAATTGAAGTACCAACTCATTGAATGACCAAGACCTACTTCCGACATACAAACACTTAACTTGTCTACAGCAAACATCACTTACATTAACATGTGATGTAATGTAGTTACGAAGGGCGTGATGCCCACTCCAGCCGCTACGCATATCGCGACGTCGCTACGGCCCACGCTCTCCATCGGACTGGAGAATGGACCATCCACTAGTATACTGGAATTAAAAAATATCATTACCGTCATCGTTATCATTACCATCCTCATTAGTATCATCACGTCAACAGCATCGCTATCACAATTAACAGCTCTCTTCATGAACATAGCAATACCTAATATTTTTGACTGGTTTATATTGACAGGAGGAGAAAAGAACGTATAATAACTACTTAATCAGTTTTTTCATGTTGTTAGAAAATTAGATTTTTGTTTTAACCATAGTTAGCAGATAGTCTTACCTTAATTTATTAATTCCTTTTTCTATCAACAACTTCTCTAGCGCCTCAGTCCAATCGCCTTTGACTCTTATCCATACTAGAAAATTTCTTTGGCTTGATGTAGGAACCTGAAAATCAAATACATAATATTATCATTAATTCATTTTATAATCATATTATATCGTTCTAGAATCTAGATTAATGAATTAAAGGAGCAGACTTTTTTCCTCCCGTCGTAGTAAACAATTACAATACGTAGGTATATAGATTATAGGTACACTGCGATGCTGTCCAAGTATAGGTAATTTCGACTACAACGTTGGATGATGAAAACGTTGCAATCGAAGTGTAGACACATATTATCACACCACATATTCAGAAGTTATGTACCAAATCATATAACCAACATGAATGCAGTCTTAAGACTCATGCGATCAGCGACAGCGCAGCAGTCACGTTTGGAACCGTACCTCACATATTTAAACCGTTAAATATACCACTCACCTTAACAACAGTGAACGGATGCCACTCTATAAGCGAGGCGTCCAAGCACTGCAGCAGCACGTACTGTCCCGCGCGACACGCGAACCGCTCGTTCGGGCAGCTCAGACGCAGGCTGATAGTTTGCCCTGACATGTGACTTACCTGATGAAACAATACATTAATATTTATTTATTTCACTATTTACAAACATGTAAAGGCGGATTTATTGCTTTGCATTATCTACCAGTCTGTCTTGATAATGGATGTCTGGGTGATGAGATGAAATGACGGTAATGAAATTTTGGGTATATGGCTTTATTTGTTTAAGATATTTTGTAAATCAGAAAAATAATGTAGCAGTTACAATTTTAAAAAGTGGTAGAGTCAACTAATATATTCAATTTTATGAGCCAGCACTACCGGCGTGGGTCTTCAAAAGCGACGGTAATGCTTTTCTGTTGCCTCTTAGGTATATCGTCACTAAAACTGTTGAAAATTCCAATAACTTCTTCCTCTTTACTAATCTCGAATGATGCTTAAAACAATGGACAAAATTTGGCGATAAGCAGTAGTGATTAGTGACCATGTAGCTGTCCACCTCTACGCTTAACTTCTGCCAAAAAAAACATTTCACATAACTAATGCAAATACTTGCAGGCGGAAAGCGTCATGTGCAACAGCTTCTCATAATAACATTACTCGTCTCTTTAGGTGGTTGAATCACTTAATTTGTCCACAATTCGCCGGACGTAATTATTAGCTCTACAATGCAAATTGCAATGCTTGGCGTGTTATTTTCAGGCTTACAATTTCTGAAGTTAGTGACAAAGTAACCACTATTCTAATAAGCTCCATGTATAATTATAGACAGTTTCATCTGTCTGTCTACTTATTAATGGCCGCAATCAATAAATGTAATGTAATATTACTATTATACAGAAACAAAATACCTATAGTCTATGGAACAATCACCTAGTATTGCAATTGTATGGGCGTGAAATAATATTGTTAGCGAGGTAAGAGGATTATGCAAACTATGGGTTATCAAACGAAACCGTTGCCGCGTGTCAATGATTCATTGTAATCGGAATTAACCAAATTGAATTCCAAATTAAATTGTTAAAGCTGGCCAAAAATTCGTACATTGTCCTGGAACATATTATTTTAATTCATAATGGACATGTCCAAGAACGGGCCTAAAATTCTAACCAAGACAGTTTATATATATTTGGATAGAACCCCCAAATACTAATACAATAAATCGTTTAATTTTAAAGACCTCTGATTTTAAGAGTTACGTAATTTCATTTTGCTTAAAAACTACACGTAATATGAACGTTTTAAAAAAAGTTAGTTATGCATGGAGGGGTATAAAAATATTTTTTGTAATGGATCCAAGTTCCATATTTTGCCCCTTTAATATCCCTTAAGTTTGAGCTTGGTTAGATTTAAAGGCCCAGCACCTATACAAAAAGCGGACATCTCCTTTTAGCATTAGCCTCATTACTCTAGATTCTAGAATCTAATAGTAACATGTTTAGCCTGTGAATCGGTGATGTCCTTGTATCAAGTCCTAACTCAGACAATCAGTTTCCTAATCAATAAACACACTTTAATATTGTCCGGTACTTACGAAGATATTAACCAATATACAATGACCTTCTAGAGCAGGTGCAAAATTATATAATGTAATACTTACTTCTAAAATATCCACTCTGGCCCTATTTCTTGTAAATACCCGCCATAACAGATCTAACAAGAAACAGCCCAGCGGTAAAGATACCCACAGCCAAGTCTGAAACAAACAGCGGACATGAGTGTTTATATTACATTGTGTTAGAAACCTAACCCAAATCCTAAATATTCTGATTATAGGTTAGGCATTGAGGATTATATCTGCTGAATCATGAATTACTTAAAAGATTTTTTATTCTAGCTCGAAGAAGTTACGTCACTGCTTATGAAGGGAAGCCCAGGAACAATGTTGACCTACAAGGGATCTTGTATTCCTTGATGATTAGACGATTTTCATCTTGAACGATAGATACGGGAATAGGGCCGTTCAAGTATTTCGTAAGCACTAAAGGGTGGGGGGTCTATGCTTTGCTTATTTTCGATGACATGGGGGACAGAGTGGTCTGAACAGTGATTACGTCAGACATATTCATTCAATTATTTTTATATATTTTTTATAAATAAATGACAATAAAGAAATTTGAACAGTTTTTTTACACATTATACCTATGCTTACGTAAGCATAGGGCGAAGGGTAAGAGCTTTGCTTACTTTTGGTGACAAGGTGGACGGGGGAGTTAAAAAATGCAAAAATACTGCTTACGTACTTAAATGGACCCAATGATAGGAACCCGTCATTTTTGAGAATGAGGATACGGTCTTTATTCCTCTGCGTTATGTTATGTGACCAAATGAAAGTGGCACCAAATGCATTGTAAACGGTTTTTTTTCTAGTTTCATTCCAATCTTTGTAGAGAAAAATCTCTTTTAGTGTATATCAGATTATATTTTTATATGCGCAGATAATAGTGTTTGTTCTGCGGTCGAAGCTGCGATTAACGACTGAATAGATATCGGCGCTGTCTTGTCATCTTGTCTTGTTGATCATCGCAACAAGCATTATTTACAAATGGTTTATAAAATTATATAATTATTAAAACACCAAAAACCAGCATTGACTCCAGATTTTTGTGACATGTTTTTAATTTTGCCGATCTTTGATACGAAAGTTTTAATGATAAAAAATGGTAGCAAACACCCCGCCAATATTGCAATTGGTTGAAGCTTTAACATTAAAGACTGTTCAGTGGGCTTAGAATGTGACAAAAAAACACGTCACGTCTCCGTTTCGTCTTATTAGGATTGGTTGAGAGACTAACACGTGACTGACGTATTGGTCTCTCGATCAATCACAAACATAAAATTAAACGACATCGTTTTACGAGTTGCGTCTTCGTGTCACATTCTAAGCCCACTGATTCATTCTAGTGATTGATTCATTGGACCGCATTCACAGCTCCACAAAATTTGCAAATCCGTTAAAAAACTTTATACCTACTGTAGTTTAATTACGGCCTGTTCAAATATCGCCAACTGACTTTTATTAAACGTTTGTGGTTTTTTTTTTATTATTTCGGAATGGGCTCACGTTTGTCCGCTATCCGCCTGATGTTAAGGTTTAATAGGTTTTCTTAATCTAAGGTGGTTTTATACGATCGCACGTTTCAGCTTTACAATTCTAGGGGTCTGTTTCACAGATTTCGTGTTAAACAGCTAATGTAGATACTACAAAGACATGACTTTCAGTAATGAAACACGCGACCTAGAAGAAAAAGTAGATAATACTTTTTATATTACCACTAGCTGACCACGCAAACGTTGTTTTGCCATCAGGTACCGACCGGGGCTAAAAGTTATTTAAAAAATAGGAGTTGATCGTAGAGGGTTGACAATTTAGGGTTGTATGTATTTTTAATGCTGTACCATAAAAAAATAAAAACAAAAAATTTCACCTAAAAAATAAAAAATAACATTTAGGGGTGGACTACCCATAACATTTAGGGGGATGAAAAATAGATGTTGTCTGATTCTCAGACCTACCCGATATGCACACAAAATTTCATGAGAATCGGTCTAGCCGTTTCGAAGGAGTTTAACTACAAACACGGCGACACGAGAATTTTATATATTAGATTTATTTGGGAACATAGATTAGTGTGACTTTTGTATTTGGTCGGCTTATACATTTATGTGACGAGTAGCATTTATCAGCAAAAGGTCAAATCGGCCCTTAGCAACGTAACGCGCATCTAACGTGCTCTAACCATTTACCGAAGAATGTTCCAAAGTTCCTAAAGTTATAAAATATTTGATAAGAAAACTTTTAGATTTGGTATTTTGATATCCTACCCTTTTTTCATTTCAAAACAATGTTATAGTTATAAAAGGATAATCCGCCATCACTATAAACACATAAAAACTTTGAATAGTTTCAGAACAGTCCGTCCTATTTATATGCATACAATAGTCTGTAAGCGCTCCCATGACCAGCTGGATTTGAATGAGACGATAATAATCAAGCCATAAGGAAGGCCAAATCCGGCGATAAATTCAGTAAGAGGTGCGGCGAATGCGCCCTGACAACGATTTTATCACATTTAGTGTTACTATATAGATCTAAGAATTGGAATTTTCACGAAAAATAAGACGTAGGTACAGTCAGCCACATAATTAGTTGCAGAAGTTCAAAATTTCAAATCGCCTATACGAGTCAAATTAAATCATTTTTTTTTCTTTTAACATGAAGTAAATCCTTTTAATTTTATTTTTGCGAAGAGAAATGAAATATTTCAGAATACAAAAGTTTATAGGCGATTTTGACATGTGATTTTTTTTAGTTAGTTAGTTTAGTTTAGTACATAACAATATATTTCTCTAGGTTTTTAAATTATTTCTTTAATTTCTCAAGAGGATGATACTACTTATATCTTCGAAGTTCGAGCCCAAGCTATCCAGACCGACCGTTGGTGCACCGTGCCCAGCAGTAAAACAAGCCTACAAAAAGAACGTAGGTAAGGCTCAATTTCACCATGCTCTGTTAGTTACTTTAACAGCCTGTTAACTGTCTTAATGGACTGTTAAGGTTTTGAGTGCCCCGCCATGCCCTAACGAGTGATTATCTTCCTTAACTAGGCGTTCTTTCATGGGACGCGCGATACTTTAATGCCCGATTAACTAACATCCGTCAAATAAGAAATTCGTGAAATTAGACCCAAATTAACTATAACACCATAAAACTCATAAACACTAAAATATACACATTTAAGTCATGGCAACTCTATTTAATCCTAGTAATAACACTCATTATTCTCCTTGAATATTCTAATCTATCCCAAATAAACCATTCCGACACAGCCCCAGAATCCACCTCATCGAGAACATTAAGTACCAAAGCGGAACTTGTAACTATTACAGTAATACTGGACACAGCTGTTCTAGGAAAATTAACTGCGGCTTACTAATGCCCCTAAACAGATCAGATTTAGAGCTACAGCTGCTATATGCTAAATGTATTATTGTAATTTCCTTAATGGTATATAGGCTGTGTTTGGGATAATTTGAAAACCCAAATACAATCGTCTTAGCTTCCGACTCCGATTTTTTAAAATCACACGTCAATAGCTCGGTCTGAATAACTGTGTACACAGGTTTCATTTCTGTCTACCTTTTCGGGAATACAAGGATGAACTTATGAAGAATTATTTATACTTAGAAAGCTATAAATAACTATTTTAACGTAGAACGGATGGAAACTAACTGTGCGGGCGTTTACGATTAGTTTGGCGAAAAGGAATTCGATATAGTAACCTTTGAGTTATTTTAATAGGCGTAGAAATTCGTTCCAGATTTTAATAAAGCGACTACTGTAGAGTGTAGATTACTAACGTACTTAATCGATGTAATAAATACATAATGAGTTCGTTGGTAAAAGCTTTGAACTAGTAATTATGTGTTTGAATTTCATAAAAATGAACCAATGTAGAGTGTGAATATATAATGAGTTTAGATGTCGTGATAATGAATTTCTATTAACTGAAGTCCGAACTCCACGTATTAATTCCTCTCTTCCCTTCCTTCTCCAAACATCACTAAATTGAAATTCATGCTAAGCGCTTGTGTTATGACAATATTTTATAAGTGCCTAATATTGTAAGTAATACTTTATAAGCCCATGCAGCCTCGTCAGACGTAGTATTTCGATGATAAACAGGGCAATAAGCCAATCCACAACCTAGTTTGCCACCGATTTGAAAATAGTTTTTTTTTACAATGTAAAGGAAACTATCACAATATTGACATATGATTGGTTGAAACCATTTATTCAAATTTCGAACGGCATAAAAGCACGTTAGACATAATTTAAAACGTCCGTAAAAATTCGAAATGATATTGACCTAGATACAGAAAAATACGTGGAATACGTAAATCGACCATCAGACAAACGACAATGATCACGAAGGACATTACGATTCAATCAACGCGACATCAAACCGAATTGCACAATGAAAAACTTTTACGACCGGTTATGATTGTAGATAAAAATGGAACGGACTGTGTAGCCTAGCCTTTATGGTTGTATTTCATGGATTCAACTCTTTTGTCATTCGTACCATTCAATCATTCACCATTAACGTATATCGAAACATAATTATCTGTTCCATTTTTGAATATTCTATTAGCTGTTTGCTATCGCTATAAAATAGTAACTGGGCAGTTAATAACATAGTTCGGGGACGATAATTTTTTGGGTGGATACTGAAGCCAATAATTATTTTCCTTATCTTCCAGCTAGCGTTATTCTCGTTGAAAGGACTTCTTATAGAATTTACTGCGACCCACTTGCCTAAATTCAACCTCCACTGGCGGTTCTAACCCCGGGAAAATATTAAAAAAACTACTCAAGTATCGAGATTATGGGCTTTTGTTTGATTAACGTTAACGATTGTAAAAAGGTATCTTGATTGTGGCCCCAGACCTAGGATCGAAATTCAGAAACTCCCGGTTTAAACCAAAGGAAAACATATTATAATTTTTTTACTATAATAAAAAAATATAAAACTGGTGCGACGCTGAATAATATTTCAGCTACTCATTTACTACCTAATACCTACAATACATATACATAATTCGATAATATTGGATAATTGGCCATGCACGGCTTGCCATGCAAATAACTCTATATTAAATTATGACGCCACTAGAATGACCATTGAAATGGGTCGAGTATGCAATGGAGAGCGACAATATGAGAGATTCAATTAAAGTGTTTTACGAAAAACAATTTACGTAAAGCCCGAGCATAAAACCCAACCAAATACATTTAAATTTATTTTATCTAATCGATGTAGTGAGTACTTTCTCCACACAGGTAATTTGCTCTCAGGCACTAAATGTCACGCTTTCAATCAATTAACTAACATGTAGGGGACGAGTGGACCCTTTTGTATCCAATTTCGGTGTTCGTTAATAACTAGACGCCGAAACCGTTAGAATGCTATACATTAAGTAGAATGCATCTTAGGCATCGCGCAGACGCTCTTACCTTGTTATTAAGGACATTAGGGACTCGGTCCAATGCTCGCTCGGATGATACTATACTCCCGAGTGTCGACATTGGGCCGTAAGACCGTGTGAAACCAACATAACCGTTCCACTCACCCCCCAGTGGTGGTAGCGATAACGCGTTTTTACTCCGCGAAAAAAAAAGAAGTTACACTACATTACTATGAAACTGACAGTTCCTTAGTAGTGTAGTGTTTCTCGGCAATAAGATAAAAACGTCTGCGCGACGCATATCAACATTGGTCTGCCGATAGCAAGAAATAATTGAAAAACTACCAACTTGCAGAGTAAAGCTATAAAAATATGAAGACTTAGAGAACCGTTTCTAACTACCTAAAATAAATACCAAAAAATGGCTGCGTCTGTGTTTTACGCCTAGGAGTTATCATTGAGTCGGATTCCCACTAGAGTTCAAGCTTTAAAGTAATATAAAACAACTCACCTTCGATTTTATTGCTATAAACTTTGGGTTATCTTTCACAGTGGAATTGGTGGTCCAATTATCTCTATCTATATGACTAGGATATTGACTAGTTTCTTCTATAATTTCTTCTTTCAATACACCGCTGAAAGAAACATAATCAAACATTAAATAACTAGAGCGACAATAAACAGCGACAGTGGCGTAAAATCACAAGAGCTAACGATTTTTAGTCGGCTCTATGATTTTTTTATGTATTTGCCACGCCTCACCCTCTACAGTTAATAGGTCACTACCTAAATTATATGTAACTTACAATTACCAATAACTGCATGGCTATGTACTATTCTGTAATGATTCATGCTTAATGTATTCGCCCTCATCGTAGCAGACAATCATGCATGAGAGTATAAATATTTGACCACACATAACAGTACAGGGGCCTTACCACCATCTCTTATAGCAGTATTATTATAATCTTACTTAGAAATTTCATACCATGACGAGCTTAAAACCATCATGTTTTATCTAGCAGTTTTGTGTGACGTCATCGCAAATCATTCATTCTAACCGTACCATGAAGTGTCTTTTGACAGTAAGTAATATTGGCACTTGACAGTAATAGATGTCCGGAACAAA
Source organism: Sphinx pinastri (assembly GCA_947568825.1). Classification (NCBI taxonomy): domain Eukaryota; kingdom Metazoa; phylum Arthropoda; class Insecta; order Lepidoptera; family Sphingidae; genus Sphinx; species Sphinx pinastri. The sequence continues at coordinate 16,083,023 of OX387619.1, forward strand.
ATAAATCTTCCCATACATTTTACAAGATCACTCACATACCATAGCTTTTCAATTACTACTCAGATATAATAATGTTAAATCCTTACAGCGTGTGTAACCAAAACAATAGCGTTCTTAAAATATCATAAACATCTCTAATTAATATTTAGACATAGTTTATAACACTGGCGTTAAAATTCTTTTCAGACTAGACTTCGCAGCAATTTGCGGTCAGTTTATTTACGTTAAACACCATTCGTTACCAGTTTCCATGCAAAATTCTACGGTTTACGCGATTAGCTCAAACAAACACAAATGTCTCGACTCTCGGCCGAGTTTCATAAGTGCTATCGTTCCGCCAAAAACTAAGGCCAGTTACAAATCACTTGAATCAACAATGAACGTTTATGCCTATTGTAATTTTTCTCATATGAATATTTAACGATAATAATTCACGTTACCTATAGGTTCTGATTTTTACAGCAGTTGCATCGAGTATTCTTGTACAACTTGAGTGCCTGCTGCATATTATAATCGAAAGCATGGAAGAAATAACATTTTACGGGCGAACGCGAAACACATGTAAAAATTTTTAATCTGCTAATAAAAAAAATAAACATGTCAACAAAATAATGCAATGCGGATTAACCAAATTATATCTGATCATAATCTTTTATCAAAAACTGACTGTGACAAGACCTCTTCCCTTGTACATCAAGGTAACAAAAAAATATTATCCCTGCACGTCATGCGAGATTAACTGGGTCTCAAACGCAGCTAAATTTGGCAACATTCGTGTTTTGTTTAAAGCTATTCGCACACTACACGATTTTATTTCGTATACTTTCGTTTGAAGCCCGAAGTCAGACCAAACCTATATTCAGTCTAGTTATAGAGTACTTCCCGTTTCTAGAAGATTATATTTACGTCTCCAAGATTTGAATTCTACCATAAATATTTACGATGTGTTTCAAGTTTTATATTTTCGACATAAACTTATAAGTAGAATTTATATTATTCACACTTCAATAAAGCAGTATCTACACTAGGCATTCTAGTTAATAATACCATATATTAGCCTTACATATAGATCTTTTATTATTGTTTAACCACAGAAACGTCAATACGTTTTTCCAAAATCTCCTTAAAAGTAGACTTTCATAATTTATCATTTTTGCTTAGCAGAAGTGCAGATTTAAATTCATTCCAAATGAGGACTAAGGTCAGTAAAGCCTTTCAATGAGTCACGTCGAGTCACGAGTGAGGTCTGACTTCGCCTGCGGTTATTGATACGACACCATTGTCCCTACCTTTGAAACTTTAAAGCCTCATCTAGATTCAGCGTGCGGAAATGTTTTTCTAGCAACGTGGAAATGTCGAGCAATTGACCTTACGTTACCTTTGGTGTTTTAATATTTATTTTTATGGCTTACTGTACATACAATTGGCTAGATGTGTTATTATATTTGGATGTTTGAAGACCAGTGAGTGAGTTATAGGATTTTGCAACGAAGTTTATTTAGTATGAGGCACTCATAGCCACTATAAAATTCTCATTGCATACAAGAGAAACAATAACTCTAAAGTTTAATTGCAAGAAAATAATTGTCATTCATAACCTTAAAACCCAGGGTTACAACCACATTTATTAGGTAATCATGTTTCGTTGAATTGCTACGTAAATAAGCCATATACAAGGAAAATTATAATTCATTCAAACCATTAATCATCTTCCTATGATTCCTTTCGTAATAATGACCTGAATACAACAAAAGTTCACAATAAAAACAAATGTCGATAATTAGATCCTACTAAGACCCATAATTAATGTTGGTGTAACGTCAAAAATATTAAAAAATTACAAATCATTTCCCATCTAATAGAATCAAAAATTGTTTGTACCATAAGATTAATAATTAAAATTGTATCGACTAGCAAACGATAACCATCTTGTCAACTGTGACTATATCTGAGGCCATAGACTAGATACCTTTCTACGATGGTTAACGCTAGTAGCAACGATAAATCTATTGCTAAGTTAACGTTTGCAGAAAGGCTTTTTGTCTACGACCCTTGGACGCCACTTCACTAACTATCAGGTGCAGTGGAGTATCTATGCCGTCAGAATAAAGCGATGAAACTGTACTCACCTTAAAGGATGGATGATGAGGAGCACCACAAACGGCAGGTACAGCTGATGCGTGTACCAGAACGCGTTGTAAATCCTACGTCGGACTACCCTCATAGATGTAGCACCCATGCACAATACTATCACCAGCATCGACACACCAGTCACGCCAGTCATGGTTAACAACAGGAATAACGGGTTCTGGAACAAACAGGTCATTAAAATCTTTATCCATCCTTACATAGTATAAAACAAACTCGCCCGCCTGCTCTGTACGCGATGAACTCAAAAACTACTGAGCGGATTTCGATAAAATTTGGTATTTAGACAGTTTGAAACCCTGGGAAGATTTTAGGCTACTTTTTATCCCGGGAAAATATATAGCGAGACTTTTATCCCGGAAAAACACTTTCACGCGAGCGAAGCATCGAGGAAAGCTAGTACTTTTGCTGGTGGTATGGTATATCCGGATTTCGACCACCATACACAAGGTGTACAACGCACCATAAAATCCCACGTAAGTGCGCCGTGTTTCGGGTTTAAACTGGGTAAGTATACCCGGTTTCTAACACCAAAAATCTTTTAGTAGCCCACCCGGTAGACAGTTCGCAGTCTACAACATGAATGGGTTGGCTAGGGTGATGGTATGACATCTGATAGGATGACATCTGCTTCCTGTTTTATATGGTGTACGAAATTTGTTGTTCCTCTTTTCCGGTACCCTTTATTGTCCGGCAAAGTATAGCCATGTCCAGTCTTCATAATGTGGGAATTCCTCTGAGTATGTGGAGCGATAATAATTACTTCCCACGTGGTAGTGCTATGTAATAATGTGTAGCTGAAGTTAAATTAAATTAGATTTAATTACGTGCGTTAAGGTTCTTCTACTTCTTCTTTTAAAAAGGGCTCCACCGTTTCATCGGTGATTTTACCAATGTCGAGTGGGTCTTTAAGGCTCATCTAAGTATAACAATAATTTGATGGAAATAACAATGCAACGACAACTAACATAAAACAAAGGTTTTTGATTAAAATATCTACTCACAAATATTATAATTGAGAACCGAAATACGTAATTATCAAAAAACGTTTAGCTAAGGCCCTGCACTCGACTTGTGTAATTTATCACGAAAATCGAGAACCACAAAATTATGCCAAGTTCACTCCAACATCTGTTTACTTGATCATTTCTATGATATTTTTATTCGCTGCTTGGTTTACCGTGGAATGTGAATGAATGCATTTATAATTTAGTTTAATTTAGATACAACATGATCTTGAAGGACAATTAAATTATCAAGATAATTAACATTCCTAAAATTGATTGTCCCGTGTCTGTAACTTTGTCTGAATATATTATGTATTATGTACTGCATAATGATTATATACTACAGCTTTTGGCCTTTCTTTACCACAATTTATCCTGCAATCATCACCAATTTGATTGACATCCATTCCTATGAAATCTTTAATCTTAAGAACTTTAACAGGTGTTTCACAACTTTGTAAAGGTTAATAGTTAACTTTAACCCAGTCTAAGTTGAGATGGTATTAAGTTACTACATGCTAGGCTTCTCCTGTTTTAGACGTTAACTTATTACTTGAAGTTTCGCAAGATTTATTTAGAACCATCAGACTTTACAATGCAGCAAGATGTATTTAGATGCTACTATTAAATATATAGTTTATTTATTAATCAGCCTATGTGGTATTGTATTTAAAAATAAAATAAAATCATTTATTGATCAAATAGGCTTATTAAAAAGCACTTATGACAAGTCATGACAAGGTATAGACAATTACAAAGGTACATATACCAATTAAATAATTTAAAGTACCTACATTAAATAATTGACAACCAGCACGGGCTGATAGGTACAGAGGACACGGACATTGGGGACGGGAATAGGGCTAGGTAAGGAGAAGTGGAGCTAATATAAAAGAAAGGGAAGGAATATCGTATTGTGTATGTAGTACGACAATGATGCTGAGGTCTCAACTTCTATCCTCGGTTGGGGTAAAATTATGCTATAATTACGGTCGTTAAATGGCAATCCCTTATGCAAACGCATTAATTAACGTGAACCTTTTTTCCTTTTTTCTCAAAAATGCACATCGGTCAGTATAAAATACGCCGTCTACCTACGTCTACGTAGGTCATTATTGAAAGTAAAGGCTCTATCGAACACCACAGTTTATGCCACCGAATGATATTTTTGTAAAAAATCGCCGGCAAAATGGCTTTACAAAATACAGGGTCATTTTGACATTGCATTAATAAATGAAACCACATACTTGTCTTTGCTTTTGCTAACATTGGGCCAAAAATCATTCGTGAGAAAAATCTCAATTTAACTTTCCAGATTTTTTTACAATTTTGTAATTTAGTGCGAATATGGCTTATGTGTGAGTGTTTTTCTGACTGAAAGTGTGATGTTGCTCCAGCGGCGAATCCTTTTAGAGTAGTAGTAGCGGCATTAGGGTGTGCAAACTTAAAGTTACTTTTTATTGATATTTATTTTGTTCGAAACTTACACGTTTTTTATTTTACATCTATGGTTAAAATAAATTAATGGAAAGTGTTATTTTCAAGGCGATAAGTATGTGGTTTTATTTAGTAACGCAATGTCAAAATGACCCTGTATAAACATAGTAAGTTAAAATATATAGGTAATCGATACTAATCTATATTTATACTGAATATTATAAAGAGGAAAGATTTGTATGTTTGTAACGAATAAACTCAAAACTACTGGACCGATATAAAAACATCTTTCAGCAATATAAAGCTACATTATCAGCGAGTAACATAGGCTACTTTTGAAGCCGGGAAAACTCATTCTCGCGAGCGGAGCCGCAAGCAAAAGTCTTATAATATAATTATAATAACGCTTTATGTATTACCGAGCGCGATCTCCCGAATAGATAGGTCGCTTGGAATTATCACTTATCAGTTCCCTGTTGCAACAGTCTATATAATGACGAGATAAAATACGAAACAAAGAGAAGCCGTTAGTACTTAATCTTAAGCCACCAGGATCACCGGCCGCTTAATCTCATAATTTAAAATAACAATAACCCCTCGAGCCCAAACAATAAATTTAATCTAAATAGAGTACATTTTATACCAAGCTAGGTTTTGTACAAGGGTCTTCTCGCGACAGCCTTTACTGTGCTTTTTTGCTACGTGTATTAACATAAGTCATTAGTCTATAATTATGTTAGTCCAAGACTGAAGACTAGTTTCACCGATTCCTCGTAAAGTTCTAGATTACTATATGAAACAATGTAACAAATAAATCCGACACATAACTAATGCCTATTTCCGCCAAATATTTCTTTTCGGGACATGTGGAACCAATTGTTGTAGTTTATATGTGGGATAAGTTCTGAATAGGCTATCAGGAAGTTTATCCACACGTGGTGAAATAGGTATATATAAATACTAGCATTGCGCGCGGCTTCACCCGCGTGGAAAAAAAGTAGCCTATAGCACTCAGGAGTAATGTAGCTTCCTATTAGTGAAAGAATTTTCAAAATCGGTCCAGTAGTTCCTGAGATTAGCGCGTTCAAACAAACAAACAAACAAACTCTTCAGCTTTATATATTAGTATAGATTAGTATAGATATACGTGCTAAGATCTAAATGCATTCACCAGTTCCTATGTGTACCTCTAACACCCAAACTTAAACTTTCTCATTTACATGAACAGGATCTACCTTTACAAATACTCATCTGATAAGCCACGCTTATTTGTGAAGTTCCCAGATATTTATAGAGATATTCTAAGTGGTTCAGACAATAGATTTACATTCAGGTGAAATACGTTGTAAACTCACCTCGCCTTTATAGTTTGCGAAGTTAATCTCGGTCCATTCTTCGTCGTAGCCTCTTGAGAAATTCCACAAGTTCACAAAGTGGGAAATGGAATGTATTACTGCAACAACAACATCTGTTTTACATAAGCCTATTTGTTTGAGTTGAAATTTAGTTTATAATGTATAAGATTGACGTATATTTTACTATACTCTACATTGTAGTCTACAAAGCAGTTTAGTGATTCGAGAACAGTGTAGTGGTTCGAAGGCAGACGATCTGACGGCTTACCTGATGGTATGTGGTTACCATAGTCCTATGGTACGTGGTTGCCGGTTGCCATTCGATAAAAACAAATAAAACGATCAACAGACAAAAGTTGTTATAAGCGTTTTGAAATCTATGCTCAGCCGTGTCGATTTAAGATTAGAATAACTCTTACCAGTTACATCACGGGAAATGGAAAAAGTATATAAAAATACATCATAATTATTTACATTCTATATAATAACACATTTAGATAATATAACTTAAAATTTTAGAATAGACAATAATTATTTCACATCTTGCTGTATCCTCAAAAAAATGTATTAAAGCCCAGTTAACTATGTAAAATTGACAATTATTAAATTCAAATTTTTCCCTTGTGTAAAATATTATAAAACACATTCAAGTGCGTCAGCCGTTCTAGTTTGCAAACAAAAGCTAGGAATCCTAAGCAATGGTGGGGGCCATTAAGCGCGTCTCAACAACTTAATGGTGCACCACTTACAGGGAGCCCTAATGAGCCCTACAGCATTTCCAATTCGCTTTATGGACCTTATTTTCAACTTTCTGTACCAAATCTATAATTACTCGTGTATTTTTTTTCATAATTAACGACCTCATTATGGCATGATTCTTTTTTAATTTTCGTGTAAAATTGTGATGTAAATTAAGGTTGTAAAGGACTATCAACACTGGTGTATTGAAAATAATTTAAAATGAATATCCTACGAGTTCTGTTCTTGCAATTATTCTTTAAATTTGTATTTTTTTTTTTATTGCATTGAATGACGAGACGAGCATGCCGTTCGCCTGATGGTAAACGATACGAACACCCATAAACAGAAGCAACACCATCCAGCACCTTAAGTTACAAAGTACTGTGTGGCATTCCACTGCGCTCGTCATCCTGAGACATAAGATGTTAAGTCTCATTATGTCCAGTAGTTATACTGGCTACAATGTCCTTCAAACCGAAACACAACAGTGCATGCACACTGTTGCTTGGCGGTAGAAATAGACATTGCGGTGGTACCCACCCAGACAGCCTCTTACATAATGAGAGACCTACCACCAGTAATTGAATTAATGAATACTTAACAAATTAATTACGGTAGCATCTATAATGGTGCTTTATAAATATAAAGCTTTACAAGTATAAACTTAAATTACTTATATTTAAATAAACTTATATTGATATAATTTGACTAAAACTTACCTGCAAAAAATAATAGTGTAACAGCAACAGTCATGTGAAAACTTTTAGCTTTCTCTAACCAGAAAAAGAAAAGTGCTGGCCATAGTTTGGACAGAAGCCTGTACAGAATTTGATTAAGTTTCTTGCATAATGGCAGCAGGATTAGGGCACAGCAGAGGTTTAGAACAGATGCCGTGCCGCGGGAAGTGTATAAACCTAACTGAAAAAACATCAAAATTAATTATTCTTAGGGCCAATTTCTAGGAACATAGATTAGAGTGTGACTTTTTTATTTGATCGGCTTATACATTTATGTGTTAAATAGCATTTATCAGTACGCGATAAAATCGGCCCCTAATTTTGTAATATTTTCGTTAGAAGTATATTTCAGTAACCCTTACCCCTAATATATTTCTTAGGTGTTGAAATTGTCGTCCATATTTGTAATACATAAACGTATCATAAAATAGGTATACAACTAATGAGATCCATGAAATCTGAAACAAAAAATTATTTAATCAAATATAAATGGAAATTAAACCAACAATGGACGAGAATACACGACAGATGCAAATGTAGAGCCAACTCATAACCCCTATAACCGCTCCGCCATAATGTAGAAGCCGGTAAAAAACTCGAAAATAAACTTTCGTTGTGATCTCGCAATGAAAATGTGTCTTGTATAAATCATATTTATAATGAAAGTAAAGTAAGTATGGCTTTTCTATTGCGGAAGCTTTCAATTAAGCTGACTGAATAATTTGGATCGGTAATAAAATGTGAAATAATTATATTTAATCATATTTTTTATGGATTCACTTAATTTAACATAAATATCAAAACAAACTTAATATTATTTTAACACCTTATGAGAATATTATAGTTCAATAAGGACTTGAATCGTCAGTGGTTCGGATATTTTACAAAATAATTATAAACGGCACATTCTCCCGGCAAGACCCTGACTCTCGCAGAGTTAACATACATAAACATATTTATGTCATAAACTAAAAATATAACGTACAACGCACACTTACACACTGATTCACACAGTGTTTATGAACTTCATTTTATTGTATGACAGACGGTCACTCTCTGAACATATACTTTGTATGACATAATCAACTGTAAGTATACATACATTACCGAGAATCATTCAGATTCTGATAAGTTCTGGCAAATGTAGAGCCAAAATTGAAACCTATTCCGATAAAAACTGATGGATGGTCTTTACAACTATGTAACAACTTTTACTGTAGCTACTGCACCACACAGAAATATTATTAACAATACCATCGCTGAAGCTGTATTATAATACGGATCCACTGCTGGGCATGGGCCACATCTACTATTGATAGCGTTTAGGCTTTAGCTCACTAAGCTAAAATTCTAAATTCTAAACATACTTAGGCTTACTAGGGAAATCTACTATCAAGTATACGACGCGACAATTGAGTATCTATTGCCAATAAATCTAAATCTTCCAAAAGTCACGCCTAAGTTTCATCACAATTTATCGTATCAAACAGCGTGACACATTTAACTGAGCATAAAAGAGCATAAATTCTATGATGTATGCACAGCGTGCGTCGGAAATGTAAACTGACGTATATATACCCACTTCAGACTCTATTCAACTTGGGTGCGTAGACTCCGTTCTATAGAGCCTTTGACAGCCGCGTTGTGCCTTCATAGACCTGAATCATACTGAATGGGCCCGATGACAGTGAGCGAAGTGTGGTCCCGCATTAATTACTAGATGCCGAATGCGCTATCGGACTTATTTGCATGAATTGACAGAATCTGTTACGAGTTTTGAGTTGAGAATGTATGTAATGGCTGAGTCATGAATGAGATACTCTTGCTGGATCTGTACGAGTAATGGATTTAGGGGATTACAATTTTGGTAAGAGTATTATTTGTGCTATGGAAAATGTCTATACACAGAGTTTGGATTGAAATATACACATACACACTCACGCCTTTTATCCCCAAAGGGGTAGGGAGAGGCGCAACTTGTGCATCTACTTTTCGCCGTGCGTATTCTGTCCCATGATGTGATAAGAGGCGAGCCTATCACCGTATCGGGCACAATTCCAGACTCCGGGCTGATAATGAGTGGAGAAACCGAACATCACTTTGCCCGACCCGGGGATCGAACCCGAGACCTCAGCACTGCAGTAGATAGAAATATATGGGAAAGCTATGATATAGATAAGAAAACCCAGCTCGAACTTGGACAATGGACAGAATCGTCTAATAAAACTCCAGCAGAAATAGGTTTGCGTTAGTATTTTTCAAATATCATTTTGCGTGAGTGTGTAAGTAAGTATACCATACCATACCATACCAGCCCTGTATTATATACTGCCCACTGCTGAGCACGGGCCTCCTCTACAACTGAGAGGGTTTAGGCCTTAGTCCACCACGCTGGCCTAGTGCGTAAGTAAGTATATAGGCTACTGAATATTCTTACTCTTTGTTTTGTTCAGAAGAAACATGCGTATAATTTTCAAACCTTTCAAAAGATACTTCGAGAGCTCTATATTTTCATACATCAACGAGTCTCATATATCCGCTTCCTTATCGGAAATCTCTAGGGCGGCGGAGAGCAGGGGACCACATTAAACCATTTCACGTGTGAACGGTTTTCCTTTTCAATGCATTAATCTGTCTTGTATGATGATGGGGATTAATGGCTATCAATCATTTTTTTTTTTTTTTTTTTTTTTTTGGCCTACATAACTGGATACAAACAATATAACATGCTTTAATTCTATTTACAAAAATATGATTGTTCTAAGTTTATAACCTTTTACATGTAGGCACAGCATGCTTAGTCCATAATACTGCAGTAGAATCTAGTTGTAACTACTTATAAATAAAAAAAAAAAAATTATAAGAAATAACAGTTTCACATATGAAAGTAAACACCATAAATTATGATTTTTTGAGTACACTAGTATTTGCTTTATTGTTACTATTTAGAATGTTTTTAAGGTCTTTCTTAAAAACAGCTGTTGACTTTGAGAATATGTCCACATCATTACGAACTGAGTTACAATATGATAACATTCTATAAACTGATGAGTGCTGCCCGAGATTTGTTTTTGCGTGTGGAAGTGTAAAGGTCTTCCTATTTTGCAAGCGGCTATTTGTACGTGGGACAGAAAAATTTATTTGTTCCAAAATTAACGACGACTCTATGAATCCATGAAGTAATTTATAGCAAAATAGAATATCCAGCATCTTTCTACGGACATGAAGTGGGGTAACTTTGTAGTAAATCAGACGTTTATCATAAGATGTGAGATCACGACATTTATTGTCTGAATAAGCTAAATAAAATAGAAATCGTTTTTGCACTCGCTCTATTCGATCTATGTGCACCTGATAACACGGGTTCCAGACTACACTGCAATATTCCATGATACTGCGGATAATACTATTGTAAACTAAAATAGTTAGTGTAGGTTGCTGAAAAATTTTCATCTGACGGGTTATGAACCCCGTTAATCGAGTAGACTTATTGATGACGTTATCATAGTGCTGCTTAAAACTTAGGGTATTATCTAACAGTACTCCTAAGTCCCGGACTACAGACACTTCTTTTATTGTTGTATTGTCTATGGAGTAGGTTCTTTGGTAGTCCGTTTTCTTTCTCCTTGAAAATTTTATATAAAAACATTTATCCTTATTGATTGTCATACAATTTATGTCACACCACTTCTTAACCTTATCAATATTAAGCTGTAAGATATTCATATCTAGGGGGGATCTAATTACATTGTATAATTTTAAGTCGTCTGCGAACATTTTAAATTTACATCGAATGGAACCGCATAAATCATCAATAAAAATCAGAAAAAACAGTGGACCAAGATGCGATCCTTGTGGAACTCCTGATGGTACTGTAAATAACGATGATTTGAATCCACGTAGTGCTACCAATTGAGAGCGATTTAGTAGGTATGACTTACACCATCTTAGTAATGTTCCGTGGATACCTGAGCTAGCTAATTTAGCAATAAGTAAGTCATGATTCACTAAGTCAAAGGCTTTACGGAAATCGGTATATATTGCATCTACTTCCTCATTTTTATCAATGATTTTGACGTAAAGGTACATTATTGATGCTACTTGAAATATTACGGGAAATAGCATAAGTTCATCATATTGTTCATCATATTTGTGCTAAAATGCATTTATTACAGTCCGTTAAACATCTTATTTACTTAAGTGTAGGATTTTTTGGAGTCGGAGCAGCGGATCCAGACTTCATCGCGTCCTAAACCTTTGGATTTATAATATTAGTAATTATTGTTATTTCAACACGTTATGCACGTGATATTGTTTTTAAAATGGGGCTGTTTAAAATTAAAATAGCATTTCCTATAAACCTGATGGAGTTCAGTGCGGTTCACTACAATACACTTCGATGAATACCTACACTCCACGAGTTCACCCAATGAAAAGTGACGGATTCTCATCAATTCGCAATAGCGGTGCCGACCTCAAAACGTTTATGTACCTTGATAGGTTCGGGAGGTAAAGAATAAAAATCAATTTACTATGTCTCTATCCAAATAAAAACGGGTAAAGTTGCGGTTTTACATTATACCTAATTCATTTGTTGTTTAGAGTAGGTAATAGGTAGAGACCACCATTCGATTGTATTGTTTATTTATGTGAAAACATGCTTTATAACATAATCAATTCATTCGAATAAAATTGATATATTATTATAATAGATCATCTTATATTATAAAAATTAATGAATTAAACACTTAGTTTCGAAACATGCGCTAACAACTTTCGATTTTCCCACCTCATTCCATTTAAAGCACACTGTATATTACTTTACACTGTTTTGTATGAAATGTAAAGACAAAGATATGTACAGACTACAGAACACACTAAAACACAATATGTTAGCTCCTTAATATCATATTGTGTGGTAGAAGAATGAAAAGAAGCTTACGTTGCTGAAAAGCCGACGATATTAAATGTTACAAGCTACGAGAATCCTTAAACATCTAGTGAACGAACCAACAAAAAATCCTATATATTTTTATGTTGAAACTAAAAAAGTTTGGTATCATAGAGTTTTTAATTTTATTTTCGTTGATGAATACAGATGTACTATGCTAGAACAATTTTATGTTCTTTTCCAGATCGCACACACCGACACATGCAGACCTTTATCCCCGAAGTGGTAGGCAGAGGCACAACATTTTGCCATGTGTATGCCATGATATGATTGGGTGCGAGTCTATCGCCATATCGGACACAAATTCCAGACTGCAGGCTGATACTGGGCAGAAAAACCCAATATGACTTTTCACGACCCAGGATTCAAACCCAGGACCTCAGAGCGGTGTCATACAGCGCACGCAATACAACTACGCCACCGAGGCGGTCTTGGAAGCGTTATGTATTTTATAGAGCTGAACCATAAAATTGCTACTGCTCGTGGCTCGGCTCGTGTAAACATCCGCTCCCGGGATTAAAACGCATACCAATCCGGGATAATGTAGCTTCGTATTAGGTAAAATAGTATTCAAAACAAGAGCATCAGTTCCTGATATTGGCGCTTTCAAACATACACAAATATATTAGCGTTACGATATTAGTTTACCTACGTAATTATCTAAGATATATTTTCACATTCGAATGACTCCAAAAGTAATTGTTTTCTTCGACCAAATAAACATATATTACAATAATATCCAGTATACTTACTTGATCAAACATAATAATTATAGTGATTGTTTTTTTTTTATTATTAATGGTTTTAGAAAATTACGTCGAAATTTAAAGTAAGGGATGGTTACTTTGTTGTCAACCGCATCTTTATGAAAATAAATAACAATGTTACACCATTTTTTTAGCAAAATAAAGAAAAAATCATTTAACACAATACCCGACTTAATTAATCGAATAGGTACTTTATACACCTGAACCTATTCCACGTGATTCAAATGATAAACCAATCTATACTGTAGCTTATGCAAAAGCAAATATTATACCAAGCTTGTATCCAGACGGTTTTGTACACTTAAAACCAAGTTGACGCGGTGCTCTACTTTGGGATAACTTCTGTCTACTTAAGAGTTCAAAAACATAATAGAAAGGTTGAAACTAAACAGCTTCGTATTTATGCTACGTTATATTCCTAGTGCTATAAATTTTGGAATAGGTATTTTCTACTGGCTTTTGAGTTCAAAATCATAATAGTCTGACACCAACAACTTCGTATTCTACTATTCCTAGTGATTCCATTCAATCATTTCCATTTTGCATTTTACTACACGCCCAGTCAGATATACTTTAGCTTGGACAGAAGTCACCAAGCGGTGAGGTAGGCAGAGTCCAGTTCCTCTGTCTTCCTCTGTACCCATGAAGTGCCTGTAGAGCCAAAACTACGAATACCACTAGTTTATAATGGTTTTCTGAATGGGTTCTGTGTAATCTGTACCCAAGTTTTTTTTTATTTTATTATATTATATAAAAGTCTAATAAGCAACTTTAGTTTGCAAATTAATAATTTGTAATTACATAATATATGTTGCGATATTTCGCTAATAGAAAAGATAAATGTACAATACGTATATATTCTGCAATTACTAACGCGATGCAAATATGTCTCTATTAGGGTAGTCTCCTATGTTATATTTTTTACAATATTAAATAAATTTATCATTCATCGAAAAATAAATTCTTCAGTGAAATCAGCATCAAAATTGGTTGAAAAATAGAGCAGTTATTCATATTTGAAATATTGTCGTGAGCAAAAGTGGGGGCGTGGTGGGGATATCGCGCTAACTTTTTCGCATGCACGTATCGTTATGGCCGGTGACACTCAGTGACTGTCTGATATTACAGTTATTTGACAATTACCCTTTCTACCGAATTTCAAACTTTTTTTTTATTGCACCAATTTTAATAATTCTTATGCCGTTAGATTTTGCATGGCATACATTTTTAATAAATTAAAAAAGTAGACAACTACCCCATTAAAATTTTAATAGTAGAGAATTACGATGTTTGCTGTCTATAATTATATACACACACAAGTAACTCGTTACTCACCGAAAAACTAGTGTTAACGAGTGTAGGTAACTCTCAAAATATTTTTAAATATTGTAGAGCTGCCTTTGGCCGAATATATGTATTTGTTTAACATTACATATCAAGCAACAAAGATTATTTTTAACTATTTGCCAATTTTACTCAAAACGGTGAACCAGTAAATCATCGGCTTATTACCTATCCAAATGTAGAGCCAAATCATTAAAATTCTTAATCATTTGTTTCTAAAATTTCTAAATGTCAGTCACTGGATCAGTGGTATTCTGTGAAAAATGTTTTTAAATATTCTTGTATTATGCAAGGTGTAGAAGCAGTTTGAATAATAGAGAGGAGAGCTTTTATCTTCCACTATATAATAAGGTCCTAAATGAAGCCACCGCTTCCTTGGTATCCGTCTATTCACTGGGACCTATCGATAATTATTTATTCTATCCACGTTTCGCTAACTTTAAAGTATAATGATACATGGTGCCATGTAGACAATCACGACAAATTTATTCGTCATGTGACACGTTAGTCACTGCATCGGCCTATATCCCAACTCTAGAAAAATGACGTCATTGATTCAACCAATAGTATTATTACCCTTAAACTATCCTAGGCCTCTACCCTGATTTATATCTCTACTAAGTATCATGTTCTCAGTCTCTCATATTGGATCACATGTCTCAAAATCTCAATTCTTCCTATGACTATTTTAAAGTATTAACGAGGATATTATTTGTTTGTAGGTTTGCAGGGGCTAATCTCTGGAACTATTGAACCGATTTTGAAAATTCATTTATAGGAAGCTACATTACTCCTTAGGCTAGACTTATAAACTTTTTATACCGGGAAAATATAAAACGGTACTTTTATCCCGGAAAAATATTTTCACGCATGTGGAGACGCGGGCAAAAGCTAGTCATCTATAAAAGTAGCTCTTTAAACATTATATGTTGCATAGCGTTGTCGCGATGACGACTTCGCATATTTTTATTAAGATCTATTATGTATTATGCTGACATAATTCAGATACTGCTGTTTTTAAGCTGACGCAAACTGAAGTGTGAAGTTTGCATAAGTAGTTATAATGTATAGTCCTACTGCCTACCGTTTCTACATTTCGCTAAATATTTATGTTGAATTTTATTTTCCTTTTTAGGGTTCCGGACCTCAAAAAGAAAAAAGGAACCCTTATATGTTCACTTTGTTGTCCGTCGGTCTGTCTGTCTGTCTGTCAAGTACCTTTTTCTCAGGAACTCGTAAAGATATCAAGTTGAAATTTATATCAAAACACACGGATCTACGGTCTCTTTCAGCTGTAAAAAAATCAAACTTTTAAGTCAATGGGATCAAAAGATATGACCATTTATGTCACATATTTTGCGATTTTGCAAGTGAATCAAAACCTATTTGTTACTTCCCGTTGACTTAGAATCATGAAATTTAGCACGAAGTAAGGTCTTACAGCACATGTAAAGGAAAAAATCATAAAACTAAAAATACGTACTTTTAACAAAAAAGAGCGATTTTACAAAGCTTTTAAGTTTGATTAAATTATTGGTTAATTTTTAGCGAACTATTGAACTTACTTAGAGACCTTCCCTACAATTTTGAACGGAACCCTCGGTACGCGAGTCCAAGTCGCAATTGTCCGATTTTGTTGTAAACAACACATCGAAATTAAAATAACTTTAATTTTAAATTATTTTCTAATTAATAACTAAGATGATATTCAACACCCGTATAGTAGACGTACTTGCTTGTAAGTCAATGAGTATTTTTTTAATATATATAACGATGATTCATAATCCAGCATGTCTATTGTCTACCCAATTTTAAATGGGCCCAAGTTTCACGTTACAAATCATACGTGCACCATTCATTGAGTCATGTTACTGAATCCACTGAGGTATAGACTGTTTAAATAAAGTAATGTATGTTAAAATTTTGAAACGTTCCAAACTGCTGAGATCGTCGTATTCTTGGAATTCTGCACTTCACACCGCCCTGTCTCCTGGCTTATATCTAAGAAAACTATTAGTTTAAGTTCTAAAATATTTTAGATATAAGTACCTGTCATTAAAAACCTATTTACTGTAATTTATAAGTGTAATTTATATGTAATGGTAACATACATTGTTTTTTTTTATATTACGTTACTTATTTTTTATGTCACACTAAGAATGTAATAAAAATATACTTACCAAATAAAAGCGCCTCTTAACAAAATCAACACAGTCACGAAAGAGTGATATTATTTTCATTTTTCTTTGCCGTTGAAAATGACTTTAATTTACAAACTTTTTAAACTTTTAATTATTTAATGAAACATTGTGGAAACACATTTACAATAACTTTCTAGCTCTATCTTTTATAATTTATAATTTTTATTAACCCTAACAACGACGAAGTGTTCCATCGTGATTAAACACGAGTTTGTACGCTCGCAAGCATGACATGTGACTACCTAGCCGGCCGCTACCGATGTGTGGGCACAACGACCGGTTCACGATCGCGAAGAAGGCCGTAGGACTCCAAGCTCTCACTGAGACTAAATGTAATATAAGAACTAGATAGGTATTATGTATATTCCTTGACTCCAAGATTTTTTTTCTGTGGGACGGCAACTTAGTTTCACTGCATCTGATGGTAAGTGAAGAGAAGCCCAAAAACATGGGATTTCATTTTGACTTAGGCAATATGATCTTAAATTTTATATTCAAATAAAGTAATTTAAGCTATGATAAATTATAATATTTCGTCATTCAATACTGGTGACTGTATACTATAAATTATCATTATTTATATACTACTAGCTTTTGCTCGCGGCTCCGCCCGCGTGAAAACGTGTTTCCGGGATAAAAGTCCCACTTCATATTTTTCCCGGGATAAAGAGTAGCCTGTCTTTTCTTAGGTCTCAAACTATCTCCATACTAAATTTCATAGGAATCCGTTAAGTATGAGATTTTCGGAGATGTGCGCTACCAAACAAACAGAAAAAAGAAAAACAGACAGATGGACAAACAGAAAAAAACTAAAATCGTTGATTTGTGTTCTATTACTCTTCTTTAGTCGTCCCCTTGCTTTTTTATTATTTATCTTTCAGTGTACAAGGGTTGTACTGCTTTATTACCTATATGTACAGGTATAATATATTATAATGTGTTATAACACATAATATTAACATTTTTATAGGTATCAAGCGTGGGTGTATAGAGGTTCGGGGTCCGGACCCCCTCTTGCTTACAACAAAAATGATCCAGGCCACAAAACACACTTTATGGCCTATCTGCACTTTTAAAAACATACAAACTTCTAAACATTTTCACAAACTTTTGCATTTATAATAAGATGAAATAGACCCATCATCCTATGCAAAAACACCACTGAAACTGAAAATGCGTAAAAGAAAACCTTTTAAAAAATTAAACTTTTGGTGACGGGGCGGCGGGATGTATACGTGACTTACTATATACTTATTTGTGGAAAGGAGGTTTTTTTGGTTTCATGGGGCGGCAAGAACCCTCGCTACGCCACTGACATTTGATATCCTAGGACCCACCCCTATGTGAAAGCTATAGCTACGCCCGTGCTATCAAGCTTGGTATAAATAATGCCATGCACAATGACGCGCACTATAAAGAACACCAATTTTTAAGCGATGGTTTCTCGGATTAAGGGAATTTTGAGTATTCATCGTAGAATGTGAGTGCACTCGTCGGTTATAAGTGTATATTTACAGAACAAAACACAAGCGGAAGGTTTGTAAGTGATTAGGGAAATTAGTAGGGCGCGTCATCGGAGACGGCATTATTGTATACACAGTGTTCTGTGATTGTATATCAAGAAATTGAATTTACCGCTATTGGCTTAAACTTTTTATAGGTAAAAAAGTGTTGCCGTTGTAACAAAACATTACATCTACACAGTCCATCAAGCTGAGCATAAGTTCAAACTTCAATATAATGGCTAAAAGTCATGGTTGACGATAGGAAAGACAATTTAAAAAAATATATTATCAACCATAGACTAATTAGAAGACTGACATTTTCATCTTTGATATTTATGTTTTCGTTTTTGGTTTGATTGTAATTTGTAAACAAAATGCGGTGATTTTTATTTTTATTTAAAAATAAGTGTATTGTTAGTGTAAATTGAAGTCAATTATTAAATATAGCGATGGAACCGCCTTCACCATGGAAAAAGCCAAACGAAGTAATGCTTTTACATAGATTGAAGAAACGGAAGAAAGCTTTGCAGGTATTTCGTTAATGATTGTTTAATAAATTAAATTTTATATTTACTACCTAAAAAGAGGCACTAATAATTACTCTATCCCAAATTCTAACTTCTTCGTAACAATTTTCTTTAAATTTTTGCACTTGAATTATATGGATTTCTACCAACAACTAACCAATGATTTACAAACCACAAGCTCTTCTTTAAAGAAAGATATTTAAAACTCTTTCGCTATTAACTAAAATGCCAAATTATCGTTATTAAAACATCAATTTCGTAATTTGTAAGACGCGTGCCTCCAGCTTTTTTTATGTTCAAACCTCGTGTATTCATGGGCAATGTGCATCAAGGGAGTGCTTTTTAAAATAAATTTGCATTACGACTAGCGACTGGGGAGACATGTGTCCCTCACGGGTCTCGAGATTAAGTTGACACACTGCATAGAATCAATTTCATCTTAATGTGGAAGTGTAATGCACCTCATATATACTATAGTGAAATAATCGGTTTTTTATCAGCAACATTCATGTTAATTATAACTCGAATATTTGTAGTAGAGGTCTTAAAAGATTATATCTCAAGAAAAAATGTATGTTCTTCAACTTTCAAGTTACATAAATAATATTACATAACCTCCTGTATTAATTCTCCTATACTATCTGTTCAGGAGCGTATGAAAACTCCTTTAGGGGCAACATCAAATGAAGAACATAGTCATTCCAAGACAGTAGACTTAGACTTCTCTAGATTATTGGACGGTGAGAAAAGAAAGAATCCATTCACAAAGTAAGTTGCTAATATACTGTTTTTTAAATACATACATTATACTTTTTGTGACAAAACAATTCAGAAATTAAAATAAAATTCAATAATTTACCAGTTTAGCTTTTATTCTTTACTAATTATTGTCTTTTAAAGCAAGGCTTAACCACACAACTCTCTCCTCAGACTAAGTTCACCACAAAGCAAAAAGCCTAAAATAGAAGAGTCACAGTTAGATGAATCCAGTGATAAAACATTGTTTGCATTGTTGAACTTGCCAGCTAAAATTGTAGAGAAGCCACCACAACATGTTGATACAGAGAAACTGGCAACATTCTCAAATCTGTTGCAGAAGTTCAATGCTGAACATTCTGTGGAGACAGTGAGTATTAACTTGCTTGGATAAGTTGTGAAAAATACTTAGACAAAATAAGTACCTTCCTTATTACTACAAAAATTGTATATTACATTACAAAATTTTGTTTGTTCATAAAGCATTATATTTATCAGTGATAAAACAATATAAATTCCACACTTTGTTTTATTAAAAAATAATTGTAAGTAAAAAAATATTATGAATTTAAATTTCAGAATCCTGTTGAGAAAAGGTACAAATATTTACCCATTGATTGGGCAATCATAACAAAGGTAAGGTTAATGTCACCGAAACCTTTTGCTTGGACTTCAAAGTTAAAAGCCAGTGAAGAAGCATCAGGAATCACAGGGTAAGCTGTAATAACTATATCCCATTATTTTTACAACAAATTAACCAATTGTTAGAATTATTTACATCTGTTTTAATGCATGCTTCTTGACTTATTATTTTGCCAGTTTATATAGGCTGTGAATCTACTGTTGAGGTATGAGGTATATCTCCAACATAAGCATGATTATTGAAATAAAACTATTTTGCGGATTTTATCGCGGTTTTTTAATTATTATTTTCTGCTGTGTGCAAAGTGCTGCAAAGCCTTCGAAACGTCGGGAGAAAATAATAATTAAAAAACCGCGATAAAATCCGCAAAATAGTTTTATTTCAATGTCTAACATTCGCGTAAATATAAGAAGTCATTATAAGCATGATTAATTCAAATAGATTGCCAGAATACCAATGAGCTATTACCTTGATATTATTATGCTATTTTTATTAGGTTTGTAAGATGCCTTGACACAACCAAATCGTCCACGTTGGACACGTCACCCCGAGCACGGTTCCATCAGACCTGCCTGTACTGGCAGCACCCTCACTTGCCCTGGCTAGACATGTACCCTCGCTCCTCAGGCAAGGTCGCCGCCACCAGCTTCATGGCGACCAATGACAAGGTCAAGGAGGCCTTGTATAGAGAGTGGACAGAAAGCTTCAGGTCTTTGTTCCAGGTTGGTAGTTTTTTTTTATTTAAATATATTTCTATACATAGTACATACCTATGTAATGTTATAAAAGAGTTTTGGAACCCACATCAAATGAGGCCTTTTAAATTATTTTTCCATATAAGCAGGTATGTGACATGCTTTGTTAATTAATGGACTTCAAAAAAGGAGGTTCTGTATTCGACCCATATGTATTTATTTATTTAATATTATATTTTTACGTAATCTCATGGCGGTGCCGGGTTTATAAATTACTCATAAAGGTTTCAAAGCTGTCGTCTTTATTATCTTATTGCTTTACAAATCATACATTTTACGTATTATATATTGTATATTTATTCGTATTGCATCTGTGTGCCCCCTGGTATTGCAGATGTTCATGGGCGGCGGTGATCACTTACCATCAGGTGAACCGTATGCTCGTTTGCCCCCTATACCATAAAAAAAAAATAAAAAAAAGCAATAAGTGTTTGTGTGCAGTTGTTGCGCGCGCGGCACTGCCCGTACTTCTACGTGTGCGCGAACTCGTTCACGTGCCTGTTCCGCGCGGCCGGGCTCTGCGCCGCGCCCGAGCCCTGCGCGCTGCTCGCGCCCACCACCAGCGGGTTCCGGCACACGCTGCGGCAGGAAGGTACGAGTATTGCAACTACCCACAAATTACTAACCTGTTTCATTGTATTCTATAATGATTTTTCTGTATTTCATGCTTTCTACTTTTCCACTAGATTTTCCTCAAAGCGTCATTTAGACAGAGAAATTATTGCTTTCAATAATTGTACACAATTATCGTTTTTATAATATTTGTCAAAAGACTTATGTACGTCAAAGTGGGTGAGAATTGCCTCGCCAATGCGCATGTTCAGATGGGGAAACTTTTTGTAAGCAATCATTGCATATGATTATTGAAAGTAATTATTGATGCCTCTAAATTAGGCTTTAGGCTATGTGCACATAAAAAGATTTCCCGAGTATACTTGATACATTATTGGTGCTAAATTCCATCCATATCAATTTGAAAATTTATGTATTAACTTCTAACGAACATCTTTGCAACCTTTGCTATATTACGGTAACACGATATTTATTTATTTATTTAACTCTTTATTGTACATCACAGCAGAAAAGAAACATCTGCATATACAATAGAGACTACACTTAAACAAGAAGTACAAATGGCAGTCTTATCGCAATCGGCGATTTCTTCCAGTCAACCCTTGGATGGACTTAGTTAACGATATAGATACGATACTGCTTCTTATTTACACCATACATTATTTCACAGATGTCGAGTTCACAATGCCACTGCGGCCGGATAGCAAGAAAAAACACAACTCGTCTGATGAAGACAAACTTAAAAACTCCTCGTTCGACAGCTGCTATGATACTATGGATGACGCGAAATCACAAGAGCTCAACGATGAGAGGGAAGATGAGGACGATCCGGATGAGTTACTCTCACAACTGGGGCTGGAAACTGATGTGATCAAGAAGATTCATATATCGCAGGTACTGCTGATCCATAGACAGAGATTTATTCTTGATATAAATACTCAGTTTTAGGAGTTGACAATAGGGAATCGATTTTACTAGTCTTCTGGACATTCTCATTTTTTCTAGACTCTGAGTCTAGGCATTGGCATATAAGAAAAATCCGCCAAATGCGACGCTTTCTTGATGTTTTTGTTGGAATTTGCACAGGCGCGCATGGTAAACAACGCAGAGAGTAGTGTGGACAGCGCGGCGGAGTCGCTAGTGTTCGTCCGCGGCGCCGACGCTCAGGCACTGTTCAACTTCCTGCTCAACTGCAAGTCGATAGTGAGTCCCACTGGACCGTTCGCCGGCGTGCCACCCACCTTACTGGCGCCCACTGCCTTCCACGGTGGGACATTGCAGTCTTTAAAGGTAAGTAATCTTTAAAACTTAAAGCAGTGACTGCGGCGCTGAAGCAATTAACTATTCACCATTGTGGCCGCCACGCACAGAGTGTGTTGTCTCACACTGGCGTTTGACTGCGCGACGGGAGTGAGTAAGACAGTCTTCAGACAACACGTCTTGTGCTGGCTGCACGCGCGTTGCGCCAATAATACACAACTTACAAATTCAAATTATTTTTTTTATTTGTCGTCATTTTCAAACCACTTTTAAATCTTCATGAACCTACCAAGTTATGTGAGCCGCTCAGGGCTGTAGGTAGACTTGAATTTAGGGTAGGGCAGCTGTGGGTACAGGTAGGGCGGAAGTAAAAATATTACTTAATCTGTTCTGGTCAATCGATTTTTGGCTTTCTTGACTAGTGAACATGTGTGTCAGGTTAATACTTATGTAATCGATTGGGTAAAAAAATAAAAATCCCTTAAATCCGTCAATCCATATTTTTTCCGCCATAAGGTACTTAACAGTCTCAGCTTATTATTAGTTGATTATTAAGGTAGGCCATTGCCCCACAATTCCCCCCCTTCGCTACGGCCGTGGAGCCGCAGTGAACGTGTTGAATGTTTTGTGACAGGTGCGTGAGAACACAATACACTCGGACAGTCACAAGTACTACTCGATCGAGCTGCGCGGCCCCATCCTGCCGACGGCGGTGCACAGCCTGGTGGAGGTGCTGCGCGCCAGCTCGCCCGCGCAGTTCAGCGCCACCTTCGCGCACCAGCAATCCACGCTCGCCTTCTCCTGGGCGGCCAGCGCCATTGCAGAAGGTACGACATTAAGGGCGCATTTTCATTGGTCGATAAGTCGGTCGTTAGCCCGAATGCGATCCCCCGCATTCGGGCTAACGACCGACTTATCAACCAATGAAAATGCGCCTTATCTATAGGACTAAGTACCGACATAGCAGTGTAAAGTCAGCCACTTAAGTAGCTAAACAAATTCGCCATTTCAAATCGCTTTTACGTGTTAAGTTTAATTCAAACATTATTTTTCCTTATGTGAAGTAAATTAAAACCCCTATATTTTATTTTAGTGAAGAGAAAAAAAAAATTGGCAGGAATACAAAGTTGTATAAGCAATTTTAAGTTTTGAATTTGTTCAGCTACTTATTTGGCTGACTATACAGACTAATATTAATAGTTTTTGATGTCTTGTATAGTTTTTATAAAAATTGATCTATGAAATTAATACTGAATTCGAGAAATCTGACGAAATCCACTTACCATCTGGTGCAGTTGAGTATCTAACTTCTCCATGCCCATCTAAGAAAGGTGTATTTTCAGTATAATTCCTATCCATTATAAGTAAAAAATCAACATAGCCTATAACATATTTATACTTCGAAAGTAAAAATGTATTTTACTGATTACATTATTATCTTGACTTACTCACAGGTGATTCATGGTTTCAGATGAATCGTCCAAAGAGAATGAACCAAAACACTTCGCTAAAGCTTTCAACCAGGAGAACCTATCGGACTGCGGTATCAATGAAGATATGTTGCAGCACTTTTGCTCTTCAGATCCCAACATCATAAAAACATTGGACAGTGTCAAATACAACACAGAAGATTGTACATATACATGGTGATATTTTTGTATGCTTTTATTGTTGTCTTCGAATGTGTGATCATGAATTAAACAATATTTTTCATAATTTATTTATTTATTTTCGTGTCCTTATATTACACTACATGTTTACAATCACAAATGATTGTTTACAATATTTAAAGACCACTGTCGCTAATGTAAACAATATCAAAATGTTTAAAATATTCCGTTCTCCATTTAAATTGAAATAATTTACGCGGCTCATCATCCTTATTGTGTAAGATTGATAATCGCCAATAGGTGTGGGGTAAATCAAATCACAATCTCACTTAACTGTATGATTTATTCAGTGTTCATTTTTGGTAAATTAAAAATAAAGATTTCATAAGTCCACAGTCACTTCACATTACATAAGATTCATACAGATCAGGATGAAATAAATAATATTGTGAGTTTTGCTTTAATATGACATTATGTTACCTAACATAATTACTGCACTAGTTCACTAAAATTATCACTTCAAACCCAAGGTGGAACAGGAATCTTGGAAAGCTTACATCTACAATATTCACCTATGCAACCACATAACCGCTCGCTAAAACAAACAATACCGTCATGTTACTTGCGTTCGAACCAAGTATTACATGCAATAGATCGGTACGATATCTTATACAATGAACATCTTACAATAGACAAGCAACTTGCTCCTACCACATAAATAAATAAGAAACTATGTTTTACCTGCGATTGTGTCAAATTGAATAAAGGTGTATAAGTTACGGCGCTTATGATTTCTGAAAAAGAAATTATACACATTAGCGAATGAATAACATAAACTATTCGATAACAAAAACAAAAGAACATTCAAGATTATTTCAGCCTAAAAGCTTTATATAAAAATTGTCGATCAAAGTTACGAAAACAGAGGTATTAAATATCTTAGAATTAAAAATATTCCAAAACCCTCAACAAATCATTAGAATAATGACTTCTTATATTTACGCGAATGTTAGACATTGAAATAAAACTATTTTGTCGCGGTTTTTTTAATTAATATTTTCTCCCGACGTTTCGTAGGCAAAATAAAATCGATAAAAATAGAGATCGAAGGCGATAAAATCCGCAAAATAGTTTTATTTCAATTTCAAAATCCTTAGAATGTATGAGAAACAGACTAAAACCAAATGTCCATGTTAGATTGTAAAATAGATAAAACTTAGCATATAGGTTTTACATACGATACTCACATTAGAAGATCCAGTGGATGTAGGCTGTCCCGGCACCGAGTACTGCGGGCGGAAGTTGGAGAAGTTGGCGGCGGCCGCGGCGGACGGCGCGAACCCGGGCAGGGACCCGCCCGACTGGAACCCTCCCGGGAACTGCGGCATTTGGGCTGCGACAAACATATTTCAGTATGGGTTGTATAGCTATATATTATATAGCTTTGGAGTGCGGAACCTTAGCCATCAGCTGATATTGAATTCGATTCCGATTGTAAATCAAAATAAAACGAGGATGTGATTTATTCATATTTAACAGGCAGTTTTTTCGTTTAGTAAAATGAATAATAATTGATAATAATATAACTCAATAATTGAACGAAGAGTGCATTGTATAGTGTATCATTTTTATTATCCGACCAAAACTATGCCAAACTACTTTTATTGCAATGCGTGCCGCTCAATCAATGAAGAACATCTATTTCGTATATAATAAATATGGTTAGTTGTCGCTAAAATATTATTACAATTCTCGCATATTTTCGCCTAAGTGGACAATTTACTGTTGACGTTATGAATTTGCAATGCAGTAAATAGTGTACTAACCGGCGGGCACGGGGTTGCCGGCGGTGGCGGCGAGGCGCGACAGGATGGACCGCTCCGACATCTGCAGCCGCTGCGCCACCGGCGGGATGCGCGCCAGCGTGGCCGGCAGCCGCGACACGTCCGACTTCATGTCCGACAGCAGCTCCTCCAACTGGTTCAGCACCTGAAGACAAACACATACTCATAAACATACTGTTACAAGCACGCTTCTATAACAATAATAAATTCAACTAACTTATAATTTCAAATTAGTAACTATCCTCCCTACTCCAAACGTCTTTTATATGAAAGCTGTAATAAAAAAATATCTAACTTGTCACATCTTAATAGTGTGGCACCTACACAAGGTTTGTTTTGGGAATATTTTCTTAAGAGTGTTCATATTTACACAAGCTGTAAGAACAGATTTATAAGTCAAAAATATTTTGATAGTAAGTGTATACCTTGTGCAGCACAGCATTGGCGGGCTTGTTGCCGGCCAGCGACTCCTTGCTGAGGTGCTGGTGCGACTCGGCGAGGCACTCCACCTCCGCGAACCGCGCGTTCAGCGACATGGCGGGGTGGTTCGGGTCCTGCGTCAGGTTCAGGTACGCCGCGCGACGGAGCTGCTCCTCTATCACTAATGCTTGCTCCAATAGCTGCAAAAGGGAATATTGCATCGATTTAATATCACTAGAAGGGTCAGCCTATACTAAGAAAGTGGCAGTGAAAGTGTAAATAACACAACATTTACTTTAAAACGCCTCGCCAAGAATTTATTCTTGATTTCAAGGAAGTTGCCCTTGCCGACGTCCATCTTGAATGGCTCGTTGATTATAGCGAAGCGCAGGTCGTTCTGTATGTCCTGCCAGCGTCCATAGCCGTGCGTGACGATGCCGGCGAGCAGCCAGTAGTCGTGCCGCCGATGCCAGATCTCGTACTCGCGGCCGGGCGCCGCGGCGCGCTCCTCGTTCAGCCACAGCGTGTGCAGCTCCGTGAACCCGCCGTCCGCGATGTTGAACATGAACTTACGCCGCTCCACTTTCAGATCTTCTTCCTCTTTCACCAGAACCACGTCGTCGTCGTCTTCGTCCTGACAAATAACAACAATATACTGATGTTACCGACGGATGATGATGAAATATTGTACAGATTCCGAAGTTAAAATTAAAACTGACAAGTTTACGAGTGAAAAATATGTTATAAAATAAAATTACCTTCTTCTCATCTTTGGGTTTCTCTGAAGCTTCAGATTCTGCCTTCTCACTCTTGGCGTCATCCTTCTTGTCCGCGTCTTCCTTGTTCTCTTCTTTTATTTTAGTTTCTTTTTCATCTTTTTCATCTTTCTTATCTTCGGATTTGTCTTCTTTCGTCGGCTCCTCGTCCACAGACATTCGCCGCTCTACCTCTTTACTGTCCTCCTGGTCTTTAGATGATTCTTTATCATCGGTAACCTCTTCCTTAATTTCACTGGTGTCCATTGGCTCATCTTTAATTTTCTCTTTAGATTCTGATTTTTCATCCTTAATTTCTTCTTTGTCGTCTTTGTCCGACCCGCCGGGCGTTGGCGCCTGTCCCGAGGCCTGCGTGAGTTGCGTTGGCGCGGGGGAGGGCGCGGCGGATGTGATGGGCGTGGCGGTGGAGGGCGCTGGACTTGGCGCCGCGCTTCCCTCTGCTCCGGCCACCTTCACGGGCTCCACTGGTTTCCTAATCAATTCCGGCATACTGTAGTATCCGTTAATGTGTTCAAACTCTTGTACTTTCTTCCTGATTAGACTCATCACGCCGATTCTTGTGAGGACGTGCTGTCGAGATAAACCTTCTCTGGGAACTCCATCTGCAAACGTTTCCGCGTTATCTGCTCCTGGCTCACACAAATGTCGCATGAATAAGGATACGTAAGCTTTAAAGTTTCTTTCGGATTTTCCTCTGAGATCTCTCACAAGCCATTGTGAGTTGAACGCGTCCTGTGGTGGCATACCATATCGCATGATGGCGTTAAGGAATGACTTCCTCTGTCTAGCGTTAAAGCCGAGAACCTCCATATTGCCGCCAACTCGCGCCAGTAGAGGAGGCAGTGGCCTGTCACGTTCCTCGCGTCTTTCAAGGCGTCTCTTACTGCGGCGACTGAGAAGGTCCCCGTTGTCATTCTTCTCATCAAAGTCGTCATCTTCCTTGTCATCCTCGCTGCCTTGTGAGAAATCTGAATTATAATCTGAGCCATTCTCCTGCCAAGTAGAATCCTCTCTGTTCTCGGTCTGGGCGACGCTTCCGTCATTGTAATTAACTTGCTTACGCACACGTTTGCCTTTACCCAGTGTTCTCGCCTGGTCTTCCTGGTGTTGTTCGTAATGATGTCTCAGAAGTTTGATCCAATACGCCGGGTCTGTATTCTCTGCTTCTTGTTTAATAATTTCTGTATCAACCTCTTCTTCTCCATCCCCTTCTTTTGTTGAGTAACTAGCCACTTTGAATGAACTGAGGTACTCATTAGCCCAGGACTCTTTCTGCTCAATACCTTCTTTGGAGCGATCGAGTAATTCTCCTACAGCTCTATCGTCATAATGAATAGCTTCCTCTTTACCTTCTTCTTCTTTGAACAATTCCTCTGTGCCGAATCTCAAAATGTCATCTAATTCTTGTTTGGTGAAGTTAGCCCCTTTGCCGCCCATTCCAGGCCTCACCACTAAATGTGTCAACATCATCTTCCTTTTGGCCACTTGCGTAACTCTTTCTTCTACACTGTTACGTGTGACGAAGCGGTAGATCATAACTTTATTCGCCTGGCCGATACGATGGGCTCTTGAAAACGCTTGAATGTCGTTATGTGGATTCCAATCAGAGTCATAGATGATTACGGTGTCGGCGGTGGCCAAGTTGATACCTAAACCACCAGCTCTTGTCGACAGCAAGAAGACGAACTGCTGAGCACCGGGAGCGTTAAACCTATCGATGGCTTCCTGACGAATAGTACCAGTAATACCACCATCAATTCTCTCGTATTTGTACCCTTCTCCTTCCAAGAAATCTTCAAGAATATCCAACATTTTTGTCATCTGTGAGAAAATAAGCACTCTGTGGCCCTGTTCTTTGAGCTGTCTCAACATTTTGGCTAACAGTACGAGTTTTCCTGAGGCCTTAATGAGCGCTTGCGTGTCATAATTTCCGTGGGGGCCTAGTGGAGCTTCTTCCGCCGCCACGGGGAACAAGTAAGGGTGGTTACAACACTTCTTCAAATCCATCATCACATTGAGAAGAGACACAGTGTGTCCACCACTCTTCGGGTTCAAAGCTTCATAATTCCTTGTTAGGATGTATTTGTAATACTTCTTCTGCATAGGCGATAATTCGACTCGCACAATGAATTCTGATTTGGTGGGCATATTCTTCAATACGTCAGCTTTCAAACGCCGCAGCATGTGCGGTCCCAACATCTCATGAAGCCTTTTCACTTGCTCCTCCTTCGACACGTCCGCAAATTCGTTTTGGAAGGCGGCTAAGTCGTTGAACTTATCTTTGTTCAAGAAGTTGAGAAGATGGAACAACTCTTCCAGATTGTTCTGTAAAGGTGTGCCAGTAAGCAGAAGTTTGTAGTTAATGTGGTACCCAGCCAGGAGCCTGAAGAATTTAGACTGATTACTTTTCAACCTGTGGGCCTCATCTACTACGAGTACAGCCCATTCAATAGATCCTAAACATGTAGCGTCAATGGAAACTAACTCATATGACGTAAGCAATACATTGAATTTCACTTGCGACTTGATCTTTGACGGTCTTCCTCCTCTATTTGCTCCATCATCAAATGTTAACTCGTTTTCTCTGATGACTGCTCTGGAATCTTTGTCACCAACATAGGTAATGCAATACAAATCTGGAGCCCAGAGTTCGAACTCTCTCTCCCAATTTATAATAGTCGACAAGGGTACGGAGACGAGGAACGGTCCTTTGCAATGTCCTTCTTTAAACAAAGAATACAGGAATGTGACTGTTTGGATAGTTTTACCGAGACCCATCTCGTCGGCCAGGATAGTGTCAATGCCTTGTCCCCAGGAATACCGCAACCAGTTGAGACCCTCCAGTTGGTACGGATGCAGCTGCATGCCTGTTTCATAGACGAAGGGCGGTTGGTCCTCGTACTTTTTGTTTAGATTCGATGTGGGGCGGTCTGGCGGCGGATTGTATTTCTTACTGCGCATTTGAAGACCAGTGCTACTGTCGTCCTCTTCGATTACGTCTTTAGTCTTGCTTTTACGTCCTGGTTTCTTGCCTTTAGTGCCTTTGGTTTTGCCCTCAGACGTAATGCAGGCGCGCATGTCCTGAGAACAGTTGACATTTGATTACAATTTACACTATTTTCTAAGAAATTATTTATAAACAAATCATGGATACCAATTACCTGATAGTAATCAACAGCCTGTTTCAATCCGGAAATATCTTCGTGTTCAGATTCCCACGTGGCTTGATCATAAGATAGGTCGCGCCATTTCACCAGGAAGTATGTGGTGCCGTCGCGTGACGTGCGGTGGTTGATTACGCGGTGCACCACCAGCCATTCAGGCTTGACGCCGTATCTGATGGCAAAATTAGAATTATAAAGAGGTTAAATTTTTCCAGTATAGATCTATGTTATTAGTCCAACAGCTGTATAAGTTAGTAAGCTAATGACTGCGCATATTCCTTCACGTCTTGACAAAAACATTTAATTCCCAGCATCTTCAGGTCGACTCTTATCTTAATACCTGTAGTATTTCTCCTCGAGTAGTTTCTCGTTGGACTCGTGGTCGGAGGTCTGTTTGTCCTTGAGTCTCTTGACGCGGCTGTCGCGCTCGTCGAGCGGCTCCTCGAGCTTGGGCGGCTCCTCCGGGTCCGACTTGCGCATGTAGTACCGGTACATCAGCGGGTGGAACACGTCCAACTGGAAACATAAGTTTTTATCACTAAAACATGTTCAGTGACTCGTCATCTACTCTTAACGAATGTCAATCATACCTATATGTTTATTTATTTATTTATTTAAGCACTTCATATACAAATGTATAAAGGCGGACTTAATGCCGTAGGCATTCTCTCCCAGTCAACCTTATGGTAGTGCAGAGATTAACAAGGTAGGTGCATCAGAGGTAGTTATTTCGAAATAATATATACTTATAAATACACATACATAAATATTGATTCATACTATGATAAGTATAATGCAAAATTAATAAATATATATACCATACATATACAATATATAAACGTGTCTACAATAAATATATACGTAATTACAAATTCATAGATAAAATCCAAGACGTAAACTAGAAATTCACGATGATGGTGGCGTTTCTTATACGAATTGACGACGCACTCTGTTTTGAACGCGCACATTTGCATGTTAAGGTATTGTTTCCGACTGTAGCACGTTTACAGCGCGTTTTAATTGCATACGTCATTATACCTCAAATGCAAGGAAAACGCACCAACAATGAAGAATAGTCGCTACTCAGTTGGATACAAAATCTTCACACTTCCCATCCATATGATCAAGCAAAACATACCTGTAGCTCGGAAATCCAGCTGCAGTGCCAGTAGGAGCGTTCGTGCCACTTGACGAAGAACTCGCGCGACCGCGGCGCCTTCGACTTAGCCGACAGCTCCTTCCACCGCCACGTCAGGATCTTCGCCACCTTGCCATCTAGCGGAGGACACTGGACGAAACAATCGACATTTCAGTGAATTAATGACAAGAATGGAAAATACTAGTAACAGCAAATTGTAATATTAAAAATATTTATTTTAAATTTATCTTTTATAGTATTTTTGATCTTGGATACCGGCTCGTCTAAGCACGGTACCTTTCAATAAGCATATATTCTGGTAGCTTCTTATAGGTAATCCAAACATGTAAAGAGATTTGTTCAGTTCGAAGCTTGCATTAAAAAAATTAACAATAAAGCAGGAGATCAGACAAATACCTTCACAACATCAGTTCCAATTACAGAGTACAAACAATTAATTAACACCATTATTAATTTAATATTTATCACTTACACTACAACGAGGACATTTCCACTCTCCGTCGGGCACCTCCTCTAGCGGCGGCGTGAGGCAGAAGCGATGGTACGCTGAAGGACATGAATCGCAACATAACAACTCGCCACCGTCTTTGCAGATCCTGTAACAAGACATATGATACTTATAGGAGTGATGTCTCTTTCATGTCTTCGCTTTATTTTTTTAACATAATTTGTACTTAACAAAACACAAATCTTCAAACCTAAAAGCATGAACTTTTTGTCTCTAGTTTCTTCACATGAAGCAGAGTTTAGACACTATGAAGCCATTGTTGAAAATCCCCATAGAGTTACTGAAATATCGCCGACTAGATAGGCCATTAAATCCACAGGTAGCAAAATATAGCCGACCTGCAGAACTCCTGATGCTCGTCGTCATCGTCTTGGTCGTTATTGCCCTCGGCTTCACAGTGCGGACACGACCAGCGGCCCTCGGGCGTCTCCTCCAGCTCGGGCTCGAGGCACACCAAGTGGTAGGCGCGCGGACACGTGTCGCACAGGATTATCTCGCCGCCTTGCTGGCACACCTACAAACAAACAAGTTATGTATTGGCATGAAGTACTGTGTGCACTATATCTATACTAATATATAAAGCTGAAGAGTTTGTTTGTTTGTTTGTTTGAACGCGCTAATCTCAGGAACTACTGGAACGATTTTGAAAATTCTTTCACTAATAGGAAGCTACATTACTTCTGAGTGCTATAGGCTACTTTTTATCCCGGAAAAACTTTTCCACGCGGGCGGAGCCGCGCGCAATGCTAGTTATATATATATTTTGTAGCCAACATAAACTTTTTTATCTATCTATTTAAGTATTTAGTTTTATAGTTGCCCACTGGTCGAAAGTCGACTGCAATTAATAAATTAAATTTTTCTGCACTCGTCTATATTATGAACTTTAATGATTCCAATTCTCAGACTTCTCCGTGCGCGCCATGTGCTTAAAATGTGGAACAAAGTATTTCTTCAAATGTTACTATATAGATTAATTGAATAGAACAAGCTAAAGATAAAGGTAAAATTTTATGAAATGTTTTCACTCACAATAATTTTGTTTACACAAGTATTTATTTTATGGAATGTGCACATGCTAACATAAGAACATTTCGGGAAGAACATTTATTCAAAGAACTATATAATGGTGTAATGGGATGTTACCTCACAATAATCCTGATGC
Organism: Sphinx pinastri; assembly: GCA_947568825.1. Lineage (NCBI taxonomy): Eukaryota > Metazoa > Arthropoda > Insecta > Lepidoptera > Sphingidae > Sphinx > Sphinx pinastri. The sequence continues at coordinate 16,116,376 of OX387619.1, forward strand.
TCAGGTTCGCCCTCCGTGCCGTCGGGGAATTTACTTGTGGTCTTCAACTTCTTTTTCTTCTTTTTGTTGCCAATCTTGGTTTTGGCTTTCTTTTTTGGCTGCTGTAAAAAAATTACACATGACACACGGGAAACATGAATCATAAAATAATTATTTATTGAAAAGAAAGATCCATACTGGCACAGCGGGATCATCTTCCTTCGGCGGCGCGCCTTCTTCAGTTGCCGCTACGGCGGGCGGTTTAGTTTCTTCGGCTTCGGCCAGCATTTGCTCGAATTCGGCATCCGAGTCTGAGTTAACGCCGGCGCTGCCTTCTTGGTCCTCCTCCTAAAGAAACATAAAATATATGTGATATAGCTGAATATCTTGGTTTTTTCCATTTCGAAACCTAACGCATCATTTATATATCTTATACAGTCGATTGTTTAGGGAAAAGGTATTTATATTAATACAAAAAGAAGATTTATAATAGAAATGAAATCACCACATTAGTGCCATAATGGCTTGCTCAGGCAATTTAATTATAGTTCGGACAAACTAAGCTGGCCGGTATGACAATTCATTTTTTTTCCCGACGCGATAACTCTGTGAGAACGTCTACCCAAAAAATTCAAAACCGTGTCATGTCATACCGGCCAGATTAGTTTGTCCCTACTATAGTATGAAAATTGTTGTCATATTGAGTATGTACTATTGCGTTGTATACGTACGCTGCTGGTGCGCTTGCGCTTGCTGAACTTGATCTTGAGCGTGGGCACCTTGGGCTTGCGGCCGGGCTTGCCGCGCGGCGTGCCGGAGCCCGCCTTGGGCTTGCGGCCGCGCTTGCGGGGCACCGACGCGCCCTCGTCGCTCGCCTCCTCGTCCTCTTCTTCCTCTGGCTCTTCTATTGTCTCGTCGTTCTGACACATTCATCAACCATTTAACACTCAAATATAAGAAGCCTAACATCTATGTGAAGTCATTCATCTACTTTGATGCCAACCCTAATATGAATGTTGCCCAATATTAAGAGCAACACTAGAGTTTCTTGCCTGTTCTTCTGTGGTGATAACTGATGGTAGAGTTTCCGGACCGTTGTCCATAGTTTTCCGGCCTGGTGGTAGAGTTAATATTGACGGAATCTAAATAATGTATAACATTTTATGGGCTTGAATAGAATTATTTCATCACACACACACCAATATCATGATTCTTGGAGATCTCGAATGATAAAGTACACTATTACTTCTTTCATTGCATTATTATAATCAAATTCTTTTATTATAATAATTGTCTTTTATAGTTTACATTTCAATTACAATCATCGTCTAACAACACAATATGACTCGAGCTGTGATCGTAGCTTACCTTGGACTCTTTAGGGGTGCGGCCGGGCCTCTTGGACACATAGTCGGAGGCCGTGGAGGTGTTTGTGTTCTCTTCCGAACCCATGTTAGGCGTGGGTCCCCCGAGGTGCGGGTTCATTTCGCAGAACATGCGCCACTTCGCCGCTACCAACATCATCAGTTTCGATACAGGCACCTGTGCCAAAATTCGAAAAATACAGTATGGATAAAAAAAAAGTAATTTATGGGTTGTATCATGTTACGTCATTCGTCTTCTATAATTGGATATCTTAAAAAATTATATATCTCACTGGGCAAACTGCCTACAACTTAGAAATCATTGTATATTATCTATAAGTTTTTTTTCGCAAACATATCCGTCTCAGAATATTCCTTACATAATTCAAATATCAAAACTAAATAGCCCTTATATCATAGTAAATAAAGTTAATATTAACTATAAGTCTACTAATCCAAACCTTAGGGTTTTCCTTGACGAGCATCGGCCTGACGTGCTGCTGGAACAGTTTGTACGAGGTGAGGTTCTCGTAGTCGGCGTCCGTGAACTGTATGTCGACATCCGTGAGCCCGAAGGATGCGCATACCTCTTCCACCGTGGGCATGCCGGCTGTAACAAACCGCAGAATTATTTAGGCAACTAGTTTTATATTTTCCATTGGTTAACATTTGCGTCGATCGAATCGTTTCAATCAGGTATCACAAATAACTGTTTTCCAGAGGCCCATTCATGGAAGAATCTTGGGAAGGCCCTTGTCCAGCATTGGTACATTACAAGCTTAAACAATACAAACATTCTTACAAGGCTCAGGCATCTACTATTCATTATTTTGCTTCAATTATGTACAGCAGTCAGTGGCGGCTTTAAATATTTCTAGGTTCTGTGTGGCAGATCTTTGCCAGGCCTGTTTACCCAATTACTGAGGAGGGTATTGATTTTTTCTTTGTGATCCTTGCAAAGACGAGCCCCTGAAAGCTCGAAGCCCAGGACAGTTGCCCCATTCATCAACACAGTTCTTGAATCCAATCCGTCAATTGTACTTTACTATTCCGCATAAAAAGACTTGTTTCAAAATAATCTCGAATATGTATCTAATGAGTTTCATCGATGGATTAAGGCTTTCATGCACAGCTTTCGTGTTATCAATTTGACTGCCTCTGCAAAATATAACATTTCTATTTCGTCTACATACGAACTTAAATTGAATGGTACTGTATGCCTTAGGCATTTAGTTCGGCTTTACCATTAAACAACATATTAAAAAACGTGAGATCCGAAAACAATTATGCAATAATTTCGAGTAATTTCTGTAGACATTTCATGTAACGCGAGCTTCGTGAAGTTATGTCACAGTTTTTCCTTAACCGTATTGAGCTGCGAAAGTGTTTATATAACGATAAATTAACCCGACATTGTTTTCAGCTATAACCTGCGTGTTTGTTTTTATAACAAAGGCAACCAAACAGGTCAGTTGATGGTATGATTGCCAATCTTGAAAGTTCACATTGCCATGCGTAAGAATCGTTCCATGGGCAAATTACGGTAACGATTAGTACACGCGTGACTAATATGCCTGTGTATTCTGGATAAGCTACATTTTCCAGAGTCTAAAAAAAATTACCCACCCAGCTTTCCTCCAAACTAAGTTCGTAATTTCCCCTGATTGCTTTGACATAGTTGATCTTCATGAGTGCTAATGATCGCTTACCAATATGTAACTTAGAATTAACCATTTTTATAAAAACCGGTGTTGACAATGAGAATAGTAATTGTAACATTGTGGTCTGGGAGATTCGACCAAATCTCCATGAAACAGTGGTCAGTGGCGTAACTGCACAGGCCAGTGGCAAATTCATGGAATGGGGCCCATCGACAGTGCAAAATCCGGCAATATTTTTTTAGGATTGTAGCCAGTATAACTACTGGACATAATGAGACTTAACATCTTATGTCTCAGGATGTCGAGCGCAGTGGAATTCCACACAGTACTTAAGTACAGTACGTAAGTCAAGGTGCTGGATGGTGTTGCTACTGTTTATGGGTGGTTGTATCGCTTACCATCAGGCGAACGGCATGCTCGTCTCGTCATTCAATGCAATAAAAAAAAAAGGATAGTCCTGAACGGTCCTCTTCCTCTAGGGTCGGGGGCTCCCTGAAGTCATGCTACTCTACAGCCACGCCACTGCCATGAAACGTAATGAATTTTTATCAAACTATTACGAGATAACTTCTATCCATATCTATGTCAAAAGCAGCACGTAAAAGGCATGATCTAATTCAATATTGACAAATGAAACAATCAAAGCAAACTGTTATTCCGATCGTAATCTGCATCACAATGGATGTTAGTATCTTGCGGTTATTAGATCGTCATCGGATGTTGTGGGCGAACGCTTAGAGAACTCTGTCTGTACTATTATATTTCCCTGTATATAGTTCTGAGATAATAGGTTATTTAGTTCTTTACTAGTTTTTGCTCGCGGCTATGCCTGCGTGAATATCCTTTTTCGTAATAAAAGACCGCTGTTCAACTTTTTTACGCTTTATTCTCAACCTGTGGAAACCTGTGGAAAGCGAAACAAAAATACGCAACAGGCCTATGTGGAATGCCTACCAATCGCAATTAGCGGAGGCCTACGCCCAGCACTGAGGCAGCCAAAACGAATATGAGATAACATTTATTTATGTCTACTTAGTATCAGTCCGGAGTCTGGAAATCTGCCCGCCCCCTATAACATGTGACCTAACATAGCTGGCGAAATGTGGGTGAAATGATACACCTTTTCCTACCCCTGAAAAGGGCAAAAGGCGTGATGCTATGTATGTATGTATTTATTTATGCACTGCTTCTTAGTACCATAGATGACTATTCTATAGTTCGATTATTGTGTGAACAATCTCTGCACAAATACGAATTAACTACAACGAGATACTTTGTTAAGGTTTTCAGTTTAAGGTAGCGGAGGATTTCCGCTCTGGCATAGCTAAGTGACAATGAACCCGTCACCAAGATTATGCCCTATTATGTTACTACAGATGCTGATCACGGATGGAGACTCCTCAAAACTAAGCAATATAGCGGATATTTCTCCATGTGCACGATGGTCGCAGTAGGGCACAAAAAATACCTACCCGATATCCTTCCGCATGCTCACGCCTTTTATCCCCGAAGGGGTAGGCAGAGGCGCAACTAGTGCACCCACTTTTCGCCAAGCGTATTCCGTCCCATGATGTGATAGGGGGCGAGCCTATCGCCATACCGGGCACAAATTCCAGACTCCGGGCTGATACTGAATAGAAAAATCCAATATCACTTTGCCCGACCCGGGGATCGAACCCGAGACCTCAGCCTTGCAGTCGTACCGTAATACAACTACGCCACCGAGGCAGTCAAGCATCCTTCCGATAGCCTCATATTCGCGAAGATTTTCTCGAATACAGACTGTTTATTTGACAGTTAGTATTTATCAATCTATAATGATTCCTTACGTTTACGCGAATGTTACGACGTTGAAATTAAACTACTATAACTGATTTTATCGCGGTTATTTATTTTAATTTTCTCCCGACGTTTCGAAGGCTTTGCAGCACTTCTTGTTGTGTCATGTTAAATTTGTATAATTGTAAATTGAAGGAAGATTTGTAACACTAACTTTTTGGACCACCAACAAACACCTCAGTCCGCCCCGTGACCACGAAGTCTGCACTTCGAAACGTCGGGAGAAAAATAAAATAAAAAACCTAGATAAAATCCGTTTATAGTAGTTTAATTTCAATTTATCAATCTAATGCTACCATCATACAATACTGTGCAAATTCAAATTGCTTTAAATTATACGGCGTCAACTAAATCAATTGGATAACCTAAAATGGCGCACATAATAGAAAATGAACTCGCGGCGCATAGTTTAGTCACATGTTGCTAGCTGCTCGGGGTCAACGTACCCAACGCCATCGTAAGGTCGAGAATAACATCTATTTTGGCAATAAACTACTTTCAGATAAAACTATTCAAAGAAAGTGTTTTCTATTAATCTCTATAGGTGGACGAGCTATGTGGATTAAAAAACAATAACACGCTATAAACGATTTCTGTGGAGCGGAATGAATAACGGCGCTAGTCAATAAAAACATTGCAAACAATGCTCAATTTGCCGAGAGCAGATTAAATTTAAAATTAATTACTGTCTATGATTGCGTTCTCCCGTTTGGTAGAGTGAAGAAGAGCGTCAATGCACAAGGAGAAATGGCTTATGGTCGAACTAAAAACTACCTCTGGTGTAAACTATAGAGGCACTAGCCCAACCACGGCTGTTGGTTCAGTCTTGAACTAAGCCTGATCGAACTCTATCCGGGATTCAAAGCAATCATTCCAGAGCAGTGTACGCACATACTCCATACTAGATACTGACTCAGTGCCCATTCAAATTGCGGTATTTCCAAATAACAAATATGTGATGAACGTCCGTTATCTATAATCTCATAACTTTATCAATATAGGCCGATAGACTTCTTAACTGTTATTTCGAAGCACCTAACGATGATGCATTATGGTTCGCCCATTGAGTTCGCCGAAATCTTATACCTAAATTACCTAATTACATAAGATTTCCGAGCTAAGAATTAAAATGGAAAATGATAGTTATTTTTCATAGAAACCATATACATCGTACTGTCGAATAAATTATTTATATACTTGTGTTCATTATTTTAAAGTTTTTCTTTGATGAGGTGCTTCCTCCTGTTTCTACTAGTATTTCAAAAAAAAAATACAAACACACGAATTGATAACTTCCTCCTTTTGGAAGTCGGTTAAAAATACAATTTTTATTTTCGTGTCAACGCATTTTTTTGCAATTAGGCGAACTTGTAGCATATAATATTGTGTGGTTCGTTAACGATATCAGTTAATTTTCACATATTTAACTGCAAGACGATACTAGAAGCATATCGCTTATCGTACGTTTAGTGTTTGTGCGAAGCTTTTGAACGCCACCCAAAACGGCACATGCATGTCACCGCATCGCCTGATATCAAATGTTAACAGTCGTAATAGCCAGTAGTGCCCACTGCCCACGCGCTGCCCCTTTCCAGGTGGAACTTAACAGTACTTGCCCATTGCTTGCAAACATGCAAAGCAATAGGGCCTACACAGACGAACTATTAGTTATTTTTATAGCATGAGATACTACTATTGTTTAACCTAGAGAGTATACTGCATTTGAAGATACAATGCAGTCAATATCATCGTATAAAATTATGACAGCATGCTTGATTCCTTCTCTAAACTTGGCTTAAAGTACTTTTGAAGAACGTAGCACTATTTGACTTCTTGTGTTGGCATTTCTACCGCCAAGCAGCAGTGTGCATACACTGCTGTATTTCGGTTTGAAGGACATTGTAGGCAGTGTAGCTACTGGACATAATGAAACTTAACATCTTAAGTCTCAGGATGACGAGCGCAGTGGAATGCCTCACAGTACTTTGTAACTCAAGGTGCTGGATGGTGTTGCTACTGTTTATGGGTGGTCGTATTGCTTCCCATCAGGCGAACGGCATGCTCGTCTCGTCATTCAATGCCATAAAAAAATACAAAATTGAACAAGCATCAAGGAAGACGTTCATGTATAGTTTGGTGTCGTTCAATAAAAAGAATGACAAATTCAGTGTTGTTCTAATTGACATTTCACGCACGAACTTGCAAAGCAAATTAATCGCGTAAATTAATTTGCTTGTACCAAAATTTACTGATCCCACAATTAATAAGGACGCAATACGATTCGTGCGATTGACAATTATTACCAGTGGCGGCCATTGGGGGGATAACCGGGAAACCGCCCGGGGCCTCGGGCGTCCAACTGGCGACCTTTTTTTAGGTCACCACCCTATTTACCAACACATCTTAAACATTTTACCCACGAAATTGTTAAAATTGGGGTCCTTTTTTGCTCCTTTCCGGGGCCTCGCGACAGTATTAGGAAGAACCACGAAGAAAAATGTCCTCGCAAAGATCTTCCGCCCGGACGATCAGATTGGTTAGAGCGGCCACTGATTAGTACGACGTCTTATAACGTTTAAAGCTACATACCAGATCCGGAGTCAGAAGCGGCGGGGGTTGATGGTGTGTTGTGCTTGCTGCCCCGGCCCTTCCGCGACTTCTTGCTCGAGGACATAGCGCTCAGCGCGTAGTCACTGTCGCCCTCCGCCTCCATCTCGAGACCAAAGTCATCTTCCTAAGGAATAAAAGAAGTATTTGCTGTTATCTTGTATACAATCATTTTACCTACTCTATGCGTCATCTTGTCCGGCTAAATATTTGCCTGTTTTGTGTGAATTTGAATAATAATATAGATTTACATGGACAAAAACAGTTGAAAAAATTTTTTTACTTTGGAATTTCTATGTAACAATTGATTATAATTTGCATTATTTTGAAAGAAAAACACTATTTAATATTACATATGCAAAAGTTTGTGTAGATGCTTGTCTGTTTATTAGAAATAAACATAGGGATTTGGATGACATAATGTCTGTTAGCCATTCACACAGGCAAAGGAGATGACCTCTTTTTGTATGGGTGCTGGGCCTCAAAATTCAATCAGGCTCAAACTTTGTGGATATTAAAGGGGCAAAAATATGGATCGTGTATCCATTAAAAAATATTTTTAGACCCCTCCACTTATAACTAACGTTTTTCCAAAAACGTTCTTATTAAGTATAGTTTTTGAGCGAAATAAAATTACATATATCTCAACATGGGAGGACTTTAAAATTATACGTTTTTTTGCAAAGGCCAAATTTTTAGGAGTACTACCCAAATATATATATAGTATCTTAATTAGAATTTTAGGCCCGTTTTTAGACATGCCCTTTTTATTCTAACACACATGGCCAATGTCTGATTGTGGAAATCGACATTGCAGGCGGAGCCACAATCATAAACTAGTGCTATATAAAAGGTCACCTACACAATTAAGGCAAAAAATGCAAGTTATCCTTGTCATTACTGTGACAATTTAAATTATTATGCAGCATAGTAAGGCGGTTTTATAAAATATACTAATAATTGTTAAGTATGTCCATCTGACCATGTACTAGGATGCAATAGTTGTGAATAAAAAACAAACTATAATGCACATTATTAGCATCAAGTTCAAGGTTATTTTTGAATTTTTTGATCATTAAGTGTAAGTGAGTTTGTTTGAACCAAAAACAGCCAAAAGTGGCTTTATAATTATTGTATAAAGATGGTAAAGAGTGACCTATGGCAAAGAGTTGGATGAATTTATCAATATTATCATCAAACATGATAAGTGACCAAAGATAATTATCTATCATTATTATTATCATGATATTTATTTATTTATTTATACTTATTACATTATTGCAAAAGGAATATTAAGACCCATTGTTGTCCAAACATAAGCACAATATCAAATATTTTATATTAGATTTTTGTGATCTACCTAGGTTTTATGTAATTTAACATAAATGTCCATGAAGTTCAGGATAAATTGTAATCCACAGAGATAAAAAAATACTTGAAACCTTGTGGTGAATATCATTTCACTTGATTAATGAAGAAATTATTTTTTGCTATTAAAAAGCTACACAATGTTAATTGTCATTTTTTGCATAATTTAAACATTATTCAATAGTGAATAATGAACATTGAATAAGTGATTTAAAACAATTTACAAATTACACTCAACTGTGCCATTGTATTTATCAACTGTAAAAGCACCAAATTAACTTGAATATCTACTTTTCACATCAGATATGCATATTAAATATATTTGTATTTCCTCATTTGCATATATTTTTAAGGCTATTTGCATTGGGGACTTGCGAAAACAACTTTTAGATTATACATAGATTTCATGCAGACTTTCTATATGTCTACATAAAATTGAATTACCAATTTGTAATAACATTTAATGTTTTTACTGGAAACCACTAAATTCTACTTAAATTGATTCATTTTTATATGATTTTTTCCTTGTGGTTGGGGAAGGATTAATGGCTTAAAATCCTCTTGAATTTTCCAGGTATATGTCTGTTATATTTTCCATAACAATGTTCAATTATATCTAAATAGATAAGCTGCATATTCAGATGATGAGATAAGGAGACAACACTTTTAAAAGGCATAAATATAACTTAACATTTGTACACTTTATACATTATATTCCAATGATTATATTATGAAGGTCTAGATACTTTTTCGAGTTGACAAATGGGTTATAAAGACCTTAGCCTCAATTAACTTGATGTGAGTAACAATTTGTCATGATATATACTCACATCCTCACTATCATTCTTTCTCTTCTTCTTTTTCTTTCTGCCTTTTTTCTCCTCTCCTCTGGCTTTCCTCTTTTTACCTTTTTTCTTCTTTCTACCATCTTCTGGTGAGTAATCTTCATCCTCCTAAACAAGTATTGTAGTACATTAAATGTTTATATTCCAAGTACTCAAAATCATACCAAGATTTACCATAAGTAAACTAAACCCATTAAATATATAGAAATGGTAAACTAATCAAGACACCAGTATCTTTTGGCTATTAACCTATTGGTGTTATAAAAAGGACAATCAGTGATATAACACGGCAATAAACACGACATAAAAACAAAAGTACAGTCAGCAACCGCAACTACATTGTATGCATGTTTACAAACAACACGAACATACATATTTCAGTGTAAATCGAAAGACAACATCACCTTTGGAGGTGCTTCATCACTGTCTCCGGAGTTCTCGTTCTGACCCTCACCTTCTTCCACTTCCTCATCACCTGCAAGTTCACAACAAACTGGTTAAACCAGTTCAAGCATCATTCACAACGGTCCGACACACGGGAAACCGGTAGGGAAGCTGAATTTCGCCACACTTCAGCACACCACACGCTAAGGTCACTAATCCCTTTGTTTGGCGGCGTCCATTTTGTTAAGTAGTAATGAGGGGATATCGCATGTTCTTTTCTGTCACAAACTGCCACTTAAAAATATTTACAACCGCGACACAACAAAAATGCCATTGACACACTCATAAACCGTTTCTTCGGTGCAACATCGTGGTATTTAGTCACACTTCATTCCAAAAAACCTATACACGACACTGATTTTTTTCTAAATTTTTAATTGCACCGCAAGTAAACACATGATACCGCTATTCGCGGCTTACCTATGACATACTAGCTAAAATGAACCTTTACCTGCAAAAGAACCGTCTACTTCATCATCTGATGCCATTTAGATTACTATTCAACACAACCTACAATAAGATGAGAGATTTTGGTCTAGAAAAGATAAAGGACGCGCAGTTTTTGCGACAAATGGTAATTAATTCAGAAATTGATGCCGCCGTCACTACACGGCGAACTAGCAAGATTTGTTATCTCTTTCACACATAGTGTCAAAAACGCAAAGAAAAAGACATTTTAGGGTGCCCAGGAATGAATTTACGAATACTGCTATTTTTTACAAGCTTTTATTTAACTTGCAATGTATGTTTGTTCGGGTGGAGTCTTGCAAGTCAGTTACCTGGCAAGCAGTTATCCTCAACTGATTGTGTTGAAATTCCGCATATACGTTTAGTTTGGGTGACAATGCATTGCTAGCTAAGTGCTGTCATTCTGAATCCAATATGGCGGACGGCCCAAGATGATGGACTAGATATTTTTTGTGCATGTCCATAACATGGGTATCAAATGAAAGGGTTTGCTGAGAAGAATACAAAAAATAAAATGACCTCTAAATCCAATATGGCCGAATGGTTATTTTTTACGCACTCCTGTAATATGGGTATCAAATGAAAGGGCTTACTGAGAATAACTCGAAAAGTAACTAAAACATAAAAAAATATTAAAGATAAAAAACTTTAAAAACAATCTATTATTTAAATACTCTAAAAAGAAAAAAAATATATTATATTGAATCAAACTTTGTTTAATACTATGTAGAGATAAAAGCTTGTCGCGAGGTTTACTTGTGTAGATAATACAATAATTATGTAACTTGATCTTGCCTGGGATAATTTCGTGCGCAACATCTTGAAGTGGTCGCGATATTTCCATCGGCTAAACCCAAATATTTCATACTTTTGCCGATGGGAATCCGCACCCCATCTATGATCATAATATGGGCACCATTCGATGGGCCTTTCCGAGGCCCATGAGAGTTTCCGAGGCTCATGAAAGTATATCGCCTCGATTTTTTTCATGGGCCACCGTCAAACCTACACGTGATATTCGATTCACTATGTCGCTGGTCTACCTGTCAGTCTTTCCTGCAACTGAGATTAATTATACATGGTATAATTTTCAAGTCATAGACAGTAAGTTACGAATAATATTAAAACTTTATAATTTATTACTTATATTATTAAACTTATCTTTGAATTACTTATTCAGTATATTTTTATTGTAGCATGTAAATGATGGAAAAGTACCGTTAACTACAGTCAAATTAGTATGCTTATAAATATTAGGAATCGATTCAGTATTATTAATGTTAAAATTAATCAATAAAAGTTTTATACTCTGAACGATGAGATGAGCAAGCCACTCGCATGATTGTTAATCATCACAAAGCATATTATATATTCATTAGCATTAGATATTCAGTGTCTTATTAGTCAGTAATTACTAAGGTCAGATCGAGGTTCGGCTTCTACTTGGTAAGTAGTTAGGTGAGTCTAACAAAATATCCTTTTGAGATACAAACTTCTCCAAAGGGTTTGAGCCTTTGTATATGCACTTCCTTCTTTCATGCAGTCGGAAAAAAAATCTTTGTCCATGTAATATTGTATGCAATGCAATCAGCCCTGTATTATATACTGCCCCTGCAGAGCACGAGTCTCCTCTACTACTGAGAGGGTCTAGGCCTTAGTCCACCACGCTGGCCTAGTGCGGGTTGGCAGACTTCATGCTTCTCAGGTATGCAGGTTCCTCACGAAGTTTTTACTTCACCGTTAAAGCGAGTGATAATTCACAGATAACGTTTTAGAAAAGTCAGAGGTGCGTGCCCTTTGGTTTTAAACCTGTGGACGTTATTCTAGGCAGTCTGTTCCACTCCCACTTTTAAATATTGTATAATACTATATTATTTTTATGTTTACTTTGTAGTAAGTTATTATTGTAATCAACGTTTATTAGTGACTTAAAAATATTATTTTTCAAATTCTACCAATTACAAAATTGATCATTAAGTGGGTATTATTTTTCGAGTGTAACCAACAGCACAAGTTTTTTTGGAAAATTTACCAACTATAAAAATAGTGACATCAGTGTGGGTTGTCAATATTTTCTTCATGCAGGAATAGACAATAAAGATTCGCGTCCACTAGCCGGGGCGGAGCGGAGCGGCGCCGTGCATTTCGGTATGCTACGTACACTGCATTTACCAATGCTGGCCGCATTGACAGATTTTATTTTTCAGCTTTGGATATCACTCCTTTGAGCAGTTCTTACGGCCAATTTTATAGACTATGAAAGAAAAATTTGCACAATACAATTTGAGTTTACTAACAATAAATAAAGCTAATAAACTTTCAATACAATTTTGAGAGCGAAACATAATGTATGTCACAACACCCACCATGGGAGATTTTTATTGGTTGCGAAAAAAAAGTATTTATGGGGATTGTTTGAAAAGTATTATACATAAATATTTTCATATCACGTTTAAATATATGTATAATCATAAATCAATTAGCTTCCGTCCACTGCTGAACGTAGGCCTCCCAAGTGAGCGTCAATATATATAATACGTTTCTTTTTATTATTTTTTTATGCGGACACGACAAAGTGACTGCTCCTCGCCTGATGGTAAGCGCGATGCCGTCCAGATAGAGTATCGAATGGCAGTAGATGGTTATCTCATGCCATTCGACACAATCATGCAGGCCTACTAAGCTGCTTCTTCACGCTACGGCGGAAGGACCCAGAATCTATAGGAAGGAGGTGCGCCGGTAAACTATTCCAAAGCCTGATGGTGCGGAAAAGAAAAGATTTAGCGAACCTGTTGGTCCGGGCTGAGATGGTTTTAACAATCAAGCTGTGGCCTCGCATGCCAGCATGCGTGGTTCTGCTGAGGAAAGGAGAGGAGGGGATCAAATTAAGCAATTCCTCAGAGCATTCGCCATGATACAGACGGTAGAACACGCTTAGAGAAGCGACATCCCTCCGCAACTGTAGAGACTCCAAGTTGCTCGTCACGTCTGCATCAGTCACAACGCGGATGGCCCGCCGCTGCAATCCATCCAAGGCATCGAGCAAGTATTGGACGGAACCGTCCCAGAGCTGTGGTACGAACAGTATTCCATACCCGGCCGTGCTTGTGCTTTATACAAGCGGTAGATTTGACCGGGCTTGAAAAATCGACGCACCTTGTTCAGGATTCCAACCCTGCGTGAAGTGGCAGATATTACGCCTTCGATGTGATTCCTTGGATTCAGATCACAGCGGATATCCATACCAAGGATACTCAGGTCATTCCGCAATGAGAGTGGAACACCCTGAAGATTGGGGAGAGGAGAAAACGGGGATCTTTTGCACTTGAACGCACACACCTGCGTTTGGAGAATTACATCAAATTTTACTGGCAGACCTTTACAAGCAACCATCCAAATTAAGAAGTCCTATTGTGCTTATTGTTTCAAGTATGCTATAGCCTGATTGGGAATGGAACGGTCTGCAGGGACAATGTCCGCAGGTTCAAAACCCAAGGCCCACACCTCTGGCATTTCGAAGCTACGTGTGTATTGTTTTTCAATTATAGTTCGCTTTAATGGTGAAAGAAAAACATCATGAAGAAACCTCTATAAGAATTTCGACGGTATGTTAAGTCTGCCAACCCGCACTAGGCCAGCGTGGTGGACTAAGGCCTAAACTCAGCGGTAGGCAGTATATAATATAGGGCTAATTGCATTGCAATGTTTCAAGAGAACTTCCTTGTACATGTTTGAGGTATGATCAGTAGTCTCGAACCTACCGATTTTTCGGTATTTCTACCGATATGGAGTCAGTCCTATCGAAATACCGGAAATGAAACGATTTTAAGAAAGCCAGAAGATTCTCCCTTTTTTTTACCGATTTTCAGTAATTCGACGTTGATAGCCCCTTTTTTATATTTTATGATTAACAGTCCCTAGAGTTTAAAATAAAGTGATTTTATTGAATATTGCTTGTTTTTTTGCATATACCGATTTCACATTTTGTCATCCGAGGACTGAGACCACTGGGTATGATAAATTGGAAACTACATCAAGTTAAACAGGTGTTATTTTGAGAGCTATTCTGTTTCTTGGATTTTTCTGTATAAGCCAAATTATGCAGCGAATTTTATCACTTCTTAATTAATTTAACGAGAATGTCACCCTCTTAAAAAGTAAAAAATAACCGCTAAAACTGTAACAATGGAGGTGGGCGGGCGGGTCGTGACGCGTTGACTCGCTCCGTCGTGCTAACCCGCCCCGCACCGACCCGTTTGTACTCTGTAGTGAACGCACTTCTACGCTTTTCTATACAAAATGTATGGGAGGTGGATTTTTGCATTGCGCCCCGACCTAACCCGCCCCGACCCAGCTATGGACACGAAGCTTTATACTGCTGCTCAAGTGTCGGGGGCAGAAATAACCCTGGCCAACGAACCCTGGCTTCGTATTTAAGATACAGCCGCCTACTAGTAAACTGTAAACGATTTAGTTAGATCGTATTTTAATATCCGATATAAATATGGGCAGATATTCGATAACCAGCCATCAATAATAATTGACACTAGTTGACACGTCTTGTGCTCGAAGGACTAGTATCCAGAGCACCCATGAACAAAAAAAACTATTTCTTAGTTCGAGTATTGCCAAATGAGTTAGATTCTCCCTAAGGTGTGAGGATTTAAATGTCATGGGAAATTTTGTAAACATCTATATGTTTGAGTAAACTTTTGGGGAGATTGTTTTTAGGGCCATAAAAATATTTTCATGTGTTACTGTTTGACTGACCAAAAAAAATAAAAAGAGGCAAAATGTTCAAGTTCTTACACAAAGTATAATGCTATAATGCCAAATGCACACTGCTGCCGAACCTGCACGAGTCATCTCAAATCCGAGAATGTGAATCTGGCATAATAATCTCTGTGCAGTGGGCACGCCATCAAAGATACGCCATCCTACGGCGGTAAACACAACACGATTTGTTTACAATCATTGACAATGTAGAGCACGTTTTAAAATTAAACTAAGTTGGTTTTTTATTTGCCTTAATAAAACAGGGTACTTATTTAAATAATATTCTTCAATAGTGATACACATTGGGTATACACTACACCGTAAAAATTATCATTGACAGTACAGGGCTTTTTTTGGGGATATTTCATCTTGACTTTAGGGCTATTTTTTTGAGGAGTTGGTAACCCTATTTGTGGCTGACGATTGTGTTGAAATATTATTGATTTTGTTTATCTAATAGTTTAAAAGTTACTGTTATACATTACTATGAATGCGTTATTAGATTATGGTTCTTCATCATCTTCAAGTGAAAGTGAAGAGGAAGTTGTTGACAAAGAGAAGTTAGTATATTTTCTTTCATCCATGTATCCGATGTTTACACAGAAAACGCAATGATTTTATCAATTTCCAGATCCCCTTCGGAAATATCGAAACTGAAACTTCCCAAGCCAGTGCTAGGAGAGAGCTCTTTACAAACCTCGGTGTTTTCGAATCCATTTGTTAAAGCTGAACAGGAAAAGGCAGCTATCCTGGAGAAACATGTTAAAATGGTATATGTTGACTTTCTATCACTGTTATTGCTTTTAGTTTGAGGTTATTGTGATAAATATTTTGAATCTGTTACCCTGCCTTACAACCGAAGTCAATGACAGCAAAATATTTTCTCTGTTGTGTTCTTCTTTTAAAATAAGCTCCACCATTTCATTGGTGATTATGCCTTTTCTTATGTTGTGATTTTTACCTAAAACAATCCCTGCATACTTTAAATGTTTAATAATATTAGAAAAGAAATGTGTAGAATTGCACATACAATCGTCAAGTACATAGGCAGTGACTGTAAGGTTCCAGGCAAAGAAGATACACAGATGATAAATGGCAAGAAGATATGCTGGAACCACAGAAAAGGGCGCTGCAGGTTTGGGCACAACTGTAAATATGCACATGACACAGACATACAGAAGACATCTGATGAATTGGAAGCAGAGAAGCAGGTAATATGAAAAGATGTTAAAATATATTTTTTTTTTTCTATACGAGTCAAATCACAAACTGGTTAGCCAAATAATAGCTTTTATTCCTGATGAAACTTCGGGATTTTTTTTTTTTTGGTGGCCAAATGAAAATTTAATTGAATTAAGTAATTTTCATATAACTTCTAAATCCCATTTCCCGTATTTGAATTTCAAAGTGTTATTATTTGTATTACAGAAACTGAAAACAGTGGTATGTGAGGGTGCTGGCACCATGACCTCAGCACCACCACCTCAACTCCAAGATCCAGCATCGCCCACTGAAGATCCATGGGAAGGGAGTACAGACAAGAAGAAACTCAAAAGACCAGGGCTTCCCCAGGGATTAATGCCTAACAAGAAAGTAATCAAGATGTATAAGCAACAAAAACTAAAAGAATTTAAAAAATAATAAAAATATTCCTACATACACCCTTCCTACTTTATCAGGCACTTAATGTTGCTTGCATCTTCACCAGTGGCGTAGCGTGTCATATAGGGGCCCCATGTAAAAAATTTGTTGGGGGCCCTTCCAACACCAGATTTATACTTAAGTACAGGTCACTTAGTTTGTGCCGCCCCGTATGTCCCGCATCTGTAGGCCTGTTATGCGGGAGCAAAAAAAACCCTTAAGTTTAGCATATAGGCTAAGAGGGCCCCTAGAGCCGGAGGCCCCATGTCATTGATACGGCTGACACAGCGGTAGCTACGCCCCTGATCTTCACCTGCGTGAAAAGCCTTTCCTGCTACTAACCCCTAAATCACTGTAGCGTTCCATAGCGCCATCTGTATGATGCCAGCACAATCTATTCAAATATTTTTTGTGGGAGCATCTTACCGGGATAAAAAGCAGTTTATGGCTCTAACCCACGTGGCTATTGACAAGCGAATCGCATTGCACGCGTATCGCTATATTATGTACAAAGGACGATGCGTCGATAATGCGTTTCGACATTGAAATTGTACAGCGGGTACTTACGAAACGAGTCGCTTGTCAATAGCCTCGTGAGGGAAGGGCCTTTATTATGTTAATTTCATCCAAATCAGTTCAGCAGTTTCTGAGTTAACTTGTAACAAACATCCAAACATTTTCTCAAACATTCGTTTTTATAATACCAATAAGATAACATTATAAAGAAATGATCCAGGACAAATTATGAAGTAAAGCATGTAAATCTATGGACCAAGGTGGTGAAATAGGAATAATGAAGTCTACAATGTGTACCTAGGTATCTTCTAACGATTTGTGGGGAATTATCGCTAAAAGCATCATCGGTATCAACGCATCTAGTGTAGTCAAGAATGTGTGTTTTATATTTAGCTCTGTCCCAGGCACAGCAGCTCTGTCTAGTAATTATAATACATTATACTAAATTGCTCCAAAGGTTAATTCCAAGAAATATTCAAACACGTAAATCTATGCACTTTTCTTTATTTAGAAACAATGCAGAAGTTGACAGACATATCGAGATTATTACGTCCAAGTACAAAACGGTTGCACCTCTCATGACAATCACGTTGAGTGTTTTCACAACATCAGCAAATCCAATTTAAGTTAATCCATGCATTGACAATAAAACAATTTAATCCGAGATGTGGGTGCAACCGGCTCAGAAGTGTTGGCGTATAATTCACAGCCAACTTTCGCGCTAAGCACAGAGTTCTAAGCTCTATTGCTCATCATAGCACAGCCATTAACGACGCTACGTTGTTGGGCGTTGATAGTGCCAAATGCTGACAGGTCAAGCTAGCAGCACGTCGCAGACGCATGTCTCCTAAATAATGTAATACACTAACGGTGGCTTAAATACTTTTGTAAATTACATTTTTATATCTTCATGTGATAAGTACTAATTACATACAGCGAAAATGAAATGAACATCGACACCTACGTTCAAACGAGTCATAAATATTTATCAATCAAAAATATCTCTTTAGTACATTAAATTCAACACTAAAAGGCCACTAAAATGTACAATTAGGGGACCATTGACAGGTTTATCATTTTTGTACGCAAGGAACATTACTAAACATTTACAATCACATTTGGTCCCCTAAAATTAACTTGAATGACAACACCGAGACAGCTAAGATTTCATTTTACGATCTACAAATCAAATACCTAATTAAGTATATTATTTCATTTCTAATTAAGTAGTTGATATTTCCTAAAAGAAATAAATAAGTCTATAGTAAAATGCCATGTTAGGTATAGTAAACCTTAACACAAACAAGATACTGTAACAATATTAACAAATACATTATTGCATTCAATTAAGTACTAAACGAGATTGAAATGAAGTAAATTATGAAACTCTAAATATAATACTGAAGCCAAATCTGAAGAAAATTACCCCTAAATAGAGCCAATTTCACACACAGCTGTAAAATATTAATATCATTCAACTTAGTATCTGGTAAGTGCGATGATTACTAATTGCTATTGAAGTAAAGATAAATGTTTTCAGTATTGGCTCAGCTACAGTGTGAAGGCACAAACAATACAAACAGTTATATATGAAATTCAGTTCATTACGCAAACATGTCTGTGGATACTTTATATATATTTAAAATACATTATAATCAAGGAATACTACAAAAATATATTTCATTTGGCAATCCATACGAACTGTGTGAATAAATACATTATGCAATAGCGTTTAGATGATATCCTTTTATATATCGGCAACGAATAACACGATAGGTTCCGTTTCACAGATAACTAGTCTTAAAAATACATTACAATCGATTTGGTGTATATTGAAATGTTACAAAGTGGAATTTTATAAAATTTATCATCTAATTACATAAATTAATACATTTAGAGTGATTTATATCTTAACGGCGACCTTTTGAATCTTTGGTGAACCGAGATCGATCCTATGGCTTGCGTTGTACTTGTCAAGCTCAGAGTCGTGCATACCATTCCTCACGGGCTGGTGGTCTTTGTGCCCGCGTCCATTCATGTTCTGGTGACCATTGAACTTCCTGCTCTCCAGTTTGTCGTAACCGTTGGTCTTGTCACCACCATGGCCGTTCATTTTGTCATCAGCATGACCATTCATTTTATCACCCCCGTGGTCGTTCATTTTATCACCACCGTGACCGTTCATTTTGTCACCCCCGTGACCGTTCATTTTGTCACCCCCGTGACCGTTCATTTTGTCACCCCCGTGGCCGTTCATCTTGGCATGTCCGTTTTTGTCAGCGTGCCCGTTGATTTTGCCATCACTGTGACCATTGGTCATTTTATGCCCTGATGAATCAAAAGAAAACCGTTTCGTTACTCCGACCGACATCTCCCGACACACTGGCGCAATTGTTAGTCACGTATTAATATCTATACGTTATCGTACACAATACTTTATAAATCTAAATCTTGGCAAGTTATTCCGTGTTAGTGGAATCGTCTGTCGAGCTAATGTCAGAGCACTTATGTCCCAGAATTAAGCGTTTGGAATCTGGAAAACACGGTCAGTATGTATTACGCTCGTATTGGGGGCAAACTTTAGCTAATATACATCAAGTGCGTTACATCGACGATGACAACGATAAGAAAAAAAAACTAACACCGAATGTACAATACCTATGCGCTAATCAAAATAAACTAGGGTCTAATGTTTACTAGGAGTTCTATGACACAATTACGCCAGTGTTCACACCACATCAAAACATGCACGGAAAAATGGTAACAAATTACAACAGAGTGATCGTAAATCGGGTCACGTGGCGTCGGAACATGATCGCGTCGGTAAACATCGTGTTCGTTTGGAATTCCGATGCCACGTGAATTGGTTTTAGCAAAAAACGCAAGTGAAACGAAAACAAAACATGATCGTTTTGTATTGCTTGTAATAGCTGTATACTTGTAATTATTCTTACCGTGCAAGTCAGTGCCGGCGTAGTACTTTTTTGACGTTTTCCAGTCTTCCTTTAAAGACAGATTGTACATGGAATAGGCGTGGTCGCCGGTCACCTCCTTCTCTATCGTGAGGAACTTGGGCAACGATTCCAATAGCGTATTTTGGTCATACGCAGCACTGTAAGTCTCGAGAAGGACTAAACCGCGGCACCTGAAATGTTACAAAACGCAAATAAATTAAAAGAATAAATACAAGACAAATAATATATTAAATTTACTACATAACTACCATATACCGTCTATATAATAAATACATACAATAAAACATTACCTTCAATAGTAGAATGTAACATAACTCAAGGATACATAGATAGATAAATAAATAAAAAGAACAAATCAAATGTAATTTATTACTATACCAAAATTATTATACAATCAACGATATATCACCTGGGATGTGTGGGCTGCCTATAAATGTCCAACTGATAGTACTGGTTGTTGTAAATGAAGCAGCGACGCTTCTTGAAGATGGTGAAGTGAGCGTCGTCTCTCTGGGGGAGGAGGTTCAGATAATCTCGATGCGTTAACTGAGTCCTGACCTCAACGGACTGGGAATTAGTGGGATGGAACTTCCTGAGGGTATGGATGTAAGACCAGTGGCCCTTCTGGCCGCGCTTGCGCAGCCTGACTTGCGCCTTACGCAGATCGCTCTGCAAGTAATTGTGAACAACGTCGAAGTCCTGGAAGGGGGGGAACTCAGAGTCAGGCGCGAGCGGCGTCTTGACGAGGAACTTGCGCTTCTTGGAGTTGACATTGAGCCGGTCGCCGGTGTCGATGCCGATCTTCTGGCACACGCACGCGATCAGCCGGTTCATCTTCTTGTCGAAGTCTGTGGAGTTGTCGATCACGTCGAAGTACGGGTGACCGACCCACGCGGCGGCCGCTTTGTAGTCCAAGTCTCGAGCGAGCTCCACGCCCTCCGACCGACATTGATGGTCCTGTAACAATTCATGGGAACCATTAATTGAAACGTATTATACCTACTATGTAGTTTGATATTTCTGTTTTTGTATAGATAATAGATATCACGTTGACATACATAATATTAAAATATGACAAATGTGTAACAATGATGAATGGCGCATTAAATAATCTTGACCTTCATATTTCCAAAATAAGCAATACATTATCAATGAGCTATGAACATCACGAGTGCTATATCAACTTATTGATGTATCGATCTTATCGTATCGAAATATTCGCGGGCCACGATAATACCCCATGAATTGTTTTGGTCAACCTCTTGTATTCTTGACAATAGACTTGGTATTACCGAAACTAAATAGATATTCTTCATCATGTATCGCAATTCGCAAGTGTTGAGTCCCCAATAAAGAAGCTAAATTACCTACGCAATACTTATTATTATTTATTCAACTCAAAGATTGATGAACAAAATTATTAAGAACAATCACGATAATTAATTATGTAATATTATAGAGTAGATGCTTTGTAATAATTGCACAACAATTTCAATTTTTAGTTTTTCCACTTTAACCAGATACAACCAGCTCCACTAGTTATAAACAAATCGCTCAAGGAAAAAATACGATTTATATTATTAAATAAACTTATATACCTTTTATGTGGCATAGTAAAGATGAAAAAACTAAGGGCAAAGGTCTGAAATCAAGAGGTCGGCAGATAATTCGCAATCACTACGAAGTTCAAACATAGGAAAACAGACAGTGAGCCAAAATGTGTTTTAGATTTCGTAGCAATCCGGCTGCCCTATTACGTAAAATTCAGCAATCGACGAAACCATCGCAAAGCAAATGCAAAGCCATAACGATCAATTGCAAATTGTCTTCAATTTTGGTATCACGTAAATATTTTTTTGCTTATCGCTCGCTGGCCGCTCGGAGCGAATTTAATGCAATTTTTGCTATCACACTAGCGCCAAAAGTCATCAAGAGGCAATCCGTGAAACTATTTAACGTCAAACTTAAAACATGTGTTAGTTATAAATAAATAGGTTAACATTGTCTCTCTCTTCCTTTATTCATGACAAAGAGCATTATAATACTACGGAAAATTCATGAATTCATCCCAGCGTTGAAAAAAATCATAGCCGTCACAATCCACATTCCACTCCAAATTTCGACAAAAAATAATGGGCGCCTATTGAACATTTAGTGAAACTTTGAAGCATGTGTTAAACATTATGTATGGATTGTTATTGAAAAAGTTAACAAAAAAACACTAAGTGCCCCATGGTACTTTGGATTCTACACAGTTCGACGTATTTTGGGAACAACAAGGTAAGTTGTTACATTATTAAATTACAATAGATTAACTAGTAGTAAATAACTTCATGCACTTCTTGATAACGTATGGCACATAAAATAAAACGTTTGGTGTAAGGCGTACGCTGTTCCACAGTGTTAACAGTCTCATTGTACGACGAATTTAATAATATTTTGTTTTTATGGTTTTAGCATATCATGGCGAACAGAGTATCAAATTAACAGCTTGAGGCTTTGTTGGATTTCTTACAAGAACATCCTTCTTTAGCCAAAGGTATTGGACTTGGTGCTAGATCCAAGGAAACTGTCGATAGACAGTGGAAACATTTGGCGATGAAGCTGAACTCTATTGGTTCAGGTTCTTCCAAAACTGGAGAGCGTTGGAAAAAGGTAATATACAATCATATATTGTGATATTTTTTCATCACTATATACCAATTAACATTGTATGTATATTTATTTTTAGTACTGGGCTGATATTAAACACAAGAGCAAGACCAGACTTGCTAAACATAGACAGGAGTCTTCTGGCACTGGTGGCGGTCCCAGAACACAGGAAAATATTTCTGGGACGGATAAGAAAATTCTCTGTCATCGGAGAACAGGATGTGTTTGGGGATGTAGAACACAGAGTTCCAATATTTAATCATGTAAGTGATGTCATTATTTACTCAAAATACACACAATATATTATATTATTAACAGATCCCAGTTCTATATGAATGTCAAGATAAAAATCTCCATGCCAAATTTCATCGAAAATCAGTTCAGCTGCTTAGCAAAAGGACAAAACAAACGTATATTCACATCTATTGATTGATTGAATAAATTGTATTATTATTGTAATTGTAAATGTAATTATTCCCAATTTCAATCTACATTATAATACTTGTCACTGTATACATTTTTACGATAATAATAAATCAGTAAAAATAAAATATTGTCCTGTTATTAAATGTTCTTTTTCATTGTTACCAGATTGAAAACACCCAAATGGAGATACCACAGTGTTATGATCAGAGCAATATTGATATGTCTGAAGTTGTGATATATTGTGAAGGTGAATGAATTAAATATAAAAGCCTAGCTTATATGTTTATTTTTATTAACATACTAATTGTTTTGTTTTTTTTAGATAATCAAACACAAATTGCTCCAACCCTGCAAACTTTATCTCCATCAACAAAAGGACAAACCAGTAGAATTTGTAAGTGTTTTGTAAAAAGTATTGTTTATAATGATAAATTTGTTGATGCGCAGTTTCATGTGGGTATAATAATATAATGTCACAGAAATGTACTGTTTTAATATATATATATATATATATATATATATATATATTTTAATAAAACTACACCTATATTTATTTATTTATAACTTTATTGTACATCACAATATAACATTTCAACATAATAAAAGCAGAGAGGTGGTACAATTGGCGGTCTTATCTATATATATAAATATATATTTACTATATATATTTACTATATACACCTTTTAATTCACATTATTTTTATTTTTACAGCTATATCAGAAACTCCAAAAAATGCTCAGCTGTTCTTCAACGGTTACTCAGCAAATACCTGAAGTGACCTTACACACAGGTATTATTTTAAAATTATTTTGGATTCATCTTTCATTTCAACATGTTTAAAAAATACTTATAACACTAATATGAATTGAAATTTGTTTTTCAGGATTAGAGAGTGCTGTCAGTCGGCCTGTTAGAGACAGGACACTTAAGCCACGTTATAAATCTAATAACTTAAATCTACACAGGACAAGTATGTTAATATTTATAAATAATTATACATAGTTATAAAGGTATACTTTTAAATAACTATTAAATGGTTGTTTCAGAAACTCAATCAAGAATAGATCCTGAATGGGTTAAAGAGTTGGAGAAGTGCAGAGTGGAAGCTGAGGTCAAACTTGCTAATGCTGCCAGTGTTATGACCGAAGCTTCTCGCATACAAGCAGAAGCCTCGGCTAACACTACTAGCGTTATGACAGAAGCTTTTCGCATACTAGCAGAAGCCTCTAAAATGCAGGCAGAAGCCTTATTAATGCTGAAAGATATGTTGCAACCCAAATCTTAGATTTTGGATGTAATCTTTCCAAATCTATCCAATTTAAGAAATTATATTAGTGATGTGTTATTTGCTGAAATAATCCTTTTGAATTTCATTGTCGTTTATTAATCATATGTAATGCTTTATGTTGTAATCGTTACCATAAATATATACATTACAAGAAAAAACAAATTTATAACTAGCTGATCCTTTCCAACTTTATTTATTTATTTATTTATACAATGGGCATTAATTCTAATAACTAAGTATAAAAAATACAAATTAAGTGCTATTAATAACATGAATAAGAAGTATGGGGAAATGGTGCAAGGTCCTTGGTACAAGAAATACAGATATTGCAGAACAAGCTGATTAAAACGCTTTATAATTATAAAACGCTTTATAATTATGACTATCTGACTCCGACAAGCCAAGTATACAAAGAAACAAAATTACTTTCAATCAACCAGTTATACATTTATAAAACATGCATGCTAATCCGTAAAATATTGACCCAGGAAACACACTCACAACTTAGCTTTAACAAAAAAACTCATACATATAACACAAGACAACGAAACAAACTTCATCTGCCTACGCCTAGGACCAATTATGGCAAGAAAAATATACTTTTTGAAGGTGCTCAGCTGTACAATAAAATACCAGAACTTGTTTTAAAAAGTAAAATTTAAAATTATTTAAAACTCTTGTATGTATGTATGTCTAATGGGGACGTATGCAGTCGCACAGACGGGTGATCAGTTCACTTCCTTGGGAACTATTTCACCCTTAGTCCCAGTTTGGGTGGAGCTGCCACTTTCGCTTTGGTTCGGTTCGCTTCGCAGGTATCATTCCCAGGGGCCGCATTCACCATAGGGAGTTTCGGCTGTGGCACAGCTAGACCTTGGAGGCATCGTGGCTCCCTTCCAGGTGTGAACCTTCCAGGTTACCGATCTCTGCCCAGCACCGCCTTCCACTGAGGGTCCCGCCACTTTGACCTTGAATGATCATTGCAGCAGGAGCCAACAGGGGGGGCAGCGCTCAGCCTATGCGGTGAGGGCCACACAGGCTGCCAGGCCCAGTCTGCCCACATACTCTCCCACCCCCCAGGCGGCGTCCCCCAGTCCGACATAGCGTCGCTCCCCTTTCCTTGGCTATTCGTGACAGTCTCCATCCTGAAGCACTGGTTTTACTGGTGCTCCTGCAGTATGCCCCCTTCTACTCTTACAAACCTTTTTGTTGCCTTACTGTACCTTATTATGTCTCCTAGCTTTACCTCCTGTAGTTGTGCTATTTCCAGTCTGTCTGTTCCCAGTATCTCCCATCTTGGCAGAGAGTACATTGAGCACTCTGCCAGAAAGTGGATGCTGGTCTCCTCTTCTCCGCATTCTGGACACGAGGCGTCTTCGGTCTTACCTATTATTTTTAAGTGCCTGTTCAGCGTACCGTGTCCAGTCATGATTCCTATAATGGTTCTTATGTCCTCCTTCCTGAATTGGAGTAGGCTTCTTGTTTTCTTCTTGTCTAGCGTCTTGATGAAGATTTTAGATTGGCGACAGCCCTTCATGTCTCTCCATCTGACGTTTGTTTCTGTAGCTATCTTCCTGCTGATTACTCCCTTCGTGACTTTTGCCGGTATAGGTAAGTACGGCTCCGGTCCTATGAATGTTTCATCAGCTCCCTCTCTCGCTAGCTCATCGGCTTTCTCATTTCCTGTGGTTCCTTGATGGCCAGGTACCCAGGCGACGATGACCTCTTTGTCGGCTGCTAGTGTGTTCAGTTTGCTTTTGCATTCTTTCACTAGGGCCGACGTTGTCTCTGGTTTGTCAAGTGCCTTTAAGGCTGCTTGACTATCACTATAAATCAGTATTGTGCTGATTTCCTTATTGGTTATTTGCTTAGAACGATCAGCGCATTCCAGAATGGCCATTATTTCCGCCTGGAATACGCTCGCATATCTGCCTAGCTTTATTGTGGTTTCTTCTGTGTTGGGTGGCGTGGTTATAAATATTCCTGCCCCCGACAATCCTGTTGATTCCTTCCTGGATCCATCTGTGAAACATTCCACCGACTTATCATGGTCGTGTGGAAGTTCCCAGTTTTCTCTTTGTCCTATATGTATTCTGTATTTTTTGTCGAAGATCTTTTGTTTCTGAATTAGATCATTGTTTCCCAAGATCATCGACATTTTTCCTTGAATTGTATTGATTACATCTTTGTGTCCTTTGTTTGTGGAAGTAGTTTTCCACAGTCCATAGGACTTTAATCTGTAACATTGTTCTAATGCTCTCTTTTTAGCCTCCAGATCCAGCGGTATAAATCCTAGAATGATGTCTAGTGCCGCAGTTGGAGTAGTTCTTAGTGCACCTGTAGTCATAAGCCCAGCGAGTCTCTGTACCTGGGCTAGTTTCTTGTGATTTGCCTTTATGGTCGCCCTATGCCACCATACCAAGGCTCCGTACAGTAGTCTTGGGAGTATGATGGCCTTGTATATCCAGTAGGTTATATTCGGCTTCATACCCCAAGTCCTACCTATCGCTCTATTGCATTGCATCATCGCTATTTTAGCTTTTGTGCATTGCTGGCTTATGTGCGAATTGAACAGTAGTTTGTCATCCAGCACTACTCCTAAATATTTGATTTCTTTAACTATTTCTAAATTTCTGCCATCTATTACAATTGGTAACAGATCTTTGTTCTTCCTCTTTTTGGTAAACAGAACCACCTTAGTTTTGTCTGGATTGAGGTTTAGTCCTCGCTCCCTACACCACTGTAAGGCTATTCTAATTGCCATATTTAATCTACTGCACAACATATTGAGGTCCTGTCCCACTACTAGGATAACCCCATCATCGGAATACGCCTGCATGTATATGTGCCTGCGATTTATTTCCTTGATGAGGTCATCCAGCAGCAGGCACCACATTAGGGGAGACAGGCAGCCCCCTTGCGGAAAGCCCCTGTTTGCCCTAACCGTGTACGTTATGTCACCTAGTTCAGCTGTTATTAATCTTTGACTCAGCATGTTCATAATCCAATTTCTTATTAGAGGATTGATGCCTTCTCTATTTAGTGAGGATTCTATCGCGTATGATGTCGCTTTGTCAAAGGCGCCCTCTACGTCGAAGAAACACCCAATTGCTGATTCTTTTTAAAACTCTTAGAGAAATATGTAAAAATGAATGTAAATATTTAACGTAGGTTAACGGAGTACTAACTATACATATTATATATTGTTAATAATTTCTCGATGTAAGAGAGCTGTAATTGTTCATTGTCGAGAAAATAAAGATATCTTTAAACCGAATAAAAATTAAATAAAGTATAAAACTATTACTATATAAATTTATTACTGTTAATAGAATTGAAAAGAACTAAAAATTATTACTTCACATAATGTCAAATATTTAACTTTTTTCTTTTTAAATTATCTTATGTAGTTCATAATAATAATAATAATCACAATGAAATATACTTTATGTCACACAGGAATTATGTAGCTTTGTACTGGTAAAAGAATTTTCAAAATCAGTTTAGTATTTCCAGATATTACTTCCTACAAACTCATAAACATAGATTTTCACTCATAAACTTCTGTAATTACATCATGTGCTACACCACTTTATTATTTTTAACATGCCAATATGTTTAAAATAAATAAAAAAAGAGTTTTACAACTCCTGATAGAACTAGCAATGTGTCGGGATCTGCCCCAAAAAGAAAACCAAGCAGCATAATAAAAATATAATGTCACCAATTATAATGCCTAGCAATAATATTAGAGTTAATAGCAACTCTCATGAAAAACCAGTCTGAAATCCTCAAAAAAGTGGGGCCTGATTCCAGTTGTACAGTCAGCCACATAAGTAGCTGAACAAATTCAACACTTTAAATCGCCTATACCCTTTTATTTTATTACCAAAGTGTTTTTTTTCTTCACAAACATAAAATTAAGACATTTACTTTAATTCACACCAAGAAATAAAAATCTTTCAACACAGCTTAACATTTAAAGGCCATTTGAAGTTTTGAATTTGTTCAGCTACTTATGTGGCTGACTGTACTAATGAAATTCGGCTGCAACAACAGACTCTGACCAAACTTGCATCAGAGTAATTCAAACATTAATTCAACAGACATAACAATTCCAAAACCTAGCTGTACTGCAATTATAAATGTGTAACACCACTATTCTACCTGTGTACCACAATAAATACTATTTGAATTTGAAAGTACTTAATACAAAATAAATATTTCTAATTCAATAAAAAATTATCTCCTTGCTGACCACAAACGTTGCACCATTTGTTGTCTTTGTTGTCGGCCCCTTGCTAACAATTGTAACTCATCAGGCTCACTATGGTCAGGTTGTGATGGAGCCGACACCTGGTTATTAGTGTCTCCTTCTATTTCCTCATTTGCCAAATGTGGAACAGGCAACCTATGTCTGTTGCAGATGTTGTGCAAAACAACACAGGCATTGATAATCATGGCTACCATATGATGATCATAATGCAACACTCTGTGTGCTAGCAAACATCTCCAACGGGCTTTTAATAGTTCAATGCAACGCTCAACTGTGTTCCTTGAGAGGCAGTGAATATTAGTATAATGTTCTTCTGCGGAACCAGTTTCTGCATTCACAATTGGGGTTAAAAGCCATGGTCGCAGTGGGTACCCTGAATCACCTGCAATTTAAAAAGTGTTTCTCAATAAGATTACATTTAATAAATAAATAAATATGTATATCAAAGTTATGATAGCTAATTACATACCTAATAACCAGATGCTTTCTCCTGTACTGTGCAGGTCTTGTAAATGAGCCTGTATTTCACAGTTTTGCCAAATGTATGCATCATGAGTAGCACCACCAAATGATGCATCCACATTAATTATATTCAAATCACTATCACATATCTGAAAACAAAATAGATATTCAGATACAGTCAGTAATCAAATTAAATATTAATATGTGTATTTATTATATTTTTACTTACAACTTGAACATTTCTGCTGTGGTAATGCTTTCTATTAAAACATCTTTCAGCATGTTCATTTGGCTGAATTAATGCTACATGAGTGCAATCAATGCAACCCACACAGCCAGGTAATCCAAATTTGTTGGAAAATCTAAAAGAAATTAAATTTGTCTTTAAATTGTGGTTTAAGTTAAATACATTTTTATACTATTTATTAGGTTCTTACCCATTTATAATTATTTGTCTTTCCTGACGTGACTGAGGACAACGAATATATTTCATTAAGATTTCTCTTGAATTTAGAGCTTTCGTCACCTCATTCACTGAATGTGATACGCTAGCTTGGCTCAGACCATGTAAGTAGCTCATACCTACAGGTTTTTGGTATGAGCCTGTAGCAAAGAAGGAGAGTGCTGTTAGCACCTGTAATAAAATGTTTAATTGTTAAGACTACTTATTAATAAATTTATTAGACAATATAAGTAGCTTAGATTATAAGTAGGTACAGAATTATCAAAGTAAGTTTACTCACTTTACACTCGACGCTAATTTTTGTTTTTCTTCGTGTTTGCGACATATAAGGCCGTAATTCGTTGCACACTTCTTGAAATACCTAGTTCTTTGGACAGCCTATAATGAGCTTTGAATTCATTATCAGGAAGATCCAAAGCTTTGGCGTCATCTCGAAGATTGCGCCGCAAAGCAGATGCATTACGGTTTTCTAGCCGTCTTGTTTCCTCATTCATAGCTTCCAATAATAAAAATGCGCGAGCCATATCGAAAAAAGCACAAATTTAAACAAAAACACTTAAATAATCAACTCAAAACAATTAATAAACCGCGTTACGAACTAGGCGATCAGCGAGCAACGACCAAACATTCAATGATTTACCACTTGCTATTTGACAGTTAGATTTGTTCGCTGATTGCTCTTATAACTCATACGTAATACCAAATTCTGTCGCGTCTATAGCGACTGAATGCGTTTTTTGTTTAGCGATTGTTCGACAGAGGCAGCACTGTGTTAAAATCAGATTCCTTAGCGATCGCTTTGTTTTTGCTCTTAGGTAATACGAATTTGACGTTTTTAGCCATTTTAAAGCAAAAATTGTACAATTTTCGCAATCGCTTTGCTATTGCAAATTAGGTAATAGCCCTGCGGGTTTTGCCTCACGGGTATCTCGATGAGAAGCACCGCGGGGTTTTAGTAGTAGGAGCTAAACAACCCCGATGTACCCCAGGTTCCCCGAATCTATACATCTATACATATAAATAAATTTGGAGTGTCGGTTTGTAATATTGAAATAACCGTTTTTTACTACATGTATATGAATATATATACGGTACATACACCAAAATAACATTTTTTACAATTTTTGTCTGTCTGTCTGTCTATCTGTCTGTCTGTTTGTTCCGGCTAATCTCTGAAATGGCTGGACCGATTTTGACGGGACTTTTATTGGCAAGTAGCTAATGTAATAAGGAGTAACTTAGGCTACTTTTTATCCCGGGAAAATATAAAGCGGGACTTTTATCCCGGAAGAACCCTTTCACCCTCAATAAGCCTGCAACTCCGTAATATCCACGGCTTCCCCCAATCCTTGGCATATATTGTAAGTGATTTCCCCGTGTAATAGTAAATAATCATATCAATTCGGCGCGTTATCTGCGAAATGTAATACCACGGTACATTGAACACGACTCGATAGGAAGTTTTTGTTTGCACAATTGAAACTTTTTCATACATTAATTTTATTGTATATGTTTTCATTGTCCATCTCATTTCGTGCAATTTCATAATTCAATACCACCTTTTTGAATGGATTAAATAATTTTGATGTATAAAATCTTAAAAAACAAAAAATTACTAAGGCCTAAGGTATAGTGATCCCATCCATGTCTACTAAATATAAAATTGGGTCAACCTAACAGAATAAATACATCATTCAGCAATATAATACGAGTAACATTTATAATTTAAACTTCCCCGACCTCATGAATAATCCATAGGCATATAAATTGAAAGACCTGTCGCGGCATGAGGACTTGGTTTTATTGATTAACGCAATTTGCATAATGACACGTGTGTAGGCAGTAGGACGGAGGGAAAAACGTTTCATGTTAACCGACAGCAATTTTATTGCCCTGCGTAGTTTGTTTAACTTCGTATGATATAAATGTGATATTAAAACAAGGTTTTCGTTTCAGTGGTGAAATAATTACTAATTACATTTTTTTTATGGCATTGAATGACGAGACGAGCATGCCGTTCGCCTGATGGTAAGCGATACGACCGCCCATAAACAGTAGTAACACCATACAGCACCTTGAGTTACAAAGTACTGTGTGGCATTCCACTGCGCTCGTCATCCTGAGACATAAGATATTAAGTCTCATTATGTCCAGTGGCTACAATGTCCTTCAAACCGAAACACAACAGTGCATGCACACTGCTGCTTGGAGGTGGAAATAGACATTGCGGTGGTACCTACCCAGACGGACTCTTACATATGAGAGACCTACCACCAGTAAACGTACCTTTTAAAACGTTATAAATTTGTTTTACTTAATTGGATGCCTCTTTGCTAACAATGCTCACATCCTTGGGTTTTCATGCGGAGTAAATGTACGATCAAATGGTGAATGTAGCTAACGCCTAACCTGACTTTATCATAAACTTTAGACAGGCATGTTGTACACGAGACATGACGTTAACTGGTGACACCCAAACGTTTACAGTTACAACTGTTAAATAAATTTTTATCACGCCGCGAATTAGTGATCAGACAATCACCATTTAGAGTACTTCCAAATCGGCAACCAGGGTCATTGACCGACCGGTCTGTCAAATTGTTGACGTCGCGTAACGCGTTAAACCATAAACACGGATAGAATTACATTATTTTGATCACGTGTACTGTGTCACGGGAAATGCAATATTGCTTGTGTCACGTTTCACGGCGCATGCACGTTCATCATCCAATTACTATGTAACTTGTACTTATGTGGCACTTTATATGTGAGTGTCTGGTGTCGTGATACCAAGTTATGTGGCACTAGCTTTGTAATTTATATCGTAATGTATATACAGTTAGAAAACTATATCTAATGCGGTTATTACATAATAATCTAGATTAAAGGGCGTCGTAATCTTCGATTATCCGTCAGAGGTCTTGGTGTTATAAAGAACTTATCAAAAGTTTACAGCGGCATCTACAGGCGCGAGGAGAAGTTCACGGAGTTGACGGAGTGCAGCCACAGCACAGATTTGTATGTTACTCCCCACTTATGATGCGATAGGTGGGAACTGGGAAGCATATCGCCATATCGAGCACAAGTGTAATGTCCGATCACATGTGTGATTATCCTACCTAGAGATCATTGCGCCGACACTAAATTAATAAAACGATTGTTTATGAAAATATATTTGACTAGTAGGTATTGCTCGCGGCTCCGCCCGCGTGAAAAAGTTTTTCTGGGATTAAAATATTTTCCCTGGATAAAAAGTAGCCTATAGCACTCAGGAGTAATGTTATGTGTTATAGCTCCTATTAGTGAAAGAATTTTCAAAATCGGTTCAGTAGTTCCTGAGATTGGCGCGTTCAACCAAACAAACAAACTCTTCAGATTGACAGTGGGAGTCTATAATAATGCCTGATACGGGATTGATGTGTCAATATTGTTTTTGATTGTTACGATTTCAATAATGTATAACGACTAAATTTAATATAAGTTAACATCATTTAATTGTACATAATTAAATTAACCGTAATGCTCATGTGATAGTTTATTTATTTCATAAAATTATGCCATGTTTTATGTACGCAAGAAATACCTTATACACAGTCAAATAGTGTTTCCATAAAATAATTGTTATCGATGTTCACTTATCTCATATCTGCAATAGTCAATTTCCATCATCCAAATAATCTGTAGGTCTAATCTAAGAATGAACTCCCAAGTATACCATACCAGCCCTGTATTATATACTGCCCACTGCTGAGCACGGGCTTCCTCTACAATTGAGAGGGTTTTAGGCCTTAGTACACCACGCTGGCCCAGTGCGGGATGGCAGACTTCACATACCTTCGAAATTCCTATAGAGAACTTCTCAGATATGCAGGTTTCCTCACGATGTTTTCCTTCACCGTTAAAGCGAGCTATAATTCACAAAGAATACACACATAACTTTTTTTTAGAAAAGTCACATGTGTGTGTGTGCCTTTGGGTTTTGAACCTGCGGACATTCGTCTCGGCAGTCCGTTCCACTCCCAACTAGGCTATCGCCGCTTTTCCTTTTCCCAAGTATATTTAGTCTGAATCATGAAAACAGTAAGAACTTTTCTTTTGGAATTAAAATCTTTTTCGTAAGCCTTTATTACAAAAATAGTTTAAAAAAAATATTCTAATAAAAAAGATAATCGAGCTAACTCATATGTATTATTAACTCGGAACTAGACTCTAGTTTAAGTTGCAAGTTTGTTTTATTGATTACAACCTGAGGCATTGCGGAAATGTCATTGACAAACTGATATTCCTGCACCTGCATACAACTACCTGCAAATGTTTTGCAATCTGTTAGTGCGGTTTTATACCTCCGTTTTCACAGAATGAGGTTTTAATCGAGACAAATGAGCGGCCAGCGGGAACGCGCTTGCAATGTCGCTCGTGTGGTTTATTAATGGCTGTTGTACGCATGGCAATGACACAGTTGGGCGTTTCTCGTTTGAAAAGCGATGGCTATATTTAATTCAATGTTTGCCGTGTTATAGGTAATTTTTACTATAGTAGCCTCAAAGATTGGCTATGAGCGAGAGCGCTTTGAAGGGAACATTTAAAATTGTTGAGGCTTCATATATTCTTCATATCCATCAAGCAGACCCTAACATCTGACAAAAATTACAGTAGTTATGAGCGGACTGTTGAGCCTTAGTTTGGATTTCCAAATCCAAGATACAAATACTGATCCCCAACTCTTTGTATACTATTTCTGTGAAACTGTGGCCGTGCCAGGTTAGTCTCAAATCTCAATTTAAACTTGTAAAAATGTCAATTTTCACAATCACAAAGACTAAGATATCAATATTATATATAGTGAAACCTTCAACCGTGGAGCCTTCAACAGTCACGCAAACAATCAAAATACACCAATGATAAGCGACAATGACAGACCTACAATGTCACAGATGACACGATAAAACAATTCCGCCCGCGCTAATTTTAGCACCGCTTTCTTATTGTTATCACGTGACCGTCGCAATATTTCCGCTGTGATCATTTTTACAGTAGTCCAGTGGGCTTAGAATGTGACACGAAGACGCAACACGTAAAACGATGTCGTTTAATATTGATGTTTGTGATTGATCGAGAGACCAATACGTCAGTCTCTCAACCAATCCCAATAAGACGAAACGGAGACGTGACGTGTTTTTTTGTCACATTCTAAGCCCACTGGGTACAGATTACATTTTTTTCTAGTTCGTGTTCCAAAAGTAAGCACTCTCTAATATGTATGGCAGATTTACATACCATATGGTATTTATAAGTTTAATACATTTTATATTAAACTAGCTTTGCGCGCGGCTCCGCCCGGGTGGAAAAGTTTTTCCGGGATAAAAAGTAGCCCATAGCACTCAGGAGTAATGTAGCTTCCTATTAGTGAAAGAATTTTCAAAATCGGTCCAGTAGTTCCTGAGATTAGCATTAGCAAACAAACAAACTCTTCAGCTTTATAATATTAGTATAGATTTATTTATTTTGGGACACATTATTTGAGAACCTGTAATCTCCACAGTTTGAGATCGAGAGTTACCGCGCTATACATCACATTGTGACGTCATTTGACATTATAATATCTCGAGTGGATTATTTTTGATAGATGCATGTGCATCAAACAAACTTTCGCCGACCTTTGTGACGCCACGGGCAATTTGCCGGCAGATATCTGCATGGTTACAACCAGTTCGATACGCAAATATTTGAAAACCCCCGTAGGTTCTCTTAACAAAGATTTTTTTAGTATTAGAGATGAGCTCATCCCTGTCATGTTTATTGCACATTATGTGAAGATTATGATAAGAAAAGTAAATGTACACCAATTAACTCAGTTCTATAGGCAATAAATGTTATATTCTGAGTGGCGCTTATGTGCCTCTCAAACATAAACAAAAATAATGGTTTAATTTTTCAATAACATTGAATGTTGGTACTCGAGATATTCTTAACGACTTCAAACATTGTTGCTCATTGAATTTGACATGTTTATATGCATACTAAAATAATTTGACTGACTCGGTGGCGTAGTTGTATTACGGTACGACTGCAATGCTGAGGTCTCGGGTTCGATCCCCGGGTCGGGCAAAGTGATATTGGGTTTTTCTATTCAGTATCAGCCCGGAGTCTGGAATTTGTGCCCGATATGGCGATAGGCTCGCCCCCTAGCACATCATGGGACGGAATAAAAATGGCGAAAAGTGGGTGCATTAGTTGCGCCTCTGCCTACCCCTTCGGGGATAAAAGGCGTGAGTATGCGTCTAAAATAATTTAAACTGTTTTTATGATGTTTTAGATATAATTTTAATCAACATTTTTATTAGCTTACTTATACTTTTCCCTTCACAGAAGTGAAATGAACCACCTACTTACTATACATTATAAATTATAATATAATAAATAATAATAGCAATTAATAATGTGAGTTTTCGATACTATATTAATTATTACAACCAAACACTTGTAATATAAAGAACCTATTTAATAAATCTAATCCGCAAACAAATTACTCGTTGTAAAAGCAGTTCAAATACATTCGCTATCATGAGTGCGAATAAATTGATATTTTTTATAATTGTAGAACAGTAATGCGATAATATGGCGGTTTATATATGTGGGTCATTTGCTAGCGTGAGATTTAAGACTGCTTCACTCACGATACCCGCAAGATTCTACGTCTGGCCTGCGGATTACACTTTTCATATACATGTTCATATAAAAAGGCAGTCCTCACACGCTGCGATTCCAGCGTCAGGTGGCGACTGGTGGCGATTTATGTCTGTCGCAACTCGATCGTGTGCAGCGAACTGAACAAGAGTTAATCGTGTGCAGTAGGGCGGGCTCTCCCGACGACAAATTGTGTCTCAACGGATTGGATAAAGGAAATAAATACTAACAGCGGTCGTACACGACGCGTATTAATTATTTTGCGCGCGGCTCTGTCCGCGTGGAAAAGTTTTTCCGGGATAAAAAGTTGCCTATAGCACTCAGGAGTAATGTAGCTTCTGTAGTTCCTGAGATTAGCGCGTTCAAACAAACAAGCAAACTCTTCAGCTTTATATATTAGTATAGATAAGCATTACATGCTCCGTCTCAGAGATGTGCTTTGTTGAGATTTAGTCACTATCTAGACCTAGTGTGAATATCTGACAAGAATTAATTTAATTTTAATATTGTTTTAAAATGGTTATTTCATTTTTTGGTTTAAATTAAATTAAGAAATAATTGATCAAAAAATGAGAGACAGAGACATGCCAATAAAATGTGAACTTTAAAATAGCAACAGCAAAGTACAAATTAGCAAAGTCTTCGTACAGATACAGCCGCTATCGAAGAGCACACACGTAGATGTAATTTACTTCACCATCTTTATTCTTACTCAGAGTAGTACATGTTTGCTTACCTCAGTGGAGTAGAAATCTTCAGCTCCATTGGCGGCGGAGACCATGTGTACAATGTGATTATATCTGTTGTCGCGCAGTTCCACGTTGTTCCAGCTGTTAGTAGCCATTATCGCTTCCCATTTCTCTTTTGGTATAACTGCAAAAATATGAGCCTCCATGAGTAATCTTTACCAATAATGTTACTTGACGTTTCTAACAATCCTACCAGAATAATATAGAAAACTATCAAAAAAGTAAATCGATACACTACATTTAAAGGCAGTGCATATTTTTAATTCGCCAGTAATATCTCCAACCCCGTACTGATGAGAAAAGTTAGGGAGGGGGGAGTATTACCCATAACCAACGCAAAGATTATCTGGTAGATAGAGATTACCTTAAACTCAGTTTAGGTTTCCTAAAAAGCATCGAAATTAATTTTGTCTAAATGACCCGATCTCCAATTGATTATGTCATGATTCATAAAGCATCAAAATTTATTATCATGTTTCATATATTTAGGGGCAGACCCGTCCGGTCTAGATTGCAACCGCTGTGAACTGAACGCGTGATGGAAAACCCCTCATGACTCACGCCGCGTCGCAGTTATGGACAACTGTGCTTTCGTGCTCGCTTTAATTGTGACGATAAGTGTGACAAGTTTTATTTATTGTAGCCTGTAGGTGCATTGAAGTCACTGCCGCTCGAAACAAAGAAAACATTTGAACTACATTGACTAACAACTCTATATTGTAGTAATAATGCTGTTGTAACAAGTTTTAAGATGCCCTCTGGTGAGCAGGGATAAACTTAGCATTTCTATGCTGATACCATAGACGCGAGATCATAGCACCATACCATAATGATTAATGCCCAATCCAAATCCAAACATGAGAATTTTTCACATAAAACACAAATAATAGCATAGTTGACTACTTTTTTAAAATACATTTTTGATAAATATCAACTATGACGTCACCGAGAGTCGCCGGACTGAGAATTCCGTCACTAAACCGTAAAGGCGGCGTGATAAGTTGAAACATTGGTGTTAAATAACCTGTGCTGCAAATCGGATCATAATGACAGTGATCTTGAGACAGTTACCACGAACGCCCCTAAGGCTTATAGCAACCGCTAACATTGCCTAACCACACTATTACCGCAAGTACGATAAAACAAGACCTAATTAATTGATTACGGTTAACAAATTATAATGCAATGCAATAAAAAAAAAAATAACACATTTGTTTATCACAGCTTAGGTCGAAAATTCAAGAATGTTTTTATAGATGAATTTAACTAGCCATATAATACTATCGGAGGTACAATTTATCACTCCCGATTCCCAAGACGGTATTCCCGAGCATTGAGAATTAGTTTTTTTTCGTTTACTATCAATTGAAACACTTTTGCTTGTTTTTCAACCCATAGATAAAAAATAATATACCTGCATTGCGTGTCCAACTGTCGTGTCGAAAGTTTGTATTAACTCTAACGGAACAGCTCCATCATTTATAACAATTTCGCTTCATAATTTTTGAATTGAGGTCGGTTACACAATCGATCAATTCGATTATGTAAAACAAATAAGCAAGGTTTACAATTAAGAGACCTCAACATGCCATTCTTATTGTTCCAAGTGTTTTACATCTGCGCGGCGGATAGTAACATCGATGTCGTTTACAATCTACTTATTGTTTTTTTATTGGACCATCTATAAAATGGCTCCCTTTATCGATTATATAATAAAAAATAAATGAACGATAACACAGTAACACGCGACATATATTTATATTTAAGTCTACAAACCTACTAAGATACGCATATCAAATATAACACGTTGAAAACAAAAGCCAATTTAAAGACATACCGTGGTTCAGTGGATAATGAGCCTACTATGATATTACTGGGCGCAGGTTCCTTCGCGCACCGATACGAAAGCTTGTATAACTTTGTTTACACATATCAATATTCCAGATATTAAGTCTTCCTAAGGTCCTAAATTTGACACACGCATAATATGACTGTGTGTGACTTTTCATATTAGAGTTACGTTATAAGGAAAACTTATCGCACCATAAAATCTGTAGCCTTATGCTTTCACAGAGAGGTTAACTTTATTTGGAACAAGGAAAATGAATTTAAATTGTGAGAAACTTGAGAAATACGTTGCAAGTCACGAACGGGAATTTACTTTATAAATGGTAAACATGAAGATACTTAAAATATGAACCGTTATCACTTATCACACAAAAGATATTATTTACAACTTCGTGAGTTAATTGATAAGTCAATTTATTTTGAGAACCCACGAAATTAAAGAATGAATAAACAAAAATTAATAATAATGTAAGAACTCAATAGTGTATAGAATACAGCAATATGTTGTCGAATTTAAAACTGCCACTAACTATTCCAAACGGCTTAAACAGAAATTAACCTACATGAACGATCACAATAAAACATTGCCAGTCACAAAGTCGATGTCGCTTCTAAACATTTCAGAAAACTGCCAATACATCGAGCCAATGCAAATATTAGGTCTTTACCTATGAAATTGGCATTTAGTATACAGAAACTGAGTTTTTTTTTTTATAAATATTGTTTATTTATATCATCCAAAATATGCACCCATGCTATCGATGCATCTCTGCCCGCGCAGTGGTAATTTTTCATTGCCTTTCTTGAAGAAGTCATGTGTACGGGAGCCTACAAAGTCTTTATTTTGATTGATAGAATTAAAAAATATTATAATAAAAAGATGACGTAACTTTCATACTGAACGGCAATTTCATAGATAAAGACCCAATATTAAGTACGAGCAATTACATCCACTCAGAACGGACATATCCGATACAATAAATGAACCATAATTGCTGCGTAATTAATATAATGACATCACTATCTGTAATATATATGTACTCTGTGATATGTCCAGTATTAAGCGCTAGTATTATATCAATAAATTACTCAGTGATTACGGAATTTACTTCATTGAGCTAACTAAAATATAATAAATTATACAAGTACCTAGAGCAAGATGAGAAAACATTTTATTATAGGAAGGTTTTCATATCTAGTAAACCCTACAACATTCGCAATCCCCATTCTGTTAACGTTATGAATGTTATAGGCAGGTAGAGATCACTTATTAAGTTATCCACCTGCTCCTTGCCTACCTTTGCTATAGATAAAAACATTGCTTATCTTATATAACTATTGCATATTATAAATGCGAATATTTATTTTGTGAAAATATTTAATTTTTTTTAAGATATAAACACAGAAACTATTGAACGCATTAGGATGAAATTTGGCAAACGGATAGACCGTGTACGGGATTAAAGTGAAAAATAAACATTAAAATTTGTTCGACAAACCTCCCTTGGGAAACCGAAGCCGAACCGGAATGAACACTATTTAGTTTCAGTGTACACCAAGAACGTAGGACCCATTAACCCTAACAAGGTTGTCGACTTGCAGATTTCCATCATATTGTGTGTTTCACGGCCGACGCTGACGTCAACATGGGGTGACTCACACGATCAGTTGCCATCTCTAATATAAAAAACATTACTCACATGCACTTGCGTCCATGGCACCCCTATCGCATATAATAAGACAGTTCCTCTGGCTGGTCCTGCCGAGCTCGAAGAATGTGTTCTCGATTTGGATCATGGTTTTGAGGAGGTTCTCTTGAAACTTCGTCGCTGTAACAATGAAAAAATATTTTTATAAAACACCGTTTTTAATTCATGACTGTTCACAATTCATAGTAGTTCGGAATTCGGAGCGTACAGTTTAAAATTGGTCCTAATTGTAAGTCACAGGATTTTAGAAGTAACAAACATTTGAAAATCTTTAGTCTTTCAAAGGCTAATAAAGTATGATAAATAATAGATCTATTTACTATTTTACGCTCTGCACACAAGAGTAATATCTCAATTATGCCGTATGCGAGCTAAACTAACGCCCAAATACTCAAATGCTTCTTAAATATTTGAGATGGCCTTACGGATTTAAGCAGTCGTTATGCTTGAAATTCGTATACTGAAACGTTACTTATCTCCTAACCTTAAATTTAAGGCGACTCAGTTTAAGGTCCGCTTATTGATGCAAACGGTATTCACAAAAGCTGTTTAAAGTTTGACAGGTATGTAAGGCCTCCTCATACGGCTGTTAATCGAGATTAATTTGAGAGTGCTTCAGACTAGTCTCAAAGCTTTATGTCAAATCTTTAATAATTTTATTGCGTAATAACTACTTATTATATTCTCTTTTGATTTAATAAAACGTCTTTTTCTTCACTATCATCATTTTCTGAGGAGGAATATAGTGTCAATCGAAGAAATCGAGAGAAATTAAACGCTTTCGAAGAATACAATAATGATGAATTTAAAAGAAGATTCCGACTTAGCAAGGTAACAGTTCTTCATTTATGGTCCTTAATTCAGGACAATATCCAGCCGGTCACAAAAAGAAATCAGACAATGCAACCGACCAAGGTCATCGGGGATATTTTTCACGGGAAACAACCAAGGGTACTTCGTCGTATTGTGCATAGTGTGGCGATTAAGTTCGCACAACAAAAAAACTGATTTATAAATATGCCTACTTCTGATGATAAAAACGAAATAAGAATTATGAATATTATTGTTGTTGAGTTGTTTAGTTTTTTTCCAAAGTGGCTAATGTCAACACTGACCATACTGCCAAGTGGCAAATATAAATAAATTACAATGGGTTCATCATTTCAATGTTAAGAATATAATAATTGATAAACTATTCTAATAATGGATATGCCATAGCCCCTATAGGTATTAAAAACCATTCTACGTAACATTTTTACTATGTACCATCTGCACATAGTACATAAAATACACACGAAAATTAAATATAATAGTCATATAACATTAAAAACAGTATTAAAGTGCGTATTATGTTATTTTATTTATTTATTTTTTTAATATTTTAAAAATTATACTGCGTGAAACGACACATAAATATTAATGTATTAAAAATATGTAATCGAAAACAAACTTTTTATAATCTATAGCAAAATAACTGCTCCTCAGCTGATTTTTCCGTCAAATATGTTAAAGTACGTTTGAGAATGCCATTTAAAATAAGAAGCCTGTTAAAATTAAGTAGGCCTCAGATAGCTTGGTTGGTTGAGTAGCGTTTCAGTATTCGGGCATAAGATTAGTTCTTGGTCTGCCACCGGTGTTAAACTTAAGCAAAGGCCCTTCAACATCATGTAAACAAAGAGATAAGTAGACTAGCTAGTGCGCCAGGCATTTGTTTACACTAAGTAGACTTTCTTGCTTATTTACTGCACGCCTCGTCGCGTGCATGACGTCAATCTTGCACAGGATAATATGCGTTTCGTAATTTTCTCACCCCCGTATCTCGAAAAACATAATTTTAGCGACATTAAATCTAACTGCACCGAACAATAATTTGGGGTAATTTACGAGTTATGTATTAGTTTATTTCTATAAGTCTTATGACTTGTACATCTGCATCACCGCAGATTGACTGATAACGAGATTTTTGCAGTTAAGGTTAAGAAACAAACAAGATGACATTTATTATGTTTTAGAGACCTGCCAACAAAAGATAACGGTTAGCTTAAATCATATCTAAATGGTCTAACGTCACTGAGGTGGCATCATTATAAAAAACGACCTGAACTACGGCTTACGAAAGAGTTCCGAGAACCATCCCTCGTAAATTCCTTTAACACATCACTACTTGTCTTTCATTGTGGGTAATTTATTTACGACTAGCCTTTGCTCGCGGCTCCGCCCGCGCGAAAAAGTTTTTCCGGGATAAAAGTTCCGCTTTATATTTTCCCGGAATAAAAAGTAGCCAATGGCGGGACGACTTGCACAAGAGGGCCGGCAGCGACTGGATG
Organism: Sphinx pinastri; assembly: GCA_947568825.1. NCBI lineage: Eukaryota > Metazoa > Arthropoda > Insecta > Lepidoptera > Sphingidae > Sphinx > Sphinx pinastri. The sequence continues at coordinate 16,159,747 of OX387619.1, forward strand.
CACAAAGCAGCAGACCGGGCTCTGTGGCGTATCTTGGGAGAGGCCTATGTCCAGCAGTGGACTGCAACGGGCTGATGATGATGATGATGATGATGAATGTCCTTTCTCAGGCTCTAGACTATCTGTGTACCAAATTTCATTTAAATCGGTTCAGTAGTTTTGGCGTGAAAGCCCGACAGACAGACAGAGTTACTTTCGCATTTATAATATTAGTAAGGATTACAATCACTTATGATCAGACGTCCCACTTAATACTAGTACAAAAAAGTGGTCAGGTAACGTAAAAACCGCTGTTCAATTATGCACTCTAATTATATTATAATACATAGATAATACAACTCGAATAAGATATGCAACAACGTGACTGCAATGAGAGTAGATAATATTTCATTTCGATGCAAGGCCAATTACTTCTTATTAGTATAAGAATGGTAATTATGTGATCATAAAAATGACCGTAACAATAATGAAACCTAACTGTGTATGCATTTGATTAAACTAAAGACTACGTTAATTTATTTGACTTTAGAAAATTGTACAGTGAAGGCATTTGATAGAATATTGGGAATGGCACTGGTGGCTGAGACAGAGATATGCTCAATCGGATCCCCGAGACATTTCTATGGCAAGGTAACCGATGTTTGAGAGCATTCTACAAGAATTTTAAAAGCTCTTGAAGTCTATCAACCTGCATTAGAACAATGTGGATATAGGCAATCCCCTTTCAATCAAAAAGTAAGCCATAAAATAGACAATTTAATACAGTATTATCATCATTGCATCAACATTCGATAGATTACATTTACAGCTATGCAATTTGTGCTATTTTCCTAGGTCTCTTTAATACAGTAGTACTTTCATGTCAGATAGAACGGGTTGGTGATGGTGAACGAATGGATCTGTTACACTTTATAAATACACTTAATATATGTTGTTTCTAGTTCCGACGACTGCTGTCTTTTGGTTTAATTGGGACAGACGGCGTCACGACTCAAGAGTTTTAAGATACCAAAGGAGATTTTTGATCAAGAATATTCTTTAAATGTCGTTGCAACAGTCTATAAAGCACTAAGTAAATGCAAAAAACGAGTTACAGCGAGCCGCCTCTCAATTTACATATTTCGATAGCGACGAATGCATTTCTATTTCTAAAACCGAATCTTCTAACTAGGAACAGATATTAAGAGACTAGACGGCGACTAACAACTTTGTACAAATTGTTTTATTAGTTTATTCAAAGTAGATAAGGATGCCGTAAAATATAGCACGTGCACCGTCAACCGATCGGTCTCCAACATTGTAATTATCGCTCATTAAAATGAATGACTTTATACATAAAGCGACGTCTTACAGTGTATCTATTTACATAGACAAGTAGACAATAACACTGCATCAGAGACATTAGATTGTGCATAATACTAGATACCATCGTTTGCGTTTAGATTTGGTTGAATGTTGTTACATAATATTAATTGTGTCTACTCGTCCTAATCAATAATAATGCAAAGTTAGGAAGGAATAAGTATGTTATCAGATATTCTTAGAATGGAAAATAACTGCTACAAATACGATTACAATATCTATCGAAACTATTAAGTTTCGAGTGATGTAAAATGAAGATGGAAAAAAAGAGTAATGAAGAATAGTCACGATAGAAACCATCACGATATTTTCATACGAATTCAATTAAAAAAAGTAATCAAAATTCAGTCTGACCTAGTTTTAAGATGGAATAACATCGAGTCGATTTTATAAGAGTTCGTTTGTATTTGCGGATGATGTTCAATTTATAATGAAGTGAAACTATATACATAAAATATTTCAGCTGACCACAGTATGAAGAAGGCTGTAATATATCAGAAACAGCAAATAACAATATACAATACCAATCTAAAACTACATTACGAGCAATCTAGGGTGCAATTTCTTGAATTGAAGCCAAATTTTGTTATCTTTATGTAGCTGTCCCAAAAGGGCGTTGACGTATTTAATATATCGTACGCAGAATACTGGGATCTATCTCCAAAAAAAAATAATTAACCTTTCATCCGAGTTTACTCGTAATATAAAAGGTATATATAATATAAAAGACTATCAAAGTAAATGGATACAGCTGAGTTCATTTAATTAAACTTTCAATTCTGGGGCCTTTATTTATGCAGTTACGTCATAAATCATAAAAGCGATTTAATGCAACGCGTACTTTCTGGAATATTTATAAATGCTTTTGATTAATGAAATGTGACATTGTGTGCCTTCAACATTTATTAACATAACCACAAATACCATAAAATAAATAACCACAAAGCTGTTAATTAGCTTAGTAGGTACATTTAGCATTTATGCATCAATAAAAGTAATCATTATAATTGGAACAGTGAATATGCCTATGATGCAGAAACCCAACATATAAACAGAATATTTTATGGGTCGACTTCGAAAAAAGGAAGAGGTTGTTTTAAGTATGAACAGTATGCCCCAAAGGAATCCCAATACAGGTGCATACGTTAGATCCGATAAGGAGTTATCAAGCAATATTCCAGTTTATTTTCTGGTTTTTCAAGTTCTGCTTGCTTGTGCAGTGCACATGTACGCAATAAAATGTTTGGAAAGTGAGAATTCCATCGTTAGAGCACAACATACTTGTTATAAAACTTTCTCAGTTATGTACTCCAGGAAATAATAGCCAGAAGTACTTTATTAGTTATCCATCAATATCTTCTTGCACTTATCCCTTCAACACGTAGTGCACAATAGATTAGATTATTCCTTAGGGCTGGCCTCCAGCTAAGCATTCATCCAACAACAGAACACATGACCTCTTTCATATGTACTGTGGTTCATCCCCTCTGAGGGATTTGATCCCAGGCCAGGCATGTCAGATTAATTTACGCAATCTTTTATCCGTCTTGGGAACCGACCCTAGGACTTCAGAGTTCTGATTCTCTGCCAAATTCTGCTTATATATGCAGCCACCAGACCCACGCGACGATTAGTACTTCAAAATCAAAATACAAAACATGGATGAAAAAATCACTGGAACTGCGTCTGCTAATGCGGTTAAGGTTTATAGTTAATAGTTCCCGAATGTGAAATCAGTCAAATAAATCCAGTCATTGTCTACAGAGGAGCGCACGCCAAGACAGGCGAGAGTTGATTTATTGCTAAGTATTCCGTTCATAATGTGTTATTAAGATTTAATGCAAATGCTTTGCGAGCGGACATTACACATTCATCATAAACATAGTTTTTGTCTAGACGCATACGCCATTGCAAATAATTTACTTACCAAAGTCTTGATACAATAAAATCCTACAGTCGTTCTAGTAGATTCATTTAATTTGGCGTTTCTATAGAAAATTACAAATACCGAGATAAACGTAACTACATGAAACTATTTAAAGTGACAAATTGTTTAGTGTTTTGGCAAATACTGTCTCGGCGATTTTAACAATTTCAAATTAGTTTTCAACAGCTCTCACCACATGACGAGGAGCCAATTCTATACTTCATACATCCGACGACACGAAAAATACATTATCACATACAAATTTCTGTTAATGACCCCCAGACATACAAAAAACGTGCGAAATCGTGCTTCGTGTCAAATGACGCGACGATAAATTTTAGTAACTAGATAATAAATATATCCCAGTATTGCAGCTGACTCAACTGGCATAATATGTCAACGTTTCCGGGGTATTCCAGCGCGTGCCGGTAAATCCACATTGCTAGTGATGTTCTCGACTTACAGAGTTGCAACGAGACTAGTTCGTCGCAACTATTCAATTAGTGAACGCTAATTGTATATCTGGTAGCATCCCGTTAGCGTAAGACGACTCGAGCACGTCAGGTTTTGTAAATCACATTGAACCGATTCATCTCGTAACTTAATTGAAATATGCAAACATTTATGTTTGCAAACAGAGTAATCGCTCCATACATTAGTTTTAAAATTACTAATTCGAGCAGACGTTTCTTTGCGGATGTTTAAATAATCATTTTTAGTAGCCACGAAGACTGAAATAGCCTGAACGTATGCGATTCCATGTGCTAGAAGGTCGGTGGCGCGGGTGCTTAATTTAAAAAAAATCCAGAAAATATTTTTGAATCGCACCCGGGACGGTGCGACAGCCAAGACAATCATCACTCGCGTCGCGCTTTATTTCGAGCCACTTGCCAACGAACCCGTACCGTTTATCGCAATGAATGCATGTGCTGCTCCACTTTTTTTACGTACAAGCTTACTAATAACGCATGAGATAAAACCGGAACTAGTCTCGCAAAAACTAGATTAAAAGAATGGACGGCTATGAAGATTGAAGAGTTGCTACGTTAGAAGCCCGCCTTTACGACGACACAGACGATTTACGAGGCAATGAAAAAATGTGTGCGTGACGACACAGCTGGGGCGAGCCAAAAAAATTTGCAATCTAAATTTGCACAGATCCCTGCTACAATATACGTCTCTCTAAAATTAATATTTCATTAAAGTCTGTCTAAAATGTCCTTGCTATGCGGACGCCCATGTGGTGGGATTTTCTTGAAACGATAGAGTACCGAATAAGTTTCGAACAAGATAAGAAAACTATTTGGTAAAATTGTTCTATTTCGTGGTTTACGCAAAAAAGCTAGCAAATAAGGCGATTTGCCTACTGCAAAGATAAACCATTTACATAAGGAAACAATGCAGAAAAATCAATTTCCTTCTTCCAACAAAAACGAATGAGGTTTTTCAATGTATAACAGTTGCACTACTGTAATGAAATGACTATTGAATCGCTAAAGGTCGCGCTTGGTCGTACTTCGTACCATGGACAGCGCGGCGCTAAAGATGAATGATTTGAATTTCAATGCTCTATTTCATTTACGATAGCATCACTTTTACCAACAATAACTTAACCGAGTTAAATAGAAAATTAAAATGGCGCGTGTAGTTAAACGATATCCTATCAGACAAAACTGGTTGGAATTGGTTAATGTTTGAAAACTCGTGCGACGCGACGCGACGCGACGACAGGTCGCGGCGAATGTTATCTGCGGATAGTATAGTCTGTGCAAACTTTGATGTGTCGATGACATTATGTAACCCTGTATTGAGATATAAAGTTACTTATCCATAATATATTCGACCACTTAAGAATTTATGCCAACATTAAATTTAAATAGTGATCTCACACTTTCCGAGACTTGACGCTCATTCATATGTTTGCTTTCCCTGTGCCATGACAGAAGTATAATAAATACATGAGAATAGTGCTAGATATAAAATAATTCGGGTCCTGTCCGGTGTAATTCCCAAGGTGGTGGTGGTCAAAGCTGGCTGTAAAACTATTCCGAAATATCAGAACATAGAATCATGAATCTGTGGACACAGCAAAATATTAGAAATAATACGAAATGTTAAGTATTTTGAATATAATGAAGGTACTCAAATTGAATTTAAGCCTTGATATTTATGCACGGGAATTAAAAGAAGAGTCTTTATTTTGCCGTTGACCTGTCAGGGATAATAAAATATTGTATTAAAGTTCGTAAACACACGTAGATGTAGATAACGGAGCAGTTTATATTGTTATCGCGTGTTTTGTTTCGACGTAAAATGATTGTCGAGTAACGTGCACAATACAAATTTACGTTATTCAACGTCAAGCTAGTCAAACTACAAACAAAATATTTACTTAGACATAATTGATGATACCGAATTATTGTCTAGTTGGCATTTATGTTTATTCAAATTATTCACAATCATATTTTAATTTCTAAATCGTGTACCTATTTAAAGTTATCTTCCATTAGTTTATTGTGTATATCACATATTACATCGCTCTTGCCAGTTCATTGCGCTATAGATCGTGACAAATTAAGTTATCTATAGCCTATAGACTTTTCCGCCCGCGTGATTATCCACGGGGGCGGAGCCGCGAAAGACTCATGTTTTTCCGGGATAAAAGTCCCGCTTTATATTTTTCCGGAATAAAAAGTAGCCTATGCTACATTATAAGTGAGTTGTTGATAATGTAGCTTTATATCGGTGAAAGAATTTTTAAAATCGGTCCAGTAGTTTTTGAGTTTATTCGTTACAAACATACAAAAATACAAATATTTCCTTCCTTAGATTTAAAAAAAAAGCTTCATAATTCCCAATTTTGATTTCCTGGAAACATGAGATTATTGCAAATTACTAAATTTGAAAAAATAAATATTGTTAAAAAGATTATTACGGCGTACATTTTGTAAATTCTGTGAAATTACATTTGGAATCACGCGCTGGCGTGTTTTTTGTAGAATAGCCTACAAGCTTTGAAGAGTTGGCAGCATTCTCACATGTACATTGACCAACACGCCTCCAGTGACGTCAGTATTGAAAGGTTGGTCACGACAATTATTCAAATTGCGGGTTCAGTGACAGTAATGACAATAACTAGACAGCCGTGACAGCTGAAGAAAATCATAAGGAACTTGTTAAAATAGACACTGGTGTATTATTTTACAAAATTCTTATTATAAGCCGTGTGCTGTGTGGTTAAATACGGTTACTGGCAAGTTCCCAAACTGCGCACCTAACTACTGTTCATTGTATAATGAACGATATTAAAAAAGACTAATAATATCACGGAATGTTTCGATTTGATTGTTTAACATTGTTACTTTCGGTCGATTTTGATTCTTCAAGTAATAAAATATGGCAAGTTGGTTGAAGAAAATGTATTTTTAAATTCGTTAATATAGGTACAACGAAGGAACGAAAACAATAAAGAAATGCTTGATGTGCTTAATGAGACAGTACAAAATGACAATAATCAGCAATAAAAAATACAGTTCCAAAAAAATCTAAGTAAAAAGAGATGATATGTTATTAGCTCACCATAAAAATGTAGCTACGAATGACAACGTAGGCTCGATTGTGTGAAACCATTTGCATTCGTTAAACGTTTTAATGAAGAATAGGTACCAATTTCAGTTATTTAGCACAGAAAAGTCACAAAATCAACAAAAATTTCCAAATCGGTCAACCAATGCTTCATACGGGCGCTTTTACGTTTACAAATGATTCGAAACAACTTGTACTTAGTAGCTTGCGACCTTCAATTAAAGTAATGAAAGAAATCTAATACAAGTAATTACCTTTGATATACAAATGCCGTAAAACAATGGAATAGCGTCACTTAATGATGATGACTGGTCTAACGAGCGACAGAACAATGACCCTAGCAAAATCAATAAAAATGGTTTACAATATTATAAAGTAGCGTTTTGCGACGTAGAAATCGACGTGTCCGTTAGCGATACCCCTAGCTGGTGGTACAGGACTCACCGCTGTCACCCTCGTTGGCCTGTGCCACGGCCGCGGCGGTGCAACGCTTGCATTCCCTTTGGCACATCTCGCCTGTAACACTTATCGGCGTTTCTGATAATCAAAATCAATCTATATGAATATCAGCTTTATTTAACAGATCTTAAACATTTATTATGATTTTTATAAAATCTTAACGGATCACGTTGTAGAAGAACAAATAGGGGACGAAATGAATTAATTTAATTTGATTTTTCCTTCATATTCCTATCGTAACACTTTCAGGCCTAAATTATGTTTGCTAAAAAGAATCCCAAGAAATCACTAATTACTAAGGAAAGTAGTACAGCGTAGTAGCACTGGCGAAAATTCGTAATTCACCACATTCATTTCCGCAAAGGAAAGGACGATGGCCTCGCGCTGTAATATTTTTAGTTTGTGACGATTACATTGAATTAGGGAGAGAACATTTTCGGCGTTTTTGAAGAATCTAGGTAATTGAAAACTGAATGAACGCTTGCTCCAGATTTTTTTTTTATGAATCTGAATGACGAGACGAGCATGCCGTTCGCCTGATGGTAAGCGATACGACTACCCATACACAGTCGCTTCACCATCCAGCACCTTGAGTAACAAAGTACTGTGTGGCATTCCACTGCGCTCGACATCCTGAGACATAAGATGTTAAGTCTCACTATGTCCTGTAGTTACACTGGCTACAATGTCCTTCAAACCGAAACACAACAGTGCATGCACACTGCTGCTTGGCGGTAGATATAGACATTGCGGTGGTACCCACCCAGACGGTCTCTTACATATGAGAGACCTACCACCAGTAATTACTTGGGAGGGGCTATATAGTCGCTACTTGGAAGACATTTCTTAATTATACCCATTATAGTAGATACCAATAAGATATGTAATATGCCCTGGCAGCACGACAGATTCCCATTACATTTTGTGGAATGTTACAACTCTGTAACCAACAATTATTTTCAACGACATCTAAATCGTGAACTAAGAGTAAATAATGTTACTAAATGTTTCTAAACAAACATGAACTATTGTTATGTTACTCAACAATAGAAATCGATCTAAATAAGATGAAACGTGCAAACGTCTAAAGGTCGGCAGTCCGGCGCGAGGTCACCCTGACCCTAAATTTATGGAACAAATGTTTGTACCGTTACAACCTTTTCTGTCGATCGCTTTAATCGTATTATTTTCAACGAGTGCGTATAGATGGGACACCCGACACCTTGACCTTGGGTTGATGTCCTAAATTTGACAATAACCCCCGTTATAGCATTGATTTTACATTATGTAAATTGTGATAAGGGCACGCACCTCTGACTTTTCTAAAAAGTTATGTGTGTATTCTTTGTGAATTATCGCTCGCTTTAACGGTGAAGGAAAATATCGTGAGGAAAGCTGCATACCTGAGAAGTTCTCTGAATTTCGAAGGTATGTGAAGTCCGCCAACCCGCACTACGCCAGCGTGGGGGACTAAGGCCTAAACCCTCTCAGTAGTAGAGGCCCGTGCTCAGCAGTGAGCGCTATATAATACAGGGCTGGTATGGTAAATTATGACAGAGCTATATATATATATATATATATATATATTTTAATTGCAATCGTATGACGAGACGAGCATGCCGTTTGCCTGATGACAAGCGATACGACCACCCATAAACATTAGCAACACCATCCAGCACCTTGAAATAGGAAGTACTGTGTGGCATTCCACTGCGCTCGTCATCCTGACACATAAGATGTTAGTCTCATTATGTCCAGTAGTTACACTGGCTACAATGTCCCTCAAACCGAAACACAACAGTGCATGCACACTGCTGCTTGGCGGTAGAAATAGACACTGCAGTAGTACCCACCCAGACGGACTCTTACATATGAGAGACCTACCACCAGTAAAAGAAAACGTAGAGTACAGAATTATATTACTTGGAGCGTAGTGCGTACACAATATACTTCTAGGACAGATAACATATTTGATACGACTTTGGTTTAATCTCTTGAGAGGGGTGATGGCAGATCAGTCGCATAAAGTAGCACTTATATCAATGTAACCTATGATAATATATTTTATTCCACCTATAAAGGCGATACGTAATGTCTAGAGGCGGACGCAATATCAATGATATTCACTACGTCATCTTTGGGTAAGGCATAAATATGATGAGATCAATCATGATTGATACGACTTTACAGTCTGATAATGTATTTATGATGGAAAACTTCAATATCTTGAACATAGAAATGTCAATAAATAATAGAAGTTTTAACTTAGGCGAAGAATTTAGAGCGATTACTGATTTTACGTGATGACATTTTCAGCAATGAGTAAATCTAGTGGAATCATGACAACAGGGGTACTGGTGGTAGGTCTCTCATTATGTAAGAGGCCGTCTGGGTGGGTACCACCGCAATGTCTATTTCTACCGCCAAGCAACAGTGTGCATGCACTGTTGTGTTTCGGTTTGAAGGACATTGTAGCCAGTATAACTACCGGGCATAATGAGACTTAACATCTTATGTCTCAGGATGACGAGCGCAGTGGAATGCCACTCAGTACTTTGTAAGTCAAGGTGCTGGATGGTGTTGCTACTGTTTATGGGTGGTCGTATCGCTTACCATCAGTCGAACGGCATGCTCGTCTCGTCATTCAATGCAAAAAAAAAAAAAAGGGGGCAAATCAATTATGAAATTCGCAAATAAATTTCAATGTTCTCCACATTCAAATATGTATAACACACAAATCTATCTATGTGCGTGAACATCTCGAAGATCTTGTTCATTGATTTTGACAATGACAAAGACATGGTAATACATTCAGGCACTGAAACCCAACACAAACAATTACACCCACGCAGGTCAGTCCGGGATGTTTCAAACCATTGACGTCACAGCGCATACACGTGATTGAAGCACTGTATACATTACTGTAGTGTAGATTATGATAAAGTCTCTAGTGATACAAGACGTTCGTAATAGCTGTTGATATAAAAGTAAACACTAATAAAATAAAACAATGCGCGTGCCAGTTATCTGTTGACAACGAAGCGACGAGGACATACGTCACAGAGAAAACGCATCTCATAAAATGTATCCACTTATAAATACTCGCGATAACTTTAATTGTTCCAAGTGTTAGGAACGTTGACTGTTGAATTGAATATTTGTGGCCTACTACACGAAGGCCAGCACCTTTTTTTTTTTTTTTTTTAGCACCTAGCGGCAACTTGAAAATAATTTGACACATCATCGTAACAAGGCAAATTATTTATACAAAAAAAAGCAAGAAGATATAGAATTGAGCTGGAAAGTGATTTTGGTAGAGGCCAAATAATATTGGGTAGAAAACGATTACTTGAAAAAAAAAACATAAATAAACCATTTCTAAGCATAAATTGCAATGATTATCCTAAACAGAGAATTGAGAAGTGCTATACTATTATTTTCTGAAACATAAACAAAAACCAGAACAAATAAATATACCGTCATACTACATTACTTCGGCATAGTTAAAAGATGTAATATATTTGGTAGAGTCAGCGCTGTATATCCCGTATATTTATTGTTAGAGCAATCTCACAGGGTTTTAATACATTGATAACAGTCTATGTAACACACCGGCATATATTTAGATACAGAGAACCGAAATCCTGTAGGTTAGGAAGAGCACATGTACGAGAATTGCACGTTAGTCAGTCTAATCCCCACGGACAAGGATTAGTCTGTCCAGACGAATAGTGAATTCTAACCCAAAACATCGAGGTTAACGAAATTCCAATATTCAGTCTGATGAATTTCGTGCTGCATAGGCAACATTCGAATGGCTATCATTTTATATTAACTTGCGGAAAACGCGTAGGAGTGCAGAGAGTTGAAGTTCTAATTCTACTTAAACACTCATATTCGATTTAAGTTGACCTACGACAACAATACCGTAAGGACGTATGTTGTGATTGATAGCACATAATATTACTTATGATCCTTTAATAGCATTCTATGACATACGGTAGCAACTACTATTACATAACAAATGATATTAATTACAGCTTTGTCTACTGTATTAATGCAGATGCAGTTAACGATGTGGAAACGTCGCGGTTCATTGGAATCTGACGGCACACTGTGTGGTAATTATGGAGGCATAAATGGCCCCTTGTTTCTGGGAACGGTGGAATAACATCTAAAGAACATGTGAATGTGCGCAAAGATTATAAATACTTTCAGCACTGGTTATAATTGGTGATTTAGCGAACACTAGTAATATAACATTAAATTCACTCTTTTGAGCAATATCGAAACCATCCATCACTAATCGAAATTTGAAAAAGATACCTAATAAAAAAGTAAAGACTGATCGATGATAAACTATAGGTGTTCTGTAACCTTCATGGGCTTGTACCAACGTCATAAGAGTTCCTTAAATATTTCATTTTAAGGGCAGTTGCCATGATTGTGATGTTTTGTGAAGAGCCAATGATATTACAGTAAGCTATAAACACCAATATAGGATAGAAAACTTCTCCTAGAAAGGTGTACTGCAGCATTGTAATTGAGAAAGTTCAGAGTTCAGACTGCCGATAAACTTTAATATGCAGCTAAGCTTACTCAGCTTTGATAATTGCGATAAAAGATTTCGCAACTCAAAATAACTACTACTTACTACTAAAATAACTACACTACTTTCATAAGACAAATGTACATTCACATAAAACTCCAAAAATATGTTCTTCTGTAATCACATCAATTGTTTTTATGTTGTCAAACTTGGCAAATAACACGACCATGCATTACTAGCACACTTTCTATATTATATCATTTTGACTTCCACTAAATCTTTGCCACATTGGCTAATTTAATACAGCTGCTTTATACAGAGCAACGAGTTACGTATTTTACGAACTTTACCGTCTTCTCTGCTAGTTGAAGCACTATTTTGTATTCTTTAGTTATTGAACTTTATCCTTGTAAAAAATCTTTTTGGTTCATGTAGGAAATGTTATTTAACAAAAATGTATATTTAGTTGCAGAATCGTTTTAAATTTATTTATTCATCGATTTTCATAATCATTGAATTATTAGCAAAATATTATGAAACGTGTATCAAGTGTAATCAGTGTTTGATTAATGTAGTAATTAATTTATATGTCTTATCAAATTGGAAATTGATTACATTTCTCAACCTTAATTACAAAATCCACATGTTAGTTATAAAATTACTTTGTATTGTTTTTTGTCACAAATAATTATCTATAGTAATATTATAAAGAGGAAAGATTTGTTGTTTGTTTGTTTGTAATGGATAAACTCAAAAACTTCTGGACCTATTTTGAAAATTCTTTCACTAATAGGAAGCTACATTACTCCTGAGTGCTATATGCTACTTTTTATCCCGGGATTTTTTTTTAACCCGGAAATACTTTTTGACGCGGGCGGAGTATTATATAAAGTAACAGAATCCGGACTTCAAAAGCACATATTAGGTTCGTTAATTCATTTTAAATAATGAGAAATCTTATTTTTGATTATTGCAATGAATAGACATCATTCTAGAATATGCTTCAGACAATTTGCACGTGCATATAAATGGCAATACTCTTTTAGTTATGCAATAAATACTCATCCAATCGAACCGGGTGAATCGAGACTCAGAAACGTCAGGCGGTGTCCGGAGAGAATCGGTATCGACCGGTCAAATGTACCACCCATTTAGCTCTCGTGAATTTCTTCATTTAAATATTTATAAGGCACTTTATATTCTAATTTACAGTTGATTTTTCTTATAAATAGATATGAATTCATTATTCTAGTCCTATAATGGTCTTATCCAATATTCTGTGATACGCACAAACGTGTGGAATTTACGCCGTAACAAATTCGCACATAATTGAATCCCATTAATATGTCAAATGGCAAATTAACCACCATTTTGAATAAAATTAACCCATCAGAACAAAGTGCTTCCAAATGAAGTATTTTAATTGGTTTAATCTCAGAATCGGACCGAAGATTAAGATTAGGATCGTTTATTGGAACGGCCGTTATAGTAAATAGATCAATCAATTGACAAGCCATCCATCAAATCACTATCAGTATGAGCTGAACATAAATATTGAATGTATGTAAGGTTGTTAATTAATTATTTTATTAGCAATAAATTCCTTTATACAGCTTAGCCTTAGAAGTATACGTATTGGATTGTATTAAATAAAAACAACAGCGAGACAATGTAATCTAATCTAGTATTCAATGAAGTCGTTAAGAGTAATTATGAATTAGTGTCTACTTTAATTACAAGACTAAAAATCTCTATAAGTAGGTATGCGAGTACCAGTGCACATACACAAATAGATTTTGTTATACATATCGGTCAAAACAAAAAAGTTATCGTTACAAAATTATCAAGTTTAGAATGGCTATGATACCAGCACTAACAAGATAAGAGAATTTGTAGCAAATGTGCCATCGTACAATGAAGCAGATTGTATCTAATGTCATTACTTTTATTAGTTTTTATGATTTCCAAACAGTTGAATGTACGTATGCTAAAAAGTTAGCACTTAAATCAAATTCAAAGAAAATCAAAGAAAGACAAATATAATATTTAAGTAGCAGTTTTTTTGCTCTGACGCATTATTGTCATTCTTGTATACCAATTCAGTATACTACACCAATATTCCCTTTAGCATCCGAAACAACGAAGATCCATTATTCAACCATAGCGATTATGGACACAACCCATACTTGCCTCAACATAGATCATAGTTACGCATACGTAACAACGCGGGCCGTGAACGTGACCGTGAACTAGCTAAAGCCAACAACACGTCACACATTAACGCAAACGTGTTGAGAGACGAAGCCCCGATACACCATCATAATTTTATTTTTATAAGGAGATTACTGGGGAGAACCACGGGAAGACGGTGAAACCTTGCTTCTAACGGATTAAGACGCGCTTGGTGCCGTAATTCAATTGCCAATATAGCAAATGGAACGCAATTATGAGCTCAGATAGCGGCGTTAACGCTTCATGTTATTATATTACTATTTTATGATTATGTGAACCATACCTAAAGTAACTGTAGTATAGTTTTATGTTTTATCTATATCACATTTCGATCCATTCAAAGCCACATTATATGTTATGATCAGTAAAAAAATATTTTAGGGTCTCGCTTTCGTTACCATTGATCTAAAAGACCTCATAGTTCTTTATGCATAAGTCAAGATTTTATATTAGCTTGGATTCAGGTGTATTTATCATAACCATGTTAGGACTTTTGGCGGTATTAACTATAGTTATTTAAGTATGGCACAATAAAATTTATATTAGTAAGTCCTATAAATATTGGAAAATGAATCAGGAAAACAATCCGCAATGTAATGATGTTGAAACAAAATTAAAATCTAAATGTAGGATGAGTCACGGTCGAAATTAGCCGTGTGCTAATGTGCACTGCAAATGACTTGCTGAACTTTAGTTTTTTCCATAGTGTTCTAATTTAGTAATTTCATTCGCCAGTCGCCACATTTGCAAGACTATGTTGACAGCAGAATACACTAATGCTTTGGTATTCTATTATTACAAATAAAAGCATTAAAACAGGGTTATTTGCTACAAATTGGGGCCATAGCCAACTAACAATAGGCTAGTTGACTACTTATTTTAAACATGAAAATAAATGTCTGCCATCCAAAATCTAACGGAATAAGAATTTCCAAAATTGGCGCAGTAATACGTAAGTTATGAAGCTTTGAAAGTTGGTAGAAGGAGTAATTTTCAAATAACAGTAATATCAGACTGTGTCGTCACCGGGTGAGAGAGATAACGTCACGTCAAAGAGATAGCGCGATATCCCCACCTCGCCCCCACTTTTACCCACGACAATCTTTCAAATGTGAATAACTGCTTTATTTTTCAACCAATTTTGATGCTGATTTCACAGAAGAATTTCTTTTTCGTATTATTTTCTGTTACATATAAAATAATGTACAAAATAGAACATAGTAAAGTACCCTATTGATCTAAAGAGATTCCGTTTCTACATTCAATAACGCTCGGAAACGCAAGAATACAAGAAAAATATCTTCAGTTTACAAACTAAATGCTTTACTCGTATCTCGGCCACATTCATAATTAAGAGGTTTTATGAGTGTCAAAATACTTTCGTCGCCAGGACTCTATCGAACGTGGCAATGAATAGCTCCCTAGAGATACATTGTTTTTTGGCTAGGCCTATAGCCCTAACTGGCACGAGACTCGTCCATCATACAGACAATACATTTGCACACCTACATTATAAGAGCGGATGTCACCCTAGGGAACGTAACAGCGGCAAGTCGGCGAGCCACGCACCGCTAGATATACAACGCGGCGCGAAATGTGTGCAAACTAAAATAAACGCACGTGACCGGTATAAAACCAAAATAAAACCTAGATGTAGGTAACAAGTTTAAACAAAACATGTTTTATACGATGTTACGCAATGTATCGCCCATTTTGCGAATTCTCGTTATGACGTAGTCGGACTTCGCACCCATTCGAGATTTGGCAGTGATTGTTATGATGCATTTGCTCTACATGTTGACAAACCGCTATGACAGCGAATTAAAACAATCCATTTGGATTGAACACAAGAAACAAATGTAAAAAAAATGTGAAACTACCAAGACTTCCTTATTGGCATACATATTACAACCTCAATTAGTTTAAAATTATCCATATTCCACAATTATTTAGATTCTGACTTTGCCACACTGATTATTCTGAAATTTCGAAAATATTGAATGCATTCGATTGATTATCGAACGTGGTCACATCTCGAAAACATTTCGTAACAAGACGAACCATTGTAAATTATACTTGATCAAGACTATAAAAACAACAATAAAAATATAGTGGCGTCGTAAAGTCTAGCCCATCCGCAATATTTGGGCTTTGGAGGATTATCGGCGACCTCACAGTATTATTTTGGACGTTAAGTATAGGCATCAGTATCCAAGAGATCAGTAAACATAAAAGCCGCAATAGATTAACTAAAGCAAACTGAACCTTAACCTCGGCATTAAACGATTAATAATAATACAAATTAGCAAGCGATGAGGCTTAAATTAGTACTTGTAAAAGAACGTAACATTTGGTGCACAACCGAAATACTGAGATACGTGTACTATTATCTAAGAGAAAGAAGAAAGAAAGAAAGAAAAGTATTCTATTTGTCACAGACACAACTGACATACAATGGTATTAATTATAAAAAAAGAAATCACACATTATAAACTATGGACTATAATACTATTACGTTTTTTTCTTAAATTATAACAAACCCAATAATAATTTTATGTTGCATATCGTGGCTGTGACAGGTAGGTGGCCACTCAGGATAATGCTGTGCTGCGGCGTAAGTCACAGCAGTAAGTTACAAGAGCGATTGTAGGAATCCTGACATATTGTAAAAAAAGTCGTGTCTGTCTGTATATGGTCGACCACTTTAATGTTCTAAATAAGTCGCTTGCGCGTCATCTGTTAGCGAAACGCAACTTACAACTACAGTAGATATAAGAGTTATCTGCCGTTTCCTTTGTACATCTCCGAAATGATCGCACCTGCATGGTAAAATATGAAAAATGGGTTTTTTATGTTGAAAAAGTGTACTAGCACCAAATTGAGTGATTGTACATAGTTTGTGACCCTGAGGAGGGCATAGGATACTTTTTATCCCGGAAAACCTGCCACCCGACTAAACATAAATAAAAAAAATATATAAATAGTCGATTATTTATATTTTTATTGTTGTAATTGGTAAACTTCGAGATGTTTCGCCAATTGAATGATTTCGTGATTGTCATTCTCAACTACGATGGAGCCAAATATTTGATTGACGAACTTTGACCATATGTTAGTTTAACAAGTTATATCTTAGTTCGCATTATCACAAAAATATTCAAACATAAACATTTCTCTTATCTGTTATTATGTCTAGGCATTATTAACGCGTGTACGCACAATAATTAACAAATCGATCAAATAACAGAAAATGGAAATCTGCCAAAAAAATCAAACGGCGATGAATCAATGCGCAAAAAAGTTATGCAAATGAATAATCGAAACGGGTTTATTTACATTTATATTAGTCTGTTACAGAGTTTTAAGAAAAAAATATTTAGTCACAATGGACCGTGTGGAATATTATGAAAATGATTAGATACGAAAATGTCCATTAATTGATTGTGATAAAAAAATTAGTTCACTTCGGAAAACGAATATCGCCGACCATAACTAATACTAAAAGCGAAATTCCATGAATTAAAAAAAGACGCTAAAATTATTGAAACAATTCTACTGACTGACATACAAAATTGCCTCAATAAAACGAGCAATATAGGAAATTCCTAGGGCACGTTTATATCCGTGAACGTGAACAAAGCAACGTGCAGCGCTAATATTATAAGACGGTTATTGCCATAGTGTTTCACAATGAAACTGTGATTACCAACTTGGCAGAGGAACATTGTCGACCTACCTCACGTGTCCCGACGTCATGGACAGTCACGCCTCCAATAAGCTATATAACCACTGCGTTTGACTACTTCACATAAACATTTAAAACATTTCATTGGAATTTATGATAAATAAAACGATTGCAGAATAATCGCATCAAATTTAAACAGTCAAGCTCAAAACAAATTGCATCACGAACTAGCAAAATAAAGTGTATCTTTTGAACGATTTAAATGATACCAAATAATTTGCAACGCTTGTTTTTAAATACAACCACTCATGCTTCGGTTAATCCGGATCGAAGGACCATACACAAAGGCACTGAACAAAGAAATAGGAACAAAAATAAAACAAATACTCGCAACAAAGCCCGTAGAATCATTAATAAGGTTATTATATAATTATCAATGAATTTGTCGTAATTGGTGCAGCCCTTATAAAATCCCGAGTGATAATTTGAAATAAGAGGTCTTCTAAAAGAAATCACAGGTCTAACAGCAGCATTCCATTAGAATTTTCTAGAAACCATATATTATTTTATTTTATTCGGAATACAAACAGTATCATACTATGCAAGGAAAAATGCGCGAATTAAGTTTTGGCAAGTGACCACGGCAAACAAATACTGGTGCGTACTGGCTCGTTTAGTTTCCGGCCGGTTGGGCGCTGCCAATTATAATAAAAACTCAAAAGGTGCCCTAAACACGAAAATAGTATCCAAAATTAACGTTTTGCGGTTAATTATACGTAAACAAATGGCTTAAGTTTAGGCAATGACGTGAATGCTGTTCTCATTTTATTATCAAAAGGAAAACAATGACTAGGAAATAGCCACAATCTAGGTTTTTTGAGTCAATTTATGGTCTTCCAATTGGTATAATTCAATTTCTTTTAAGTGGCAAAAAAATATGGTGGTATCTACGTTTTAAAGAGAAACAGCAAAACATGTATTCGGGTAAAACAAACAATGAACAGCGTATTTTCAATTACATTATTTTTTAGTTTCATTGTCCATTTTAATTGAAATATGCTGCAATATTTTTTTTCAAAAACTTATATAGAAAATCTTCGTTATGCGCCGTTATTAAAGACACAATCACTTCAGTGAGATATTAAAAAAAACTTTAAACTATTGACATCTGAAAAATATTTTTAAAGGGGAAACTCAAACACACAAAGAACAAACAATGATAATATGGAAGGAAACTGAACGCGTCAATACACCATTGTCTCGCCATTTCCATCAGCTAAACGCTTTGTAATAGCTGATGTGTTTACAAATTCTGCTGAACACCATCAGTTCAGAATGTCTGAATCCATAAGCTTGATTAGCATTTTTTAGTAATTTGTTCCACTTATGCACGTAATTATTAATTGCATTAAGTATGCAGAATAAAGAGCTTTATCCAAGCATGAAAATTATGTCATTGTTATGATTTCTATACAATTGATCATTTAAATTGGATAAATTATAATTGGAATTTTTTCGTTATTCCAAAACCATAACAAATGATGTATACAAATTGTAGCTTGACCTTGAATAATGTTGACAGTGCAGTTAAATAATGTAGGAATGAGACATTGAAGTTATAATAAATTAGCTACTAAAATGAAATATATCAACTTACCCTCATCCGGGCTGAGGTCTGCAAACTTCACCCCACCACTGTAAAAGAAAAACTTATTAGTTTTAATTACATTTGTATGTATAAAATTACTTCCATTAAAAGAATCCCATATTCAAAATTTTTAAGCATCTGAATTCCAAATGTGATGGCACAGTGCATGTTGAGTGACGTCAGATTTTAAATTCCTGTATCACATGAGCACATGATTGCGATACTTACTTTGTTCACACTTATTTATATTGCCCATTCATCAATAAAAATAAATTAAAAACAAAAGCAAGGCATTGACATTTCTTTGCAGCTTACAACTTGCTTTCTGTACTTCACAATTATGTTTCACTTTTTTATGTATTCAAAATTTAATATCTGAATCTTGTAACATGCACAGTGTCAATTTGTAGGTAACACATCGTACCTGAGGAGGACGGTAGCCGTTTCCGGCACCCGGAACACCTGGAAATAAACACAATGTGGAACCATATCTTACTGGATCTCCGCAAGGAGACACCATACTCACACCATTCCCTATTCATAATTTATATTTACACAATTATTTTTATTGCCATATTTTCAGTTCCATGAAGGCATTGTTACAGGAATTATAAAATAAAACTGAAATCAGGAGTTCAATTTTCAAAATACTTTAACAAAAAAGGAAATTATAATTTTTGTTATTACAATTTTGAATTTATTGATATTTTTTTTTTTCAAATATGGCCTAATTATACTTTAATTTTCTTTAAAAAATCTGCAGAGGGAAAATTAACCTTGGGACATTTTATTTGCTTGGCAATTATTTTGAGCGTAACAAAATCGACAATATAAGGATAAAAATATAAGGCTTCACCACACAACGCAGCGCAACACCGTATGGTACATATTATACATTTAAAATCTATGTCACGAAATTTAAAAAATGGTGCTCACCTTCCATCCCAAATTCTCGAAGAACGTACTCAGCCGTGACTGGCCGGTGGTTTTGCCGCCACAGGGTCCTGAATGAAACAGTGTACAATATCTGAATTGAAAACGTAATAAATAGCCCCACGTGTTATAATTTCCTCGCTGCACACTATCAAAAATACACAACACATTAAATTTGCTAAAACATTAAAATATTTGTGCTGAAATTGTGGTAGGTACCAACATATATCTCGCCGTGAAGATATACAAATTCTGCAGCTACAAGCTTTCTTAGTCCTGAAGATTTTCAGAAGCACACTTACCTCCAGTAAGAACCAGCTTGTAAACAATTTTCTGGGATTGATTCGCCATTTTTTGTAAACGCATTAAATATAAATTAAAAATTAAATTACACTAAGAAGGATACTAATCACATAAATATCATAAAAATGTTAAATTTACAAAAGTGTTAAAAAGAGCCATCACAGTAAAACACGCATCGCCTGTCAGGCGTGCTTTCAAGTGAAAGAATGACTGAACGGATGGGAACGAACCGAGCACAACTTTGATTGATTTGAATGAATCACCGCCTTTTGAATGAGCCATAGAGAAATTACTCTGTACCATTGACAAATTCATGATCCAAGAAATAATGTTATTTTATTGTATCACAGCGACATCTATGACGAAAGAGTAAAACAAGGAAATTACTTACTGTAGTATTTTTTTTATATTGTTAGGTCTCGTTATTAACGTTTAACTCAATTACAATTCAAACAGATTAGAATAAACTAAAACTCATATGATATGTAAAATAAGACATATAATAACTAGCACCATTTTAAGTAACACCAAATGGATTTAAATTTAACAAACACTGTTGGTTTTCATACGCAGTATTATTAAATTTTGCAACTGAAACTTTGAGTTCAGACTCGTCGTTATTTTCTTGAAATCGTTCAATCACTAGAACTAGCGCTGGTATTTCCTGCCAGTATTTTCCTAAGCAACGATTTCGTTTCTCTATATATGTATCTTTGAACAGAGAAGTTTTTTCTTCATCTGGAACAAGAAATCATAAATATGTCAAAAATAAATGATAACTATTCTCTATAACTGACTGTATTACTCAATAATAATAATAATTACTCAATATTGTATATAAATACAAAAGAGTTCTAAGATTATATAGAGCGGACATAGGGAAAATGGTAAATAAAAAAAATTTGAGCCTGTTCATCAGTAACTCAATCTACCGTGAAATAGCAAAAATCCTATGTAAAATGCATTAAAACACACTTCGACATGATTGTGTGCAAATTTGTATATTTTCTTCCAAAATATTTTCTTTACAAAATTTAAGCATACTGAGACGGCTAGTTACACGGACATGTCAGATAAGACAGCAACTTATTATAATTTGTAATAACTTTTGGACAAAAAATTTGGTCCTGATGTCTGGTCTATAACTATACTGTTAATGTCTTTGATACATACCTTCTACATCCACAACATCTTGGTCCACCCATCTTGTTTGTATGTTCACACACAGCAGAGCTACATTCAATGTTCTACACAAACTTCTGCCTTTATTCACAAATTCATTCAAATGTGTAAGTCCTGTAACATTATTATATTTAATTTATGATCTCAAATTTATGTTTATAATATGTATGTATTATATTTTATGGCCTATGTTCAGCAGTGGACGTTGTGTGGCTGATGATGATGATGATGATGATATGGTCTTTAAACAAGAACAATTTTACATTAATTGTTCTCATAAGAAAAGACAAATGAGTGTGAAAACTGGACTGATAATATTATTTCTCTATCTTGATATTATGCTGTATATGGGTTGGGATTCCATAGGGTATTTGTTTAAAAGTGGACACATATTAATAAGCAAGAGTAGTGTTTTTATCATACCCTTATACATGACATTTTGTAATGCAATTATTTTATATTTAATTTCTTTTTTGTCAAAAAATTTAAATGACCACTTAATGCTACCAGATATGCAAGACATAATAGACAACAAAAAAATCCATTTACCTATTTTATTATCATCACCTAAGTATTGAAACATTAAACATGGTAGGGAGTCAATTATGATGAGACACATATTCTCTATTGCTATTGTTTTATTATTTAAGTTTTTGAATAATTCTAATAACTCCTCCATTGTCCATACGTGGATTATCCTTATTCTGTACATTATTAAAGCCATATCCTGAAATTAAAATAATTATATAATTTGAGTGGTTGCATAAAGTTGCCTACTAATATATTAATACGCTTGCATAAATTTAATTTTCTATACTACTTTATATGTAACAAGATTTATAAGTAAATTATGAAAATGTCAAAGAGATAACAGCATACAAAATGGTTTGAAGAAAGACAGCCACTGACATTTAAATTACTATTCCCAAAACATTTAAATATATATTTAACCAAACAACAACCAATATATGTATATATATATAGTATAATTTCATACCCAACAACTTTGTAAGAAACAATATCTACCTTATGTGAACATTTTAATCCTTCTAAAATCTTCTGTATTCTCATTGCAGAAAAGTCCCCTTTAGTATCAACATACAATACTATGTCAGTGTTCTTTGCACAGTTGATAGCTATTTGAAAACAGAGTTGTGTCTTCCCCGAGCCTGCCAGACCGCACAACTCAGTAATGGTTCCTATGGGTATACCACCTCCAGTTAAAGCATCCAGCCTAGAAAATGGCACAAAATGGATAAGCACGGGCGTAGCTATAGCTTTTTCACATGGGGGTCCTACGATATAAAAATTTTAGTGGCATGGGTTCTTGCCGTCACGTAATAGAGTGTGGACACGTTTGGTAGCCCGATCATTTTAGAAGCTAAGGGGGGGTCCGGATCACCAAAATATCAGCGGTCAGTGCCGTAGCATGGTTTATTGTAAGCAAAAGGGGGGGTCCGGACCCCCTAACCCCCCCCCCCCTTATATACGCTCATGTGTATAAGCACTAGCTGAATATACAAAAGATATATGTTTTTATATCAACAACATTACTATGATAAACTATCAAAATTTATTTCAATAACTTCTACTAAAAATACCTTTCTATTCCACTTTTAACATGTTTTTTATTTGTTAAACTTCTCGAAAGTAAAGTAGTTCCATTAATTAAAGGTGGGGAGTACTTTGTAAATATCTCATTCCTTATATTCACAATTTGTGATAAATTAAGCTTCGATAATGTTGATAACTTCGTTACATCTTCTTGGAGAAAATCCAGTAATGTAGTTATTCGATTTTGAATTAAAGTTTTCAACACAGGCTCTGAGAGATCAGTAAATTCCCCAGATTTTAATTTTTGCATTTCCAAACATTATCTAAACAGACAAGTGAAACAATATTTTCTTAGATTAAATATATATAATCTAAGAATATTTTATAAAGAATTTTGAAAACTCAGTTACAATCATTATTGAACAAACTTGGTAGAGTTTACTATATGAAAAAAAAAACTTTTAATTAAGTATTACAAAGTCTAATAAATGATCCAAATTCCAAATTAATGTTACAAAAACTTTTCCAAAAGGAAGTTTTTTTAATGTCATTTTAATGTACCGAATAGTGATTGAATATTAACAATACAATCGAGTTAAAGTGATCAATTGGTATTGTGATAAAAAAGGCAATTCGAGATATTGAAAATATTATGATTTATGTAGTTATGTACCAATGATTACTGATTAGTAACAACGATCTATATATAATATATAATACCAGCCCTATATTAAATACTGCCCACTGCTGAGCACGGGCCTCCTCTACTACTGAGAGGGTTTAGGCCTTAGTCCACCTGTCCACCATGCTGACCTAGTGCGGATTGGCGGACTTCACATACCCTCGAAATTCTTATCGAGAATTCTCAGGTCATGTAGGTTTCCTCACGATGTTTTCCTTCACAGTTAAAGCGAACGATAATTGATAAACAATATACACATAACTTCGAAAAGTCAGAGGTTGCCTTGGGTTTTGAACCTCCGGACATTGTCTCGGCAGACCGTTCAATTCCCAACTAGGCTATCGTCCACTTTAAGAACGATCTAATAAATAAGAAAATAATAGTTTAAAAAAGTAAAAAACACGCTTGATAGAAAATCTAACTAAAAATAGAAAATAAATTCTACTATTGTCCAACAGATGTCACTAAAAAAATAACGAAAGTGCCATCTTGTGACAAGTAGGATTTTTTTACACATAAGAGTAGCCAGCTTAGTTATAATTCTACTATGGTTCAACAGATGTCCACGCTTTTTTACAGTAAAATTCATTTTTTTCTTATTTACGCTATTTTTAATTCAAATTTGTGAAAATTTATTTTCTATTTTTAGTTGGATTTTCTATCAAGCATGTTTTTTATTTTTAGTTCTGTTCTATTGTCCAACAGATGTCACTAAAAAATAACAAAAGCGCTATCTTGTGACAAGTAGGATTTTTTTACACATAAGATTTTACTGGTGGTAGGTCTCTCATTATGTAAGAGGCCGTCTGGGTGGGTACCACCGCAATGTCTATTTCTACCGCCAAGCAACAGTGTGCATGCACTGTTGTGTTTCGGTTTGAAGGACATTGTAGCCAGTATAACTACTGGACATAATTTTTTTTTTTTTTTTTTTTTTTATAATGGCATTTGTGTTCACATTTTGCCAATGTCAAGTTTGGTTTGTCTATTTTATTATCTGTAGTATGTCGAAGTAAAGCAGTGGCTACCTTACCAAGACTTTATCGAGGAGTTTTGGCGGCAACAAAAAAAACACGATTAGCACAATTATTTCAATTCACTTCATTTGAGCTCTTTAATAGAACTATATTGGATAATATACCACCATAATTATGCAATATAACACTAAGTATCACCAAAATAATGAATTAAAACAAGAGCACCTCATGACACTTCCAAGTTCCCGCCAAAACTCTACTGGACATAATGAGACTTAACATCTTATGTCTCAGGGTGACGAGCGCAGTGGAATGCCACACAGTACTTTGTTAGTCAAGGTGCTGGATGGTGTTGCTACTGTTTATGGGTGGTCGTATCGCTTACCATCAGGCGAACGGCATGCTCGTCTCGTCATTAAATGCAATAAAAAAAAAAAAAAAAAAAAAAAAAATAAGAGTAGCCAGCTTGGTTATGATTCTACTATGGTCCAACAGATGTCACTAAAAATAAGTAAACTATTATTTATTCATATTTTACTTAGATTTTCTATAAAAGCGTGTTTTTAGTATAAAATATTGAATTGTCATCATATATATTGGTAAGTATGCCAAATTTCAATTTAATCCGACGATTTGAAGGGGGTCAAAATCATGTTCAAAGTTTCCGTTACATACATACGTAGTACGTACATACATACGTATGAAACTTATGAAAGCGTGTTAAAAAGGACGCGCTATGGGCCTATTAACACGAATATAAAACTCGATCACGATCAGTGTTACTACTCATTACTACTAAAAAGAATAATACGCATAGTCAAACCCTATGATGTTAGTTTTAACGCACACATAAATATTTATCTTCAACATCCAAACTTGACATTGGCAAAATGTGAACACAAATGCCATTATAAAAAATAAAAAAAATCTTCAACGCTTGCCACAGAATAAATAACTTCATAGAAGTAATGCTATGACATTTGAGCGTACACTCTCATAGACATCAAGAAATTTAGTTGTGCTGTGACCCCTTGTGACAGTTTATCGATATCGATAGATACTGTTTGTTTATGGGCTATGATAAATTTACAGACGTGCTCAAATCAACACTTTTCGATTAATCAACTGCAAATACCTATCTATACAAATTGCTATTTTATATAAAGGGATAAAAAAAAAAAAGATATGAAATCCTTAATTTGGTATTAAAATACCAAATGAGGTCTGGGTGCATACAAGCTCTCGTTAAGAGGCTGTTACTTTATAAGAAACTTGGGGCATACCGGATTTCTCCAAAATGAAATTACGTCCGATTTTCGCTTGCTATTTACAGCGGTTTTCATACCTTTCTAAATTTCATTCACACTAAAATGGTTTGGCATTTATAATATTATTATTTTTTAGAAAATTGTTAGAAATTATGGAGCGAATGGAAACCACTGTAATTAGCAAATGAAAATCGACCGAAATTTCGTTTCGGAGAAAGCCAGTAATTCTCTGTTCTTTTCTGACTTCCTTAGCATTAAAGTAGGTCCCCAAGAGGTAAGAGGCTAAGTAGTACCCAAGAGGTCTGGGTCTGACAAAGAGCTACTTAAAATGGGACATTAAAAATAAAACATGGCGGTATCATTCATGTTACATAAGTATGATCATTTAGCCACTATGGGGTTAATGGCAAAGCCCTTGAATTATTTAAATCATATTTAAGCAATAGGGTACAAGTGTTGATGTGAATGGAAAACGATCTCCTGGTTCTATAGTTTTCCGTGTTAGTATAACATTCAATATTGAAGTGTTTCGAGCAAACACGGTGCTGTTTTTTCCATTGCCAATTAGTACGAGCAAGAGCTCCGATCCATTTTTGCCTCACGGTATCATCTGTGGGGAATCTGCAATATAACATATTGTATGAAACACACTATGAAAATATATACTAGTATTCCCGACTTAAGCCCTCGCGCACGTTAACTGAGTGCCTTTTACCACTACAATACCATATTTTGAAAGTACAAGCCATTTTATGCAAAACAGTATACTACGTAATACTAATATTATGTTATCGATAAAATATGCAGCACAACACCATTGAAAATTACTATGAAAATTGGTAATAATGAAAAATACTGAAAAATTACTGAATCGAATGGCCCACTGCCGATTATAATATGACTACAGCATAATAATAAGTATAATTACTTAGGCTTTTTGCACTTCTGTATAGGTTTTTAGCAAATATTATTGGTTTGTTGTCTACTCACCGATGGAAGCTGATGGTTTCATCTTGATTTTCTTTTCGGGAAGAATGGGATTTGCATCCTACAATAGCGCAGGACATAGTTTGTTTGCTGGGCTTTAACTCACTCACAATAGCAACTCGAAATTATTAAATTAATTCACAAAGAAATTACAAAATAGGCAAACAAATTTGACAAGCCCGCAAGGAAGTATAATGTAACCTAATTGTGTGGGCGCGTTGGCAAATTGTAACATTTGACATTCATTCGCTTTTTAATTCGGCATCGTAAAGGTAGCCAAAGGTAGCCAATTTGATGTTTGTATAGTGTACGCAAACCGTCCTTAACAACATAATATTTGTCTCTGTCTCTTCCATGCTTTTGCCCTATTTAAAAAAAAAGGATCAGTATATGAGTGTAATTTACACTCCTTCTATGAAGTTATTTATTCTGTGACGCTTGCCCGTTTTACGCACACTAATATGATTTTAAAAATGTGTGCACTGTGCATAATCAAATTTTGATCTTACACCTCTGGTAGAAGGAAAAATCTTACAAACAGGGTCTTCTAAGATAAGCAGTCTTTGGTAAGCAGCTGTGTATTCTGGCTTTTTTTTTCATAGTATTATGAAAATATAATGTGAAATGGAATTTCAGACATTTACTTTTGAACGTAAACTTAACTAGGCATATAATATTATACTTGATGAAAAGTTGTATAAGATTATACTAGTTCAGCCACTATGGGGAATCAGGATTCAGGACTTTAAAAGTTACAGCACTTAAAATAAGGAAAGCCCAGTCTACGGTATTTCCAAAGACGCATGCTCACGCCTTTTATCCCCGAAGGGGTAGGCAGAGGCGCGACTAGTGCACCCACTTTTCGCCAAGCGTATTCCGTCCCATGATATGATAGGGGGCGAGCCTATCGTGATAGGGGGCGAGAATAAATATAAATCCAAAGAGAATTATAATACTACTGAAAGGTATTTCTGTCTAGGAGTTTAGGCGGGAACTTGGAAGTGTCATGAGGTGCTCTTGTTTTAATTCATTATTTTGGTGATACTTAGTGTTACATTGCATAATTATGGTGGTATATTATCCAATATAGTTCTATTAAAGAGCTCAAATGAAGTGAATTGAAATAATTGTGCTAATCAAGTGTTTTTTTTTGTTGCCGCCAAAACTCCTCGATAAAGTCTTGGTAAGGTAGCCACTGCTTTACTTCGACATACTACAGGTAATAAAAAAAGACAACCCAAACTTGACATTGGCAAAATGCAAGAAGCTTATACAAAATGTGAACACAAGTGCCATATTAAAAAAAAAAAAAAATATATTTCTGTCTACGATTTTGACATAGGACATGAATTTAGAAATTGATTAATAATTAATAAATTAATGGATAGTGCATTCTACAAGTTGACAAAATACTGACAATTATATTGTCAGTTTTCTGTTTAGCTGTGCGTATTCAAACGGGACCATAAACAATTATAAAACTTTTCAATCGCGTTTCGCGACCGACGCCCGCCATTTGTGTTTTCTGTCAAACGCCAGTGTTATGTGGTGGAGTAGTGTATAATTTTTCGAATTTGAGCCGCAATTACGTAGTTTATTATTTCTTATTTAGGTTTAATTAGTTTAGGTTACGATGTCTAATATATCGCTTGATAAAGATACTTTTTACCGTCGTATGAAAAAGCTGTACGCAGCTTGGAAGGTTTGTTTCATTTCGTGTATAACAAAACGGTTTTTGGACTACAGTTGTCTCACATGTGCGTTTTGCAGGCTGCTGCGTCAGATTCAAAGAGTGATGATGCGCTGGCGAAGGTGGACTGTCTGGTATCATGTGTCGGAGTGGACGAGGACACACTATACAGCAAATCGACAGCGCTACAGGTACGCGCATTTTTTGCAATTTCCATGTGCTTTTTATTGTTTTGCCTACATACCAGACGCTTTCAGTAATTTAATACGTTTTTAAACGTTCAGCAACAATATTCCGCGTAGTTCAATGAATCAAAACAAACTATTTTTTTCACTGTTTGTTGTTTCGCAGTTGTTTAAATTTACCGTCGCTAGGAAAGTTCCTATTGGACAGATTTATTTCGTTATAAAAAAAGGTTTCGTACAGACTTAAAGTAAGCTATTTCGCATTTTTGTAAGCTTAAGATTTGTAATATTAAATACTTTTCATAGTTCAAACATTTATGTATGAATAATTTCAATTTTGCACAGACATGTTTAAACAGATTCACAGCCATATGAATAGGCCCCATATGGCCATTTGAACCCACAGGCCGCTTTCAACAGGTCCGTCTGGGAATCTTTAGAGGAGGCCTATGTTCAGCAGTGGACTTCATGGGGCTGATGATGATGATGTTAATAGTGATGACACCTATATGAGTATCTAGAGTATTTTAAATTTAGTATACCTTTCTCATCTAATCACTACCACCATTTTGATCCGGGACCTCATCCTACATTCTAAATGTGAATGTTATAGAAGATTTATGAATTTTAGATATGTCATTCCCATACATTTTTTTTATTTCAATGGCGTAACAATTTTAGGAAAGCGTCTTGGTTAAGGCCTCAGAGATGTATGTATGTTATTTATTATTATATGGATATAAAGTAACTTTTTAAAGAGCTACGTAAAGCAAATATTTAATTTAATTTAAAAAAAATTGCCATTTCATAGCACAATTTATTGTAGTATTTGGGTCAGTCAAAACACTGTCCTGACGATGATAGCGGATAAACCAGATTGCTTTTATGTCTGTCACTGTTGTGACAGACATGTAACATATAGTGCCGGATAAAAGTTTTGTATTTTAGGATATACCATTTTAATATTATAAAATCTTTGTTGTAGGACCCATCCTTTGTTACCTGCTATAAATAAATAAATAAAAAAATACTTTCCTGCATAAGTCAAAGCCGCAATATCATACTGTCTTTTTCTTTATGTGTTCACTCTCAATGTAAGCAGGATCGATATATTGTATAAGGTTATTTTCGTTGCACAATAATTGTTTTAAAAATCTTTATCAGCACTATTCTGTGAGGTATTTTACTTTCTCAAACCTATAAATATAATGTAATGTATACTTTTCATTCTCACATGAATGTAATCAATTATATTGGAAACAGTATGTGCTTTTTTTAAAAATAGGCTGTATAGTATGCTAATAGAGTTTAATTTTGCACAATCAAGTTTATAGTCTAAGAGGCTCAGTCCAGGTCGTAAGACTGTTAAGAAAAGGTAGAGGTTTTCTTTTAAATTCGTATTATATTGCTATTTGTTGTGCAATACGAATTAAATTAGTCGCATATCTTATTTGGAGTATGGGTGTGGACATGTTCAAATCAAATCAAATCATTTATTTGTAAATGTAGGTACATATTTACAATAGATGTTATGTGGTAGGTCTATGAATTTGTAAGGAAAGCTACACTTCCTTTGTATATATTGGTGGGTAAGCAACTACTAACTGTGCAAGCGTTTTTATGTACTTGTTTGATGGTACATGCTGTTTATGTAAAAAGACATTGTATTCAATGTAAATAAGGGCAATAATGAAATTTAATGTCTTATAGCTCAGGACGACAACCACATTTAATGTCATGCAGTCCTTTTTTAATATCTTTTGTGGCATTGATACTACAAACAGACAGGTGTGTGCAGTTACTACCAATAAACATGCTTAGCTCACCATTGAGTTGTATGTAACAGCAATGGAATTTTCCACTGGAATACAAAGGGAGGATTGTGATTTTTATCACGCTGAATGTTCTAGACCAATTTGAATATGGGTTGTGATACTTCATTGACCTGACAATTATATAGTATCAATTTCAGTTCCTATGTGGCAAATATTTTATTGTTTCAACATTTTATTCTAATATATCTCTGATTTAATTCTTTAATCTAATTTTCGCTTCAACAATTAGGCAAATGTCACAATACTTAATACCCCCGTAAACATATAGGTTTGTAAATTGATTGTGAATATGTCCTTAAGTCTATTCTGAGGTATTTGACTCAATATTATGTTAATGTAGTAAAATATTTTTAGTTTTGAAACATCTTTTATGTCTGTGGAGTACAGAGTACATTTCAAGTATCTTCTGGATTTGTACCAAGTTAGCAAAAAGTGTTTAGTGTGCATTTCAGATATCATTGGAATCAAAATATTTAAAAATGAAAATAATATGTGACTGAAAACTTTTTTTGTTACAATCCTATATAAACATGTGCATCTGCCGATTTTGTAGTTGATCTACTAGTTATGTATTATATAGAATGACGCCATTGTTTTAAATAATGTTCTTGTATTGTTTTATTCTTATTTTGCATAATTTTTCTATAATTAAATTAATTTAGATTTTTAAATGTTTTTTATAATACCAATACAAAATTTTCATACATCGACCACCATTAGGTGAATATAAAAGGACATTTCTCGTCAACAGACATGGCTGTTTGGATACGAGCTTCCAGACACAATCACAGTGCTAACAGAGAACAGCATGTGTTTTCTGGCAAGCAAAAAGAAGATTGAATTTTTAAGGCAAATTGAAAATGGCAAAGAAGAATCAGAACTACCCCCAGTGAAACTACTCGTAAGAGACAGAGTAAGTTGTAACTTTTGACTATTTTGGTTGATAGTCATTGTTTTGATTTCCATCACTGTACATTAAATCCATCACGTGATAATCTGAGATGACCAATATGATGTCACAAGAAATAGACTTGGAATTATTTTAAAAATCATCTTTTTTATACAGAATGATAAAGACAAAGAAAATTTCAACAAACTCATACAAGAAATAAAAAAATCAAAATCAGGCAAAACTCTAGGCATCTTCGCAAAAGACAACTACCCCGGTGAATTCTGTGAAGGATGGAAAGCTGTTATAAAAAGCGAAAAATTCGAAAATCAGGACATCAGTTCCACAATCGCTTTTTTAATGGCGCCGAAGGAAGATTCAGAAATAATTACAGTTAAAAAAGCGTGCATGGTTACAGTAGATGTCTTTACAAAGTATTTGAAGGACCAAATCATGGAAATTATTGATTCAGATAAGGTAAGAAAAGATATGCAGTTCTGTACGCCTAATATATTATTTTTAAAATCTGTTTTTGAAAATTACATATTTCCTTCAGAAAGTAAAACATTCAAAACTAGCTGAAGGCGTCGAAGCGGCCATATCGGATAAGAAATACGTCACAGGCGTCGACACAAGTCAAGTGGACATGTGTTATCCGCCAATCATACAGTCGGGAGGGAACTACAGTCTCAAATTCAGTGCAGTTTCCGACAAGAATCACTTACATTTCGGCGCAGTCGTGTGCTCGTTGGGCGCCAGATATAAATCGTACTGCTCGAATATAGTGCGGACGTTATTGGTCAATCCCACAGATGAGATCCAAAGCAATTACAATTTCTTGTTAAACGTAGAAGAACAGGTGATGAAAACGCTCGTGGCCGGAGCCAAGTTGTCCACGGTATACGAAGCTGGTTTAGAACTGGCTAAAAAAGAGAAGCCGGATTTAGTGGACAATCTTACTAAGACATTTGGGTAAGTATTTTCAAACTGAGAATGCTTCTGTTAAATACTTTGGTATAGTAACCTGAAAAATCATGATTTTTTATGAATTATTTTAATTTCTCTGTTCATTTTCAAGATTGCTAATGTTCAAATTTATTTCAGCTTCGCTATGGGTATAGAATTTCGTGAGAGCTCAATAATCATAGGTCCGAAGACATCAGTGGTGGCAAAGAAAGGTATGGTGTTTAACATCAACATTGGTTTAGCTGGACTGACCAATAGCGCCGCCACTGAAAAAGAAGGCAAGGTAAGTTGTATTAGATACAGATCGGACAGATACGACCTGGCGACCTTCAAAACAAGAGCTTTTTCCCACCTAAAAGGCCGACAACGCAGCTCTATGCCCCCTGGTATTGCAGATGTTCATGGGCGGCGGTGATCACTTACCATCAGGTGAACCGTATGCTCGTTTCCCCCCTATATCATAAAAAAAAAATGAAAATATGTAGGATTATAAATAAGTGTTAGCACCGACCAAATCGCTATATGAGTAGTGGTGATTACCACTACTCATAGCGATTTGGTCGGCAGGCCGATTGGCCTGTCAGTGCATTCTGTAAAAGGCGTGCTCGTGAACATCGTCTTGGGAATTTTTTGTTCTGTTAATATTTGGTAAGGGGCCATTCCAGTATTACGTAATCAGAAAAAAATTAGATTTTTTTACCCCCCGTCCCCCTTGTCAGGAAGAGCTCTTACCTGCCCCCACCCCTCCTATTAGCTTACGTAAGGATAGGTATAATATTTATAAAATCTGTTCAAATTTCTGTATTGTTATTGATTTATCAAGAAAATAAATAGTGCTGACTTTATCATTGTTATGTCTCCCCGTTCCTCATGTCTTCGAAAATAGGCAACGTACGGATTACCTTTAAGTAAAATTGTAGTACATTTCTAACACTAGATAACCTTTGTAGATAAGTTAAAAACCATTCCTCTGTATATGATTCAAGTTTTGTACAGTTCGATTCAAATTTCTTAGCGGCTGTGAACTTAGCTGCGAGCGCAACTTCGCGCAGGTATAATCAAATCGACAATATATTTAGGTTCAATCTAAATTACTTTAATTGTAACTTTTATATGTAAATATATTTATAAAATTATGAAATACGAGCTTTTGCCCGCGGGTCCGCCCGCGTGAATGAGTTTTCCCGAGATAAAAGTCCCGCTCTATATTTTCCCGGGATAAAAAGTAGCCTATGTGTTAATCCAGGACATAATCTACTCGTGTGCCAAATTTCATCGAAATCCGTTCAGTAGTTTTTGCGTGAAAGAGCAACAAACATCCATACATCCATACTTACAAACTTTCGCGTTTATAATATTAGTAGGACTATTTCGTTTTTGTTGTTGAATTTTGAAACGTTTTTGTAAGACAGCAATCCTTTTTATTATGCTTTTCGAACAGTCTATATCATTATTTTGTAGAAAATAAATTATACACATTACAAATAACTGCCATAGAATTTGTCTTGTCTCTTGTGATTCAAAAATTAAAGTTTTTTTTAACTATTATTGAACTATTGAGCTCGGCTGCACTTAAACAAGAATGCGCGCGTCTGACACCTAATTTTGTGTTCTGCCCACACGAACGTAAGATGTTCAGAGCCGCCAAGAAGTTTCAATCGGACTATACCTCCCTTCTGAACCGGTATATTATTTTTTTATTCTGCTGAAAGATAGAATTTCGTCACAATAAAGAAGCATGTTATAATTAAATGTATTTTGAAAAATACCCGAGTGAAATAAGACGAACATCTGCATGCCAATGATTCTTTAAAAGTAATAAACCTTTACAATTAACACAGACTTAGCATATTATCAGAATCGTATCCTAGGTAGAATACTGTATCTCTGTGAATGTGTTATGATTTGCAGACGTACGCTCTATTCATCGGCGACACAGTGCTAGTGAACGAAGAACAGCCGGCGTCACTCCTCACTCAGTCCAAAAAGAAGATCAAAAACATCGGCATATTCTTGAAAGACGACGACGAGGAAGAGGAAGAAGAAAAGGAAAACAAGACTGAAATTCTTGGTGAGTGTGACGAGTGGACTGGACTTAGTATCAGCGCAGACGTAGAAGTGGGGTGGTATGAATATTTGACAATTGAAACTCAACCTTATATTCTTTGCATACGGTTGATAATAAAACACAATGTCGATATCAACTGTCTGCGCGGATCCCAAATGTACATAGTCTTATTTCATTCAGAAACATTTTGTAAGAAAGTTTAGGCTGCCATTTAAATGTTTAATAGCAGAGGTTTATTATCTTGCCATTATTATGTAAAAGAAAGTAATCAATTTGAAATCATTAAAAACTAAAGCCCATTAATAAAAAAAAACAAAGAAATATCTTCCTAAATGCTTTTAACTACCCAATGATATGATTTGTAAAGAACCATGATATTTCATTCAATCTAATTCATCTTTTGGTGTAAGTTTTAATTTTTATGGTGTGTTTGTTAACATAACATTATTTTTACCAGAACATCGGCGAAAATATGGCTGCGCTGTATTATAAACTGTTTTGATGAATGAAAACTTTTCTACTTTATTAAATAGCATGGAAAATATATAAGTGGTTGGAAATATCGCACCTTTAGGGAGAAAACGACGCAATGCAAAAAAAATTAATTGGTTTATCGTTATAAAATGACTTAAAACTGGTCTCTTTTTTATGAAAATATAATAAAAAAGGGACCGATATAATAGTTTTGTCCTTTTCCTGCTTGAATATGGCGGTGTTTGAACTACTGTTGTATTGAAAATTTCGTTTTAAGTAATTTTATGACGATAACTCAATTTTTTATTTTTTTGAATTGTATCGTTTTCGTCCTAAAGGTGCGAATTACCTTACCTATCGCAAATATCCAAACAAAATCAAGCGAAAGGTGGACAGTTACTACTTATTGCCTCAACGTTACTCAAGAAAAAATCTCAAAGTTTTCATTCATCACTACCATAATGTGTTTTTCTTTTATATATATACATAATTTTTTACTTACATGCAATCGTGGGTGATTAGAAAATGGAGGTGAGTGTATGTCATATCCGATGAAAGCAGTCACTAACCGCAAAGTTCATGTAACAAGTCATTCATTTTTGCAGTAGATTTGGGTATTGTGGTTTTGGAAATTATATGATAGCAACTTGTTCAGGGTTCTGGGTTTTGGGAAAAGAAATAGCTCATTTGTAGCGCTCGGGGAATTTGTAGTTTCCTATTACTAAGTTACTCACAATAATAACTGTAAACCCCAAAATATTTCTTATATCTAAGTTCACATAACTTTTTCTATAATATTAGTATAGAAATTTGGTACTTATCTATTTATTTTTTGAGACGAATGCCTCATTGTATCGCCCAATAAATAAAAAAAAATACTTTGGTTCTATCGCCCTTCTAGCAGAAAAATTATTAATTTGCATGTTATATCCATGTTAAGTATTGAGATAGAAAAATTATGCTAGAAAATAAGACGAGAAATTGAAAGTTTTCCGGAAAAAATATTAGCGCATGTTTTATGATTTTTCGAAACCACAGTCGAACACGCATACAAACCTTTTCATCTTATTCACTCATAACGCTTTAACGAACACGGCAGTCAAGTGCTTACGTTCATCGGATCTGCTTCATGACGTTAAAAAGCACGAAAACTATTAAATTTCTTTGCCGTAAAATCTTAATAAAATGAACGATTTCAGGTCGAGGCAAAAGAACGGCCGTAATAGAGTCCAAACTGCGAACGGAACACTCGTCGGAGGAGAAACGCAAGGAGCATCAGAGAGAATTGGCCATTACGTTAAACGAAAAGGCCAAAGAGAGGTTGGCTAAACAGTCGAGTGGCAAAGACGCCGAAAAGTTGAGGAAAAGTACAATATCGTATAAGAGTATAAGTCAGATGCCGCGGGAGACTGAGGTCAAAGAGCTAAAATTGTATGTCGGTGAGTAATTGATAGATTGAACCATTAACTTGTTTCTTTTTGCAGATTATTGAAAACGGTAAATGGCCCACTACATGATACAATCAGCATCAACAAGCAATTTTTCTATTATTATGTTTTGCTCTGATGGCAACAAGTCACCTAATGAATTATCATTTGACTTGATGCAAAATAGAAATCAACATTGTCTCCTAAAGATCCTACTTATTCTTAGACACTAATTACTATTACTGGACCATGACCATTGTGACCAGTAATATCACTCAACCAGGAATCCAACATTCCAATCAAATCATGCCTTTAAATTGATATATTAATTTTAGATCGTAAATACGAGACGGTGATACTGCCGATATTCGGCGTGCCGGTACCATTTCATATATCGACGATAAAGAACATCTCGCAGTCTGTGGAGGGAGACTACACGTACCTCAGGATAAACTTTTTCCACCCCGGCGCCACCATGGGCAGGAATGAGGGGGGGAATTACTCGCAACCAGATGCCACATTTGTTAAAGAAGTGTCAGTATTATTATGTCAATTGCATATTAATTTATTCGAAGTTGTTAGTAGCTGAATAAATATTACTATATTTTGCAAAGTACAAAGTCATAGCATATTATACCAGTGGTGCAATGTCTAGATGCAATATATCAATGAATGCAATATATATCAATGAATTTGTTTATTTCGATTACTCTCAAGTTTACTAATATTTAATTAAATTACAGGACCTATCGAAGTACAAATACTAAAGAACCAGGTGAAATATCAGCGCCGTCGTCAAATCTGAACACAGGCTTCAGACTTATCAAAGAAGTGCAAAAGAAATTCAAAACAAGAGAAGCAGAAGAAAGGGAGAAGGAGGATTTAGTCAAACAAGACACACTAGTTCTGTCGCAGAGTAAAGGAAATCCAAAACTAAAGGATTTGTACATAAGACCTAACATAGTAACGAAACGAATGAGTGGCTCGCTAGAGTCGCATACAAACGGATTTAGGTTCACATCAGTGAGAGGGGACAAAGTGGACATCCTGTATAATAATATCAAAAACGCCTTCTTCCAGCCTTGTGATGGAGAAATGATTATACTTCTACATTTCCATTTAAAACATGCTATTATGTTTGGTAAGTTATTTAATGCATTGATATACTTTTATCATTCACTCAATCGTTCAAATTGTGTGACTTAGGAACGTAATTGTACTAATGCGCGTGCGCTTCTTTTTATTTTCCCAAATCGAACCCTAATGCATTAGCTTAAAGTTCATTTTGTACCACCCATTTTAACAACAAAATCGTTTCCAGGTAAAAAGAAGCACGTGGACGTCCAGTTCTACACGGAGGTGGGTGAGATCACGACGGACCTGGGCAAGCATCAGCACATGCACGACCGCGACGACCTCGCCGCCGAGCAGAGCGAGCGCGAGCTGCGGCACAAGCTCAAGGTCGCCTTCAAGAGCTTCTGCGAGCGGGTCGAGAACATGACCAAGCAGGAGGTCGAGTTCGACACGCCCTTCAGGTTTGTAGGAACAAGTCCCTGACCAATCAAGCCACTCGCAAAGCCTTTTCATAGCCGATTTGAAGAATAAAGTTACTAGTTTGACTAGTCTGAAGATCCCCTTATGCGACTTAAAGCAAGTATCCTCACACCATCAAAATTATTTTACAAATGTCCAACTGCTTTTCCATCTGTCCAGAGAGCTCGGCTTCCCCGGTGCGCCGTTCCGTAGTACAGTTCTGCTGCAGCCGACGTCGGGCGCTTTAGTTAACCTCACAGAGTGGCCTCCGTTCGTCATCGCGCTAGAAGACGTCGAGTTGGTACACTTCGAGCGAGTCCAGTTCCACCTCAAGAACTTCGACATGGTGTTCGTCTTCAAGGACTACGCGAAGAAGGTCGCCATGGTCAACGCTGTTCCCATGAACATGCTGGATCATGTCAAGGAGTGGTTGAAGTTAGTATATTCTAGTTATAGTATATTGTTAAAAATAATAAGCAATTTAGTTGTTCTAGATTCCATTAACAATGATGTAAGCATAGTGATTAAATAGGTAAAAATGTTAAAACGAATCTAAAAAAAAACATCATTTAAGATTGTCAATATTTAATTAAAAATACGTAAACATTAATTGCGTGATCACACTATTTTAAAACTCTATCTTTTTGTAATAAGCATACAATCTTTAGTCATAATAATAATTATTTCACAGTTCGTGCGACATTCGATACTCGGAAGGTATCCAATCGCTCAACTGGACCAAAGTCATGAAAACAATCACGGATGATATCGAAGGGTTCTTCGAAAACGGCGGCTGGTCGTTCTTGGATCCCGAATCAGATGCGGAAAATGAGGCACAGGTCAGTATTCTAATACTCAAAATATATTTTGCTATTTTGAAATAGCTCCTATCTGAAAGGAGTTAAGTCAGGTGAATTTTTAATTGCGTTTTTCGTGAGAAGATGCTCTTTCTGGCAAATTTGAAGGTGGTTATCCTGGTTTCGTGACCATACTCAATCTATAACTGGCTCACTTATAGTATAATGACGCGCAATTAAATTTAAATTACTAAGAAACATTAAATTTTAATATAGAAAAAATCATTAAGTCATCTATGTTTTATAACTGCCAATCTGTTTGATGATATCACTGTGACTCTTTTTTGTTAGGATGATGAATCGGAAGAGGAAGACGACGCGTACGAGCCGACGGACGCGGAGTCGGACGAATCCGAAGACGGATCCGAATATGATTCGGAGGCGTCCGAGGTGTCCGATGAATCCGGAGACAGCGATGGTAAGTATAATATGTATAGCAATATGACAAAGATGTCGTCATTACAGTGTCATGTTTTTCACCATCTGATCTATATTCATTTGGTAGCCAATTACTTCGAATAGCGCAGATTTTTTTTATGATATACGGGGCAAACAAGCAATTTGATGAATTTAATTCAGAATTCCTTCAATGATTATGCCATAGTTTAAATCGTGATTACATTCGCAGAAGAAGCTGAAGAATCCGGCAAGGATTGGTCGGATCTGGAACGAGAGGCGGCCGAGGAGGACAAGAAGGAGAGGATCTACGACCGCGAGGACTTCGACCGGAAGCGCAAATCGGGCGGCAACAGACCGCACTCGTTCGACAAGAACGACTCCAAGAAGAGCAAGCACGACAATCATAAGAGCTCCAGCTCCAACCACAAGAGCTCTAGCTCCAACCACAAGAGCTCCAGTTCCAACCACAAGAGTTCAAATCATAAGAGTCCATCTAAAAGTAGTAGCAGGTATGTTTTTATTTTAAACTAGCTTTTGCCCGCGTGAATGAGTTTTTCCGGGATAAAAGTCCCGCTTTATATTTTCCCGGGATAAAAGTAGCCTGTGTGTGAATCCAGGACATGATCTACTTGTGTGCCAAATTTTATCGGAATCCGTTCAGTAGTTTTTGCGTGAAATTGTAACAAACATCCATACTTACAAACTTTCGCGTTTATAATACTAGTAGGAAGTGGATGTGATCATAATGTGCCTATGTTATGGTTATGTTTATACAAATCTTTCATATCACAAGTACCAACTAAGTTTACGTAGAGCCAGCATGACTCAAGTAAAGCTGCCATTATGTTGTCTTTTTGTAATTCGGAGACAGGTTTACGAAGTCTGACTTTTCAGCAAAAATTGACTTTTAAAAACACTAGTTTACATAATTTAATTCTTCGGATCACTTGAACGCAGATCGTTATCAATTAAATGACGTAATGTGTATTGCAGTCCATCTAAGAACCGCGACAAGCACAAGTCGTCGAACCACGAGCGCGACCGCAAGGACAACAGCCGCGACAAGTCGAGCCGCGACAAGAAGCACTCCGACCACAAGTCGCACAAGCGGTCGCGCGACGACAGCCGGGAGCACGGACGCAGCCCCAAGAAAGCCAAGTGAGTGTGCACTACTATTTGAACGTATTGTGCGATGTCGGTTCATTTTACGTTATTGGACTTTTTTCGTAGTTGAGAGCACAGATCGCGACGGAGAGTTTATTTTCCATAAATTGCTTATTTCACCATTCACCTTTATTTGTTACAGGAAATAAAGCGCCAGAAGCCGGATAAAAATGATAATTCAAAACGGGTCCCAGTTGCCGCACGCGGCATTCGTTATACTTTTACACTGGAAATGTCGATGCACCCGATGCCCATTTGTGTACGATGTTCAAAAATTACGTCTGAATGTTTGTTTGTACGTAGTTATTCGAATTCCAATAAATTGCAAGCTTGACCAGGGAAATAGAAACCAAAACCCTTTTATTATGGAGATTACATACATAATTCCAAATGTCCAGAGAACATTTTTATATTTCTGGTCGAGCGTTAATTTAAATTATAACACAAATAAAAATAAGGATTTATATCTGCGTATTTCATTTATTCCTGAGTCATTATGTTCATCTGAACTAGTTTTATTCATCTATGGAAATATTAATTACACATGTTTTAATCACAGCACATGATACGACTGGTCTTAGATTTTATAATCACACTTATAATAATTTCAAATGTTTATAAATTAACAAAGTTCATAGCCAACATTTTTACAGATATTTTTTGTTAATGGAATACATCTTAGAAGCATACTGCATAAGCAGAAATATAAGCCAATGTGTCCAAAGAATGTGTCAAATAGCGATGTTATATAGTTCTTTATGTTGCATTGCGTAAAGGAACCAATATAAATAGTAACTGTCAACAGAGTCAATAGAACTATAGGTGAAAAGATACGAAACTTGAATAAGATTACAAGTCGCAACACAATTGGATTACACATTAGGAATATTGATTTTAGTAGGGAGACATTTCAATAAGTGACAATTACAATTTAATTCCATTTCTTTTCACCCCACTCTACCCTATATACTAAGTTGCAACCTTTAATTGGCAGTACGAATAAAAAAAAAAAACTTGGCATACCAAGAATTTGCCTCCTGTTTCGCTAAATTGCGGTAAAGCGTCTACGACGTCGTGTATCGACTGTTCTGCGATTATAACACAACACACGTGTGTTCAAATAACTTACAAGCGCACTAAAAATCACATAATTAAATTGTACATTATTTACAAAAACAATACTATCTACCCAACATGTAGAGTTTAGTTTATTGGTGTTTCGGTGTCTTGTGCCGCGACGACCGGCCCTCTAGGCAAGACGGTGATCCTCTTAGAATCTGGTAACTTGGCTATGTCTTGTGGCTTCGTTATCTCAGTTTGTTCCTGAGTGTCACTCGAGCTCCAATATTTCTTATTGACTAACATAAGTAACATCAAAGCCGGAAGATGTATGAGGGAGAAACGGAACAGTTTCCTCGAACTGCCACTGTCTGATTTCTTGTAGAATTCCCATGCTGAAATGATTTGTTACAATTAGATTACTAAATCCGATATAAGCTCAATGCCTGTATCGCTCAAGGGGATAGCAGAAGTCAGAATTGCAACAATGGATGTACTTTACTAAGCTTATTTAAATTTTATAATGATACTAATGTTCGTAAAATAAAACATACATACCTAAGTACATAAAATAAATATTGAGTGGCAGTGACTCTAGCGCGAACCAAGTATTTGTGACGCCGAGGTAGGGCGAGGCGAG
Source organism: Sphinx pinastri (assembly GCA_947568825.1). NCBI lineage: Eukaryota > Metazoa > Arthropoda > Insecta > Lepidoptera > Sphingidae > Sphinx > Sphinx pinastri. The sequence continues at coordinate 16,202,266 of OX387619.1, forward strand.
ACAAGTGGCGGTGATCACAGCCGTGTGCCTCAGAGCCACTCTTCTACAAAGTGCTAAAACACACAAAAAATACATAAGGGAACTACTATTAATTATTTATTAACAATAAACGTAGTAAAATGTTACTCCTAAGGAAAACCAATAAATATGTATTTTTCCTTAGGATAAAAATGTTGACAAAATATGGTTAAATGTTTTACCATTGTATATCTATACTAATATTATAAAGAGGAAAGATTTGATTGTTTGTTTGTAATGGATAAACTCAAAAACTACTGGACCGATTTTGAATATGTTAGATAAACTACAATTAATTAATATTTACCAGGATCAGTGACGGCCATCATTCTATATCCGGCGCGCGAGTAGTCAGGTCGCAGGTTCCACGAAAGCGCGTTGAAGTGGGGAAACTGCCACGAATATAGTATCACTCCTAGTACTAAAGCACCCATGTCCAAACTGCCCGTGCATCCCGCCCAGCCCATTAGAGGTGGTATTGATCCTACTGTAATTGAAAAACAATTATAAAATCCGCAAAATAGTTTAATTTCAATGTCTAACATTCGCGTAAATATAAGAAATCATTTTGAAAATCAATTTGTATTATTTATGAAAAGTTATTATCATGTAAAAATCAACTGAAATTCCATCTTGCGGATTTCAGGCACTTAAATATTTTCACTAGTTCACTTTAAAGTTCTGGGGTGACATTTCTATGCGCCGATGAAGCCGCTGGGGGTCTTTAAGTGGTAAATTGTCTAAAGCTACCCGATTAACAGTTTGACACTGTCCAATTGATTGTTTGGTGGTTTTTCGACTTTTACCCACGGGTAAAGCAAATCTATTAATAATGTTATTTTGATAAAAAAAAAACCTATTTTTCCTTACCAACTGAGCCCAACCAAGTATTAAGTATCGACATCCTTTTCATTGGAGTGTATACTGATGTGTAGAGTACCAAATTTCCCGCACCAAGGGCCGCCGTCAAAGGGTTGACCCCAAAGTACAGCAGACTTAAGCCTGTCATGCTGGTCATTGCTGCAAAACTAATTGCATGTGTTGGCCTGAAAGGAGGGATATTTTTAGATATTAATAACATCACAAATAGTTATAGTATTGAATGTAGATCAGACATGTTGAAACAAATTGATACAATCAAATGGCGTTATAATATCTCATTTGATCAATATAGTTATAAAGAAAACTCACTCCAACAATCCCTTAACAAGCACCCGGTTCTTGGTCCTGGACATCTGCGCGTCGAACGGCACCTCGTGGTACTGGTTGATGGAGTTGGCTGCGGCGGACACCAGCCCCGTGCCTGCCGCGCACAGCGCGAACGTCGTCAGCTCGAACGGCGCCGGCGCAAGGGCGTAGCCCGCCATCGATGTCATTACCACTAGTGCTGTAATATTTGACAAATATAAAATTGGACACATCCAAATCCAATATTAAATAAGTATCGACAGAGAACCCAATCGCGCGAAAGATGTGCGCATTGGACGTCAAACCAACCAATCACGAGTGTGCTCACAAACCATGCCGCAATTTGTATAATACGTAATTCTTTAGTTTTAAAATATGGTTATAATGTTTAAGAGAAGTGGACGATACCCTAGTTGGGAATGGAACGGTCTGCCGAGACAATGTCCGGAGGTTCAAAACCCAAGGCACACACCTCTGACTTTTCGTAGTTACGTGTGTATTGTTTATCAATTATCGTTCGTTTTAACAGTGAAGGAAAACATCGTGAGGAAACCTGCATACCTGAGAAGTTCTCTGAATTTCGAAGGTATGTGAAGTCCGCCAACCCGCACTAGGCCAGCGTGGTGGACTAAGGCCTAACCCATCTCAGTAGTAGAGGAGGCCCGTGCTCAGCAGTAGGCGGTATATAATACAGGGCTGATTGCATTGCATTGCAATGTTTAAGAACGTCAACAAAAATGTTAACATTATATCATATTGAAATAAAATTACATTATGGCACAGCAATATAAATCTGAAAAAAATTGCTATCTAACAATCTGTACTTACAAGTCAACCGAAATTTGGATAGCATCATACAATACTGTCCCACATTATTTTTTCTGTCATGTGATGGAGTCTCCTTCCATACTCTTGTATCTTGGGGTACATTTTTACTCTTAACTGATGCGGTTGTTTGTGTTGTGAGAGGCAATTTGCTTTTCCAGCAGTGGGACGTAGATATTCTGGCCAGTTGGTGTGATATAGTGCCATTCTAGAAAATATATAAAACAATTCATGTTAAAATACTTACAATTTATTATTTGTCAATGATGGTTCACTAGTGATCTAGTCTTTTCAATGAGGAAGTGCCCTTGGTCATTTTCCATTTCTCATTTAGCTGATTCCCAAAATGTGTCTATAATATGTTGTAAACACTAACGGCCTTATTTATAAACAGTTTAAATAAAAATAGGTTTACTATTTTAGTTATAGAATGTTTTGTCTTCTTTGTACGAATTTTGAATTGAGTTTGAAGGATGAAGACAAAACATTTGATAACTAAAATAGGTTTACAAACTGTTTATGAATAAGGCGGTAGCTTTCTACAGACTAGATAATTTAACTTTAATAAGTAAATTGGCGATTGGCGCGAGACCGAGAAAGGTGGCACCATATGAGAGAGGCATAGGCCCAGCAGTGGGACTCTACAGGCTGTGGATGATGGATGAAGTAAATTAGTTTTTTAATAAAAATATATTGTTACTTCATAAGGACTATTTTACTCCACAAACTAAGCAAGTGTTATTCAATACTAGTATTGCTCATGGCTCTGCCCGCAGGAAAAAGTTTTTCCAGGATATAAATATTTGCCTGGGATAAAAAGCAGCCTATAGCACTCAGGAGTAATGCTTCCTATTAGAGAAAGTATTTTCAAAATTTGTTTAGTAGTTCCTGAGATTAGTGTGTTCAACCAAACAAACTCTTCAGGTTTTATAGATAACTAATACAGAAACAGGTTAAAAAATACAGACATACTTAGATAACTGCAAGGGCTTGATTATATGGATTTATTAACACTAATGTATTAAACTTATTACAGTATGTCATGTTTGTAATTAACAGATAAGGAATATTTGCTATAAATGTTTACTTGTTAGCTAATACATAATATATTCCATACTGCTTTTGTTACTTTGTTAATATACAAAACAGTAAGTCAATTCAGGTATGAGGGTCTTTTTTCCTCGTATTGACCTGAGATAGCATATATTTTTTCAGTACTGTAAATATATTCAGATTATGTAATACACCACTCAAGGTTTGTTATCTATGGCTTATTCAACAATAATAATACTAGCATTATCTCTATTACCTTTACATGATGGAGAACTTAAATAAATGTAATAATACATTTAATTACTAAACTAGTTGAAAAATATGTATATACATACAAAATATACATACAAGTAAAGTGATTACAATACCATGTATTATCACATCAAATTACAGTTTTTTTTTATGTTACTGAATGACGAACAATCATTTATATTTGCACATAAAATAAAAACGCAGTACAAATAAACATGTGTTTGATACTTGGCATGCATGCAACTGCTTCCTCATTGTTTAACTTATTTATATAGAAATTGGTTACAAATAAGGTATTTGTTACATTTTAAAAATCTATATTACATTTATTTCATTAGATAATATAATATTATTATACTCACTCCGATTTTTAGTAGATAAGATTTAGCTGGAAAGATATTTTTGCCTTGCTTTAGGCATAACGTGCAGTGTAGCACTTTTACATATGACATGTTTCGATTACAGCGTATTTCGGCCCAACATCCTGAAAGAAGCGCACTGTGAGGTAAAATAGCCGAAAATTATTGCATGCTATCGGTTTTTGCGCAGGTAACAGAGTTTGCGAATAAACACACTCGGAAAGAACACTTTGAATAACCACACGCATTGATTTATCCTTTATCGTAAAACTCATTCTTTACGCTTTTCAAGTGATATTAAACCTTTTATTTATATTTTAAATACGTAATGAATACTTGGGTAAATTATTTAAGTTATCATGTTTAAGGAAACAATTAGTTCAACCCGTTTTAAATAGTTAGTACTTACTTATAAAATAAATAAGACTATATGGAAATAAATATCAAAAACTTATCTATTACTAAGTATTAATATTGCTTCGGATAAAAACGATAAATCGAAAACATTTCAGGTTATTTTCGTAATAGAGGACATATGAGGTGACGTTTGGGGTGACGTAATGAAACGTTGCCAGTCGCGAAAAGTAATAGGTCAATGGACATAATGTCCTGATTATTATATTTAAAAATGGAGTTTACAGAAAGTTTTATTCAAAAAGGAGAAGATTGTCTCTTGTAGAATACATATTTATTATGATAAAATGGGTATGTTATTTTTATTATCATCTAGTTCTTACTTCTTACCTAAATATTTATTATGGCAATTATTAAGATAAATCAATAATTTAAAACATGACGTTTAATTTTTGCTAGTATTACCAATTGAATATAAATATCCCCTCGAATGGGATATATTTTGCTCAAAATAAATCAGATGAAAGACATATTCTTTCACTTTGCGTTATCATACATGTTCTCCAACATGAGCGAAGCAATTGATATGAATAAATTAATGTTGAGACGTCCTTAATATTCTTATTAGATTTTTGGAACGAAGTTCCTTATTGTGCGTTGTGAAAGGGGGCTGGACGGAAAGTTGTTTTTTCTATTATCTTACTAATATGAACCTTAAATACAATGCGTAGAAGCTATAATTCTTGAAACGAGTATATTTGTATTTATTTTATTTATTAAAGTCATTAAAACCATTTCTTACTAATCTAAAATGAACCTTAAGTACATTGCGTAGAAGCTATTTCCCCAGCGTTGGCACGGCACGAGTACAAAAGAATCGAACATAACATTCTTTTTTCAAATTTTGTGGATTTATTCTACTTTGGTTACTGACATTTATCAATAACAAGACTAAACGTGCTTTGCTCGTGTTTAAAAATCTACTTTATGTGGTAAGCGTAAGATCGAATTTGTGTTTAGTCAATCAAAAATTGTGATAAAAATGCTATGCAATAGCTTTACCGCGGTAGTCTCCGAGTGCCACACGTATTTATTTGTTTTTTTTTTCTCTAGAAACTTATGTATTGGAACGGAAATAGGAAAATATTTATATATATATACACACTCTGTTATATAAATAAAATTTTATTACAATTCCTTCACTAATTAATCGAAAGGAACTTCGTTCCATCCGGGTGTCCCTTGACACCTCTCATTTTGTACTTCAGGGGGTAGCATTTTTATGAGGTAATTGAAGATTAAGGACGACAACACTGTTTTTTTGTTTTTATTTTGATTCGATTCACGATTGATATTTGAAGTTCGAACGCGGAAGTGGCTCCCTGGCTTTCGTGTATTGACGCTCGCATTGCGAAACATGTCGAATTGTTATTTTAGAATTACAACAATGTCTAAATTATGGTGAATAGGTCATCGGTGCCATAACAGAAAAAAAGAAAAGTTCACAATGGCTTCGCGAGGAGACAAAGCAAACGGAAATGGCGAGGAGCAGATTGTGGAGGTATATAGATGTGGCCTACATTTTGTGTTGACGGTTATTCGCATTATAAAAGAGTAGGTATTGAAACGGGATGATGGTTTTAGACGTTGGCGGAAGTGTTCCGCTGCTTCATTTGTATGGAGAAGTTGGTGGACGCACACCTATGCCCTCACTGCTCGAAGCTGTGTTGCTATGCGTGTGTTCGACGATGGCTGACGGAGCAGAGGTCGCAATGCCCTCACTGCCGAGCGGCTCTACACCTGCACGAGCTGGTGAACTGCCGCTGGGTGGAGGAGGTGACGCAACAGATCGAGACCATGCAGCAGACCAACACGGCCTCACAGCGCGAAAACTTCAGGGACAGGTGAGATTTCTTTGACCTCGTATCCGTTTTAGTAACAGTTATAACAGTTATAAAGGTAAATGTCATGTAGACTGGTCATATTATGATTGTTTATATGTATAAAATCCTATCCAATTTCGGTCATGGCAGCCTATCTCAATGAAGATCAGCCAGGTACGCAGGAGATATTATAGTACACAAGTGTGTGCGCAATACACAGATGCACCCGCTGTTCCTTCTCTCTCATAGTCTGGTGAGATGGCAATCCAAAATGACCGGAGAGAGATGTGTAGTAAATATTTCTTTAATAAACTCTTAGCACTATGAAATCCACATCAGCTGTGAAAGATGTATAATGAATTAATTTACATTATTCTTGTTAACAGTCATGCTACTTCACAGGTGGTAGGTCTCTCATATGTAAGAGTCCGTCTGGGTGTGTACCACCACAATGTCTATTTCTACCGCCAAGCAGCAGTGTGCATGCACTGTTGTGTTTCGGTTTGAAGGACATTGTAGCCAGTATAACTACTGGACATAATGAGACTTATGTCTTATGTCTCAGGATGACGAGTGCAGTGGAATGCCACACAGTACTTTGTAACTCAAGGTGCTGTATGGTGTTACTACTGTTTATGTTTACACATTATTTTGTTTTGTATAGTGGGATTTTGATTAGCAAGAAAACTTCTGCAAGTGATTTTTACCATGTAAACAGTCACGGCAAGCTAACTACTGCAAATTTTGGACTTTTTGTGTCTATATAAGACACAAAAACACACACACAAAGTATAACCCTGTCTGACTAAATTCCAATTGAGTTTCTTATGTATAATTTTAGTAGTATTTTTTTCCTATTTTAAATTCGTAGTGCATATTTTATAGTGTTTGTATTAATCTTTTTTTTTTATCGAACTAGAGTGTGTTAAATGATTGTAATTTCCTTTGTGAATTTGTAAGGATGTGTGACACAAGTTTAAAACTTAGTGTGCATCCTAACAGAGTTATTGTAATCCAATTGCATTGTAACTGGTTTCTAAATAAATAAAAATTGCCACTAGTGAAAATGGATCTGGAATTTCTTGCGCAATATATTCCTGTCAGAACTTGCTAGTCTAAAAATGGCTTTAGATTCTCCCCATATTTATAGACTTGTTTACAGATGAAGTTCCTTGAATTGGAAATTTTTATTTCAGTTGCATCTATGGACCAAATAACTTAGTCTCAAACAGTTTATCATTGAGCACAAAGAGGTGGCCTGTAATGTTTGTGTAAAGCAACAGGATAAATAATTTCACAGTGATTAAATAATTAACAGTACAATAAATCTGCAAACAATGGCTTCTACTTAATTGTGGAACCTATTAAGTAACTCAGTTATAACATAAGCATCTAATTAACATGAAATTATAATATTTACAAATAATACATACATAAATAGCATCATGGCTTTTTCCCTTTTCAGGGGTAGGCAGAGGTGTATCACACCTACATTTTGACAGCTATGTTGGGTCCCATGCAATAGGGAGTGGGCCTATTGCCATTTACCGGGCACATTTGACTCCGGGCTGATGCCGAGTAGAAAAACCCAATATCACTTTGCCCGACCAGGGAATCGATCCCGAGACCTCAGCAATGCAGTCGTACCGTAATACAACTACGCCAAATATTTTTTCCGGGATTAAAATAAGATTTTCCGGGATAAACCTGAACCATGTTAGCCTATAACACTCACAAGTAAAATATATTTAGCAAACTTGAAAGTCTTATCTCAAATATATGCCTACAATTCGTGAGAATAGTTGCCATGATCAGACACTCTTATCTTTTATTTCAACCGTTTTTTGGCGTTAATAATAAAGATTGGAGACGTTAATGTAAGACAAGTGATTTTTTTACATTATCGTTATTGGTTTATAGATACGCATATAAATACTTATATTTGTAACTGCCATTAGCTAGCCTACGAACATACTGTTGTACATTGGCGGCTCAAATCAAGTGCAGGATTCAAGTGGTAAACATTTTTTGACCCTCAATAAAACTTTCTTCATAGGACCATGTAATCTGATGATATTACGTTCAACCCTTAATTAGGCGCGTAGTTCGCTAACGGTCTAAACCACTGTGCCACTGTCATACTTACTCACGCCTTTTATCATCGAAGAGGTGGGCAGACGCGCAACTAGTGCTATCACTTTTCGCCATGTGGGTTACGTCTAATGGTCATGTAATAGGGGGCGAGCCTATCGCCATATCGGGCACCAGTTCTAGTCTCTGGGCTGATATTGAGTAAAAACCCAACATTAATTTGCCCGAGTCGGGATTCGAACCCGAGACCTCAGAGCGGTATTCGTACCGCGCATCAATTGAGCGATAAAATCGTAAATGTCTCGATATAATCTCGTCTTATTAAAAAAAATGGTTTGTTCCTCAGTTCTTTCAGCTTAGTTAGATTGCAATTGTCTTTGGAAATATACTTACAAATAATTATCCTAGCGTTGAGTGGCATGCTCAGAACTCGGAAGGCTTAAAGCTTCAAGTGCATTATAAAACTTAGTAAGCGCATAAAGGTGATATGCTGAGTAGCGTGTGCGATCTGTGTATTTATGACGTGGAAATGGAACGGGAAATTCTCTATTTGTATGACACTGCCATGTTAAGTACTTATAGAGATCGTTGACTCCTCATTATTGTTAGTTAGTTTCTTATTTGTTTCAATATACGTAGTTATTTTTAAATACATATAAACCCCGTTAAATAATGTCTATATATAAATGGATATTGGCTGACGTTCTATTTTATCGAGTAGATTAAATTTCATATAAATAGGTCAAAAATGTTACCGCAAGATTATCATTTGAGAAACTTTTCGGATATAATTTTACACAGGGTTGCCAACCATACTGTTAAAAACGCCCGCGTGAAACAGTTTATCGGAGATAAAAAGAGTCACAAAGAGTTTTTTTTTCATCTCCATAGTAATTTCATTGAAATCCTTTCAGTTATTTTTGAGTTTATCGCGTTCAGACAGATAAGAATATTCTCTATGTTTTTTCTGCAGTCATTGTACACACAAGTAAAACTCATAACAATTGAAAAAATTGCATACTCATTAACACAAAGAAGCAACAACTCCAGATGCCCGAGTCACCAAGAGAAGCTGACGGTGTACTGCTGGACGTGCCGGCGGTGCATCTGTCACCAGTGCGCGCTCTGGGGCGGCACGCACTCGGGCCACACCTTCAAACCGCTGGAGGAGGTGTACGAGCAGCATGTGACGCAGATACGGGACGAGGTGTCGCAGCTCAGGCGACGGCTGGTCGAGCTCATCAGCCTGGTGCAGGATGTGGTCAGTGTGTTTTGGTAATTTGGGCTTTACGAATGCCCAAAATAAAAAGGGCAAAGTGTTTTCACGTTGCTGGATGCAGGCCACTTCTGACAGGTTGGTCTGGAAATCTTTAGGGTAGGCCTATGTTCAGCAGTGGACTTCTAAAGGCTGAAGAAGACGAAGAAGAAGTTTTCACGTGAGATCTTGTGCAATTTTAATACTAATCAATAATAGTGTTGAGATAAAAACACGTAGGTGAATAATTTATGTACTTTTTGGTTAGTCTGAAGTTAGTCCCGAGCAGCGCCGCAGCTGTTGTTTTTAGCGCCTAAGGAGCGTTAGAAGTCATAGAGATTACGTGAATTAACCAAACCTGGGAAATAATATAATCTATTTTCAATTAGTAACCTTCTTTCAAGGAGCGCAACGTGGAGTCGGTGCGCGCGGCGAAAGACGAACGCGTGCGTGAAATACGAAATGCCGTGGAGCTGATGATATCGCGGCTGGACTCTGCGTTGAAAGCCAAGCTCCTCACGCTGATGGGGCAGAAGAACAGCCTCACGCAGGAGACGGAGCAGCTCGAGCATCTGCTGCAGGAGGTGGAACACCAGCTGCATGCTAGCACACGGTGAGCTAGTCGTAGAAAGCATTGTGTAACTGTCAATTTATGTAAAAATAGTTTATAATAGTTGTAGTGTTTATGAATTCATGATTTAATAATTTAATTGCGAAGATACTTGCACAAGACCGATGTATATTATGGAGTGTTTTTTGGAGATAATACAGAAATAATATTGTTTACTATTGCAGATCTGAATTGATAGCGAAGAGTGGTGACTTATCGAAGATGATACACCAAGTCCGAAAGAAACCGATGGCAAGTTTTGTGACTGCGCCCGTACCGGCTGATTTCCACAGGCAAGTGTATCAAGCCGTAGACATATTTTTCAAAAGTTTTAATATTGTTCATATTATGAAAATTATAGATTTCTAACATTTATGACAATTTCACATCAATAACCTTGGCTAGTCTTATAGCTTCTTAAACCTTTTGTATTCCTATTAAGTCACCCATAAATATGTCGACCAAGGAGTGGCCGTTAATACACCTGTTATTTAATTTGGCTATGTGGCATGAAGTTAGTCGAAGTTAGATATATTTACAAACCAAACATGTAATAGCGGCTGAAGTTAGTCACGTCAAGTCCTGAAGTTGTTTAGTGTCACCTATCCTCTTGAATCAGTGGCGTATCTTGATATAAAGAAGCTCTGTATCAAAATTCTGTTGGGGGCCCTTCCAACGCCAGATTTATACTTGCCTAAAGTACAGGCCACTTAGTTTGTGCCGGGAGCAAAAAAAAGGTCTCTAGACTTTTGGATGACCGCTTAACTTTAACGTATGGGCGAAGAGGGGTCCCGTATCATCGATATTGATACGGCGATAGCTACATATACATACATAGTATCACGCTTCTGTCCCATAGGGGTAGGCAGAGGCTATGGATTGCCACTGCTCGATTCTGGCACACAACTTTCGCTTCCCCTACCTTCATCAATCTCTCCATGCACTCCCGCCGGTTCAGGGTACTTTTGACCTGGCCTTTACTAAGAATGTCAGAAATCTGACATTCGAAGGTTCGGTGCGGTCGACCCCTGCCTTAAATACTACTATCTATACTATAATTAATATTATAAAGCTGAAGAGTTTGTTTGTTTGAACGCGCTAATCTCAGGAACTACTGGACCGATTTTGAAAATTCCTTCACTAATAGGAAGCTACATTACTCCTGAGTGCTATAGGCTAGGCGTGCTAGGCGCGCAATGCTAGTATCACATTTCGCTTGTGAACAGTGAAATCGTGCCGAGCTACGACAGCAGCACGTTCCCGCTGACGAGCTTCACGCAGCTGCAGCACGCCGCGGCGCCCGTGTACTCCGCCCCGCTGCACGTGCACGGGCTCTGCTGGCGGCTGAAGGTGTACCCCGACGGGAACGGCGTGGTGCGCGGCAACTACCTCTCCGTGTTCCTCGAGCTCAGCGCCGGGCTGCCGGAGACATCCAAGTAAATACACTTTCATTATACGTTTGTGGTTTAAGCTACTTTGTGGTTTTACTGGTGGTAGGTCTCTCATTATGTAAGAGGCCGTCTGGATGGGTACCACCGCAATGTCTATTTCTACCGCCAAGCAACAGTGTGCATGTACTGTTGTGTTTCGGTTTGAAGGACATTGTAACCGGTATAACTACTGGACATAATGAGACTTAACATCTTATGTCTCAGGATGACGAGCGCAGTGGAATGCCTCTCAGTACTTTGTAAGTCAAAGTGCTGGATGGTGTTGCTACTATTTATGGGTGGTCGTATCGCTTACCATCAGGCGAACGGCATGCTCGTCTCGTCATTGAAAGCAATAAAAAAAAAAAGCTAATTTGATTCTTTTTGGATTTTATCGATTTTGTGTGGTGGGGTTTGAACATATAAAAGTCGTGATAAAGTCGGAAAAATATGGTTTATTAAATGTGAAAGGAACTTAAGAATATATTTTTGATATTTTAGTGTACTTTTGAGTACATTTTAGTGTGTAATTGGCTGAGTGATCACATAATATATAATGAACTCTTATTGATTAGAATAACGTAGTTTCATAAAGATTTTAGTAAGACCCTTAAATATCAATATCTATAACAGAAACTATAGACTTCATGATCATTATAATATTTCTTATGAACCTTGAATACAATAACAATATATTCTTAGTCAACACCCCACCACTGTCCATTGTCACAATATTATTTACATTGATTAGTTTACTGGTGGTAGGTCTCTCATATGTGAAAGTCCGTCTGGGTGGGTACCATCGTAATGTCTATTTTTACCGCCAAGCAGTAGTGTGCACGCACTGTTGTGTTTCGGTTTGAAGAACATTGTAGCCAGTGTAACTACTGGACATAATGAGACTTAACATCTTATGTCTCAGGATGACGAGAGCAGTGGAATGCTACACAGTACTTTGTAACTGAAGGTGCTGGATGGTGTTGGTACTGTTTATGGGTGGTCGTAGCGCTTACCATCAGGCAAACGGCATGCGCATCTAGTCATTCAATCCAAAACAAAAAAAAAATTAACACGACTTAACTGAAGCACTTGGAATGTTACACTTTAGCCCCTGCACTGGAAGGATTACCCCCAATATTTTAATTAATGAAGTTAGCAATAATTAACACATTTTGTACTCTATGAAATATTCAAATAATATTATAGTATTTCATTATTGCAAGCACTGCTAAATTAAGGGTAGGCAAGAGGTAAGTAATGGTCGTTATAGACAGACAACGCATTCGTTCATTAGATGTAGCGTCGCAACATCATGTGCTAACGTCACGTTTCATCGCAAAACGATATACAGAATGAAAAAATATTTATATTTATTCATTTTTAAGATTTCTAAACTAAATCATTACCATTTAACATTATAAAATAAAAAAATATATTGGTGCTAATAGGCAAACGTTATTATAAGTTAATGATTTATTTTTTGTTAAGTTACAAGAAGGCTTTTGCGCTTCGCCTTACAATCCATTTATATCCCTCATAATACTCAAATATTGATCTTTTAGTAGTTTGCATGATTATGGACAGTTTAACTTTAAAGTAAAGAGTACAATAGAGTAGTCGACACCTTTTTTTAAATACATTTATTAAAAATGTGTGCCATCCAAAATCTAACGAACAAGATTTTTCAAAATGTGCGCAATAATAAGTAAGTTATAAAGCTTTGAAATTTGTTGGAAGGGGTAAATGTCAAATAACAGTAATATCAGACTGTGACGTCACCGAGTGTCACCGGCCATAACGCTGCGTGCGTGTGAAAGAGATAGCGCGATATCCCCACCACGCCGCCACTTTTGCTCACGACAATATATCAAATATGAATAACTGCTTTATTTTTCAACCAATTTTGCTGCTGATTACACAGAAGAATTTCTTTTTCGTATTATTTTCTGTTACATCTAAAACAATGTACAAAATAGAACAATGGAAACTACCCTATTGTGGTGATGTTTTGCGATGAAACTATCAAACTGTTTTATACAATCAACAACTTTGTGTGCTAACTTATAAATGGGCAGCTTTCTATCTCATCACAACCATACATAGCTATGCATAGCTGTTGGAATCTTTCGCTCTATTAGAGTTGGCATTGTTTGCTAGGGTCTCGATGGAAAACCTAAAAAATACATGCAGTAGGTCTATTTTTGTCGCATTAGATACTTTAGTAGGGTAAAGTACTACTCCTCGGACAAACTCATTATATAACAAAGTATGATTTGAGTGATACTATTTATGACGAAAACAAGGCTCGGATTCTTTCTTTCGTATATGTCACAAAATCAAGATAATTTTGTCGCTATGTGAAAACTGATATTTTTTAATTACAGAAACTGGAAATTTATCGATAAATGAGTAAAGTATACTTACCTTTATAAGAATGAAATCTGTATGAAAATATTAATATTATTGAAGGATTGTGTAGTTGATTAGCAACTATCATACATTATATAATAATACACACGAAAAACTGTTGTAGTATTCGTATTGTCTTTGTGGGATAAGTCACTACTCACTGCTCAATACAGCGAGTAGTGCATTAATTCGTCAAAAGACATGTCCAAAAACTGGCGCCTGAAATTCTAACCAAGACAGTATATATATATTTGGATAGAACTCCTAAAAACTAGCCTACAATAAATCGTTTAAATTTAAAGAGCTCTGGTTTTGAGATTTATGTAATTTCATTTTGCTTAAAAACTACAGCTAATATGAACGTTTTGGAAAAAAATAGTTATTCCATATTTTGCCCCTTTAATATCCCTTAAGTTTGAGCCTGGTTAGATTTTGAGGCCCAGCACCCATACAAAAAGCGGAAATCTCCTTTACCATGACGTCATTTGCTAATAAAAACAAAGACTCTATGCATGTGCCTACGCTTTCTGTTAGTGCCATCTGTTGCGTTTCCGAAACTGGCTGGTAACGTGGACGCACGCGTTACGGTTGCGATGTAACGTTCGGTGTGCAGGTACGAGTACCGCGTGGAGATGCTCCACCAGGTGTCACGTGACCCCACCAAGAACATTGTGCGCGAGTTCGCCTCCGACTTCGAAGTGGGCGAGTGTTGGGGCTACAACAGGTTCTTCAGGCTGGACCTGCTCGCGAGCGAGGGGTATCTCAATCCTGAAACGGATACGCTTATATTGAGGTTAGTGCAATACAAGTGGTGAAGGGTTGTAGTCTATACTATCGATATAGGATACTAATATTATAAAGAAGAAAAGTTTTGATTTTTTGTTTGTTTGTAATGGATAAACTCAAAAACACCTGTATCACCAATATAAAGCTACATTATCAGCGAGTAACATAGGCTACTTTTTAACTCGAGAAAATATAAGGAGGGACTTTTATCCAGGAAAAACTTATTCACATAGGCGGAGCCGCGGGCAAAAGTTAGTTGGAATAGATTTACTAATGCCGAGCAAAGTTTTATAGACTTTTTTATGCTATTCTGTTTATAATATAGCATATCGTCAAGACTTGTTCGTATTTGTACCCTTGTTTGTATCGTTAAGCGAAAATAGGACGAAATATATTTAAAATACAGTGTAATATAGATTGCGTTGGTATAATAGATCTCCCACTAAAGGTTCCAAGTGCGTCCGCCGACGTTCTACCAGCGCTGCCGCGACCAGCAGTGGTACATCAACCAGCTCATCACCATGCAGAACCAACACGTGTTGCAGATTAATGATCTCAAAGAGGTACGTTAATCATTGCTAAAATACAATTATATGTATATACTAACTGACCCGGAAAACGTTGTTTTGCCATATAAATTCTTTTTAGAGGTTATTTTAGTAGAAAGAAGTGAATAATTGATCAGTTACCGACCGGGGTTAAAGGTTATTAAATTACTAATATCGCTATTAAAAGATAGGGGATGATGGAAGAAGGTTGAAAATTTAGGGTTGTATGTATTTTTGAAAACCTATTCTCAGACCTACCAAGTGTGAATATAAAATTTCATCAAAATCGGTTCAGCAGTTTCGGAGGAGTATGGTAACAAACACTATGACACGAAATTTTTATATATATATAGCGGACCCGACAGACATTGTCCTGCCCTAAAAAAGATATAAAATCCTAGAACCCGAGTACAGCGCCACTTACCGGATCCAATCATCAATCTAAACCATTCTCTAATCCACGTGAAGATACACAAAAAATGTTGTCCTGCCCTAAAAAGGAAATAAAATCCTAGAACCCGAGTACAGCGCCACCTACCGAATCAAAGTGTTAATCTAAACCATTCTCGAATCCACCTGAACACACAGAAAAAAAACATTAAAATCGGTCCAGCCGTTCAGTGAATCATACACACGCAAAGAAGAATTATATATACAACCTCTTTGACGATATTTGCAGCACGCATTATGTCAATGTTATTTCAAACGCCATAAGGTTGAATTAAAAAAGTTTATATTGTCAAATCGCTAAAGTAACATTTTTAAAATGGTGGTTATGTATTCTTAAATTTTCTTATTTTTTTCTTTCATAAGAATCTTCTCCTGACAATAACAAACACATAAAAAAAAGAAACGAAATCGGTCCAGCCGTTCACGCGTGATGCCGTGACCAAGGGATAGCTGACCCGCAAACGTTGTCTAGCCATCAGTTACCGACTGGGTTAAAGTTTATTAAAAAAATAGGGGTCGATCGTAGAAGGTTGAAAATTTAGGGTTGAATGTATTTTTTAATGTTGTATCATAAAAAAATAAAATCATTTTTTTTTCTAAAAAATACATAAAAAAATTTTGGTGTGGACTACCCTTAACATTTAGGGGGATGAAAAATAGATGTTCGATTCTCAGACCTACCCGATATGCACACAAAATTTCATGAGAATCGGTCGAGCCGTTTCGAAGGAGTTTAACTACAAACACCGTGACACGAGAATTTTATATATTAGATTTTAAATATAAGATAGCTTTCTTTTATTCGTGCACAATGATCAATAATGCTAAAAATTTACTTATTAAATTATTTAAATTGGGCTGAAATTCTGAAAGAAAGGATGACTTCGAATTTTGTTCACCTTTTTATTGAATGACTATTTGCCTTTTGCAATGCAATGCAATCAGCCCTGTATTATATACTGTACACTGCTGAGCACGGGCTTCCTCTACTACTGAGAGGGGTTAGGCCTTAGTCCCCCACGCTGGCCTAATGCGGGTTGACAGACTTCACATACCCTCCAATTTTATTTTTTTTAAGAATTCTCAGGTATGTAGGTTTTCTCACGATGTTTTCCTTCACCGTTAAAGCGAACGATAATTGATAAACAATACACTTATAATAATACAATTTATTTGCCTTTTACGTATACAAAATGTTCGACTCCATAAGTAAACACATGATGTTCCCCCAGCGTCTCTCCCTGGAGATGTCCCGCAACTCGCTCGCGGCCACTCGCGCGCCCCCCCCTCGCGCCCCCCCGGCCCCGGCCCCGGCCCCGCCCCCGCCCCCGCCGGGTGCTGGCGCGTGCGCGGCGGACGACAAGCAGGCGCACAACAACCCGGTCGACGGCAACAGCCTCAGCGACTCCATCGTCTTCACCAACCAGTGGAAGTTCACGCCGCAGAGCCTCATGCCCACGCCGAGGCTGCCCAATTCTGGTCAGATAATATTATAGTATTGTTATAGTGTGACGGGTATACTAAATAAAATGGAATCCCTGATGATCATTTAGATAATCTTGAATACTATTGCGCTACCAGTATACTACTATGTAGTACTACTAGAATCTTAAAAGGTGTACATATGTTCAGTTTCAGTTGCTGATCAATATTTTTAAAGTGTTAATATAGATTGTAAATTTCGTATAATGTGACAGTGTAAAGTTCTTCTAGGTAAAGGAGATGTCCGCTTTTTGTATGGATGCTAGGCCTCAATTTTAAGCCCGTTTTTGGACATGTACTTTATTGGAATAGACAAAGTTTCACAAAATCTCTTGAAGATTTGATCCTAGAATAAATATCTTAAAAGACTTATCGACAATAATGTTTGTTTCAGCTGACGTTCTAAACACAGGCATGTTCGAGGACACGCGCAACAACGACGTGTCGTCGCAGCAGGGCGCGTTCGCGTACGGAGACTTCGCGCAGTCCGACCGCCGCCACACCGGCCCGCACTCGCTGCTCACGCCCTACAACTTACCATCCACCTCACGGTAAGCTTTTTCTTGTACGGGCACAAATAAAAAAAAAACAACTTTCCAACATCTGGAATGTGCTATCAAACTCGACAGTAAAAGTTAGGCTAACTGTTACTGCTGTTTCAATGTTAAAGATTTTGACGTAATAGTGAGTGCACCCGCCGAAGCGTTTTATTTTTGCACTGAGTATGTTATGTTTTAAAAAAAAAATTTTGAGTACTTTTTATGTTCTCAACTATAACTCTTTTTAATGTATTACAATCGATTTTACGTAAAGCATTTTACTGTCGGTAAGATATTGAGAGTGGCTGTTAGTGACCCCACTGCACCTGATGGTGGGTGGAAGAGAGTCCAGATAGACTGTCGACTGAAGGGAGATGATTATCCTCCGCCAGTGGACATAATTATGTCGGCTTGCTTTATTCAACCTGTGAATTTCCTATTATAATAAAGATCCATTATAGTATAATAATTATGGTAATTATTATTGATATAAATGACACAAGTCCACAACCTGCAGGTCTGCGAACTCCCTGCACGTGCCCGGCGCGGACAACATGGCGCTGGTGAGCCTCCACACGCTGCTCAGCGCCGCCAACGCGCCCAGCCGCGTGCCCAGCAAGCTCGCCAACAAGCAGCCGCGACCTGACAAACAGCACGCGCCCGCCAAAGAATCCACCTTGACCGGTAATATTATCGATTATAATCGATCGTTAGTGTTAAAACTTTAATGTCGATAAATATTGTTTCTTTTTGTATTGGATGGATATATACAAACAGTCAATTATTTGTCGATACTTTAAGAGGTTATCTATCGATTAAACAAAAATATAATAATTTTGTCAAAAGAATACTAGAATGTATGAGGATCTAAGGGATAGATTAAAACACAACTAAGATTCAATAAACGGATACTTAGTCGTCTTCAGTACCTAGACACTATAATTATCGATAAAAATACATGAAAGTAATCGAACAGCGGTAGCGAGCAGCCCAGTGACCGAAGCCGGTCCATCATCGACGAACGTGGTGCTGTGCTCGTCGATATCGTCCCCCGAGCTGAACGGTGGAGGGGCGAGTGGGGCGGGGGGGCAGGCGCCCATCGCGGCCGACGCGGACGGCGCCAACACCACGCACACGCTGCACGCCGCCTCCGAGACCAGCAGCGACACCGGCGTGAGTACTGCACCTCGTATCTATACCAACAACTGGTGCTGGTGGTACGACTAAACTATCGGACCAATTGCCGCCAGTAGCATTTTCGGACAGATACGACCTGGCGACCTTCAAAAAAAGAGCGTATTCCCATCTAAAAGGCCGACAACCCATATCTATGCCCCCTGGTGTTGCAGATGTTCATGGGCGGCGGTGATCACTTACCATCAGGTGAACCGTATGCTCGTTTGCCCCTTATACCCTAAAAAAAAACTATATATTTCGTATCCGCTCGGATAGCCACCACTGTACATTAGGTCAAAACCCACCATAGATGCCCACGTAAGTGTCCTGCGTCCCGGGATCAGCCTGTGTATATCTTGTTCGAACAGTGTCGACTGACTAGAGATAATCACCGTTCATCAGTCGACACTCTATCCAGACCCCTCTCCGCTTACCATCAAACGCAGTGGGTTAATTTTACTGTGCCTGTATAAAAAAAAAACAACGACAAATGTAGGGCTGTGCTTATCGATATTAATTGCAAGTGTGTTAGCGGTAACACTACCAATTAATATGACTGGCATGAGTCGTTTTTATTGTAAAATATGTTTTATACTTTTCGAAACTCGCGATATGCTAATTATAATAAAATATCGTTCAATAATTATTTATTTCCAATTAATTATTACAATTAATAATGTTTGTCCCATAAAGGAGCTGATGTTCAGCGAATTGGAGGCATTTGCTGATGACAATAGCGTAGTAGTGCATGTAGACGAAAACTCCAACGAGGAGAACGATGTTGACGACGAAACCATGTCGGGTGAGTTAAGTTTTGCTGCGTTTAGAGTTTTTTTGACATATGGGAAGCCATTAAAATCCACCTAAGTTCGATACGCAGATATTTGACTCTAAGGGTACGTTCAAATATGGCAATCGCACCGCTCGCGTGTTTTTCTGCTGCAACAGTTACGCGTATGTTTACTAGATGGGGCGTGGATGGCGCGCGTGCAGTTCACGCGTACTCATTTTCAGTTTGCTTCTTAAATAAATTGATGTATGTTTGATTTGATTATGTGTCAGGATAACATTGGAGCCATTCGAGTGCGTAGACCGCGCAGAGTGGTTCTCGAGTGAGTAGAAATGCACGCGCACTGATCGCGAGCGTTTTGCGTACAGGCGTGTTCGTTAGGTTTGCATGCATTCTAAGAATATGTGGGTAGGATTGTGCTCGTGTACCTTTGCGATTATTTACAGTACAGAGAATCAATATCGATACATTCGGTAGTGTGATGGTGTATAGTTCAACGTCGTTAAGCATTGTTCCCTTATCCTGTCTTTATTTAAAACGATCCTGCATGACGTCCCTTGTCTCCCCCCTCCCCGTCCCCCCCCTGTCCTCGGTTAACGTGCGGCGCGGTCCGCAGAGGCGTCGTCGTGCAGCGCGGCGAGCGAGTCGTGCTCGTGGTGCGCGCCGCGCCGCCTGCCGCGCTCGCGCACGCGCCCGCACCCGCGCACGCACACGAGCACGCGCACGCGCACGCACACGCGCACGCGCCCCTACCGCCGCCCCGCGCACCGACCCGCACACCGACCCGCATGAGGACGGCACACGCACACGCACACGCACACGCACACGCACGCGAACACTCCACCGGCCAACAATAACACACACATACTTCAATTGTTGTTTTTCTTTTTAATATTATATTACGTGTATTGTTTCATTTGTCATTGGGAAATAAACACAATGTTTAAAAGATTTGGAATATTTTGCTGTACAAAATATGATGCAGTGTAATGGGGATAAACTTTTAATGATATTATTTTTAGAATTCGTTTCTTGTTCTTTGTTGCCAATTATATGATTAAATACATTGGAATAAAGTGAAATAATAATAAAACCATAAAGCGCTTTCCTACATCCTTTCAATTCCATCCCAACTTCTATGGCATAGTAAGTAAGTAGCAGCATTAGCTATTTTATTTCCTTATATAAAAATACCATTAACACACATTTTCTGCTGAACATGAAAAAAAATTATCAAAAAAAAAAATAAAAAATGTCGATTCTGTGTCTTTATTGTTTTGGCTCTATTTCACGCACCGTACCTTATGCTGGGTGCAGCCTGAGTGAACGTGAGCGAATGGTTTTCACCGGCCGGGACCGTGTGCGCGCTAGACTCCCATAAATCATTCACACACACATTCGTTTGTGTCCACTCGTGCTCATTTGTGTTCTTGGTCTGCATCCCGCATTATTAATAATTTCTGCTTGCCGTCAAAAAGACTGATCCGTCACGGATGTGTGTGTTAATAGGTTTATCTTGTTTGCACACATTATTAATTTTGAATATACTATATTCCCTACTTCCAGGCGAGAACGATGTGGATGGCCTATGCTCGGAGGGCGCAAACGTGGATGCACTATCGCGGCTCCTGCGTGCGGGCCGCTCGTCGCGTGAGGGTCGCGGGGCTGTTGCGGGACGAGGCCGGGGGGCCGTGACCCCCGCCGGCACGGACGTGCCGCTGCCCCCCGCGCCCCACCACGCCCCCCACCCCGCGCCGCCGCGCCGCGACGACGACCCGCAGCTGTCCACCGCCGCGCACACTGACATGCTGCTGCTCAACCTCATGCGTATCAACGGGCTCACGCCGCATCATTCCAAACACGGTTACTCAATTTACGAATATCGTTTTTTTTTGTTACCAAACAGATGATGTAATGAAAAGTCAAGTTGTTAAATGTTTTGTAAGAAGCCGTTAGGAGTGAGGTGTGGCATGAGATGTGATACAGGTGTTGTGTGTTCGGGATCAATCCGAAAGGCTTGTCGTCGCAGGCCACAGAACTGATTCTGAAGATTCTGCGCTTCTGGAAATAGTTCGGTTGGCTGGACTTTTAGCGGGAACATCACGTACAACGGCCCGACCTCCTACGGGCTAAGTGCGTAAAAAGGAGTCCCTTAACAGTAACAGTAACGGAGGTGTTGTGTGTGATGGGTGCAGGTCCGAAGCGCAACTGGAGCAGCCGCAGCAGCGCGTGCGGTGGTGGTGGGGGCAGTGGTGGGGGCGGGGTGCAGCGGCGCGTGTCGTGCTCGGTGCCGAGCGCGGCGGCGGTGTCGCGCGCGCGCCGCTCCTCCCGCGCGCCGCCGCTGTCGCCCGGCCAGCTGCGGCACCACGCCGCGCCAGGTAATACTATTACAAATCATCACCATCATCATCATCACCATCATCACCATCACCATCATCATCATCATCATCATCATCATCATCACCATCATCACCATCACCATCATCATCATCATCATCATCACCATCATCATCGTCATCATCATCATCATCAGCCCGTTGCAGTTCACTGCTGGACATAGGCCTCTCCCAAGGTACGCCACAGAGCCCGGTCTGCTGCTTTATGCATTACTATTACAAATACTGATCAATTATTATAACACAATAGCACCTCGCATGCAAACGTGTGTATTCTTTGTGAATTATCGCTCGCTTTAACGGTGAAGGAAAACATCGTGAGGAAACCGGCATACTTGAAAAGTTCTCTGAATTTCGAAGGTATGTGAAGCCCGCCAACCCGCACTAGGCCAGCGTGGTGGACTAAGGCCTTAACCCTCTCAGCAATGGGCAGGATATAATACAAGGCTGGTATGGTATGCAGACAACTAATAATACATTAAAACAAAACCTACACACTATAATTTGTGAAAATTAGCTTAAATCCTTAAACTGTTATAGCATCGATTAAATATAGATCAATGTTAAAATTTTTATCGTTTAAAAAAATTGTTAAGTACAATGAATGGTGCCTTACTAATAATATTTTGAAGAAATTTATCAACGTTAATAATATGTTGTATGTTTTTATTCGTTTAAAATATGTTTCATGGTAGTACACTCCAAATTTAAATTAAAATATTTATTTATACTTGAGTTATTTTATATTATAAATGGCTACCTTATAATCGGTCATAAGGAGCGTTACTACTACTGCATTTGCAACAATGAAATACCATAATTTTTCGCAAAATTGTATGCGTGATTTCAATAACAGCTGTCGCAGGAGTCTAGCAAAATTTTATAATAAAATTGAATCTAAATTTCTCGTATGCCAGAGTTAGTCTGGATAGGTTAAAAAATACTTAATAACTTAAAAAGTTGTCTATTCCAGGCCACCTGCCCGGCTTCACGATGACGCCGCCCGGCACGCCGGAGCGCACCGCCCTCTCGCCCGTGTCCAACGTGTCCAACGTGTCCAACGTGTCCAACGTCTCGCTGCACGACTTCTGGCCCTCCGTCTCCTCCGTCAGCGACAATGACGAGGTCGAGCTCTTTTCGGATTACAACGTAAATACAAACGCATTATACACACCCACCTCACCTATTTTTCATACATAGTCTCTATCGAATGTCTATGGTCTATACTCTATTTAAGGCGGTCGCTTGCAGGTTCGGTGTGTAGTCAAAGCAGCCGCAATGACAGTTAGCGACCTGTCTTTATTTCGATCACTCATTAATGTCATTTTGATTGCAACGTGACACGATAACGACGTTGAAGCTTGTTTGTTTGCAGGACACGTTGTTCGATATGTTGCTGAACACATTATCGCTGGAAGGCGGTGGCCTGGAGGGCGAAGACGCGCGGCCGGCCACCCCTCCCGTGCAGCCGTGGATCCCGCCCACAGTGCCGCCCACCCCCACCCACTCCTCGCATACCCACTCGAACCACCTCGCTAACAGCCCAGTCCCTGGCCCTTCTGGTCTGAATGGACATTCCGGTCACTCGGCCACCAGCTCGTCGCCTCCCCAACATATGGACTGACCACGTGCTCGCCCCCAAACGTACCCGCCCTTCTACCGAGACTACTATCGTCGCGAGTATTACCATTGACCTCCCCATAGAGGTGCTTCAATCTACGGGCTATCGTTATTTATTATTTAGAAATATCGATAGTATCGATTACTGGTATCGATACTGTGGAATGAAAGCTTCCAGTTTTTTTTAACCAAACGGCTCAATTGGATGTATTTATGGTTTTAGGCGTAACAAAAAATAATGGTTATTGGCACAAAATTATTTAAAATTAATATCGTATTTACTTAATTTATTTATGTTTTCCTATTAGCATATTCAGAAGGGGGCTATAATAGTATGGTGCGGAATAGTGAGAATATATTACTGTGTGTTATATTCAGACAAGGGACAGCAGCGAAGAGTCAGTTTCGTTTCACTCGCGTCCTTATTTATTGGAAACTGGGTTACTTTTCGTATGCCCGAAAACTGAACAACCTAAAGTCATTGCGTTCGGAAGTCGGTGTGTGACAGTTAGTGTGAAAAGTGTGATTACCAACTTAAAAAATAATAAACTCGGGGCAAATTTGCCAGAGTTGATCGAACGGGAATAAGACGATTAACAGCCAATCAGTAAGTAATACGCTTGTACCTAAGAATTTTATTCTACTTATGTCGACGATTATTTAGTTTTTATAGGTTATAAAAACACTGGAAGGGCCGATTTAGTTTTAATACATTTTAATTATAAACTACATTATGGGAGGTTTCGTTCTGGCTTAGAAATATTGTTTTACAGTTTTCGTTCGTTCGCATTTGAAAATTTACAGTTCTAGTAAAACACGGCTCTTTCAGTGACATTGATGTAGGCTATATAGAAAAGTGTATCATGAAAGAAAATTGTTTTTGTTGTAGTTCAATTGATTTTTTTCTTTCTCAAAAATATAAGAGCCTAGACTTTTGTGTTAGTCCGGACTTTTCTTAATTTAAAGGTACACTGGTACATTTTGTTGTGTGAATGAAAGATTTCTAATATCGTAATTTTAATCTTTCGTTCGTGAACTATCAGTCTACTTTACGGCCGTTTCCATTTAACAATCCCAATTAGCTTTTCGATCCATCACGTAAATGGACCAATCAGTGGGCTTGGAATGTGGCAAAAAACACGACACGACTCATCATCAGCATCAGCCACATGACGTCCACTGCTGAACATAGGCCTCCCCATAAGTTTCCAGACGGAAATGTCAAAATTTCTTGATTTTTTTAGTTTAATTTAATCTTTTAACTCAGTTTCGTTTAATTGGGATTGGTTGAGACACTAACACGTGACTGACGCATTGGTCTCTCGATCAAACTACAAACGTCAATATTAACCAACATCGTTTTAGGAGTTGCATTTTTTGCCACATTCTAAGCTCAGAAAACAGTTTTTTTGACATGTTTATAAAGTCGACTACTCATTTTGATTGGTTTATTTTCGAGATCCGATCGAAGACTAAGATTGCGATCGTTTATTGAAAATGGCTGGTTGTGATATTTTATTTCTCAAGGTTTCTAGTGCGCAAATGTCACTATATTTAGAAAACGCGCACTGCCATAATATTATCTCTAAAAAGGTGGCACCAAAGTTGTAAACGTCTCAAACAACTGCATTTTTTCGGTTAATTTTCCTCTCATAGTTCAACTTGATAATTGTAGGTTTAGACAATGAAGTGTGCTTATATGGATCCAAAATGAATGCAGCTTGTAGCGGGCAAAAATAACGATCTCTTTAAAATTAAATATTTTTAGGCACGATTTTTAAATTGTTTTGCAGTACAATTACAGGTGCGTGATCGATGTTTTTACGTATTTTATGTTTGCTTGTGTGTGTGCGATTGTGATACTCATTCACAACATGTTACTTTAATGTTCGTAGATTGAATTGGAAGCAGTGTTAGTTTAATATTAAGCTATATTTTAAGATGTTATCCTCCAGTGTGTAGTGAACGCGTAAGAAAAGTCAAAAGTATTATTTATGTTAGGGTGTAAAAGGTATAAAATATGGTATCCGAGTAGATATTTTTGAGGTTATATTTAATGACAATGTAGTACATTTCGATTAGGATTTCGTTTAGGAATAAATGTTTAATATTTTTTCTCATGCAGTAGTAGATACTGTTCAAACTGTACTAGCAGACGTTTGCTCGCATTTGAGTCAGTGTTGTTTGGGCCATGTCAACTGAATTATTATTTAGTTGTAAATTGATATTTATTTATTACCCAATGAGATATTATTAGGTCTTAAAAAAAATGAAAAAAAAACAAATGTTAAGTCATTCTCTGAAAAAAAATATACACGAAATAAGAATATTTTTTTAATAATTTTAGAAATTTACGACCTAAATTTTAGTTTGTGATCGTAATCGTAAAAATCAAAGACAATTGGGAAAACAGTTTTTAGTGACTTAAAGATTATAATATAGGCAAGTGACATTGTCCTTCATCCTTAGCACTATTCAAACTGCCATAAGGTGAACTTTCATACACAAGTACAGTCAGCAGCATAAATATCTGTACAAAATCAAAATTTCAAATCGCCTATATACGCGTTAAGTTAAACTGAAATATGTTTTTCTTCGTTTTAAGTAAAGTAAATACCTTTTATTTTATTTTTGTGAAGAGAAAAACAAGATTAGTAAGAACACAAAACTATGTAGGCAATTTGAAATTTTGAATTTGTTCATCTACTTATGCTGCTGACTGTACAGACCGAGGGACACTATCGATAACTGAGTACAACACTTTAATGTGGCTCGAGTGGTAATTAAAATCATTACCCATCCTAGCTTCGCCGTAGTCGGGTAAAAAGCAGTGTTGATGCGACCAAAATTAATTCTTTGCGGACAACAAAAGGTTAGTTTTTAATGTCTCAAATGTTTATGATAATCACAAGCAAAAGGTCACATAATATTTTCTCTGCATATTATGTTTAGTGGTAGTTTCTCTAGTTGTGCTGTCTAGTGGCATTAAATGCCCTGTTCCTTCGTCATGCCAACAAGGCCAAACTAGTGTTGATTCTACAAACGTATTTCTCTATTTATATGGCAGATTTTGGGGTCAAGAAATGTGTAATAAAGCTAGTTATTCTAGAACCATATCAAATTGTTAAGTAATTAAATTCCTCACACTAAAACTTCCTAGATCTAAAATGTTTGTGTCTAAAAAGAAATTTACAAAATCCTTACACGCATATCAAAAAAAAATTGCATATCGAATGTCTAAGTTTGACACAAAATTAAAGTATAACTACTAATTTTCCCAAGACCTTTGTAAGGAGCCAATTTAATTGTTACAAAATATTTAAAAATCTATAGAAGTATAAAACTCATTTCTTGACCCCAAAGTGTATTGCCTCATGGCTTATTTATTGTAATAGTTCAAATTGATGTTATGTATGTAGACGCCGTCTGTGTGTTCTGGCAGACTCATTGGCTATGGTATGATATGATTATTGAATCGCTTAGTTTGCGTAGACTGAACAGTTCAAATGTGTGGATCGCTTGATGTGTGTTTTATGTTTCTAGTGTATGAACCTCACATTTTATGGTGCAATTTCTTCTGGAATAATATTTGTGAAAACTATTTTTTTTCTTGTGACGGTTTGATGTCGTGGTTATAGGCTAAAGTCTCATTTAGACGGAGCAATGATTGATTGCAATAATTGTACACAATGATTGCTTGCAATAATTGTACGCAATGATTGCAAGCAATAATCTCCTTGAAATATCTGTCAAAAGACTCGTATACGTCAACGCGGCCGAGTATTGCCTCGCCATTGCGCATGTTCAGCCGATGTTCTATAATTTCGTACTATTATTGCTAGCAGGAATTGATCCGCCTAAATGGGGCTCAACACGAGTTTTGTTGAAAATTTTGGCCAAAAGGGGGGGAATAAAACAATACTATTCTCAGGAGTAGGCGGAGTCAAACCAACATAGTGGATCTCTTACCCCGCCTTCTGGCATCACATCAAATAATGTTGCAATGTGTTGTGCAAAATAACTTCCTCTCTATTCAATCAAATAGATACCTTATTGTTTCGCTTTTATGTTGGCATCTTTGATTAATTATATACCTAGATAGACATTGAATGTTTCAAACGCATCGAAAAAAATAGAGGCGAACTGTTCCCCACTAAATGAGTTCGAGTGAATAAATTTTTGTTGTTTTTCATGGATGTAATTTTCTCCCCGTTTTAATAGAAACCATGCAATAACTGGTATCATGCGTGCACACAAGGATACGCAGAATGATGCAGCGATAGCGTATGACACAGCTGTCACGCATACTAGCTTAAGAAAAGTTGGCCTGTTTGTTTTAGTTTCATTGAAGCGCGTCACTCGATCTAGGTATATAATTAATCAAAGGTTGGCATGTTGTATTGTCTACTTCATTTTGAAACGCTGATATTTTTATGCATATCTAGTTGTGTATAATTGTGCTGAGAATTATGTCTTTTTATTTAATATCGATGAAAGTAATTGCACCAGTAAGGGTCTGTAATCTGTTTTATTAGAATACCTAAATTATTATTCCTATTTATAAATGTTTAGATAATTCACAGGCTTGCTTTTAATCGTTTTCAGCAACAAACGAAACAGTTAATATACAAAGCTAATTGTATATCCATTGTATATCGAAGACGTGCTTATCTAAACATTCCGTCTTGTTTTCCCGAATTTATTTTGTGTAAATGGACCCTTATAACCTTGTATTTACAAGGAATAATTTATCTTTATAGGTATAATGCTTGGTGTGTAGCAATTCATTCAGATCTGTTTAAATTAATGGAACCTTGGTACAATGTTGATATACTTTCGGAATAATATTCGATCTATATTGTCTTTCATGTAATGTTATGATTGAGTATGCGTATTTGTCGTAATAAAGTGTTTACTTCAAAATGTGTTTTATTTTATAATTAATATGCCTTTTAATGAATATTTAAAATATAGCTTAGAATAGGGTAGTTTTTACAACGAAAATAAATCTGCCAAGAACTTTTTTGCAAAAAAGTGTAACTTTTAGTTTAATTTACTGGTAGGTACTTATGATAAACTTACAAACCTCATAAGTTTTCGTATCGCCAGTTCATTCAAAAACAAAATCCAACTCAATAATAATATCGCACCTTTAGGACGAAAACGAAGCAATTCAAAAAAATAAAAAATTGGGTTGTCATAAAATGACAAAACTTATTATATTTTCATAAAAAAGGGACCGATATAATAGTTTTTTCCTTTTCCCATTTGAATATGGCGGTGTTTGAACAATTGTATGGAAAATTTTGTTTTAAGTAATTTTATGAACGATCAGCTCAATTTTCGTTTTTTTTTAATTGTGTCGTTTTCGTCCTAAAGGTGCGATATACAAAACGAAAGTAGATAGTCATTTTTTTAAGTTACTAAGTAGCATAGAATACTGAAAGGCTATGCAGTAAGCAAGATTCTACAACCGTGTAGAAGAAGGGTCAGGGCGAGCAAATCATCATCATCATCAGCCCGTTGCAGTCCACTGCTGGTCATAGGCCTCTCCCACGATACGCCACAGAGCCCGGTCTGCTGCTTTATGCATCCAGTCGCTGCCGTCCCTCTTGTGCAAGTCGTCCCGCCATCTCGCCAGAGGGCGTCCCACGCTACGTTTGCCAAGACGCGGTCTCCACTCCAGAACACAGCGAATCACACATGTATAGAATTATTGAAATATTGCCACTAATGTAATCGCATCTGGAAGATCTTGCGCAGTATATTGCTGAGAGACCTTGCTATTCTAAACTTAGCTTTATAAAATTATTACACGGGCGAGCAAATGGAGACGAGATGCGATTACATTAGTGGCAATATTTCAATAATTCTATACATGTGTGGTTCGCTGCAAGTCCTGCAATCTTTAAAATTTGCACAAGTCGACGGTTTACACGTCAAAAATCGCTTGAGGAAGATAGCTTCTGCTAGTTTTCCTTCAAATCTATAAACCCCGTTTTAGTTATTCTCTGCGACACCGAGAAAACTACAATTAACTGCAGGGGTTACTGGGATATAAACACGTAGTTCTTAAATTGCGCGTGCGCAGTGTGCGAGTGAAACAAATGTTAGAAAAAGACTACACGATTTCTGTATTTATTTTCCGAGCTCTAGGGGCTCTTAGCTCATATGCTAAACGTAAGTGGTCACCCAAAACTTGCCTTTTTATTGCTCCCGCATAAAGGGTGCTAATAAATCTGGCTCTGAAAGGCCCCCAACAAATTAAGACATAGAACCCCTCTGTTTTTTTTATTGCATTGAATAACGAGACGAGCATGCCGTTCGCCTGATGGTAAGTGATACGACCACCCATAAACAGTAGCAACACCATCCAGCACCATAATTTACAAGGTACTGTGTGGCATTCCACTGCGCTCGTCATCCTGAGACATAAGATAAGAACATGTGAGAGACCTACCACCAGTAAATGGCAAGCTACGACACTTTACTTGAGGTCTGCAGCTTATTATAATTTCCTTGATACGGTAAACTTGAAACGACAAAATAATGTCTAACGTTTAATCAATCATTAGTTTAACTAATGTTAAATAAAAAGGTGTGGGTGGCAGTTATACTGCACTCGGCTACCAAAAACGGCGCATTATCGCACTCATAGTTAACTTAATATTATAATAAAGTATAATATGACGCGTGAAAGATTACGGCATATAATTCTTATTATTATCATAGAACATTTTATCGAAAATTCTTTAGACGTCTAACTTCAACAGATTCTGATACGATACTAAGACCGATTGTGCTAATAAGCTCAATTTTAGTGTGCCATTTGTAGACTGTATATAATATATAACGCATCTACACCTTTTTCTTTAAACATAATTGAGTTAAACCATCAAAATGTTTTTAAGGGAAACGGTACCAAGTCTAGGGTATATAATTCAAAGATAATGTTTAAATTGATTCAATATTTTATTTTCATTGTTCCAAAATATACACAATGACAAATATTGTAAATCTGGATTGAACCATATTTGCAAAATGTCTTTAAAGATGTTTATTTGAATTTCATAGGTGATTACACGAAGAACATGAATAGATTATTTGATTACAATCTGTTGCAAGCAGACGCTTCGTCGAGCCGTCCCGGGGGACGTGTCTTTTGTGAGGCGACCTGCCCTCTACTGTCTACAATATGATCCAGTAAAATTAGTAAATTCAGTTCCTACATTAAATGATATATTTACAAATAAAACTTTAAAAGGAACGCTTTGCAAACATTCAACAAACTTGAGATCGTCTTAACGTAAAGATGGTATAAAATTTTCAAAAAGTTAAAGAATGAAAATCTAAAACATTAATTCGCCGACGTAAATATTTACAAGAATAATTAAATTTAAAATAAAAAAGGTTGTGCCAAATCACTTTTTATAGCTTTCACAAAATAAATAACAATTGAATTTAGCCTAAAAATACTTCTCTTCAATAAACAAAACAATAAAAAATAATTGCATTCAACAAAGCTACGATAACAAGTATAAATTAATCATAAAAGAAATGTACAGTTTTTACAAATCTAAATGGGATCACGTTCATTATTATCACTGCGATAGTGTTACAAACAATAATATACGAGTATCGAGTGCGGAGTACCCGCGGCACAGCGCGGCCTCCGACCCTCACATGTATTGCATTCATTATTATTTACACTCAACTCTCCTCAATCCTTACTCCTTACTCGCTACGCTAAACACTTACTCTATACATATACTTCAATATAATTGAAATCAATACTCAATACACAAATTCTGTCAACTCATTCATTATCATATATCTAATTCACATTTCTCTACACTCACACAGTTTTGTTGTCAAGACGCTGACACTAAGGTAACTATAATTTGTAATTATATAATTCATAATAATTGTGCATAAAATTCGAATCAGCTAAAACTATTGCAGAGGCAAGTAGGTGATGTATGCATTCATATAATCGCATCGAAATCATTATGCAGACTGCACGACACTAATAGTCGCTATTTAAAAATATCTTAACGCTAAGTGGTGTTACTGTGTGGGCATAATATTACCCATCGGTTGAAATCCGCTTAAACGATAAGCCCGCGGGCGTCCTACCTAATAACGTTTCACTGTTGCGTAAACTACACTATAGTTCGGACAAACTAAGCTGGCCGGTATGACAATTCAATTTTTTCCCGACGCGATAACTCTGTGAGAGCGTCTACCCAAAAAATTCAAAAGCGTGTCATGTCATACCGGCCAGATTACTTTGTCCCTACTATAGTAGCACAAATTAAATTTATATTATGCTCATTTTGCACTGTTTACAAGTCAAGGTTCCACATCAACTCCGTCAAAAGTAGTTCAGCATCTACAAGGGGAGTCTGCCAACGTACATCAATG
Source organism: Sphinx pinastri (assembly GCA_947568825.1). NCBI lineage: Eukaryota > Metazoa > Arthropoda > Insecta > Lepidoptera > Sphingidae > Sphinx > Sphinx pinastri. Next base: position 16,234,204 of record OX387619.1, read on the forward strand.
TGTATGTGTGTGTGGGACGAGTAACGTTCAGTCGAGCACGGGCCGCAGTGCGTGTTCGCGACATGTTTCTGTATAGTGTATAATGTATACGATAATGTTCCTCGTGTGGATTGTTTGTCAGTTGCGTCGGTCATCGCGTGCGATCCTTGCATCCCTATCACCGATCCTTCCTGTCGCCCTAGTACGCTCCGCGCATGCATCTATTCTCAAATATATCGTCAGCTTCATAAATCATTCTTTGGCATTATTTAGTGAGCTAAGTTCGCTTAGACTTTTCATATAATCGTTTCTATCAATTCAATCAAATACTTCCTTCTCGTCTACAATGTTCAAAACATATTGCACCGCTATTCATATTAATTTAATTGAATCTTTTCGTTACTATTTATTCATATCGCATTAACCTACATTTCGTACGAGAACAGTCAATAAGTCGGAGTGATTAACGATCGAAACGCGCGGAAACGCAGCGTTCACGGCGCGCTACGACTCTTGAGTATTATATATTTATTCGTATATCATATATAGATATTTGTGACCTAATCTATTCAGTCAATTGAATCGAATCAAAGAAAATAGCCTCTCTCAAAATGAAAGTGTCGAACCGTCAGCATCGGCGGGGAACGTGCGTCGGTCTCTCGTCGGCGGAGTGAAGCATCAGGCACCAGGGGGCACCAGGCACCAGGCACCAGGGGAACTACATACATACAGCACCACGTGAATAGACACCGGGGACAGCTACCGTGCAGGGAGTGTGGCTCGTCGGCCGTTCACTGTTCAGCGCGAGGCTCGGCGCTCGGCGCGGCGCGCGCGTCACACGTGCGACTCCAGCGGGTGCGGCGGCAACGGCAGCGCCGGCCACGCCGCCGTCAGGTCCGGCGACGACGTGCGCGTGTGCCGCGCCGACCAGCCGTCCTTGTCGAAGTCCTTGGTGCCGCCCACCGTGTGCCGGCGCTTGATGCCGCGCTCCGGCATGCCGTTCTTGCGCTTCAGCTTGGTGGAGCGCCAGGCGGCGGGCTCGCGGCGGCGGTTGTTGTCGCGACAGTTCAGGCTCTCGGACCGCAGCACGCGCGCCTCGTGCCGGCCCTCGCGCGACAGCGACTCGGAGCGCTTCAGCTTGGCGCCGTCGGGCCGCGCGGCCGGCTCCAGCGCCGCGCTGTTCCGCTTGCCGCACTCGCGCTTGTCGTCGGCGTCGGCGGCGGGGGCGGGGGCGGGGGCGGGGGCGCCGGGGGCGGGGGAGGCGGCGGGCGCGCCGGCGCAGTTCTCCTTCTCGGAGTCGTCGCCGTCGTCGCGCGCGTGCCGCCGCGGCCAGGCGCGCTCGGGCTCGTCGGCGCTGCTGGAGGAGGAGTGCCGATGGTCGCGCGCGAGCCACGCCGCCTTGAGCTCGTGCGCTCGCACGGCGGGCGACACGCGCTCGGCCCGCTCGCGCTCGGCTCGCTCGTCCCGCTCGGCTCGCTCGTCTCGCTCGTCACGCTCACTGTGCAGACTGCCCTCCGAGGGCGAGCTGGCGGTGGACTTGCCCTCCTCGTTCTCGTCCTGGCACTCGTCCGCGTAGGGGATGCTGCCGTCGTCGAGCGGCGACGAGTTGTTCAGCGTGCGCAGCTTCTGGTCGAACGTGTTCGTCAGAGATGACACCAAATCTCCGGTTCCTTTAACAAATTTGTTATTGTTTGAATCATGCATGATATCGGTAAACAGTTAGACACGAGTCACGTAAGCGTGTTAGACGATTGTGTGTAGTTAAGTGAGTGATGTATGATCGTTATGTACAGCGGCGATGGATGCGATGACTGGAGGCGCCGCGAGCAGGCAAGCCGTGACGTCAGCAGCCGCTATAGAGAAGCGTTAGTTTGTATCGCGAGACGAGTATTTGTTCACATCTATTCGCACACAATGGCAGCGTCGCTCGGTAAGGGAGCGGCTCCTCGCAGTGAGTCTGTAGGCCGCGGATGAACAGAACACATGTAAACAAATAAAACCGTTGTGCGCGTCAACATGCCCGTCCGCGTACACACACACACTTGCAACAACGCACGCACACATTCCTATACCTTTTTTAATGCGGACAAAAGAAAGGGATTGCTGTGTCTACTCTCTGACGTCAGTACTGGACACCTATTGGGGCAAATAGTAGACACCTTTATTTATAGTGATACATACAAATACATAAACGTACGAATATTCAGTTGACACATAATTTAATGGTACCATCACAATTATGGCGTTGCTGCGGTGGTATAAGGTAGCCATTACACGGACTGCAAGTCCGAAGTCAATATAATTAACTACTCTAATGCAGTCGGGCCAGCACACGGTGGCAATCAACATCAAACTGCGTGAGGTTGAAATCAAGTCTCATCGCTTATCATGTCGACAAACAGTCCGGCTGTTCGTCTGATAGCATCCTAACAGTGCGTAGTTCAAGAATGATAGAGATATTCACCGTCAATGGAGAAGTTGGTGAGCGCATGCGCGTGCCGCGACATCTCCTGCCGACCGCGACCCAGCGCCGATATCGACTCGAGCTCAATTCTGGAATACAAACAAAACAATGTTAGCATAAGCAAAAAAAGTCACCAGTTTAACCAATTTAATTACGATTCCATTAACCCAGTAAAAATCAACACATGATCTGCACAAATCCTACCACTATATTTAGTCATTGTTCTATGCAGCCAGAATTAAAACAACAATATACTGTTTATTGAACTGACTTGTTAACCCCGTCCTGCCTGTTGAACCTGTGCGGCAGGCCGTCGTAGTCCGCGAGCGATGTGGTGAGGTGTGCGGGCGGTGACGTCAGCGGTGACGTCAGCGGCGAGCTCGGCGGGGAGCCCCCGGGCGACGCGTCCGCGCGCTTCTCCTCCCACTTCTTATCCGCGGAGGGCTTCGAGCGCGGCTTGCGCTGGATCTTGCGGTTGGCGGCGGATATTATCGACGATACTATGTCTCTTGTTGACACGTCTTTGCCTGGAATTGATAGCTAATTTTGTTAATTGATAGTATTGGTTAGGTAGTTACTAGTAATGTCTTTACAAGGTGGAATTTTTAAATGAATCAGGAAATGTGGTAAAAGACTATATAACTAAACTCTAGGCTTCTTACATCACTGTAATCTAAAATCTCGATAGGAAAGGAATCCGATCCACTATGAGGGGAAATCAACGATAAAATGAGATTAACCAAAAGTGATGTCAATGAGTGTAGGTACCTTCAATCTTCTTAACGTTGTGTATGAGCAGGTCGCGTGAGGGCGCCGGCGCGGGCGACAGCTCGTCCGCGGAGGGCGGAGGCTCCACCGGCGGGTCGCCCTCCTCCTCCTCGAAGTACCAATCGTACTGGAATGGGAATAGTACGCGTCAATATACAGAGGTGATTTATTCAGTCGCGTTTGTGACACAACTAAATTAACTTTAAAAGTATTTTAAACGACGTTAATTAGTGATAATTTATTTATTTTGTCGACATAAATAGTAACTCACGTGTGTAAGGAAGGACTCGATGATGCGACACTGGCTGGACATGTCGTTGACCATCGCGAGCATGTCGTCGCTGGCGGCGCGCACCAACGTTGGACCAAACACTATGGCCAAGTTGCGCGCCTCCATCTTGTTGGAGCCGGAGTGCGCCACCACTTTGCGCAGATGTTGGATCAGGTACTTGAGTGTTTCGTAATGCGCCTCGGGCAGCGCGTGGACCAATCGCTTCAGTTCGCGGGCCCTGTCCGGAGATCTGTCCGCCGCTGGAATCGTGCAGTTTATATTTAGCGTCGTGCCTCGTAAATATGTTAAACAGGACGCTTTCTACGAATGTTTAACGGGTTGATCGTTCCCAGCGTACGCTTTGATGTTTTAATATTATTTCCTTTTATCACTATAAAAATGATTTCTGAGAACATAGTTACGTTTGACAACATAACAGTATCTAAAGAAAAACATACTCGAAATTTCGTTTTTAGTCTGTTCAATCCAGTATAAAACAGCTCAGAATACGTCTCTTGGAAGATACAATATCCCAATGGTCTCTTTGTGTTTTTTTTATTGCATTGAATGACGAGACGAGCATGCCGTTCGCCTGGTGGTAAGCGATACGACCACCCATAAACAGTAGCAACAACATCCAGCACCTTGACTTACAAAGTACCTACTGTGTGGCATTCCACTGCCCTCGTCATCCTGAGACATAAGATGTTAAGTCTCATTATATCCAGTAGTTACACTGGCTACAATGTCCTTCAAATCGAAACACAACAGTGCATGCACACTGCTGCTTAGCGGTAGAAATAGACCTTGCGATGGTACCCACTCAGACGGACTCTTAAATATGAGAGACCAGCGGTCTCTTGGGTACAAAATACTGACCTATGAAGGCGGGGTAGAGATGCGCGGTGAGGAGCGGGTCCGGCAGCCGGCGCAGGTACGCCTTCAGCAGGCTGGAGGCGACGTGCACGTCGGCCCAGCGCGCGTCCCCCGCGGGCGGCGGCTGTCCGCGGTCCAGCGCCGCCGCCAGCGCCGCCACGCCGCCCGCGTTGCCCGGCACGCGGTACACGCCCACCGTGCGGAGACCGTACGCCTGAGGAACACAATAACTACTATGAAGGCTTATTGTACGTTTGAACGTGAACGTTCAGACCAGTTTATAGGGCAGGTCTGGAATCAGTAAGCACTAAAGTTGCCGATAAAAGTACTTAGTAAGCAACAGGTAGCAAATGTAACAAAAATAATGCGATTATTAACAGCTTTTTCCAATAAGTGATCTCAATCCTATTTTTTATCCATCGCCAAAATAAATCAATCAGGACAAAGTTTTTTGACATGCTTACGTACAAATTATTTTGATTGGTTTATCCTCGGCATCGGATCGTAGCATCAAATTAGAAACGTTTATTGAAAACAGCCGTAAGTTAACAAAATATCGTTTTTATCAGTCAAACAAAGAAATCCTTTATCTACAGTGAATAGCACCTAGTTGAGAAGTTAACAACTTAGTTTCAGGCTTATTATGTGCAGCAAAATTTTCAAAACATACCTCAACAGCCTGTGCGGGTAGTGTGACAGCTTTGGGCACGAAAGGATGTTCCTGGTCGGCGGGGCAGCGCTCGAGCGGCGCGCCGAGCCAGCCGGTCGCGGCGGCGGCCGCCGGCGCACTGGCCGCGGTGCCGCCGTGCATGCGCCGGAGTTGCTTCGCCATGCGCCCCTTCCACGTCTTGTTCTTCGGCGACGACGGCAGGGTTGGTGTTGGTGGGCCTGCAATATAGACGATTAATTTATTAATTGTTTTACGCAGGAGCTATGATTTAATATTGATAATGAAATTATAAGTTCCAGAAATGTTACTAATAACGAATGAAATTGAAATATCCAATAGTAAAAATAATTTTAAAAAATGTGAATAAGTTATTCCGATCCCATTATAAAACCTTCCTCTTTCTTCTGTCTATTGAATACCAAAGGAACGAGATCAATAATTTCCTTGTATGTATATTGGTAATTAATTTTCTTGCTTAGCAAATGACATGAATCTGGAACTACAGTTTTAATATTGCCGAGGATATTATCCTTATCGAATATAAAAGTACAATAGAGTTCTGATTAACTGCAATATAATTAAATCTAAAGATGATGGATATACCTATATTTGTTTTATCAAATTGACGTGAACTTACCAGTGGGCGACCTGTTCCTGCTGATTTTCTTGCTGCGCTGTGGGGGGAGCGGCGAGGGGCACTCGGCAGTGGCTTGCGGCGCGGGTGCCGTCGCCGAGGCTGGTGCGGGCGTGGGCGCGGTCTGCGCAGGCGCGGGCTCCGCGGGCGGGGGCTCGGCCGAGTGACGCCGCAGCGCCGCCAACCATCGCTGCGCGTCCGCGGCACCTTCGGCCTGCACAATACAAACAATACTGTGAGGGTGAAAGAAAATGAGAACTCAAAATCTTACTTGGTAAAAGGCTGGGATAGGTGATATCGACTCATACATGACACTTGGCGCAACCTCACTAATCATACTGCATACATAAGCATCAGGAATAAAGTTTTTATACAGTTGGCTGTCAGCTTCACCATAGTAAATAAGCATTTCCAGTAGAATCACTCTTTCACTCCATAGCTTTTCTACCTCCTCCATCTTTTCCTGTATTACTATGAACACTGACCTGCAGTAATAGCTCAGCACCGGCGGCCGTGGTGACCCGTACCACGTGTTTCCGCTTGGTGTAGTCGTCGGCGAGCGCGGCGAGTGAGTAGCGCACGTCGAGTGCGTCGCGCGACTGTGCAGCGTCAGCGCCGCCGCCGGTCACCGCGCCGGGACTCTGTGGACAAGGAAATTACAACGTTATTATGTTACCATAGTGGGCAAAATGAAATGATAAATATAGATAGTCTGACTTAATTCATAATTTAGGGGTAGTACTTACAGTACAATGGAACTATTTTAAGAAGTTTATGAAATGAATATTAGTCATGCTTTTTCATTGCGATTATCATGAATTTATGGCATATTAAAAAGAAAGAAGAAAGAAAAAAGAAAACATTTATTGTTGGAACAATAACAGTATAAAATGTACAATAAAATGTGAGAAAAACAAAATATATAGCGCTATATACCTAACACAAATTATACTATTATACTAAATGTAATCCTAATGAAGTTTAGAAATATATAATCAAGTGTTTTATTTAAACTATTTTGAGTCTCAATGAAAGTATTCAGCTGTTTAACACAAAACTATTTGTAAAGGAAAGTTACCGCGCTGTCATATTTTTATGACTGACATTATAGTGTCAAGGCACCGAAATTGCTTTTTAAAACCAAAACACGTTCCGCAAAGGTCATAATGACACTGAAACACGTGAAGATGATGCGATAAGACACTCCTCATATTTTGACAGTAAACAGTCGAAAATATCAAAACTAATTGAACATTTCGAAAAATAAAAGCGACACTGTACGTGTCGGTACAGTTGATAAGGCCGTGAAAGCAGCGCCAGGCGCAACGGCCGGTGACGTGGGACTTGTAAAAATAAAGTTTCGAGAGTAATTAACTGGCGATTAGACGCTAGCCGACAACGAGACGCTGGTAGGGAACAAATTCTTGTATGCGTCGGCTAATGCGTAACGTGCTAAATGAATGCGAGCAATTAGGGAAACTCACGTAACTAATGTGATCTTTACCGACAGCGGTATGTGGTACATTTTTATTTTTTTATTCGGGCACGACAAAGTGACTGCACCTCGCCTGATGGTAAGCGCGATGCCATCCAGATAGAGTATCGAATGGCAGTAGATGGTTATCTAATGCCATTCGACACAATCATGCCGGCCTACTAAGCTGCTTCTTCACGCTACGGCGGACCCAGGATTATAGGAAGGGGGAATTGTTTCGATTTTGTATCTTATGTACGTACTCAAGATAAGTTAAATCTACAATTATATCAATTTTATTAGTAAAGACGGTCAATTATATCTTTCAATTGAAAAAACATAAAAATCGCAAACTGCAATCTTTGATGACAATTTAAAATACGAAAAAAGCACACACGAACACAACTGAATGAATCAAAACTATTTATGATTCCAAAAAATATATATTCGTTCGCATCTGCAGCCGAATATTCAAGAAGATGCTATACCTATTGATAGAAAATTCATTCGTATTTCGAAACGAGTCGAACTGTTCATCAAGCATCAATCATCGTCAGTACGTCGCATTGTTCACACAGACTATTACTTTCACCCCTAATTATAGTTATTTCGTGAATAATGGGGATTAGTCAGACATTTGCGGTATGCTATGTTTTGGCTCTATCATTATGCGGAGGTGGTCAAAAATTGTTGCCGAGATGTGTTACAATTATACGTCTCATGTCTAGGCATGATTAATTCTTGATATCGTTGCAATATATTAAATTTTTATTAAAAAATAATAATTCCATCTCAAAATCTAGGCGTTTTACCCAGAGTGCACGTTACTATGATAAAATAAATACTATGATAAAATGAATCTTTAAAAACACTAATCTCTAGAGTAATTATGTCATTAATTTGATATATTGTGCTATGGTTGCAACAGTTTTCGATGATCTACGTCTAACCACTATTTAACATTTCCTACACCTATCTACTATCGAATACATGTTCTATATATTTTATTACTATTTTATTTCAGTTCATTCTTGGAACGGGCCAAGGAACCTGTTACGTACAGTCACGTTATACACACATTCTACATTACATTGTACAATTTATTATCGAAATAGATTTCTTCTGAACTTAGGGTTGTCTCGGATGATATTGAATGACTAATTTTAGATTATCTTTGATAGTTTCACATTATGTCTGACCTTCCTCAATGCCACACATAGATATCTCATCACGTCCACAACTTTAATGTATATGATGTTTTATAAGATTTGTATTATGTGGTATATACTTAATTAATCATAAATAATTAATTTTATTTTATTACATACATTTTCATTATTCTTATATGACTTATAGATCTTGTAAAGGACAATGGCGAAATCGTATTTATAAATAAATTATGCGTTTAGAAATTCCATACATGGTAATCTCAATATAATTATTTTGTATGATTTTTCAGCATACTAACTTTAGTTGTACAAGTGTATATAAGTTGCATAAATTATTAAAAAAACTTAATTGACTTTTTAGCAATGTGTCACGGCCATTTTTTATGAATGACATAAGATTATTTAGGCTACCAAAACATCATTTTCATCAGGTCTCTAAAAATTGCAAAAAATACATCTGACTATAAAATGTTCATTAGGAATAACAACAAAGATTTCAGCTTTCTTACCACATTTTTTTTACTATGTATATTCTATTCTATACATTCTTACCAGCTGCCTGTTGGCTGTATAGTTACGGTCATTGCTTATATCATTTTAGAAAAAAAAGCTAATTCCGACATTTCGTTTCTGGCATGTAGTATTTTTGTAAAATGTGTGATAATATGTTTTGATTGAAAATAATGTACCTGGTCGAGCAACCGTACTGTAGGTTGCTGCGCTCATACCATGACAGTTGTCTGGTATTTGGGTTGGGCCGCCAGACAAGGCAATGTATCTGCCCCGGGAGAATTTTTAGATGAGATATTTATCAGAGAGAATTATTATGAAGAAGATGAATAAACATTAAAAAAAAAACAAATGTGTTTTATTTTTTTTCAGAACTCGTTTTTATTTAATTGTTATTTCCCAAAGCCTAGGACTTAGGGTCTGAATGTATTTTTCCCAATAGTTTCAGAGTTTATTACAAAAAAAAAAAACAAAGAAACCTTTACTATTTACTATAGTAGTATCTATAAATAAAAAATGATTTGATATATAAGCTTGTATAGCTGAGGAAGGTGCATGCCGCGCGCTAGTATGCCGTGTGGCAGATCACCCTTCTCCATGTTTAGTGAAATGTTAGGTTCGAATGTGATGAGGGAGGGTCTCGCGTGACAATAGACAGATTACCAAACATTTTATGAGTTTCATTATTCATATTATTATGTAAGAATCAATTCATAAATGTCAACTAAATCATAACCTCAAAATCTTTAAAATGAAAAATCTTTAGATTTAGACTTTTTTCACTAATAATCTTGATACATAATTGTTTAGGAATTGCTGCTGAATTGTTATATATTTTTTTTACTTCTAAACGCTACACATTTACATCAACTAAAATCATGTATGGAGACCTGCCATTGTCCTTTCATGATATTTAAATTAAATTGCTTATAATCAACAGGGAAACATAAAACGCTGTCGTTAAATGAGTCACACGCTATACGACTACTAACCTGAGTCATTCATTCGAGATTTTTTATGTGACAATGGTAAAATAATTTAGTTATCCATGCGAATAGGTTAACAATGTTACAAATTTCCTATCATCATCATCATCATACCAGCCCTGTATGCTATACTGCTCACTGCTGTGCACGGGCCTCCTCTACTACTGAGAGGGTTAAGGCCTTAGTCCACCACGCTGGCCTAGTGCGGGTTCCAATTTTCCTATAAGATATACAAATTGTTTCATCGAATAAATAGCGAAACATCATCGGTTTCCGGCGAACTTCGTACCAAACGTGAAATTTATTCGCGGATATCGTAACGTTCCGACACGCGAACATCCCGCGTCGGCTTCGCGATGACATAAATACAAATTTTGTCGTAACACGTTCGAGTGTGGATGTAAATTAATGATATAACATCGTACGCTACGTCTAGGCCGTATATGTAGGTTAAAAACTTATTAGCGTGTGTAGGTCTGTAACACATAATATTCTTCGTATTGCCAATTCCGTTAAATTTTGTGGTGTTCGGGTGAATGCCGTAAATACTTTGACATCCTTGCTACAAATAAAATACACTAATTTTAAAATTAGAACAACATAATTCCTTTTTAGTTTCAAAATTTAGGCCATTTTTGTACAAATAAATTAAAAAATAGACAAATATTAATAAAAACTTTTTGGAACTTATAGTTTCATTCGAAAGAACTAAGTGTATGTTTAAAAAAAAAGTAACGCAAAGTAGAGCGTCGTTTGTACAAGTAAATTAAATAACCAAAGTTTGTTAAAAGTCTTTGTGGGGCACGCAGTCGGAATATTTGAAGAGGGCACTTTTTACCGCGCCACGGTCGCAGTCGCAGTTTTTCCATTTGGGTGTCAATGTAAGTGGGCTACCGGTTCTATTGTAGACCGCGTTTGGTTGTTAGATTTACTGTTTGTTAATTCAGTCTCTTGGAAATATTATCAATGCCGCTGAAATGTTTAATCAATTTGGTTGATTTGGAGAAAAAGTTTAAATCATTTCTGCGAACGATCTGTATTTAATTTCACGATGTTAAATTAGTTTTTTTAAATTATTTTCACTGACCGGTGACTTTTAAATCAAATGGAACACTTTTAATTTTCGTCAGATCTAAAATGGCGTTGCTCATTTCAACTTGATAATATTTTTATGACAATAATGCCGTTACCTATAAGTTGCATTTCTCGTACCTAACCATAGAGTCATCCATGCAGTACGCATAGTTATGTTCAACAAGTTCATTCCCTATGCAGCGGGAGACAACATCAATCGTTACACAAATTGCCCCCAACTTCCGACCGATCTGCATCGCAGTTAAAATCTACTCAAACGTAGGAAATGGAAAGGCGCACAATGCGGTCGCATCTTCCGGCACCGGCGCACGTTCAAGGGCTTTCCAAAGGGAAATCCCTTCTGCGGTAGTTGATAACGCGCGATAATCAATAGAAAGGTGAAAATACACGTGCTCGCTTTATGACGCTTTTTTTTGTACGGTATGATTTCTCTCATAGCAGATTGAGGCTAAAGAATGGATGATTGGTCATAAGGCGAGAAAAAATTAAATTGGTCTGTATGATGTTTTAGATTTTGCTAACCTAGACGATAGTGACGATGAATGCTTATCTAAATTGTATACTCGAAACTTTTTATCACCAGACAGAAGCAGGTCACATAAGAGCACATTTATTTATTTATTTATTTTATTTATTTAACCATCATGTCTTGCAGAATTGGTAATTTGTAGCTGATGATGATGATGTAGCCTTTTGTTCCGAGCATTTGTTCTTATGGTTTATAGAATGTCCCTTAGCTCGGTGTGTCGTTTGACATAGGCCTCCTCCAACTGCTTCCATTGCTCTCTGTCTGCCGGGACTCTTGTCCAGTACGGTCCCAGCGCCAGACGGAGATCATCTTCCCATCTTCTTAGTGGTCTTTTTCGTTCTCTTGCACCGTCCCTTGGATACCATAGCGTGACCTGTTGGCTCCACTTGTTTGCTCTGCATCGTAGCATGTGTCCTGTCCAGCCCCATTTCAGATGGTCGATTCTGATGAGTATGTCAGGAACTTTGGATTTTTGTCGTACCGCTGTTGAGGTGATTTTGTCGCTGAGCTTTATTCCCAACATACTCCTTTCCATCGAACGTTGGCATTTTGCAAGTTTTTCACGCTGGCTTAGGGTGAGCGACCAGGTTTCGCATCCGTATAATTAATTGTAATAATTTGTAGCTACTTAGGTATAATAAAAGAGCCGAATACTGCTGAATGTGTTTTCAATATACGCAGTAAATTGCCACTCATTTCAGTTCCAATTGGCAGTTATACGTAGGAAATGTCTGTGGGTCGCTGAGCCAAATAAAAAGAACAACAATATGCTTCCGGAAACGTGATGTTATGCTTTTGAAAATACATTCAAAATAACACTTAACGTATTAGAAATAAGAATCATAGAGTCACTACTGGTTACTAGGTCTTGCTTCTGGGATTTTAAAATGAAAACGAATGTATTTTTCAGATCACTGTCATACTTTTAAGGTACAGTAGGCATGTCTGCATATGCAGTACGCACCTTTCCATGGGACCAACGCAGTAACACTCGAAATAAATTTCTTGATAATTCATTTCGGTAAAATTAGCTTTGACATATCAAGATTAATTATATAAATGCAACAAAGAAGCGCAGAAAGTGAAATCTGCCGTTTTCGTGTAGGTTATTTGCAAATTGGAAACCGTACTTATGCTCTGAAATAAAACAGAATATCTAAATTAATCCCGACATTTACGATTCCGTAATCTTCATAATACTCTTAGCTGATGAAATATTGCTATTTACCGTAACTGGCTGCACGATCTTTACTACGTGAGTCACACTGATGACGTATTTGTATCTCGATTCGATCACAAAGCTAATATTCCGTGATCAAACACAACGGCACAAACTTTTATTAATAATCAACAGAAAACACGACAATCGATAACAATCAATGACTTATTACTGGCGACCGACAAAAAAAAAAATACATCCGTATATTTCGGAAAAAGAATAAACATTACCCGTCAACATTTCACGACTAACCTATTCGGTCGCAATTAGCAGGTCAAGCTTGACACAATATGTAGCCACAAAATGTAGCGCAGAGGCTAATGACGTAACGTGTGTGTTTATAATGCACCTGTCAGTGTGTGTGAGTGATTATATCTTTGTAGGTTAGTTTTATTTACTTTTTTATGAGACAGCGAACAGACTCTACATCCTGCCAGTAGAAACTTCATCAAAAAGAGACATAAACGCGAGGACTGTTGAGTTCAATTTTGTGATAGTGATGTCAATATTGACATTTGGCGTCCAGAAGTCTGTTGGATAGTCTCGTATGCATATGAGGGATCTCTGTTGTGCATAATGAGGCGAGTACTGCAGGAAACGGGCTAACAGACAATTAACAGGCTCCAGTAATGAGGATGCTCCAGAGTCGAGACATCACTAGAGCGCTGCGTTAATTAAATTATAGTACCTACGGAGCGGAAGGGATATAAAGTGACCGTTATTTAGTAGCAGTTTAAATTAAGAACAACGTGGGCGTTTGCGTTTCGGTTTAGAAGGAGGTACAATACAAACATAAATAGGTAAATATTAAGATTTATTGTCTGACAGTTATAATATTACCATAATCATTATAGTGGATGCATTTAACTATTATAGGGATTTGAGAAAATAAATGAACACCACAGTAGGAAATTTATGGGTAGTCAATAGAAGTTTGAATGGCAAGAAAGTTATTGCTTGTGTTAAAGAACCCAGAAAGTTAATTAATAGTCTTCACGAAACGTTAAAGAAAGTGAACTGAAGACCAGTGTTTCTAGTGATTGACCCGCTAAATGTCGGCGTAATAGCACGTTACTTGCGAGTGATTATGCGCCTCCGAACCTTTCGGTGACGCACGCCCCTCCCTCGTCTATCATTTTATGTAATTTCGTTTGACCTGATCGATTTTATGTAGGTTTACGAGCGTTAACGTATACTTATTGGTCTCATGTTGCTTATATGTTACTAATTAACGGCCTTGGAACTGTACGCAGTTGGCGAAAATATGCCGATGTTTAATGATTTTTTATTTACTACACTATAATTTATGAAAAGGTGAGGTGAAAAACTACGTAGGTCTGTATAATTTTTGTAAAGAGATTATTTACATGCATCGATTCCGTGCAGTGTTTAACCGACTTCCATACTAATGTTTTTCATGCATGCACTACATACATGGTAGTCTCCATTTATCAAAGAGTCAAACCTACGGTGCTTCATCACTACGTCTAGCCGAACGTCTGGCGTGAAGCCATACGTATCGTTTGCCAAAAACCGATACAATACCACAATTTGCGTTAACGCAATTGATCTCTAAGAACAATTAAAAATAAATCATAAAATTAACAATAGAATTATATCGCCCGCTCACCAATATATCAGTGTACCAGAGTGTCATAGCTTGGCGGAGTTCCACGCACGTCACAGGTGAACCTTCGTATTGGTCATTGTCACTGTACGTGACAATAATGCACCGGCATACAATACACACACGGTTCCGTCTAATTTTATACGGCCGTACGACACGCGGCCGTTTGCCCTAAACTTCACCCGTGAACTTCCCGAATATCACAGAGATGAATGACACGGGTCGCGCGCGCACCGATGCGAGATAACCCACTCGGGCAGAAATTATCGTTCGATCGGCCCGACGGATTATTAGCGCGGGAAGTGTGAGGTGCGGTCGGACACTCCCGCGCTCGGCTCGTTCCTCTGAAGGACTGTGAGCGCGCCGCCTGCGCTGCGTCCGCGCAGAGAAAGTTCCGCAGACTCCGCGCCGTCTGCCAAATGGTGCTTTTCACGCTTCGGAAATGGATGTTTTTTTCCGGACGACCCGTCGTGCACGATACCGTTGACTTTCATTCAGTTTTTGCATTTTACATTGGAAAATTTACTTAATTTTTTCATGAATTATAATTAAATTTTACGAAAGAAACTAAACAATTTTTTGTTATAATTTGTATTGTTGTAACTTTTATTCCTATTGGCCTTATTTTCGATAAATTGTAAAGTTGGTTATTTTATCATTTTTGTTTCGGCATTGATGTAGGCGTAGTTAGCACTCGGTTAGAGTGTAGGTAATCCGGCTCGGTAACAATGTGATATATAATTGACGAGCGTAGATCGGTCGTGAGCCGCGAACGACCGTGTCACCGGTAATTTCATCCGATCCGCAAACGCACCGCGCTGCAATCGTCATTTGTCATGCTTTTCCTTCTCAATTTGTAAAGTAGGGTTGTCAAAATATTTATATTGATATTTTTTTCATCAAAGCATGTGGAGCACTCGTTAGTGTCAAAAAATATTAATCGTCACTTTTAGGGATGCGAAGTTCTTAGAAATGAGCCAAAATATTCCCAAACAGGATACGCTTCATTCGGCGATATCGTATTAAATTAAGCTTTAACAGTTGACAGCCCTTCCGGCTGGCGATCTTCTTGTCATTGACCCGCCGCTAGTGTTTAGCCGTTTCGTTTAACATTGAATTAAAGTGAAAGATCATTTACACGGTTTGATTGTCGGAACAAATTTAACCGTGTAACTTAAACTTTTTTAATGCTGTAATAAAATAAAATAAAGGAATCGACAGTTCCGTCGTTATGACTATTTCAATCATTTACATTATGGATAATACAGTCACCAGGATGTATATTTCTGCGTAGACTAAAGTACTAAATTACTTTTTTTGCCTCTGAGTAACCTTTTTGAATTGTTAAATATTAAATAAACTATTGTCAGGAAATAAATGTTATACCATGTTTCATTCTAAAATGATGAATGCAATATCTGGATTTTGATGTTAAATTTGGGTACTTTGCTGAAGCATTTTGTTATTAAACAGCTAATGTAGAGTGCGCGTACGACATCGCTTTGATTTCGCAGGTTCGAATCCTGGGTCGGGCAATTTGATATTAGGTTTTTCTTCTCAATATCAGCCATGAGTCTGGAATCTGTGCCCGATATGGCGATAGGTTCGCTCCCTTACACCGTAGGACGGAACACACTTGCCGAAAAGTGGGTGCCCTGGTAATACCTCTGCCTACCCCTTTTTTAAATCTCCATTCCTTTTATTACAGGTATGAGTTACTAGAAGTGTTGATTTTAACATTAGGTGAACGGCTTCATCTGCTAGCATTCTATCATGAATCAAAGTTTCGTCATTAGGGTTGTATCGCGGATGCCCTGTGGTCCGGGGGCATCTAGAGAATTCCGCCATCCCGGCATCCCCTGCCTGTCGTAAGAGGCGACTAAATGGGGCTTGGAAAAAGTCGCGGGGCGAGCAGTGGGGGTCTGCTCACCCCAATTTAAGTGACTCTGAGGTGGACGACAATGCGGGTGGTCGGTCTCCCGCTGTCGTAGACGCCAAACAGGCGTTCTTTAGAGTTCGGGGGCATCTTAGCCCCCTTGTATAGAGAGGGGCCGCAATGCGGCATCGCGCAGGAACGGCTCTGAGCAGCTATCTTAGTGCAACAAGATACCCCGGGGCCGTTCCGCATGCGCCGAAGAAGGCCACCGCGGGTTTTGGTTGGTATGCCGGTGTAGGGTGTACATAGTATTAGGGACTCGGTCCAATGCTCGCTCGGATGATGCCATACTCCCGAGTGTCGACATTGGGCTGTAAGACCGTGTGAAACCAACATAACCGTTCCACTCACCCCCCAGTGGTGGTAGCGATAACGCGTTTTTATCCCGCGAAAAAAAAAAAAAAAAAAAAAAAAAAAAAAAAAAAAAAAAAAAAAAAAGGGTTGTATCGCGGACTGAATGAATCACACATCTATACTAATATATTTGATTAATTATATACCTAGATAGACACTGAACGTTTCAAACGCGTCGAAAAAAATAGAGGCCAACAGTTGTCCACTAAATGAGTTCGAGTGAATAATTTTTTGTTGTTTTTCATGGATATAATTTTCTCCCCATTTTAATAGAAATCATGTAATAACTGGTATCATTATGCGCTCACACAAGGATACGCAGAATGATGCAGCGATAACGTATGACAAAGCTGTCACGCATAATACCTTAAGAAAAGTTGGCCTGTTTGTTTTAGTTTCATTGCAGCGCGTCACTCTATCTAGGTTTATAATTTATCAAAGACTAATATTATAAACCTGAAGAGTTTGTTTGTTTGTTTGAACGCGCTAATCCCAGGAACTACTGGACCAATTTTGAAAATTCTTTCACTAATAGGAAGCTACATTACTCCTGAGTGCTATAGGCTACTTTTTATCCCGGAAAAACTTTTCCACGCGGGCGGAGCCGCGCGCAATGCTAGTAATATAATAAACAAGCAAAAAGTACGACGCCGTGATACTTGCGTTTCCGCTTTACATAACATTCAAGATCTAATGTACCGAAATTGTCTGTCGTACCTACACGTTGTGCGGCCACAGTCGTGACTAACCAACGACGGATAATAACGTCGATGATTCAACTAACATTTTCACGACAAGAAACAGCATTATCAAAGTGCAAAAATACATTTGGTAATAATGAATCAGTGTTGCGTAACACTGAAAGCCAGACGGCTTGAGCACGCCGATTGTCGTAGATAGCTGATACTAGGCAATTAATTTCGCATTACATAAAATTTTAAAACTGCCACGACTGCCAGACATTACGGCTCTGTCGCAACTTAATAGAGCCGTCTTACGATTGTCCGATGGCGTGTTTTGATACCTCTTGTAAATATTGTGAAGAATGAGATGCATTATCGTGTAAATGTAATGACGTTTTGTGTTGGTACACGACGGTTTTGTAATGTGTTCCGCGAGTTTATTACCATTGTCGATAATGTTGTTAACATTTCGTCCGCTCGTTTATTTGTAAGAACGCTATTGAAGCTAAGATTGCTATTTGGTCATAGTAATTGCACGAGATCTGAAAATGTCAAAGCTTTATTAAGTTACGATTTTTATAAAGTTTCACCTTGCCTAAGCGTGTTCTTTAGAAAATATGATTCACAGAATTAATATTGGTAAAATCATAGATATATTTGCGTGTACTGACCAGTTTAGTTAATACGCGTGTAAAAGTGCGCGCCAAATAGAAATCACCACCGTAGAATGAGATTGCGACGACTTTCTAAGGAACATCCATCCCGCTTATCAATGCCGAAGAGCCAATAATGGACAGTTTTTACGACCGAGAAAGTGTGTAATGGTAACGAGATCAGTTCAGTCAATGAGTTCATATCGGTCGCGGTCTGCGTTGCGTACGATTACGTCAGGTGCGAACGTCATATCGACATTTGGGTCAGATTGTCAGTACATGCATGTTTTATAACCTATTTCGAACTATTTTTATATCGATATTGTCGGAAAGTAGGACGGATAATGCCGATGTACGTCAATGGGCGAACGAAAGAATTATGCATTGAACTGTTCGCTTTGTGTTTTGACAACCCTAAATCGAGTTAGAGCGAGTGCAAATGAATCATTCACATGTAAGTAGGTTATGGAGATGGCAGTTGTTTACTCGGCGAAAATTGATGTGCTGCCGTGAGTATAAAGTGGGTAAATATGATAAAAATTAAGTAATACTAAATGAACTGTGATTATTCAACATTAAATAAATTTGATAAGTCAATAGGCATACGTATTACGATAAACAGAGCTATTTATTACTTAACAAGAATTTAAATACACATACACACACACTCATATATTTTTAATCCCGAAGGGGTAGGCAGAGGCGGAACTAAGTGCACCCACTTTTCGCTGTGCGTATTCCGTCCCATGATGTGATAGGGGGCGAGCCTATCGGCATATCGGGCACAAATTCCAAACTCCAGGCAGATACTAAATAGTAAAATCTAATATCACTTTGCCCGACCCGGGGATCGAACCCGAGACCTCAGTATTGCAGTCGTACCGTAATACAACTATGGCACCGAGGCAGTCAAATACAGTCGTTAATAAAATAAATGTACAGATTTATTATGTATAGTATCAATAGCCATCCAGCTTAGATACAGCCACATAAATTCGGACTACTAACGGACATTTCAAATAAAATTTTGCAATCCAATTGCCGTTCACATTAAAACCACAAAAAACGTTATTTTCCACGAAACTTAAACAATACAAATAACAATAAAATATAATGTCAGTTATTTTCTGGTAAACATTGCGTTTGAAGTTTTTATTATGATACTATAGGTACTTTGCTTTGCACTCACCAGAGAGACGCGATGGTTGCGTAATTATCTATTATAATTGTACGAGTATGTGGGTCAGAGGTTCGATGCGTTACCAAATATTTAGATAAGCGCTAACTCGTTCAGTGATCGACCTAGATCGGGATCACTTTAGCAACGGTACTGATGCTGTTGATGATGACCTTATTGCTTATAAATATGCATGATGATTATGAATTTCTTATTTAACAGCCTCCGTAGTACGGTTTGCGGCGTTGGCTGTAAAAGGCTATAGGTTCCTGTGTTGAGAAAAAATCTTGTTTTAGGGTTAGGGTGTTATGGGAGCGACTGAACTTTTATCTCAATAAGTATTGTCTTAGGTCAGGAGTCTGGACTATAATAATGATTGTTTCGCGTGTTTATTTAACTAATTGTTTTGTATTTTAAATATGTAAATAACGCCAATTGTTTTAATTTTGTGATTCAACCACGCCAAAAGAAACCATTCAGAGTCGTAGCAGGACGGATCTGACAGACTTGAAACTCCTAATTTTTAACATTTTAGTATACGGTGAAATTTACAATTCTCATTTGCACGTGTTGTGCTTACAATGTTGCGCGTGCGCAGCTCGCGGCCCCGAATCAGCGCGCGGATACAGCCTGTTCCGGTTGTTAATCACTTCATTAATTTGAATACTTTTTGGCATCTGTTAGTGTCACGTGCTCGAAATAGTTTGAAGTGCAAGTTTTAAACATGTCGAATATTTACACGGCTTTGGAAAGAGGTTTGAAATGTTTACCATAATGTTCAATTATAGCTGTGGATTTATAATAAGGTTTTGATTGTAATGTGGTCAACAATAGACCAAACAGTGCAAAGGAAAACAATTAGGCATTTTGGAATAAGTAATAATACCTATTTGTTAGAATACATTGTCTACAAAAGTAGTGCGCGACTCTCCATAATTTTCTCAGTAGCAATAATTAAGATGTGTGTATCTTCCTCAGTTTAGAATGATTGCAGCACTGCAGTTGGATGTTCTCAAAACCACGAAGAAAGATCACGCGAACAGCACGCGGGTACTGATCAAAAAATTCCTTTTTTAACTGACAAATCGACTCGTGTAATTTATTAATAAACCAAACGAAGAGCATTAATTTTAGTTTACATTCTGTAGAGATGTTCTCAGAACAGATATTGAATGTTTATTATTTACGTTAGCGGCAAATATTTAGTGTATCGTTGGTTTTTTGATAGTTTGCAGGTAATGTACTGCACACCGCACTGCTTGGAATGCTTGCTGCCTGCCGATGATACCACATTTAATTCTGTCTCGCCGGCTCTGTTTACTTTAGAAATTGTTTGAGTTCCGGTACACGGTTATTGGCCGATTAGTCTAATGTTTTGTGAATTACTTACACGTTAAAAATATCCGCAACGTGATGCAGTTTTTGCACGAATGTTGTATGTAGAGTCGCTGTATTTTGTAGTGAATTTTATTGGATGTTTCAAAATGTGTATGTTTTTCGAGACGAATTAAAGATTTCTCCGGCGGGATTTTATAAAATTGGTTTCAGTAAATTCTAAAAATACCTCAGCGCCGTAGGTTGTTACCGGCGCCTAGGGTTCGATTCCGATATTGAGTCCTTTATAAATCGAATATATTTATAAAGGACTTTTGATTTTAATAATTTGGCTATATTGTATACGCCTCTAAGGTTTTGCTCGGTGGCCCAGGTTTTAGTAAAGCCCAACTACGGCGCTGAAAATCATAATAACAAACATATCGTTCATCATCATTACTCAAAATTTAAAACGTCTCTGAGCTAATTACTAGTGTGTGTATATTATTTAATCATTATTCATGAAACTTTCTCATCAATTTGTTTTGAATAACTAACCTTCTACCTACCTATTAATGCCTAGATGAACAATGAAGCTATTACAGCTCAATGCGAATCGATAATTTTCGACATAACAAACGAGATAATTACGTATAGAAAGTACACAAATTGGCAAATGAGTAACTACCCACGTACAATGAATCTCACGCGGAAAGGACTCGTCTAGATGCGGCACGTGGGCGCGATTGTTTTAACGCCATCTATTGAGCAACGCGGGAAAGCGACGACACATAATGTTGTGACTAACAGTGATCGCTTCTTACGACATGATTAATTGATAACTCCTATGGACATTGTTGTCCTCTCTAAAGCGGCTCAATGATTGCCATTCTATTGTTGCACAAAGAATTGTCTTTTATCTTTTGACAGCTATTTATTCCCGATTGACACGATTATAGATAGTAACACTTTCAAAGGCTTACCATGACTGGAGGAAAATGTATTCAATTTTTTTAAATTTTAAACAGTGATTTATGTTGTACAGGAACTTTCCAAAATATACGCGATGTCAAGAAAAAACGAGAGGAATGTCAGCACAAATCTTATAAGGCAGACGTGAGCTCAGCATTTCCCATACGTTCAAAATAAATATTTCGTAACAAGCATTGCTATTTTAGAACATGATTAACATTTATTTACAATGTTTATACCATCTATAGCAACCAAGCGTCATTAGGAACGTAAAAAGGTCATTCACTTCTATCCAATTTTTATAAATAATATCAATCTAATAATAATGCATAAAACATCAATTTCAATATCGTATCTAGTAAAATCTATAGTGAGTTGTGGTGTAGTTCGTTGACCCCGGTAGAGTGCGAGCGGATTAACGCACTGCATAGTGCGTGCGCGCATACAACCGATTGTGGGATAAGGACTTGGCAGGGAGCCTGCGATGAGCTTCTGCGATACCACTGCTTTTGAATGGATTCGGAGAAACAATGCACCATTCAATTGTATCGAGAGTTGAGACGTTTAGATTTAGATTACCATACTGTTACGAAATATGAGGAGATGATCATCAACATTTAAAATTAGACGGGAGTCAATAGATCCTGTTCCGTTTAAGAGTAAACGCAAACTCTCCGAGCATTCGACGCGTTAAAAATTACACACGTTACACTCCAGCGTGAATCACCGCAGAAACAGGTGGTCCGGTGTGTCGGACCAAATTAGGCATACCTAATTTCATTGGATTACCATAAAGTTCCGCGAATCCATAAATCTCCTTGGGTGAAATACATTTTTATACTAATGAGGTACGAGAAAAGTGCCAAAAACTGCGGTAACGCGGAACGCTCTGAACTCTGAATGGGTCGTAAATGTCAAAAAACTAAGTGCGAATCCAAACACAACATTGATCAATTTAATGAGAGCGCGAAGCACGACCGTCGGCGTTGTCGCGATTTTATTAGGGTTGGCAGAATTTACATCATAATAATTCAATTGGCGCAATAAGTAATAACGGATCTCAACACCTAAAACTACAAGGCAGAGTTTCATCCTCACGAAGTTATATGAAAAAGGTTTAACTAACAACATTTTCTTTTTTTAAATAATAGAAGATGGCAAAGGAACATATTTCGTGATATTAATTCTTTTCTTTATCTAGTTTAAGATATGGCAAGTACGCTTTTCGATTTAAACTTGAATTGAGCCCGGTTATGATAAAAAAGTAAATAAAACTATAATAACCCAGATTAATATGCTAGTAGTTTTGTCGGCAGCCCTAGGTTACGCGATTCGCAGAAGCCAGACACTCGGTCTGTGGCCGCGGCGCACGCGCATGCACCGGCTACACATCGCGGCCAAAGTTCGGCCTGTACCACACCAAGATACTACAGGATATAAACAAAACTTAATAGCGGACTATGAAACTAGTTCGTATATTAGTATATTTACTTGTGGTTTCTCGTGAGCGAAAGTTCGTTCGGGAGCTTCGTTGTTAATATTGGTTTTGTGTAGCAAATTTTAGATATTTATATTATGTTGTTAAATTAAAAGTTATCATTGTTATTAAAAATATACAAAAAAGTTCGAAGGTAATAAAATGAGAGTCAACAACCTAATCTTGATGAATATTATTCAAATTGATTCATTATTTAAATCGTCGCGACAAATATTGTTTATTTACATGCTATTATCTGTAAAGTCCTTGTTTTTGAGAGAGTGATGACGCAATGTAGTAATTTTACCATGCTACGAAAAAAAAAGACTAAAAACATGGATTAAATATTTTTATGTTACACTCGTTTTGGATGAATTTCGTTACATCCAAAAAACCATCCAAATGCCTACTTCTGAGATAAAAGTAGCCTAATTACTCAGGTATAAAGTAGCTTCCTAAGAAAGAATTTTATCAGAGCAATAGCATTATGAAAGCTCAAACAAAAAAACCTTCCATTTTCAAAATTAACATAGTTTAACCATTGATGTATTAAAATTTAATATAATAATATAATGAGTTTAACATACATTATAATTTCCATTGATCTCTTCGCGCTACGGCCTGTCGAGTCCATAGCAGTCTCTATATTGGCAGTTGGCACATAATTTAAGTGTCTGATCCATATGTTACAATTCGTTTAAGTGTCCCGCTAGTATACGTATCAATTTACGAGCCCTGATGATACTTTATGACGTACTGCGAAAAGCTTTCTTCGGTTCTAGGAACGGGCCTAGGTCTTTAGTTTAAGAAGTATATTTACAGTTGTTTTTATTATATTAATATGTACTGGTATAGTGGTCGTTATAGCGTCAGGAATACTGTAATACTGCGTAAGTAACGAAAGAAGCCAAAATATTGAAATTGATCCTTTTCATACTAAACTTTTGATTGATTATCCTATTTTTTTTGTCTTTTATGTGGTATTGCACTATCCCCGACGATATCTAAAGAGCGTAGACGATTTATATTTCTTTCAAATAAACGTCATTGTCCAGTTAAATATATTTTTCCTTATGAGTCAGAATCTCAAACAAAAAGCAATGTTAATGGTCAATTAAAATGTTTACTGGTGAAGCCCGTGTTTTCATATTGTTGTTCAGAAAAGAAACCATGTCAGTCAGATTGTTGATATTTTAATTAAATTTTCAAACTTCCGATCGCAATCGCTTTTAAATTATAAAACATAATCCTCTTTCAGCTATACAATTATCAAAAGAACTAATAAAAACAGTACAAGACTTATCTCTAACATATGTTGCTATTAACTTATTAAATGACAACCACGTCACAATAAAAGCACCGATACAAACAGCTCTATTATGCAATTAAGTGGCCAGGCTGCACATTTAGCGGCGCATCTGCGTGTAACTGTCTGAAACGTTTCTAATAACTTATAATGAGCTAGTGCCATCCTGTAGGATCGACGCAGCCGTTCCTAGAACACAGGCGTGCACTAAACAGGGGCGGATCTAGAAAATGCAACGAATATACATTATTTATCGAGATAGCCTCTAAATGCCGCCTGTCCGGTACAATTATAGAAAAGTTCGGGGGGTATGGGCCCCTTAAATGCCTTCTGAGTCCATTAATGTTCGCCCGCATAGACGGACAGACGCTTGCATAATTTAAAATAGAGACAGTTGGTGCGAGACACAATGAGTGTACAGTATGACGTATAAATTAGACAGAACACTTTGGTTACGTGGTCTGCACCGAAACGATAGACAGGACGACGCTTATATTTAAAAAAATATTTATGAACGTTATTAATCAGCGTGTTATGAGTAATTACTGTTTTGTCATTTCCTTCCTTATGGAAATTAATTTAAGAGTCAAAGAGACTTTTGAAGAGGGTTATTACTCATTGAGAATGTTTTAGGTAAGTATTAGTCTGTAAAGAGTACATAGTACGGTAAGTATAACCTTTGGATCGGACGTTGTGTTTGCTATGTCTCGTAAACGAACTTACGAGTAAGATTAGGTCAAAAATAAAAATTATGACAGATTCGGTTTACGCTTTCGTATTTCATTTTGGCATGTTAATAGCCCGGCGATACTAAATATTTCGAGAATCTAATACAATATTTTTTCAAGATTACACAAAAATTATTAACATAGCATAATAAAAATATTGAATTATTGTTGTTTTTTGTTGTCTTACTGCATCTTTACAACGTTGTAAAGACTCGAGCGATTGTTGGAAACGATTGATTTTATGCTCAACGTGTCTTCGCATTTCCACGAGCCGTAAAATAAATCATGAATGATCGTAAAAAACTTAAATCCGTTTCAATTATACACATGAAGAGCGGCAGGACATCAAAGGAAAACGTTAGTTTTCATTGAAAAAAATTTTTTATGCCATGTTTGTTTTTAAAGATTTCTTTATTAAGGTTAACCAGGGCGGTTGATGCCTTTTTGTTTGATCGATCGATCGTCGCACCTTGGTTTTGATTTATTTACTTTGTTCCCTTGATGGTGTTCCAAGTGTATCTAGCTGGAAAACAAAATTCTTTGCACCGGGATGTAGGGTTATTTTGACATGTTTTTAACCGTCATCGTTTCAACACTTTGTGAGGCCGTACATGTTTTTCTGTTGTTACTATGAGTTATTAGCCTTATGGCCTTTCCGATATAAATTACAAGCCATTTGTATTAACATATTGTCAACAAATACATGAATCTAAAAGATATTTTTTATTGCGTTGGATGGCGAGACGAGCATGCCGTTCGCCTGATAGTAAGCGATATGACCACCCATAAACAGTAGCAACACCATCCAGCACCTTGAGTTACAAAGTACTGTGTGGCATTCCACTGCGCTCGTCATCCTGAGACACAAGATGTTAAGTCTCATTATGTCCAGTAGTTACACTGGCTACAATGTCCTTCAAACCGAAACACAACAGTGCATGCACACTGCTGCTTGGCGGTAGAAATAGATATTGCGGTGGTACCCACCCAGACGGTCTCTTACATATGAGAGACCTACCACCAGTAAAGAAACATAACCTAAAATAAAAATAAAGTAACCAGTAGAGTAAAGAAATAATAATGAAGAAAGATGTTTATAGAAAGTAATATTTAGGGATTGTTTGACGTATTTATAGTAAACATATTTATTATTCCACAAATAACAATCTAAAACAAAGTTTGATTTGGTGAATGTGTGTTAATCAAAATCCCGGACATAACTTACAGTAATTTGTAAACAAGGAAAATAAACCCAAATAACGCCCAATAAAATGATGGATTGCACCATCCATCATGTCGACGAGAGAAAAACTAGCTCACAATATTTTAACTAACAAAATAACAACCACGCCAAAACTAGCATTCCAAGATGGTCTATTCAGTTTTATATGCTCTCAACTTTCTTGATATTCAAATCATTAATTTTTAATACGCATGCTCACGCCTTTTATCCCCGAAGGGGTAGGCAGAGGCGCAACTAGTGCACCCACTTTTCGCCAAGCGTATTCCGTCCCATTATGTGGTAGGGGGCGAGCCTATCGCCATATCGGGCATAAATTCCAGACTCCGGGCTGATACTGAATAGAAAAATCCAATATCACTTTGCCCGAACCGGGAATCGAACCCGAGACCTCAGCCTTGCAGTCGTACCGTAATACAACTACGTCACCGAGGCAGTCGTATACTTATTCAATCAAATTGTAATTGGGGTGATACTTTTAAATTGATAATAGATTTTAATTTAAGAATAATTTTCATACTTATTACTGCAGTCGGTAATCTTGACGTCTCATCATGCCGCAGTGAACAACATTGTGTTGCATGAATTACTTTGAAATACTATAATAATCACAGGAACCTAGTAAACCCCTTACAACAAACTTATTAATAGATTAACTACTAGAATTCACAAGGCTGTCTAATGAAATGTGACTCTATAAATCGAAGGGCCATCAGGAGTCCGACAGATCTATCTCACACTCGGGTTGTGCCGATCAAAGGGACTAGGTCAATGGCACGAGAACTATACAACTATTTTGGAAATAGTTTAAAATGTTGCAACCGCATCCACTTGCCAAACGAGCAATAAAAACGATCATGTGAAACATGTCAGAGCTCTGAGCCAAGCTGGCTTGTTTACGATTTTGAGGAAAGCTCTCGAACTATGAAAGCACGTATTCTTAATATGATTTTGATTATATATTTTTGATAATTTGTACAAGTTTCAAAATCTAAATCTTGAACATGTAATATAGTGGTACAGGCAAAAAGTTTGTTGAAAAATTTTGTTCTTTGACGAGAAAAAAAAAGTGACTTAATCGATGAAAATCAGTTTGGAAATTTGATTTTTCTTTAGTTGATATGATTACTTATATTATTCAATTTGGAATTTAAGCTTCATCTTTAAATCAAATTTATTTGTATCTTTTAAAGATAAAATAAGTAACGAAAGTTTGTGTGGAAATCACAAAAATTTTAAAGTAAAAATAGGACTTTGATAATTATAAAATCTTGGGATGGTTTCAGAGATTTTTCCAATAGATTCCATTGGGCACCTAAGCAACATAACATTATATTTAATATTTTACAATTGATATACTTAGACTTAAAAATATCTCATACATATCACAGTCTTCCTAAAATTGTACCGTGAAATGCATCATCATCATCATCATCAGCAACATGACGTCCACTGCTGAACATAGGCCTCCCCTAAAGATTTCCAGACGGACCGGGAAATTTCCCATCATAAATTGATAAAATATACTACAGCAATATAAAAATAAAACACCTCTACAGCATTCATAGTTGTAAAAATCAAGTCGGGTCTCGATCAAATCCAGAGTTTTATACTGGACCGAGTTGTGCAGAAACGTTCCTAATTATTCAAATTTGAAGTATTGACGAAAGCATCAAGAATGGTCTGTATTTTGACGTTATTTGACTCATTATTCAAACAAACAATTTTTTTTGCATGCACGCTATAGTGACCCTATTGCAACTGATGGTAACCACAGTGGGATCCCGATAGAGTGTCGACAGACGAAAGATAATTGGAACGAAGTTCCTTATCGCGCGTTGTGAAAGGGGGCTAGACGGAAAAAAATCTCACGAAAAGTTGTCACGACACTTTTTGCTATTATCTTACTAATATGAACCTTAAATACAATGCGTAGAAGCTATAATTCTTGAAACGAGTATATTTTTATTTATTTTATTTATTAAAGTCATTAAAACCATTTCTTTCTAATCTAATATGAACCTTAAATACATTGCGTAGAAGCTATTTCCCCAGCGTTGGCACGGCACGAGTACAAAAGAATCGAACGTAACATTCTTTTTTCAAATTTTGTTGATTTATTCTACTTTGGTTACTGACATTTATCAATAACAAGACTAAACGTGCTTTGCTCGCGTTTAAAAATTTACTTTATGTGGTAAGCGTAAGATCGAATTTGTGTTTAGTCAATCAAAATTTGTGATAAAAATGCTATGCAATAGCTTTACCGCGGCAGTCTCCGAGTGCCACACGTATTTATTTGTTTTTTTTCTCTAGAAACTTATGTATTGGAACGGAAATAAGAAAATATTTATATATATACACACTCTGTTATATAAATAAAATTTTATTACAATTCCTTCACTAATTAATCGAAAGGAACTTCGTTCCATCCGGGTGTCCCTTGACACCTCTCATTTTTTATTCGCCAGTCGACACAATCATGCCGCCTTGTTTGAACCGAATATACATCACTTCATATAGTTTGGAATCAATATTTCAGACTTGATTGTGGGTTGAAGAATCGTCACTTTAATTTGAAACTGTGTGTGTTGGATCGCTTCTGTA
Source organism: Sphinx pinastri (assembly GCA_947568825.1). NCBI lineage: Eukaryota > Metazoa > Arthropoda > Insecta > Lepidoptera > Sphingidae > Sphinx > Sphinx pinastri. The sequence goes on from OX387619.1 coordinate 16,262,922, forward strand.
CAACACAGTCCACTGTGAGTGACACTCTGTTTACGAGCTTGGATGTTAGTTGCGAAAGAGGTTTAAATCGGACCATCCAGCGGCCACCGTGACGGGACACACGTACACCATCTGATATAAATACTGTATAAACCCTTCGGCTTGTACGAAGTACCGTAGACGTCTTGCATTCTGATAGCTGACATCTAATGTGCGTTCTAGTACTGTTAATACGTAAAATGTTTGAGTAATGGATAGTTTGTAAAGATATATTTATGAGTGTTTATGCATTACTATATATAGGTAATCCGATGACGTGGATCATGATAAGCATTATTTTTTTTATAAATTCTAATTTCTAACAAGACCAATGCGTGGCACAAAACATATTTATAGCTTAACTATCCTACAGAAGATTTATCCCCACGTTACGTGCGGGCCTAAAACAAGACCGCGTGCACAATGAAAACATATTTATAGATCTCTCGTAATTTGAACACCGCTTTATTATTATTGTTGGTGATAATCCAAAAGCAGCGTGGTAAAGTCAGTTTTAACGCTTGGCATCGGTTCTATAGCGTAACGTTAGTGAGGTGTTTCACAAATACATCTAATTAAACACATGTTTGAAGGGATCCGGTTGAATACTTACACTGAATGTGGAAACGAATGGAATGTTCTGTCTTTGTTTTGTATGTGCCTAAAGAGCGAAATGCCGAACGTCGGTTATTTATGTCTGACTGATTTTTTATACGGTAGAAAGTAAGCAAATTAATTAACAAACATTACCTGAGGTATGCATATCATATATAATTCGTCTTAGTATTGGCATCGAACTCTGGTTTTTCGTTCTAGAGCCTATACAATCACCTGCTGCTCTACGGGAGCTATCTATTTCATCATTTATTAAATAACAATTCGAATTAGAAAGATTAGTTAATGAAACCATTTTAAAATACTCGTCAGTAAGTTTGGTTAACACACCAACAATAGATAGTAAAAGTTTTGACTACATGACATAGCGGTCGACTTCCTGCGACCGTGTCTATTGACGAATATTTCTACTCCATAAATTGAACGTCCTCCGTACAGAATGGCTGTCTACGAAAAAAAATCAAATTCGTAATCCTATTGTTTTTAAAAGATACGAAAGCGTATAAATCCGTTCGGAAATTCTAAACAGTTAATACTTTAAAACTAGGTTTTTCAACTTTTGATGGTGGCATTATTCACGGGGCATATGTTTCTATATAGAGATACGTTTTCAAATTATTTTCTAAGCCTTTAGACTACCTACCACGGTAGTGGTAGACTATTAAAAGAATTCCAATTTATATTATTTCATGAGAAATATCTGCTCAACCTGAACCGAACCTAGGACCCCTACACTACAAGTTACTTTATTGCTGTCATCAAGGGCGATGATTCGCGATTCTCGGCCGCAAGCCTGTGTTGTCATCGCCACTGATTGCATACAAACGATATGAGTTATGAAACTTTTAGTTTGGAGTTGTTGTGCCATGATACGAGCGATTGGCGCCGTAAACAGACGATGAGATTGACGGCGATGTTTCATCATAAATTATATGACAGGTATCATGTACTCTTCCATTTTAGTCGTTCTTATATGTGTAAAATAAAATAAACCGTAACAGGAACATACTAAATTATAATCCAGTTTTGTCAAAAATAAAAGGTAGTTCCCAACGTTTAATATCGTCAGAGGATACAGAAATCAAAACCTATTTCCGTCCACAAAAAGCCCCAGGATAAACCTTAAAAATAGCATTATAAGCGTCTGACATCATAATGATGCCTTTAATCCGACCGGACAAAACCGTCTTCGTAAAGGGCAGCAATTTTCATAAACGCCAAGTTCCTTAAAAATGTGAATGACGTTCAAACACGTCCGTCACGGCATCGTGTCACGTCGCACGGCAACACACGTCACGTCGCATTTTGTAATACCACATCTTCTGCCATTAACATATTAAAGTGAGATTATATCACAATTTACACATCCCACGCGACGAGATCGACTCGTGTATTACATTGTGTATGATTTCACGCTGTCTCCAGTACCGGAGTTAGTTCCAGACAAGCCTTATGCTGAACGTAATGAATGGCAAACGTAAAACTAATCCTTAAATTCATAATGTTAAGAAGCAAAGCTAATACAAATTTGCAGAATTAACTTGATATTCGACGAAGAAGTATAAATGACTGGGTGTTTGGCAAATGATTTGACATTTAAAATTATGTATCTTCTTGTTGCTTCCGTAGTAATTTTTATATTTTGCTAAGTAAATTATAAACATTTTATTACGTCTCTATCTAACCCTAGGGCATATCGATACCGAAAGCCGGCCCTGGTTACTGCAATACGATCAACAATTGTGCGCATTGAAGACGTACCGTGGCGTGGGCCATGCATGTCCTTAATTCAACAATACTTTGGCACGCGCCACTGAATAATACAATTCCAAACTGGACGTGTTCAAGGATGAGGTATTGCGCGCCCGCAGGCTCTATTTGCAGGTGGGTCACGCGCGCACCGCCGCCATGGCGTCATATCCTCCGCTCAATTGGCCACTGTAATTAATAAAAGAATTGCGCGCACGCACGCCGCGGCTATGTTCGGCGATCGTCGCCGTCGTCGCATTGTTGACGAGTTGCCGAATTGTTGTCGAATGACACCTGCGTCGATCGGACCGCGTGAGATTGATACGCATGATTTGACGGTGATTCACACGGTTTGAACCATATTTGGTGTTGTTTTTGGATGACGAAAAGTCTATTAGAGGTCGATATAAAGTCCTTTGCGAATTAATATCTCGTAAGGCGACCTAGGTGACATGAAGATCAAGTTTACACGGACGCTTAAGGTGAACGTCGCAACCTGTCTCCAGGGACCGAAAACCGCTATGAATTACGGTACCGGTATCGAGGAATTTCGGTTATTTCTAAGATTTCGGTAACCGCTATCTGAGGTAACCGAAAGAAATTAAAAGGTTACCTCTAATTTAGGTTACCGTTTTAATACCGGTAACCTAAAAATGACCTTCGTCACAAGAAAGAAACCGAGTGTCGTAATACAAAATGCACTCATGGACAAATTTAGGGGAACGCAATAAATATGCTAAAATTATTTTTACGTGAGTTGCTTTGATTGCTAAAATTATTTAGTGTGTCGAATTGGAAAAACGTAATGAATGAAGAACTTCCTGAGTTTAATCTTATGTTTTAATTTATTAATAAAAAAAAATATGTGATGCACATTTAATACCAGTCTTGCTTAATGTGTAAGATATATGAATAAAATTACATATTACGAAAACGGATAACGATAATTTTGAAATAAACTATTTAAAGATTTGTATAATAATTTAAATCTTTGATAATTGTGAAAAGAGATGGCCGCTTTTTATATGGGTGCTGGGCCCCAGAATCTGACCAGGCTCAAGTTTTATGGATATTAAAGATTCAAAAACATGGATCTTGGATCCATTAAAAAAGTGTGTCATGTGTGTGTTACACACGTATGAAGTGAAACTTTTTCAATCAATTCATTTTTTTCACTGTTCTTATAATAATTATTGTATTCCATTAATACGGTGAAATTATTATTATTATTATTTATTTAAATAATATTATTATCTGCTAAATTGACAGTGATATTTTTATATGATGGTTAACTTCAATAAATTAATATACATATACTAATACTAATACTAACGGTACGACTAGTGCACCAGTTCAAAATTGCTCAGCGAGCTATTGAACGTGCTATGCTCGGAGTTTCTCTGAAGGATAAGTTTCGTAACGAGGTTATCCGACAGAGAACCAAAGTCACCGACATAGCACACAGGATTAGTAAGCTGAAGTGGCAGTGGGCTGGTCATATCTGTCGAAGAACCGATAACCGCTGGGGTAAACGAGTTCTTGAGTGGAGACCGCGAGTCAGCAAGCTTAGTGTGGGAAGCCCTCCAGCCAGGTGGAGTGATGATTTGCGAAAGGTCGCTGGCAGAAACTGGATGCGACAGGACGAAGACCGGGTAAAATGGCGCGTATTGGAGGAGGCCTATGTCCAGCAGTGGACCAAAATATAGGCTGATGATGATGATGATATACTAATACCTACTTACAGTCTGCTGAAGTGTGTGAGTGAAGCTTCGTCAACACTCCCGAATTATGTATCCATTCGGAGCGTCCACGGAACTTCACATCCTGAAAAATTGGTCACTAAATGCAACGCAACATGTAACGAACATCATAGAACAGAATTTAGTACCGTTTACCCGTATATTGGAGGGATTTTTTTAGCATATGCTCATGCTCAGACCTACACTAGAGCGACAGTTTTAGAATAACTTTAACATTAATCATCATCATTTCAGATTTTTTCATTTATCCTGTCCTCTGCAAGTATCATCCACGTTCTGCCTTGGACTTTGATGATCTCGTCATGCCCTCAAGTTGGTGGATTGCCTACTTTTCTCTTAGCATCTCTGGGGCACCACTTTGAAACCGTTTTCGTCCATCCGAGATCTTTTCGTCTCGCCAAATACCTTGTCCACTTCCACTTTAGTTCCGCAATTCTCCTCTTGGCATCGAAAACTCGTGTTTGATTTCGGATTTAATCATAGTTGACTGCGTCTCTGAGATGAATGCCTTTTATGCTCTGCCTGACCTTTAAATTGTGCATAAGTTCTTGAGTGAGCATCCATTTTTCAACACCAGTGGGGTGGGTAGCACACATTCAGGTCCTGGGATCATGGCCAAATAAATGCATTGTCTTTCTTTGTCTTTTTTACATTGGGTTAAAAACTCGGAACTTTAGAACGTTTTCTAAAAGCAGTCCAGCCTATTATGTACGTCGGGAAAGTTCTATCTTTTTAGACTCATGACAAAATGATAAATAATAGTCTAGGTGTATGTATTCATCCACTACGTTTATTTTGGATTTTTCCACGTCTACCTAAGATTCCCGCAATGTATAATTCGCTATGAGTTTCGTTTTTGAGTTCTTCATCCTTAGGCCGATCGTCAGAAGAGAAGTCTGCAGATCTTGGAGCATTATTTAAAAATTTGCTACACGCATTCAGCTTTTTAAATAAAGTATGTGTAACAAGTATCTGACGTCAATTATTATGCCTATTTCATCTCAAAACAGGGTTTTCACAACATCTTCTAAGACATAAGTTAAGAGTTTTAGTGAAACGGTGCTGCCCTTCTTTTAGTCCTTGTTTTATAGGAATAAAATTAGTCAACTCGTGTATACTCATCTGTATCGTAGCTGACTCATAGAGCTTTCGAATCTAGCAAAGCCTATACTCCTGAGGCGGTCCCATTGTCACCAAGTAAGAATCTGATCATGGGATCTCAGAGAAATAGAGGGCAGCCCTCAAATTTTATAAGCACATACAATGTTTTTCATATACCTACTTTCTAATTATTTAAGCGTAGGGTCCAGGTTAAAGTCAATCCGATTTTATATAATGTTTCTTGCTTTATCTGTAAAGGACTTGTCCAAAAACGGGCCTGAAATTCTAAACAAGACAGTTTCTATATATTTGGATAGAACTCTTGAAAACTAGCCTTTTGCAATAAATCGTTTAATTTTAAAGACCTCCGATTTCGAGATTTATGTAATTTTGTTTGGCTTGAAAACTACACTTACTATGAACGTTTTAAAAAAAGTTAGTTATGAATGGAGGGGTCTAAAAATATTTTGTTAATGGATTCAAGATCCATATTTTGCCCCTTTAATATCCCTAAAGTTTGAGCCTGTTTAGATTTTGAGGCCCAGCACCCATACAAAAAGCGGACATCTCCTTTAATAACAATATGATCTTTTTTATACATACTCAATTAAGTTGACATACTTTAGGTCCTCTACATTTGATGTTAGTAAGATTTTTGCGAGTGACTCTAATGTCGCAATGCTACCGGCTACGTACGACTATGTATGTATGATATATGGAATAGACCCAACAAAACCCAGCGCCAAAACATTGGATACTAAAAAACTTTGTAAAAAAAAAGAATTTTCAAAATCGATTAATAAATAACTGAGTTTTAAATAATAAACAAAAAACACATCGAATTGAGAACTTCCTTCTTTTTTTTGAATTCGGTTAAAAATCTGGCTTAAGAGTTAATATTTTATTTTTCCCTTGCGTTCTGAGCGAAAGTTGACCTTGAATGTAGTTTCAATCCTTTGACAATATGCCGACGGCACGTGCCAAATAGAGGTAATGTTTATTAGCGGTAACCGGTATCATACCGGTTAATTTGGAGAAATTTCATAATATCGGTTACCTAAAAAAATACCGGTAAAAAAAATAAAGGTTGTAACCAAAAATTACCGGTATTTTTCATACCGGTTTCGGTCCCTGCCTGTCTCGAGTAGCGATAGTCTGTTAATGACTATGAAAAAACTTAAACACAAGGTAAACAGCCATCCATCACGGCGACATCAAAAAAACACATTTTATGAGTTTATTACGGAGCTGCGAGGCCGTTAAAAATATCCTGTACGAACATGCAAATCACTGATTGGCAAATGTACAGTCAGCCAAATAATTAGCTGAACTAATTCAAAATTTCATATCGCCCATACGCGTTAAGTTTTATAGAATCATTTTTTTTCTTTGTGTGATTTAAAGACTGCTTCGGTGGCGTAGTTGCATTACGTTACGACTGCAATGCTGAGGTCTCGGGTTCGACCCCGGGTCAGGCAAAGTGATACTGGGTTTTTCTACTCAGTATCAGCCTGGAGTCTGGAATTTGTGCCCGATATGGCGATAGGGTCGCCCCTATCACATCATGGGACGGAATACGGACGGCGAAAAGTGGGTGCACTAGTTGCGCCTCTGCCTACCCTTTCGGGGATAACGGGCGTGAGTGCCTGTGTGTGTGATTTAAAGTAAATCTCTTTTACTTTGTATATGCCATTTGAAGTCTTGAATTTGTTCAGGTACTTATGGGGCTATACATAAAACGGCTTTCAAGGTGGTTGAGGGCTGGGGCTTAAGACTCTATGGTAACTCGCCCATTGAGCTGTCGGTCACGATTGTTGCCAAACGGTCCAAGTCTCCAACTGTATGGCTTAATAATGACGTTATCCATTACACAAATAAATTAGACAAGGGCCAAAGGAAACCGATGTGTCAAGTAAACGCAGAATTTCATAAAAGACAGACGCCGGCAGACAACTGGCAATGAGGAAAATGGGATATTTTAGCGTTCGAAATTTATGGGGGACGAAAGTGTACCGGAGTCTGATTTTTATGACACCAAACTTGTATCTAAATGGATAAACTACTTATGCCTTTATCCTCATGTATAAATAAACCTATCTATACTAGACACAGGACGGAACATTTACGAGCGTTGTAACCATCGTGCGGTGACAATGTAATCACGTGGCGCGGGTAGTCCCGAGTTGTCATTACCAAGCCCTTTCTAGGCGCCTCGACTCTCTGGCGGGGCGTCGGGCGAGGCCGCGCGTTGAGCCTGCCTTCCCTTTAAAGAATCGACAACTGATGAGTTCAAGGCGTTGCGAGATACGGACAATCGATTGTTTTATGTGTGCGTTTATAAGTCTATGAGGAAATTGTGTAATATATGAGACGCAGCATCCTACTTGAGGATTATTCATTTTATACTAACAGAGTCCTATCATACTGGCCTCGTATCATATAGTTGTATGAAATTATTTCTTCCGAATTCCTTCCGTTTCGGTTTTAATTAATATCGAAATCAGCAGACTATTTTGAAAATCACTAGGACGCCGGCAAGTTTCTCTGAAGTTAAAATTAATTATATGATAAAACAGTATGAGAGTATGGTAGATGAGAAATAAATCAATAAGAGTAATACATACTGATTCAGTAATACTAGAGCTGACTGCACGACATACCTGTAACAAAACAACATACAAATTGAGATTTGAGACACGATTTTACATTAACATAAAGTTTAAATTATTTCCGATACCTACTTACATTACATCTGTAATGGTTTTGTATATATGTATAAATAAATAAATAAATAAATTACGTAAGACTTCCAAACTCCAAACAAAGTGTGGCCTGGGACTTGAAATACAACTTCCAATAATTAGACCATATAGACCTATAAGTCGCCATTGTAGGAATGAGAGGACCCTTTAGGTATTTTCATTGAGATTATAATAACGCCCACAAATATCTCAATATGTGAAAATGTTTTTCCAGGAATAAAAGCCCTGCTGTATATTTTTCCAAGGTCTCAAACTATCTCCATACCAAATTTCATCGATATCGGTTCAGCAGTTCCAGAAATGACTTCGTCCAAACTCACAAACATACAAACTTTACCTCTTCATAATATCAATGTAGATATTTACTCTCTGATTCATTGATAGTGCTATAAAAGTTTGACGTAAGTATGGTATAATTTTTCCTTGTTAATTTGTATGCCGTTTGGATTAGGCGGTTTTAGTGATTCAATACGGGTCTAACAAAGAGTTCCCTAGTACGTGACAGCATATCTATATACGACTGTATACTTAAATATACTCGTAAATCGATATCGATATGTAATCGATAAGACAGACTGACAAATTTCAACTTTAAGTTACTAATACATTATTTAATAATAGTTAATGCGATTGCGTATAATGATGTGAATATTTTGCAAATTGTGAGACTTTATATTTCATTAGAGGCCTCATCAACCTGTAGAGTTTAAACCAAAAACGCAATACGATTATAGTCTCTCTAATCATATTTGAAAGCCATCATAATTATTGGTATGAAACTTAGCATCCTATCTCATGATTGCGAGTATAGTTTATAAATCTGTTTGGTGTTGCTCCTGTATCTACTCGAGTGATCGCTGGGCTTGTTGTCAATAGAGCGATTTCTCATCTCGTCATTCGGTTGCGAAAATCGAGAAGCCTTTATCAGGTCGTAGACCTTTATATTGCTCTCAGAATTCAGGGTCAGTACACGCTCGATAGAACGGAAAACTTGAACGATATAATCATTTTTCCATTTCTCTCGTACCCATCCAATAGTTTTACGCACAATATTGGCCCGTTCGCCGAAGCGTAACTTCGTCGAAAACGAAATATTACGCATTTTCCGCAAGTTACGGAGAGCGTCGACCTCTAGGGAGAAGTTACATGACTTTGAATTAAAGAGCTTTTAACAGGCTTCGTTTGAGACTGGGATGATGCGCGGACACCAGCCTATTACAAGAGGTATTCAAAAAGGTCTTTGACTTTTTAAGGCCAAACGCGCACGACCTACGTTTCATTAACTATGCCTTTTATCTTGAATGCCATGACTACGATTTTTTAACAAAGTGATAGAACGGTCATTTATTTACCTTAAAATTTATTACAGAGCGCTCGACTACTTTATTAGTTCTGTTCTTTTGTGAAATCATCAAACGATTGACAATGTTCGTACAATTTATCTCCAAAGTTTATTAACAGTCCGTTGATTCGATTAATTTTGTTGAATTATTTTTATAACTACCAGACCGAATAAAAGCCAATTTCGCCAGAACGTGCGTGGGCTAAGACCGGGATGATACCACTGTTTCAAAGAATTGTTTTGTCACATGGCGACTTAGCTGTTGAGTTTTGTACGGCAATGCCTAAGGTGAAAATTTTCATCGTCGCTTTTTCTTAAAGGTCGGCAAAGCACCAACGCTTATTCTGGATATGTCGGGTGTTTAAAAGCGATCACTTTTCATAAAATACTCCATGTGCTAGGATTTTGCTACTATAGTTCTATAAAACAACTGACTAGCGACAGTAAGTCGCCCATCTGCCCGAGCCCTTACTAACGGCATCATAACTAGCGTGGCGCTTGCATCGTTCGCGTAATGGCGTTTGACGACATTTCAGCATTTAATTACGTTTGTTGAGCGGATTACTGTACCCCAGCGTAAGCGAATTTGCGCTCTCATCGCAGGCTATTTGCTTGTAATTTAACGTTGTGATTTCGCGGCCGTTGATCTTGAAATCGAGAGTCGGGCATTTCTATTCTTTGGTTTATGGTCGTTTAATGTAATTCTTAAACTAGCTTATATAAACCTAATTTATTTATCGAACGTTTTGTCTTCTTCGAACGAATTTTGAATTGAGTTTGAAGGAAGAAGACAAAACATTTTATAACTAAAATAGGTTTATAAAATGTTTATGAATAATGTCGTAAGTCTTCAAATAGTACACAGTAAAAAAAAATCACATTCAAGAAAGAATATCAGGATTTCATATTGCCAGTAGCCTACAAAATGATTAATGTAACCGCCAATCATTGCTTATCGGTGCCAAATATCAACACGCAACAAAAAAGCGATCGATCTTGTAACATAACAACGCTTCACTTGGACATAATTGTTGTGCATAATAACGTAATGCGCAGTGTAGTGTACTGTGTACTGCATGGTCGATATTAGGGTCGTGCTACACATGTAAGGCTTACGCCACGGCGCGGGCGGGCAACTGGGCCGCGATAATCGACGACCGCCGCGCTAACTGTGCCTTGTGCAACTGCTGCCGGTTGGCGCATGCGCTCACCGAGCTGTGCGGTGATACTGACGCATTTGAATATGGAAAAATACATTTCAATTTCATTAACGCCGTATAAAAATTAACTTCGCGTAGCGTGATACACGATAATAAGAAATCGGTGGTTAAATTATATTTCAACTAATACTAATCGTAATTTGCATATCCAATGAATAAAAGGATAAGTAGCAATTTTCTAAGCACATCCTCGTTTCGTAGCTAACGCGTGAATGAAGTTTACCAATAACCTTACATTCATATCATAATCATACCAGCCCTGTATTATATACTGCCCACTGCTGAGCACGGGCCTTCTCTACTACTGAGAGGGCCCGCGTTTAGGCCTTAGTCCACCACGCTGGCCTAGTGCGGGTTGGCAGACTTCACATACCCTCGAAATTCTTATGGAGAATTCTCAGGTATGTAGGTTTCCTCACGATGTTTTCCTTCACCGTTAAAGCGAACGATAATTGATAAACAATACACACGTAACTTCGAAAAGTCAGAGGTGTGTGCCTTGGGTTTTGAACCTCCGGACATTGTCTCGGCAGACCGTTCCATTCCCAACTAGGCTATCGTATACTATTACCTTACATTAAATTGTGCCTAACATAACAGTTAGCTAAGCTACACGTTAATAGCATTGCATACCTCGGTGTGAACAACGTTATTATACGGTGCGTAGCATGTAGGTAAAGAAAACAGCAAATGTTAGAAATCGCGGACGTAGCGAACGAACATACGTTTGAGGTTTAACTAAACCTATACTCGAAAACACACTCGACTGGAACGTTAGATGGTTATTTCGATTTTTTAACGAGATTATAGTAAGTATTGTCACTTCATGGGACGGAACGCGCACGGCGAAAAGTGGGTGTACTAGTTGCGCCACTGCCTACCCCTTCGGGGATATAAGGCGTGAGTGTGTGTGTGTAGTAAGTATTGGAAGGACTTCGGCGTGTCTGGTTCGAGGTGACGAAGTATTGAAGTGCTAATGGAGACCAATATGGGTTTTTAATTAGTAAAAATCCGATAAATCTCGTCTATCTTGCATAAGTATGACGAGGATTCCAGAGGATTTTCATGATAACAAGGTTCATTTTGTTATGTACCTACCATATAGTAAAAACTGCATAGTTTATTCTTTATACGTTTTTCATAAAGTTGATACAGACTTTGCGTACCTAATGTTAGTCGCTTGAATTGTCGGTCTGTTACATTGGATGTACATTGTACACCGGCCGATCCCGGAATGCGAATCATTAGTACGAGCCCTTACATCAGATTTTTTACCATATAGTCGATACATCCAGTAAGAAACTCTATATGTATTAACAAATATTTGCGTGACCAAGATCAGGTAAAAAAAAACGAGTTCCAAAACCTGCTGGTTTCGTGGGCAAACATTTGTACAGTTGTAAAGGCTTGTTTGACGAAAGGCGTGTTTGTGGGGGACTTATCGAAACTGAAAAATATATGAAAAAAATTGAGTGATAAAATGGTGAACAAACCCTTACTTCTACTTTTTTTGTTAATACGGTAGTACCACCAACGTATTGGTTATGTGCAATTAAAAAAACGGCCACACAGTGAGTTGCACTAATAAGATAGGCACTGCAAGCTCTTATTAACTGAGTACAACCAATAGGCATCGAAGTCTAGAGCCTTTGGTTCATCACGGATATATTTTATATTTTTATTATCCTCGAACCCGACATCTCCGTGTCAGCAGTCCGTCTCACTCATCACGAAACTATCACCGTTTCGTAGTACGACAAAACATTACATTTCAGTTATTCAATGGATGGTTAATTTTTACGTTAGCGTGCAAAGGTATTATGAAATATATTATACTTCGATCAAACATGCGTGTAAAGATAACACATCTTAGATGTATCGTAGCTGGTAAGTTATATCGTCGAGGATAGTGCAATACCGCGTAACTAGCATTGGTAAATACCGCGTAAGTGAAAGAAAAATAGGATAGTATTATCAATCATAAGTTTAGTGTCATAAGTATCAATTTAAATTAAACTTTTTTCGTCACTTATGCGGTATTTACCAGTGCTAGTTAAGCGGTTTTGCACTATCCCCGACGATATGCGAATATGTAATCGTACTAATATTATAAACGCGAAAGTTTGTAAGTATTGATGTTTGGATGTTTGTTACTCTTTCACGCAAAAACTACTGAACAGATTTCAATGAAATTTGGCACACGGGTAGATCATGTCCTGGATTAACACATAGGCTACTTTTTATCCCGGGAAATATAAAGCGGGACTTTTATCCCGGGAAAACTCATTGACGCGGGCGGAGCCGCGGGCAAAAGCTCGTGCTGTCATAAAATTATACTATTTAACTAATTAAAGAAAATGACTAAAAACGGGCCTGAAATTATAAACACAAGTTTATATATATTTGGCTAAAACTCCTAAAAACTAGCCTTTTACAATAAATCGTTTAATTTTAAAGACCTTCGATTTCGAGATTTATGTAATTTTATTTTGCATAAAAACTACACTTAATATGAACGTTTTAAAAAAGTTACTCATGAATGGAGGGGTCTAACAATATTTTTTTAAAGGATCCAAGTTCCATATTTTGCCCCTTTAATATTCCAAAAGTTTGAGTGTGGTTAGATTTTGAGGCAAAAAAAAAACATACACCCATACAAAAAGCGGACATCTTCTTTGTGTATGATTTTAAGTTTTTTTTTTATACGGGTATGGAAAATTGACTCTACTGCACCCGAAGATAAGCCGACTAACAAGAGATTATGCCTCGCCTAAATAAAAATATTAAGCAATTATAAGACTTATAATATTAGCCTAAATAACAATATCTACTCTTCAGTACGTCTCGTGTTTCTTTTAACCAAGAAAAATCACCATAGTTACAGCAACCATATTATTATGTAAACAATTTATTTGAAGTTTATATTATAGACTCAAGACAAACTAGGCCAAGCTAAACACAAAATAAACATAATTATTTATAAAGATTTATTACCGCGATTCCACTTAATGCATACACTCAAACGGCAATGATAAGCCACCATAACGATCGCGACCGCAACCGCGACCCACTGCTGAGCGGATACAACGCTTCAAAACCGGGATATTTTTTAATATCAGAGGTTTTTCGTAGTATTGGGAGATTTATGGAGGTCGAATGTCATAATATTATTGAATGGTTTTAATTTTTGTAATACATATAATATATCGTCAGAATTATGTCTGAAAGTGTAGACATGGCTGTAATGAGTGGAGGATTTGAACCAGTGTTCACCAACAATTTCAAACTATAAATATTACTTATATTTACAGAATCGTGTATATTTTTATAGCCTACGAAATAATGTCACTTAAGTTTACACAGTTAAATGCTAAGTAATGTTGCCTACAGTATTACAGAATAGAATTATGCACTGCATCTCATACATTTAGTTTCATTATTACCATAACATACGGGTAGTCAGCCGAAGTATTTTTTGCTGCCGTTCAAACATTGTTATCATAAAGCGAACACTCAAATCATTCGCATACTATGTCGAAGTATTTGGGTTGTTTGCGGTTGATTTATGAGCATTCTTGTGGATTTATGGAACGGTTATATATCGGATGTTGGAGAATTCGGATGCTTCGAATGCTGTGAATGTAACGTGGTATTAAATTATGAATGAAGAAATTGAAATGCAGTTTCCTCATGATAAATCACTATGTTTGACAAGTAATCATCTAGCAACTAACATGCGTGTCAAAATATGATAAATCAATCTAAACTGATTAACTTATTTCGGTGAAACTCAATCAACACGTTGCCAGGTAAGATATATGAACTACAAAACGTTGAAGACACCTACACTATAATAATATGGCAGATCTATTTAACTTTAAGTGCCTTTAAAACACTACAATCTACATTGAAAATTTATAAACAAAATTAAACTCTTCGAATATAGTCCAATATACATTAGGCTGATGTCAACGAGAAGAACAATTTTCTATAAACAGCGTAATATATCCACGACGCAGAATCATGGGGGTTGGGGAGGTCGCGACCCAGTTTCATTCGCTATCTCATTGAGATCGCAAGCTCCACACTAGAGCCTTCAGAGCTTCCATTGATGTCTATCTGCAATATTATAAAATTGTAACGGGGCCGCGTCTGTACGTAGTAGTAGTACCTTAAATAAATAATAATTACTAGTATAGTATAAGAAAATATAAGGATTATGCCTATATAAGTGAAACAAAATAATAATTAAATGTCGGCTAACATCGGAACTAAAATTAGCATAGCATTGATGATACTGAAATTTAGCATCCGCGCAACATAATATTATGACACTAATAATATATCAGAAAGTGGTCTTTATAAAATATCGGCCCGTTTTCCGGAGCTCAGAAACAAAGGCGCCACAAATATAACTACAAGATAAAATTAAGTATTAGCTAACCGTTTCTGTCATCGAAATTACCTTCAGTTCTGTCAACATCGACAAACATCCTACGAGTCAATATCATAAACAAAACTACAATACACGTTTAAAAATAAAAATATCTAAAAACAGATTTCCAACACCGCGGTGCACACAACACAAACGTAAGCGCACCTAGCGACACTGAACATCTATTGTTCCTATTTTTAAACTATAGTACAAGTAAATTTTATAAATAAGACGTACGCCCACAGCACGCCGCGGGAAAACTAATATGTCAAGGTTCGTTCAGAATCTTGTGTACGACCGTGTAATTAGATAATTCCGAACGCATCCGCGTCCTATGCTTTTCTGATTTATGGCGCGTGTGTGCGGATTATAAAAAGTATGATTGATGGGCTTTAAAAACACACTATTATGTTTTTTCCACACACCACATCGGTTGAATGGAATCATTTTGAAATTGCGAAATAAATTTTGAATTTCGAATTGGAATAAACTTTATAGTACTGTAGGACATTAGTCGTTCTACGCAATCCGGTATATTGGATCCAATATTTGCTACAATGCCGCGACTTTTGATCAATAGATGGGACTCCTCATCTTCCTAAATCTTATCTCTGGCATATAGGTCAAGTGTCATTTCATTGAAACTTATAGTCGACATGTTAGCTTTTAACGTTTTCTCTCATTTATAATCTTCTTTAGTCTATGACCTTATTATTTCATTCATGGTTTACTTTAGTATGAGTAGTGTCTAGTCTAGACAGACGGGTGGGTGTGGTTTTAGACGAGATTCACGGAAATGATTCACTGACTAGTTGAACACCATGTTCATACTGCATATACATGAGCTCACGCATGTATCCTTGTAGGAGGAGACAGAGGTGAAACTATAGTCCCCACTCTATTCGCCAACCTTATTATTGGTTTTTGATGTGATAAGAGTCGAGACTATCGCCAAATCGGGCTGTAATTCAGTTTCAGTGATTCGAAAACACTCAGAGACCCAGTTAACAGCTGACATACAAGTCTCTGAATACCTCGAACTTTCCAACACGATGTCAATTAACACGAAATGTTTAGCATACACTTTGAATTTCGAGCAATACCGTTTCACCGCAAATGCATATGCAATATGCATAGCTTCAGAATCAATGGGCACCCGTCGGTCCGTGCACGGTGCTGTGCAAACAAAGTGAAAGTCAATCATAATGCGCGTATCAAAACAATGGTCTTACGAATTTCACTTCCAGTTTTTATTGAACAACAATAACTGACATTATGAGAATGCGTTCGATGCATCGTGTCGTCTGATAGAGAACGTTTCATATTGGATGCTGGCTGTTGGTAGCATTGATGAATCGTAACATCTGATCTGGTTCGTCATTTTATTTCGTTGGCATTTGTTGGTATCGTTCATATTAATATTTTTAGATCTAAAAAGTTATTTATCACAGTTATGTGTAAGACAAAGATTTTTGAAAATGATCTGAAAGGCCGTCGTGCTTCAAAGAGCACAACACGTTAATAAACAGTGTGTGGAAGTTAAAAACCTTAAATTAACCCAAATTAGTAATTAGAAGATTTTTGTCTGAATGTTAATTGTAATTCTTTGCAAACTTAATTTCCAGACGTTGAAATTGGTCACATCCTCAAAATTAAAAATGAACAGATTAATTACATCACTCGTTAATGGAATCAAAAACAAGAAGCAAAATAAGAACAAATAATACAAATAATTACCAATGAAAAGAGAATACGCAAATTGAGCTTTCATCTGTCGTTAGATCTAGAATAACATAGATAAAAGAAGTTTCTAATTGTTTAACAGAATAAAACAGACCTTTAAAAGATAACACCTAGAAAATGTATCCAAAAGCATTGAAAGTACTCGTGTATGGTTCGCAAATTACGTAAGCCGTGCGTGCGGCACCTGACTGGCTCGGAACCAGTCCGCACGGGCGTCGGGACCTGTTTCTTCGGAGCAAGGTCCTGCCATAGACCCGGCGCACTAGTAGTAAGGGATTCACCGATACTGGAGCAGGTTCGACGGCCGGTCCGCGGTGCTCCGGCGGCTAATGGCCGACGTTTTCGATTGCTCCAGATTCGGCCCGCGGAACCCGCGAATAAATCCGCGGATTACTTTAATACCTACCGCGAATTAATTTGATACCTACCGCGGATTAATTTGATACCTACCGCGGATTAATTTTATACCTACCGCGGATTAACTTGATACCTACCGCGGATTAATTTGATATCGACCGCGGATTACTTTGATTACACCCGCGAATAAAAATTATATCGTCCGCGGAATCCGTTTCATATCACCCGCGAGGTAGGTATGAACCACGAATTTGTTCATGGTCTACGGTTATCTTAAGCTTGTACCTTTTCCCTGTTCGTTGTGCTTTTAACTTTCTACTTTCTATCGGCGATCCTTTTTTTTATTTGAAGGATGCAAAGGTCTTTGTCGCGTATTTCTATTAACTCGTGTTTCTACGCAAAAGCCGTTTAAAATTACTTAATAGTTACCCTTTACGAATTACGAGCATTGTTTATGATAGATAAAGCAACATTTTCCCTGTTTCGTTGTGTTATTGACTTTCTACTTTCTATCGGCGACCCTTTTTTATTTGAAGGATGCAAAGGTCTTTGTCTCGTATTTCTATTAACTCGTGTTTCTACTTAAAAGCCGTTTAAAATTACTTAATAGTCGCCCTTTACGCATTACGGGCATTGTTTATTATAGATAAAGCAATCGTTACAATACACCATACCTTTCTCAAATTCTAGGTAAAACCCTTTGGGTCTTCTCATTGTCCTAATAATTACGGTTCCCATTATTCACATTACCTGATATTACGTATTCAACGGAACATTTAAGGTGAAAGTCGAAACATGTTGGATCTTGTCTGCAAGGAAACAATACTCCCTCTCCATATAAAAGACCGACTCAAAATCACATGGTATCGTATTCCACTCTGTGCTCTGCTCGAAGTGTGATCTCCAGTTGTTTGTAACAGTGAAGTGATAGTAAAATTGTGAAATAGTTAAATAGTGAAAGTGTTATAAAAATGAATGTAAGTACCTTTATATACTTTGATCTAAAAGTGTTGTAACCAGATGTTTCATTAATTGTTTATGCCATGTGTTGTCCACCAGGTTAATACATTTTAGCTATCTTTGATGTCTTATTAATTTATCATTGTTACTAATGTGTACATGTATACTTCGCATACCTATAAGTATTTATCATACAGTACTTACTTAACCGATAATTAAAACAGTTTCATTTCATTTTGTTACAGTTTTCTGAAAATACTTTCAAAAACTACTATTATGCTGAAGAAATCGACGAACCTAGTGATGAAGAAGGTACACTCGCTTTTAAAGTAAAAAAAGCGATAATAGCAAATAAAAGACCAATCGAATGCAACAGCATTGATGAGTTCTTCGAAAAACCAAAAAAGAAGAAGACAACAACAAGAAAGTCATCCAGTGTTGGTCGATCGACGAGCGGGGGTGTTTCATACATCCGATCAAACAGCGATGACAACAGTTCTGCATCACATCTCATAAAAATTGAGGTGTATGAAGTGAATAAAATAAAAAACATCGCACCGACGGAACATTGGAAACACGCTGATGTGCGAGTTAAATATTACGCGGAAAACGACAGTGATAAGAACTTGCAAAGTGTCAAGGACACTATATATAATATAACTAAACAGTTGGCTAGTAAGGACGATTGTGTGAAATACTTTATAGACACAGACAAATGAACAAAAGTGCCAGTGCGTGTCAATGTTTTAATATCATAACTTTAATCATATGCTTTGTACTACTATTATTGAAATAAGAAACTATTATTGTATTAACTGTACTTAAGAATCTACCTGTTTAAATTTAACTTACATTGTATTGTATTTAAACTTTGTACTCTTTTAAGTTACATACTTAATAGATTAATTTGTTTTTGATTCTAGAACTCTTTGTGAATTATGTTATTGCTAAGTATTATTGTAAATAGTTATAAGTCTTTTTAGTGTTTTTTCATGCTCATGCTTACGATTGTAAAGTTATTGGGAACATTCATAAATTGTTTGGAAAAAAGTGGATAGCTTAGAATGTAATTACATTGTTTTGGGTAGTATATAAGCGTTGAAATAACTTTTAAACATACTGAGACATTCCTTACCATGGATACAAGCTGTGATTTATACAACATGGAACTCGTCGCACTTCTCGAAAACATCGAATCAATGGATCTGATGTCATCGCAATACGACAAAGAACTGTACGAGCTCTGTGATAAAATGGAACAAAGACAAGTTGAAACGTGAGTAAAACATTTTTTATTATTTTAAGACTAGTTGCAACATGTTTTGGGAATCCATGAAGAGGGGATACACTTAAAGTATTTATAATGGTTCGAACATCTTGCACAATCATTCAACTTGTTTCTTCCGTTTATATTTTTAACATTGAAGTGCAACCAAAATGTACCACTCACTTGATATTTCTAGTTTATCTCAGAGTGAGATTGCAAGTTTCGATAAAAAGATAATTTTACATAAATATCATCGTTTCATACGGTTTTGGTATATATTAAATGTTTTGCCAGAATCAATGTTGGGAGATCCTGATATTTCTCCTTATTATACACCATGTAGTGGACATAAAATCTCAAAACAAACTCATTCCGATGAGGATGATATTGATGGTGTATTATCAATGAAAGCATATTGTTTGCAGTGTAAATAACAAATAATGTTAGTATCTATTTAAATAATAGAAACATAGTAGCATATTTATTTCGTGAGATTACATTTTTTTAACAGTTTTCTTATCCATCAGATCTATGCAGAATGGAGAAGGCAGCAGGAAAAGATTAGCGCCAACTGAATTGTTTGAAGAGGATCCATTAAAGAGAAGAAAAAATATTCATCTTGAAGCTCCTTCGACATCTACATCGTCACTGGATAACATTTTAAATGTAAGTACAGAACAGCATAATGATAAAATTGAATGTCCTGAGTGTCACATATATGTATCAAAAAAATATATGACCAGTCACTATAAGAGCAATAAACATAAAAATAATTTAATTAGAAGAGATAATAATCTACCTAATGTTCAATTCATTGATAGTGCTTTCGGTAATAGAATTATTACATATCGAGTGAAATCTAGTTTAGTTTCTGATACACAGCTTGAAACACCTGAATTATTTTTACAAAATATTAAAAAAATAATTTATACATTACTAGAACGATCTATCTTAGAATATTCTGTTGTAAAAGTTAATTTTATTCTCAATGCGGATTTCACACAAGAAACAAAAAATCTACACAATGTTTTTGATTTTCAAATTTCAAACTATCTTGTTTGTCAAGGTGATGATAAAGATATTATTTTCTCATCTATAATTACCGAAATAACAAACAAAATGACCAATTTCCAAAAAAAAGGTAGTGGATGGAGTTTAGTTAAAATAAATCACTTGGATATGAATGTCAACAAATTTAACCCATTGCGTGGATCTTCATACATAGACCTACCGTTAGATATAAAACATAAGAAAGCTGTAATCAATGTTCAAAATAACGATCACGAATGCTTTCGTTGGGCAGTTTTGTCAGGATTATTTCCAGCTACTCATAGTTCCAATAGGGTATCATCTTATATAATACACAAAAACAAACTAAAATTTGATAACCTATCGTTTCCTATAAAAATTAATGACATCCATAAGTTTGAAAAATTAAATAGTATAAGTATTAATGTTTTTGGATTACAATATGATTCCATAAGCAAATCAAATAAAGTTGTGGGTCCATTACACTTTACGAAACACCGTAAAAATACTCACTTAAACTTGTTGTATATATCTCAAGGTTCTAAAGGTCATTTCTGTTATATTAAAAACCTCTCGAGATTATTATCTAAACAGTTATCGACTTCTGAACATGCAGTTCATATTTGTGATGGGTGTTTATTAAATTTCACGTCATTAGATAATTTAAAACGACACCAAGAAAATGACTGTTTCAATGTGTGCACAAATTTACCATCGGAAAACGATAGAAAAAGAAACTGGTTTAATGAATTAATACCATCAAACCACATTTCATTTAACAACTATGAACGTAAATTAAGAGTTCCATTCGTTGTGTATGCTGACTTTGAAGCATTTTTAAAACCAATAGAGAGTTGTTCTAACAATCCAAATCAATCATCAACTGTTAATATTCAAAAACATGAAACGTATAGTTTTGGGTATTATGTTAAATGTTCTTATGATGATAATCTTTCAGTATATAGGTCTTATACAGGGCAAGATTGTGCGCTAAAATTTATGCAATTCATTTACGCAGATTTAGAAAATATTTGTAAAAAGAATTCTTTTGTCAAATCACCATTACCGTTAACTGAAGAAAATAAAATAAATATCAATCAAAGTGAGTCTTGTTACATTTGTGCTACTAAATTAAACGTGGATAGAACAATATCTTATAATTGGCATACTGGTGCATATGAAGGTGTAGCTCATAGAGTATGCTCTCAGAAATACAAAGCTCCTAATTTTGTGCCAGTGTTTTTACATAATTTAAGTAATTATGACGCTCATTTCATAGTGCATGGTCTTGATTTCGAGAAAGGTGACATTGAAGTTATTCCTGAGAACAAGGAAAAATATATTTCTTTTTCTAAAGTTTTACAAATCAATAACAGAGTTATAAAATTACGATTTCTTGATTCTTTTAAATTTATGTCAAGTAGCCTTAACAAATTAGCTCAGAACTTATTACTTGAACAATTTCGTGAACTCAAATTAAAATATCCATGTGAAGAAGATTTTAAACGTTTAATAAGAAAAGGTGTTTATCCATACGAATACATGACGACATTTGATTCTTTAAAAATAACTTCTCTTCCCACTCGCGATCAATTTTATAGTTCTTTAAATGATAGTCACATTACAGAAAGTGAATACCATCATGCTCAAGACGTGTGGAATCATTTTAATTGTAAAAACATGGGTGAATATTCAGACCTGTATTTAAAAACAGATGTATTGTTGTTAGCAGATATATTTGAAAACTTTAGGGATGTCTGTCTTAAAACATACGGTTTAGATCCTGCCCACTATTATACAGCACCTGGTTTAAGTTGGGATGCTATGTTAAATTTTACCAAAATAAATTTGGAACTTTTAACAGATATCGACAAGGTTACGTTTATAGCGAATAATATTCGGGGGGGTATATCACAATGCAGCAATAGACATGCAGTGGCAAATAACATGTTTATGTCGGAATACGATTCAGATAAACCATCTTCATTTTTGATGTACTTAGACGCAAATAACCTTTATGGTTGGGCTATGTCCCAATGTCTCCCAACAGGCAAATTTGAATGGGTCGATATAAATACAGATTTTAATATAGCCGATGATGCCAAACATGGTTTAATTTTGGAAGTAGATTTAGAATATTCAAAAAATTTACATGATTTTCATTCAGATTTTCCATTTTGTCCAGAAAACGTATGTTTAGGAAACAGCAAAGACAGGAAACTGATCCCAAATTTAAAAAATAAAAAAAATTACGTCATTCATTATAGAAACCTTAAGCAATGTTTAAAAAATGGTCTCCGATTGGTTAAAGTACATAGAATTTTAAAATTTGAACAATCCGCGTGGTTGAAAAGTTACATAGACTTGAATACTCATATGCGTTCATTAGCCACTTCAGATTTTGAAAAAGATTTTTTTAAACTTATGAATAATTCTGTTTTTGGTAAAACAATGGAAAATGTAAGAAAACGAGTTAATGTCAAATTAATTAATCATTGGTTAAATCGTGGCAAAACTCAAGGTGCTCAATCTTTGATAGCAAGACCAGAATTCCATAGTTTATCTATATTCTCAGAGAGCTTAGTTGCAATACAATTAAATAAAACTAACGTTTTATATAATAAACCAATTTACCTCGGTTTTTGTATTTTAGATATATCTAAAACATTACTATACGATTTCCATTACGATTATATGAAAATGAAATATCAAGATAATATTAAGTTACTATATACTGATACCGATAGCTTAATATATCAAATATTTACGCAAAATTATTATGCTGATATAAAACTTGATTTAGTCAACTACTTTGATACGTCCGACTATCCACCAAATAATCAATATGGTTTACCATTATTGAATAAAAAACGGTTAGGTTTTTTTAAAGACGAAAATAACGGTAAAATTCTTAAAGAGTTTGTAGGTCTTCGCTCTAAAATGTATGCAATGGATGTGCAGAATAAATGTATATGTAAAGCAAAAGGGATTAACAAAAGTGTAACAAAAAAATTTTGTCTTACCGATTATAAATCATGTTTATATGAAAAGAAAACGCAATACAGTGAAATGATAAGATTTAAATCAATTAAACATGCTATATATACACAAAAAATTAATAAAATATCTTTATCACACAATGACACAAAACGTTATTTAATAGAAAATTCAACAGATACTCTTGCATGGGGTCATTATAAAATAAAGGACATTTGATTTTATCAACGATTTCTGTACAACGAAAATATGTATGTTAATGTGTGTGTGTTTTTTAATTGTGGTTTTTAATAACTTAAAGTTCTGTCTTTATTATGTACTATCTTTTTTTTTTATTTTTTTACTATGACAACTGTTTTGTATAATATCATGAAAAATTAGATGTAAATTTTAATGTATGTAGTTAGTTATTTGTTATACCTGATTTAACTTTATTTTATAATAATTTTCTTACTGTAATATTTTTCAAAACAGCTATGAACTGTATGTGATCATTTTTCAAAGTATTTGTGTATGTAATCTTTGTATATAAAACAAAATCAAATATAATACATTCAATCGTAACTTCTAGTTTTATTCATTCCGAAACGCTTTTCGAGATCACACGTGCATTTAAAAATGTTTCATTTTTATCATCCTTTTACTGCCATAGTTGCAGGTCCAAGTGGATGTGGAAAGTCTAATTTTGTAACAAACTTTATTAAACATATTAATGAGGTGTGCAACACAAATTTTCATCAAATTACTTGGTGTTTTGATGAAATGCAGCCTTTATATAATTTACCAAATGTAAACTATTATCAGGGTATACCAGATTTGCATATGTTTGATGGAAAGGAAGCTAACCTTATTATTATCGATGATCTCATGAGGGAATCTGATGGTCGCATTGTTGACATATTTACCAAAGGTAGTCATCATAGGAACTTGAGTGTATTTTACATTACTCAAAATTTATTTCATCAAGGTAAAGGACAAAGAGACATTTCTTTGAATTCAAACTACATAATTTATTTTAAAAACCCACGTGATAAAACTCAAATACGTTACTTAGCACGACAAGTATCACCAGAAAATAGCAAATTCATAGAAGATGCTTACAGAGATGCTACAAAAGAAGCACATGGCTATTTGATGATAGATCTAAAACAAGACACTTTTGACATGTGTCGAATTAAATCAAAGATATTTCCATCTGATGGTCATTCTACAGTGTACATTCCCACAAAAGAGTTTAAATATGTCAAGAACCAACCAATACCCGTCATTTACAAATGATGGATCGACGCTTAAAGACGCATGAACACTTATTAAATGCTCTTTATAAACTTAAACCAAAACATCAACAAGCTCTTTTAAAAGTCTGTAACGAAAACGAAATTAATTTTATATGTGAATGTATTCATAACGTTTTACAAGGAAATATAAAACTTGAAGAAAAATCAAAGAGTAAACTAAAAAAGTATAAAAATCTACTACGAAAATTGGTACGTAAAAGTACAAATAAAATAAGAAAGAATATTATAGTTCAAAAAGGTGGTGCATTTCTTCCGATTATATTGGGTTCTATTTTGAGTGGATTGATAAGTGGACTAGTTTAAAAATGGAACACGCCAAAAAAATGCTGTTAGTTGATCCAAGCTTAATAGATAAGTTAAATCAAAAAAGAAATGAAAATCCTACCTCTCGTTTAGATAGTGAAATGGAAAAA
Source organism: Sphinx pinastri (assembly GCA_947568825.1). NCBI lineage: Eukaryota > Metazoa > Arthropoda > Insecta > Lepidoptera > Sphingidae > Sphinx > Sphinx pinastri. The sequence goes on from OX387619.1 coordinate 16,287,988, forward strand.
ATACTCGACAGTAATATGGATGATCGAAAAAAGTGTAAATTATACTTACAAATTTTACAAAGATATCTTCACTTTATGGAAGAAGATCGTCGTCCCATTGAACTCCCTATAATAACTTCAAATGACGATAACATTAAACCCACATCTGAAAGCTGGAAATTTTTTAATATAAATAATGATATCAAGAATAAAGATGTAGTTGTCAGTCAGACACTGAGTGATGAAGAGAAGCAACAAGAAAGTTTTACACTCGAAAAAAAACCTTCCTACTCAACAAAACAAATTTTAAATTTAATACCAAAAACATATGTAAAAAAAGGTGAGTTGTTATTGAATTCGGTGTCACTAAATAAAAACAAAATTTATTGGAATGATGCTGGCACAGTGATTGTAGATAATGAAGTGATTCCTAACAGTAACATTATCGATTTAGTAAGCGATACACTGCGACCATTAAAAAACAACGACCCACCTGGTTGGGAAAAATTTGCTAAAGCGTTAAAGGATTTAAAAGTACCTTTAACATATATTGGCAATCCAAAAAGACGTGAGTACATAGCTCGACTTCAAAACGCCATCGAAGAACAACCGCCACAAAACACAGAGGTATATTTGACGCCAACGAGCGAAGATAAACACGCAAATAAAATTAAGAAAAAGATTGATTGGGAAAAATGGACCCCTTATTAGAAATAGATCAAATTTATTATGATGTATCACACCCAGCTGGATATAGCAATATCGACAAATTATCAAAAGCTATGAAAGGTAAAATGAAAAAGGAAGAAGTTAAAAACTGGTTGCAATCCCAATCTACGTATACACTCCACAAACCAGTACATAGAAAATTCCCTCGGAACAAATACGTTCTCTCTAATCTCAATGAACTTTGGCAAGCTGACTTAAGCGACATGCGGACTTATTCTAAAGATAATAAAGGTTTCAACTACATTCTTTGTGTTATTGATGTTTTTAGTAAATATGCATATGCTAGACCCTTGAAAAAGAAAAATTCAGAAACCGTAAAAAAGTGTTTCGACAGTATATTTAATGAAGCTAATACTACACCCACTCACATTCAATCTGATAAAGGCACTGAATTTGTATCGAAAGATGTTCAAAGATACTTTAAAACAAAAAACATAAATTACTATACGACAAATAATCCAGACATCAAAGCAAGCATTGTAGAAAGATTTCAAAGAACGCTAAAAATGAAGATGTGGCGCTATTTTACACACAAGAATACACATAAATATATTGATATTTTGCAGAATTTGATACACTCTTACAATCATAGTTTCCATTCTAGTATTAAAATGTGTCCTTCAGATGTTAATTCTAATAATATAATGACAGTTTGGAGTAATTTATATGAAAAATCTGAAAAATCATCAAAAACTATACTACCTATGTTTCATGTCGGTGACCATGTCAGAATAACTAAATATAAACATGTATTCCAAAAAGGTTATGAATCTAATTGGAGCGATGAAATATTTGTGATTTCTTCTATAATAGAACGTACTCCGTGGCCCGTTTATACTATAAAAGATTTAGATGGTGAGGAGATAGTAGGAACGTTTTATGAACGAGAATTACAAAAGGTCATTTATGACCCCACCATTGAACACAAGATTGATAAAATAATTCGCTCTCGTTACTCTGGCAGCAGACAACAAGTGTTAGTTAAGTGGAAAGGTTATCCAAACAAATTTAATAGTTGGATTTTAGCTTCCAGTTTAAAAAAAATATGATTAAAGATTTTTATTTAACTTTACTTAGCAATAGTTCAATGGAATATTTTCCTGAGAACAAAACATCGTCTACCAATATATGTGGTAACTCCTACATACGTAGTTAGCAACTTAGACTCTGATAACAAACCAGGTTCTCACTGGGTCGCCATACACATAGATAAGAATGGTTTTGGACAGTACTTTGATTCATACGGTCGACCACCTCAAGGATACCATCGAATGTTTTTAGCGAGAAATTCTAGAATGTGGAATTACAATACAAGTCGAATTCAAAATGACTTTACTATAGTTTGTGGAGAGTACTGTTTAATGTATCTGTATTATAAATACTATGGTAAGAGTCTCAAAGATTTTCAAGTATTATTTAGTGATAATACAATATGCAATGATGTGTTTTTAAATGGTTTATTTAAATCATGTTTTGAGGTGAATAAATGAAATATGAAAATGAATGAATGATTTTTCTTTATTGAAGATTAATAACCCCATACAATACTTATAATTCTTCCAAACAATTTATGAATGTTCCCAATAACTTTACAATCGTAAGCATGAGCATGAAAAAACACTAAAAAGACTTATAACTATTTACAATAATACTTAGCAATAACGCAATTCACAAAGAGTTCTAGAATCAAAAACAAATTAATCTATTAAGTATGTAACTTAAAAGAGTACAAAGTTTAAATACAATACAATGTAAGTTAAATTTAAACAGGTAGATTCTTAAGTACAGTTAATACAATAATAGTTTCTTATTTCAATAATAGTAGTACAAAGCATATGATTAAAGTTATGATATTAAAACATTGACACGCACTGGCACTTTTGTTCATTTGTCTGTGTCTATAAAGTATTTCACACAATCGTCCTTACTAGCCAACTGTTTAGTTATATTATATATAGTGTCCTTGACACTTTGCAAGTTCTTATCACTGTCGTTTTCCGCGTAATATTTAACTCGCACATCAGCGTGTTTCCAATGTTCCGTCGGTGCGATGTTTTTTATTTTATTCACTTCATACACCTCAATTTTTATGAGATGTGATGCAGAACTGTTGTCATCGCTGTTTGATCGGATGTATGAAACACCCCCGCTCGTCGATCGACCAACACTGGATGACTTTCTTGTTGTTGTCTTCTTCTTTTTTGGTTTTTCGAAGAACTCATCAATGCTGTTGCATTCGATTGGTCTTTTATTTGCTATTATCGCTTTTTTTACTTTAAAAGCGAGTGTACCTTCTTCATCACTAGGTTCGTCGATTTCTTCAGCATAATAGTAGTTTTTGAAAGTATTTTCAGAAAACTGTAACAAAATGAAATGAAACTGTTTTAATTATCGGTTAAGTAAGTACTGTATGATAAATACTTATAGGTATGCGAAGTATACATGTACACATTAGTAACAATGATAAATTAATAAGACATCAAAGATAGCTAAAATGTATTAACCTGGTGGACAACACATGGCATAAACAATTAATGAAACATCTGGTTACAACACTTTTAGATCAAAGTATATAAAGGTACTTACATTCATTTTTATAACACTTTCACTATTTAACTATTTCACAATTTTACTATCACTTCACTGTTACAAACAACTGGAGATCACACTTCGAGCAGAGCACAGAGTGGAATACGATACCATGTGATTTTGAGTCGGTCTTTTATATGGAGAGGGAGTATTGTTTCCTTGCAGACAAGATCCAACATGTTTCGACTTTCACCTTAAATGTTCCGTTGAATACGTAATATCAGGTAATGTGAATAATGGGAACCGTAATTATTAGGACAATGAGAAGACCCAAAGGGTTTTACCTAGAATTTGAGAAAGGTATGGTGTATTGTAACGATTGCTTTATCTATAATAAACAATGCCCGTAATGCGTAAAGGGCGACTATTAAGTAATTTTAAACGGCTTTTAAGTAGAAACACGAGTTAATAGAAATACGAGACAAAGACCTTTGCATCCTTCAAATAAAAAAGGGTCGCCGATAGAAAGTAGAAAGTCAATAACACAACGAAACAGGGAAAATGTTGCTTTATCTATCATAAACAATGCTCGTAATTCGTAAAGGGTAACTATTAAGTAATTTTAAACGGCTTTTGCGTAGAAACACGAGTTAATAGAAATACGCGACAAAGACCTTTGCATCCTTCAAATAAAAAAAAGGATCGCCGATAGAAAGTAGAAAGTTAAAAGCACAACGAACAGGGAAAAGGTACAAGCTTAAGATAACCGTAGACCATGAACAAATTCGTGGTTCATACCTACCTCGCGGGTGATATGAAACGGATTCCGCGGACGATATAATTTTTATTCGCGGGTGTAATCAAAGTAATCCGCGGTCGATATCAAATTAATCCGCGGTAGGTATCAAGTTAATCCGCGGTAGGTATAAAATTAATCCGCGGTAGGTATCAAATTAATCCGCGGTAGGTATCAAATTAATTCGCGGTAGGTATTAAAGTAATCCGCGGATTTATTCGCGGGTTCCGCGGGCCGAATCTGGAGCAATCGAAAACGTCGGCCATTAGCCGCCGGAGCACCGCGGACCGGCCGTCGAACCTGCTCCAGTATCGGTGAATCCCTTACTACTCGCACTCGTTAAACTATCCCCGCATTTTTATTTTTATATATTATACGATATTAATTTCTTTTTATTTTGACTCTCTTTGTGGCCTGTACGTTTTTTTTACTTTTTTGCCATTTCATTGGTGTTTTGGAAGCTTTAAGGTTGGGAGATGTGTTTCTAATTCTTAATATTCTACTAGACATACGATATAATCGAATTTCATAAATTAACAAATTTCTCAATCCTGACGAAACACATAAATTTCACAAAGATAATTACATCGCGCAAGAATCGCAAAAACACACACGCCGACGCGGTTCAATTTAATTTGAACTTTAGCGCGCACCGCAACACTCGCGATATAGACACTTTAAACAGTTTTACGAGCTTCCAAATCATTAAACCGGTCGTTCTTTACTACTTTATTAGCACAATTATCGGTATCCGAAACTTTACGAGTGATATGTTAACTTTGGCACGCATATGATTGCTATAGTTTGTATTTGCGTATGTTTGTTACACGTGTTTCGTTATCTTTATTGTTTTTTTATCGTAATCAGTTTAAGTTCTCTCTGCTATGCTTAACCATTATTTGTATTATGCTCGGCTTATTCCTGGAAACTGATGTTAGTTAGTCAGGTAAATCAGTTCTGAGATCAGCGATCTGACTTTTCCAAATTATTTTAGATGGTTACTATTTATTGTAGATTTCTATGTGATACAGTAACGATATGAATTCCGTACCCATCAATAAACGTATGGTCCACAAATAAATGGAACAGTAGAGAATGAAACTAAGTAACAATGTTATGTTACCATTTGCGTACTAGCTAACAATAACAGTAAAAATATTAAAACAAACACAAAGAAAGGTTAAGCACCCAAATAAATAAAAACGAAAGTTATAATAAAATATCTTTAAACACATGTGCAGCATTTTCTTAGCAATTTCAAATAATCATATTAACAAAACGTGTGTTTAGACAAATTAATGAACGCGTTGATAGGTTTTATTTTAGGCATCCGTTTGGGCTAGACTTTGATCGAAATCTAATTAAATTTAGATAGAATTCAACACAGTGCAACGTTTATTTATACAATTGAATAGCGAGATGCGCAAATTGTTCGCACAATTTTAAGTGCCCAAAATCAGTGGCAGTACCTCTAAGAACTTTGGCTTTCCAGCACAGCGCTCATCAGCCCGAGATGTTAGATGTTAAGTTTCATAAGACCCAAGAATTAAACTGGCTTCATTCTTCAGCTTTTAAAGTACAACAGACCTACAAACACGTTATCATTCTTAAAGGCAATTCGGTCAATTTACTCATTTTTCAAACCTAAATCATTTGGAATTTCAGATGTATCATGTATAATAATGTATGTAGTTTACGGTAAAGTTGAAATCCAATAGTCGTGTGATTCCATAATCTGTAATGTAGGTTCACGCATTCGCCACCGCAAGTGACATGAGAGGGTCGCCGGGCGGTCGGGAATAGGGTTGAATGGCTTTAGTAAAAACCAAAACATTTTCTTGTGATATAAAAAAATAATAATAGGAAATCATTTTTTCTGACGGATATAAGTATGGCAAATTGTGGGCGCATTGGACGATTCTGCCCAGGGATAAAGATGTCCTCTTCCGGATAAAGGCGTGAGCTCACATCAATTATTTTAAAATTTATGCCTTCTGTGATATTTTTGAAACCAGTTTTTTTTAAATAACGGAAATGAAAAGTATGATAGCCCTAGTCGGAAACGCGCTCGTCACGTGACCGGCACGCCGCTGGCACGAGAGCCGCGCCAATATCCAATCGGCCCTTACAAGGCTTCATTATTCCTACGCTCATACTGTTCATAGTGTCAATAAGTGTTGTCAAATTATTTCGAATTATTTTCCTGAGTATCAAATCAATAATATAATTATATTTGAAATAAGTCATCGTTGCATGTGCATGCATGTCCGAGATATATATGTTGGGTTATATTTAAATTTGCAAATTATATTTACTTATAATTAATAAAAAAAATAGATAAGATTAAAATCAATTGAGTTTAATATTCAGAAAGTACCAAACATATACCACCTTTCATCTATAAAACTCCAAAAAATAACGACATCGGTCAAGACGAGCGCGACGTCAAGTGATTACATGGCCTGACACGTCATAACAATTACTCGGTTTCAATTAACATGTAATTTTTATTGTTTAATAAAACTTGATTTACACACAGGAAGGCGAAAACTGCAATTATGACATAAGAGTACAGTCACCGCGTTGCTTCGTGAAATATCTACATCCGCGTGGAAGAAAGTACCGGATTTTTCTCGCAGAAATGTTACAAAAATGTCTAAATAAACGAAATTTCTCATGACAACTCACTAAAAAGTATTGCGTTTTTCGTGTCACATGTCCAAAAGATACGCAAGTTTTTATGTACGATTGTCATGTCAAAAACGACTTACCCACGATCCAGTGGAGCCCCAGCGCTTAAGTCGTTTCCCGAAAATGTTTTGACACTGTGACAAGCAGGAGACGGACGCGGCCGGCTGTATCTTAGCACAGTTCTCACCCCTGTCCAACGTCATCTTGCGTGCACTCACCGATACAGACACTTGAAAAACTGTTCGATACGGGAAGAGAAAATTCACTTGAAAATGCCTGTTCAATAGAGTTGATGCACTTGAAGCTTTATTATACGCACATGAACACAAAGGTTACATTATTTGTTGCCGCGTATGTGTAGTGGTGTCGCGTGAGGTTGTGGGCGCAGACCGCGTGCGTCCACGGCGGCGTCTGCGGCGCGAATGCCAAAGCTCTCGGCGTTTTCCCTTAGCCGGGAAAGCCGCGCCCGCCCTGCGTCCGCCCAAACGAATTGGAGCATTTTTTTTCTTTCGCTGGAATTCGTTACACTTCGGATGTCCACATGATTCACACGAAAGGTTTTTTTCATGCGAAATACCAAATTGGCAGAACATAAAAAATTTTATGACATCGATTTTTTATCATTTTCCGTTAAAGCTGTTACGGAGGCAGGCTTTTAACTTTGTGTTGGTTCACCGCTCGTTGGATTTTATTTAAGCGATTAATATTAATAGTATTGTTGTGAATGAATATGTATTCAAGTGGAAAGGAATGTGTCGGCATAAGATTTTATTGCGTTTTATGTGAAAGAAAATATTGAATTATTTTTACATTTTACCCAATATTTTAGTCTGATTCTATATAAAAGGCTGCTGTTAGACAAGAACGGTCAATAAACTCTACCTTTACCTTTAAAAACCGGTATACAATACAACGCCAGTTATAATTTTAACACAATTTAATTTCGCAAGAGTCGTCCATTTCCAAGCTTTTCTATAGTCTAAGCAACAAAAGATTATCTATAAAATATTTTTTTATCTATTTAAATTCTTTTCGCATTTCGTAACCTGTCAGTATGTTCGTCCTCGAGCGAGCTTGTGCAACCTTCAGAGTGAAATGCATGGCGCCGTGCTCTGAACAGCGACGACAGTCGAACAATAAATAACATAGCGTATCAACTGACAACATAGCGAAATGTTTGACGTGAAAATGGAGTATTACGTAGTTATCCGTAGTATTAAAGTTTAAGACTTGTGTAGATTACATGAAAGTGTTATTTAAATCAACTTTGAGAATTATTTGATCGTTATTCCCGTACAGTTATTTAGATCTTCTATTGGAGTTCTTATGACCACCCCATATATTTTCTAACAACAATTGAATGGCATTGTTGCGTCATATAATTTTTGCCGGTCATTTAAAGTTTTAAAAGACACAATGACCTGTATGTGATATACTTTTGGGTCATTGTATTTTTTAAGTTTTCTTATGTCACCACTTTGAGTGCGTACAATGAAATAAATATTTGTTATTTGACAACCCGCCGCATCCTTATTAGGACACTGAAATTATAAATAAACACAATTATTTGTATTTAAACTATGGTTCAATTACTTCCTTATAGGCATAATATAGGTAATGTTATGAATCAGAATTATTTTAACTACAAACACACACAAAATCATGCGAATAACGGGTTCAAATCATCGGCGCTCTACAATTTTCTCATTTGGCGCCATTAGACCAGACATTGGTACAAACATTCCTCACGCTATTACAATACATGTACAAATAATAGTAATAATGCCAGATTATTATACATGTGTTACGTAACGTCTACAGATCACGACTTCGGTGATGTATTTACTGTTATTATTAGGTGATATTTTATAGTCTACAGGTGATAATGACTTCTTATGTTTACGCGAATGTTAGACATTGAAATAGTTTTGCGTATTTTATCGCGGTTTTTTAATTAACATTTTCTCCCGACGTTTCGAAGGCTCTGCAGCACTTCGTGGTCACGGGGCGGACTGAGGTGTTGGTGTTCCGAAAAGTTAATGGACTTTTCGGAAAAAACCGCGATAAAATCCGCAAAATATTTTTATTTCAATCTACAGGTAATATTCAATAAATATAGTGAAGAATCCATACGAATAAAATAGTTACTTAGCACTATAGATCCGAATTAATTGTCATGTAAAATCTTAGCTAGGAATAATATTATTTTATTCTTTATACATAAAAGGTCTCTTGTCAAAGTTTCATTATTCACATGTTTTTTTTTTTATTTTAGTGTCATGGTAATACCTATGCCACTATTTTATTATTTTTACACGTGTATTGACTAGGGCGGACGTTAACAGTTGCCTCCATTCTGTTCCGGTCGTAAAGCTCACCGGGGCTTTTCGCCAGTGACGCACTCAAGGTTAACTAGCGGGGGTGTGACCACCAAATTCGGAATAATTACGATTTTACTATTTTTCATTAGCTACTATCCTTACATATACCAACGGACACTATGTGATTGCCTTGATCCAGTTTCGGTCGTAAACGCCGGTGAGCTTTGCGCCAGGGACGCATCGAAGGTTAACGACTGGGGGTTACTCGTCAGCAAGGCCAGATCGGAATTGCAGTTTTATGGTCTTTAGAGTTGTTCCAATCGTTTCTGTCAGATAAGTCGTACTCTTTTATGGTTTGTTTTACTTTAGTCTTATTGCTGTGAATAATTTAAATGTGATGACTACGTCAATACGGCTAAAATATTTCCTTCTTAATTTAGTCAATGTGTCAACTTGACTGAGGCGACGACTGCACGTTGCTAAATATACAAAAATAATTTAATATATTTCCAATTTCGTATCTGTGGTGTTTTGGTGTGACATTTACAACTTTTATAAGCACGATTAATGCGGAACATTTGAGCGTATCTTTAAGAATACGAGAGAAATGTTATTTCTTTATTGTGACATTACGGTTATGACATTTATGCTTTTGACATGTAAAAGTAATTTACGACCGAGATTTGACAATGATAACTTTTTACCACACAGATTTGAAAAGAGAGATTTTGTTGAATACTTTTGCTGAAATGGAAAGTAGATTATCGTATGAGTTACGTAATTTGATTAGATTTAAATCTGTTTGAGGATTAAAAACCTTTTGACTTATCTAATGACATTCTACGAGATGGCCGGTCTAAGAATACCCGAAATGTTTGCAGATTAAATCTCTTCCAATCTATACATATAAATAAAATTGGAGTGTCTGTTTGTAATATTGAAATAACCGTTTTTTACTACATGTATATGAATATATACGGTACATACGCCAAAATAACATTTTTTACAATTTTTGTCTGACTGTCTGTCTGTCTGTCTGTTTGTTCCGAATAATCCCTAAAGTGGCTGGACCGATTTTGACGGGACTTTTATTGGCAGGTAGCTGATGTAATAAGGAGTAACTTAGGCTACTTTTTATCCCGGGAAAATATAAAGCGGGACTTTTATCCCGGGAAAACACATTCACGCGGGCGGAGCCGCGGACAACAGCTAGTTCTAAATACCTTTCGTCATAACTTATTCGAGTACATGTAACAATTTTAATGGACCTTTTTAATTAATGTGATGTAATACAAATTATTTTTATTTAATAAACTTACAAACGAGTGTATAAAACTATCGCATGACCAAAACTCAATTCTAATATGATCGTATTAGAGTCGTAATCAGTAAAAAGCTTGAATAACTCTTCACGGCTAGATGCACATTGAATGCTGAAGAAACGCAATGTTGAAGTTTATCTTAAACAGAATGTAAGAGTATTGTCTGTACTTGAAATGCTTGCTTCATATTAATTTTTAGCTACTTTTGCTGTCTCACTTTGGAGTGGAACAGAGATTGGGGGGCTTGTACAATGTAAAACATTTTAAACTCCAGGTTTCATAGTCTCTCTTTTACTAGTAAATACAGTGTAGGCCACATGTAAATATCAATTATTGAGAATCGGTGCTTGCCCAGTTCCCATAATATAATTAAGCCTTACTAGACCCACACCGGCTGACCCCTTATCGCGACTGATCGGAACGACCCTTTATGGTGGTTTTTTGCCATGTATACGGCGATCGCTATCTAATCTGCTCAAAAATGTTCGATATTCGTCAACAAACCGCCACCGAATTTATATAGATAATTTTTTTAATTTTGCTTTCGTAAAACTGCTATGTGCGCGATTCTCCGAAGGATCTCAGTCACCGTGGCGTATTTCGAAAGCTTCCCGTGTATCGGATGTTAATTGTTAATTAGTGTGCATTGCTCGCGTCCTCTTCGAGTGGAGCTCTGTACCGTGTTTCCTCGATGAGTTAGTTGTTCACGGTGAAATATAACGTTACATGATGTATAATAATACTTCGTATTAGAGTGGCTGTTGTAGTTTTCTACTTAAAAAAACAATTGCCAGTGTTTTAAACTTAATAAGTTCTTGAAAAAAATCTTTAAGTAGTCACATATAACATTCGTCATTATTCATTTTTAATCTTTCTGATGTGGGTGAGGTGTCAGAAATCAAAACCAAACAATTTTTCATTGAGTCTCGTGATCCCAAAAAAAATATAAAAATACTTTCTTTTTATGGCATTGAATGACGAGACAAGCGTGACGCGCCGTTCGCCTGATAGTAAGCGATACGACTGCCACTGAACAGTAGCAACACCATCCAGCACCTTGAGTTACAAAGTACTGTGTGGCATTCCACTGCGCTCGTTATCCTAAGACATAAGATGTTAAGTCTCATTATGTCCAGTAGTTACACTGGCTATAATGTCCTTCAAACCGAAACACAACAGTGCATGCACACTGCTGCTGGGCGGTAGAAATAGACATTGCGGTGGTATCCACCCAGACGGACTCTTACATATGAGAAATGTACCACCAGTAAACTGAATTGAAACAAATCCTACGTCTAACACAATAACAATAATTTTACCTTGCACAAATGTCAAAGCCGTCATTTCCTCACAATTCTGTGATAATGTATCAAAAGGTAATCTATTTTGGCCGGCGGTGTACCGCCTGCGAATAAACCAATCACATTAAACCTCTGACGCGTCATGAGAACTTCAAATCAAACGTCAAGCTTATCGATTACAAATATAATTTATTGTTCATTATTAATTGTAAATTAGTTTGGGATCAGGATATTTTATACATTACTGTGACTTGTCATTAATTATAATTGACGAATAGTATGAATCGATTACCCATAACTTTTTTAATCAATTTCCTTCCTTATTCTGACGTAGCGAAATGACTACAGTGCCGTGTATGACTACAAAGGCTACAGCACCCTGTGATTGATTGTGTGACAGCCAAAAGTAATCTCAGTGTGATCCAAATAGATTTTCTACCAACCTTCACGATTGCCAGAATTATGCCGGCACACTTTACAAATCGGCCTTCTGTTAAAAAGTATGTCAGCCCTTTTACCCGACTATACATACTCAAAGAATACAAACAGAGAAACGAAAACATCCAGTATGAAGTAATTCGCTCTCTTTTACGACCATTTCGCAATGTTATCCTATCGTACCCTTGTAATTGACTGACGATTGACTGGCAATAACCAATAGCCAGTCAATTACTATTCTAAATATTTGTACATTTCCAAAATATTCACTGTTTTCGCAATTAGACAGCGGAATGTCGGCCGCGACTAAAACCCAGTTCACACGAACATTTATTCTCGATTGGTTCCGTATTACCTATTTATGTTAATTTAATTTGCACATGACATTTTATTGATTTTTGTATAGAGTTGGGTGCCTATATCATTATCTTTGGCGACTTATTATAGATTCTTTATTTCAGAACAAAATTCATGCAGTTTTTCACAGACAATTAGATGTTTTGCCAATATTTATTGAGTTTATTACATGATTTAACTTTCATCTCATACAAGAACAACCCCAGCAATTCATTTTCCTATATTTCCCGGAAAAAGCTCCCTAAAAAAACAACGCTTTCGACGAAAAGGTTTATCACCTTTGCAAAAAAAGGGTCCGTAAACAGATTTCAAGCCGAAGTTGATCCTCCGAACCCGACACGCGGCACGTGAGACGCCGGCTTAAGCCGTACAGCAAAACAATCAAGAGATTCGGAATTGATGGCCCCCCGACCTTGTGCCATTTCGCGTAGACGAACAGACGGATGGATTTATGCCCAACGCTATTTTAATTAGAGTTTTGTGCGAAACACGAGTAAATAGTTACTTTCGTCGTAATTATTGTTTTCCTGATTTAAATGAAAAGGTCGATTCGGTAGTATCGCTTGTGCGTAAACAATCATGTGACGTTTATTAGGTTGTACGTAAAATTGCCATTATTTGTGCAATTAATAACCAGAGGATAAGTCGCCACTGGTGGAGAGGGGTCCGATTTCCGATTATAAATATTACCTCAACTATATCTACGAGTTACAAAGTATAGGTGACGCTGCATAGCTTTCCTTGAGATATAAAAAAATAAGCCTCAATACTATTTAGTAGTGCCTTCAAACCTAAATACAACCGGATTGTCTGATCTAGATATTGGTTCCAGCACTCATGGAAGCAGAAGTGCTTTAACAGTTGTATTATTATAAATGACTCCTTAACACTATTCAATATTTACGTAACATATGGACACTTTAATTAAGCTGAAGCGCTATTTTACCGTAAATCTAATCGCTTGATAATACAATTATATAAATCAGTCGATTATCTCACCATTATACAATTTCGTGTTCCAATGGAGTGTAAGGCGTAGAAACATGGCCGTCTATGCCGCAAGCCCACATTCTAGCGTAGGTTTCGCCCATTCAGTTTTAAAACACTTGTGGACTGAGATTAAGGAAGCTGCACGCGATCAGCCAAAATGCTTTCAAAACTTGGCCATTTGTAGTACAAAAGATTATGCATTTTTAATACACCCTTAAAATGCCCGGGTGATATTGTCAGAATCCCACGATGCTTTTTGTGAGTGGTAAAAAACTTTATTCTACTTTTCTATAATTATAAGCTCTCCATTTTTAAATTTAGGAAACCAGAATACAACACGCAAAAATCTCGCAACATTTATATGAAATGGGTCGTTTTTCTCGGATACATATTTTGATACAAGTTTATTGAAAAAACGGCGGGATTATTATAGAGAATACATCAAAATGATCTATTAGTCTAACAGATAAATACTTATATACTATCCTTAATATACGTCAGGCCACCTGTGCGACGAAACTGACAGTTTTAACTGACCGTTAGCGGGTCTTTTTAACAGCTCGAGTTGTTTATTGAATTGGCATTGAGCATAAACTGTTCATTGACTATAAACTAAGGTTATTTTCATTTTGATTTGCTCGTAAAAGATTTTCCCTAATGCATGTGCAAGCATTTTCAAAAGGTGAAAGCGTGGGTCGACCCTACTGAACTCTAGCGTTCAGAGCAATTAGTTTTTTCAAATACTAAATACCCACACGTGATTACTGCCTACTTAAACGATTTTTTTATAGAAATAAAGCGGTCAAGTGTTTTTTTTCGTTAATCTCTGCTTACGAAGGATGTAATTAGAAATTGGAATACTATGTATTTCAGCGTACTTGTTGCCAAAACATTGATTATACTTTTTTGACCGACCTTAAAATAGGAGGTGCTATAAACTAGTCCTTGTAAACAAGATTTTGTTCCCAACATATAGATAAAAAATCTGGTAGGCGGCATTAGAATAACCAAAACAATCATTGGACAGCTGTAAGTCAACAAGAGAACAAGGTCCCCATAAATGTTATAATCAAGGTAAAATACTCACAATTTACGAAGGAAATGAATCAAGTAGACTTTCCTTACGTAAAAATTATTTGCAATACGACCTTACATTAATCGCATAATGCTGTTTGTTTAGGCGTAATTACAGTATTGCCTTGGCCTAATGCGAATGTTAGCACAGGAAGCTGTGATTGTGAGCGTAAATCAAATTTTTTAATTATTATTTGCTCTAATTAACTCGTGTAATGCAATGTGTTGAACGGATCAAAAATAGCATATTGTGAGATTAGCAGTTAAATGTTTATATTTCGATCAGCGAAGATGTTATTAATATCAGGAATGGTTTTAAATTGTCAATTGTGTGTATTAACATTAGCGAATCCTTTCAGATTTTGAAGAATTATGCATATACTTACCCAACCCGCACTAGGCCAGCGTGGTGGACTAAGGCCTTAACCCTCTCAATTGTAGAGGAGGCCCGTGCTCAGCAGTGGGCAGTATATAATACAGAGCTGGTATGGTGGTATAGTAGTAGTAGCATATACTTATGCATAGGCATTGCATAAATATCAACTTGAACTTATAAGTAAAGTGTGTACATAAATATTGTTATCACTCGCTTTAACACCATAAGTTGACGCACTTGAAAAATATTCAAGACATTATTATAGAAACAACACACCTATTGTAACATAAATAATACAAAATTAACACGAGACCACCACAAACAGGGCAAAGTAAATCAGTGCAGTGAAAAACTCCAAACTAGGACATAAATAACTTACAACAACGGAGGCATAAATACCACAAGCGCGCGTCAAACAAAGCGATTCACTTTTATTTTGAAACATTGATTAATTTACTTCATGTTTCGGGAAGCTAATGGCTTTTAAAAGTATGGACATATCATTGTTTTAATTGGGCTAAAGTTTTTCAATAACAGCTCCAGTCGAATATAGACGACACACATTTTTAATGCACTTTCTTTTTGTTCAACATTTTGTGAATTTGCTTGTATCTCTCTCTTTTATACATACTTCATAATTGATTTAAAATACATATTGTAACAAACAATCAGGAATAGAAAGAATCAATTCGATCGCGAATATTATCATCGGCACCGAAATAGCTTTTCCTCAGTCTTCGTCGAAAATTTCGAATGTTTATCTATCGGTAAATAATTGCATAGTATCTACAAATATTATTGAAGTCGGGGTTTTAGCTTAGCCCGTGCTTGTAAACATTTATTGGGAAGGGAACGGGAGCAAAATAATGAATAAGCGTGTTAATTAAAGAGATTGGTTAGGCTTCGATGAATAAGATAAAGATCAGACGAGTGATTCAGGATGTTGCCTTCTAAATTGTTTAGTGATGCAATCTATAAATCTATGTGATATAAGTCTTTTCAACGATATAATATTGTAAAATTACACATAACTATATCCTAATAAAATATTATTTGCTAATACATATAATAATCCCTTCCTAGCCGAATTCGGCCATGGCGGCCAACCTCAACGGAGATCAGCCAGGTGCGCAGGAGATATTATAGTGCACAAGTGTGTGCGCAATACACAAGTGCACTCACTATTCCTTCACTCTCATAGTCCGGTGAGACGGTAATCCGACATGACCGGAGAGAGATCAGGCGCAGGACCAACGGCTTTACGTGCTTTCCGAGGCACGGGGGTATCACACCGCCACCTTCCTGACTCCGAGCTGCGACTGAGTAACTTTTTTTAAGATGGAAAAACCCAGTCACAATCTTTTTGGCCCGACCCAGGATTCGAACCCAGGACCTCAGTGCGCAAACCGTACTCGTAACGCGTACGCAATACAACTACGCCACCGAGGCAGTCAATACATACATTAGGTATATGACTGCCTCGGTGGCGTAGTTGTATTACAGTAGGACTGTATTGCTGAGGTCTCGGGTTCGAATCCCGAAATCAAGCACTGATAATGAGTTTTTCTGCCGAGTATCAGCCCGAAGTCTGGAATTTGTGCCCGATATGGCGATAGGCTTGCCCCTATCACATCGTGGGGCAGAACACACATGCGAAAAATGGGTGCACTGGTTGCACATCTGCCTACCTCCAAAGGGAGAAAAAGGCATGATGTGTGATAATTTTTGTTTTTTATAACTTATGAAAATATTATTTGCTAACAAATTATATAGGTAATATCGCTACGCTCGTTACGGATGTCACTAATTTTCTCTGTTCATTGAAAAGATACTGAGACCAAAGGTATTAATTCCTTTTGATTACATACTAACATAATTACAGTTTAGACTTTACATAAGCGCACATGTGTGAACCTACATAAGAGGTCTTGAACTGACAAAAATAGAGAATGCTTAACACGGATTTTTTCGTAAGCGATCGTTAAAATTTGCGCGTTAATGTGATAATTCTGTTTTATGATATTTTTATGTATTCTTTATGTCGTCGCTTTGTAATGGGATGCTAATGGTTTGTTACAGTTTTAAGAAGTTTTTATGGATATTATTATGACAGTAATATTCATATTTCTTAATTTACGCCACCGATGATTGTCGTATACAATATTTTTTATTGTTGTTATAATTCATGACGATTTGATGTTTACGTTGATAGCTTGTTTTTGTTGCTATAAAATGTGATATTGTTACATTAATTTGCATGTTTCTATAAATTACTGATTACAGACATTACGCGTTTCAAAACACATGATTTAATGTAAATTAAATTTAGTTTTTTTTACTTTTAATGAATTCAATACAGATTAGTCAATCAATAACATGTTGTTTTATTAAGTAGTGTTTATCAATATTAAAAAATAACTAATCTAAAACTATAAAATTAAAAATAATAGTCTCTGTGCAAGGCAAAGGCTCTATTCCCTCTATTTACGAAGTCCCCGTCACCTCCCTACTCCCCATGAGACTTGGCTCAATTTAATCTATCACTTTGAGGGCGTCAATCTTTTATGAATTATCTACTTGACATCTTAGCGCTTACGTTCGTAAACCTTCTAAATATGGATGAAAATCTCTTAGATCTGAAGGTTTTTCCAAAAATAGCCTGCGATAAAGCGGGCCGTAATTATGTGTGTGTGGCCCGGCAACAATTCTCGTTTAATTCATTCGTCCAAGTAACCAAGTAGACAGCCCCAAGGACGGATTAATACGTCTGACTTGTAAATCAGTGTCGCGCTACGTCACTCGTGGCTGTTAAAAATAGTAACAGTATTTGTAGGGCGAGTGCCGCCCACGGTAGTAAGTTTCCTATCATTACGCTAATGTCGACCATCGTGTAGAAACTCCAAGATTTTTGAAAGAACTGTATAGTTATTGGTGGTAGGTCTCTCATATGTAAGAGCCCGTCTGGGTACGTACCACCGCAATGTCTATTTCTGCCGCCAAGCAGCAGTGTGCATGCACTGTTGTGTTTCGGTTTGAAGGACATTGTAGCCAGTGTAACTACTGGACATAATGAGACTTAACATCTTATGTCTCAGGATGACGAGCGCAGTGGAATGCCACACAGTACTTTGTAAATCAAGGTGCTGGATGGTGTTGCTACTGTTTATGGGTGGTCGAATCGTCTCGTCATTCGATGCTATATAAAAAAAAAAACGTTACTTGTATAGCGGTGCGAAAATTATTATTTTCTGCGACTATAGGACGGACGGGAGATGTAGACGGCGGGTAATTAACTTAAAACCAGATAACATTGATGATTACTAATATATCAACTCGTTTTACTTATTTATATTAA
This sequence comes from Sphinx pinastri, assembly GCA_947568825.1. NCBI lineage: Eukaryota > Metazoa > Arthropoda > Insecta > Lepidoptera > Sphingidae > Sphinx > Sphinx pinastri. Next base: position 16,306,246 of record OX387619.1, read on the forward strand.
ACTTACGTAAAGCTATTAAGTATGCCAAACTCGACATACCTGTAACAAAAACAAAAGTTATTTAGTGATGTAAAATAACCTCCGCCTTTTGGAAGTCGGGTAATCAAGCACATATACAAATAGCAAAGCATCATTGGTTATCACGTATATTTCTGATGCTTAAAATGTATAAAAATTGCGAGGAACTGAAGTTGGACGCAATACATAGTTGTAGTTTATTTTACTCACGCTACTTGTAACCATTTACCATACAATACCACACCAGCCCTGTATTATATACTGCCCACTGCTGAGCACGGGCCTCCTCTACTACTGAGAGAGGTTAGGCCTTAGTCCACCACGTTGGCCTAGTGCGGATTGACGAACTTCACATACCTTCGAAATTCAGAGAACTTCTCAGGTATGCAGGATTTTTCCTTCACCGTTAAAGCGAGCGATAATTCACAAAGAATACACACCTAACTTTTTAGAAAAGTCAGAGGTGTGTGCCCTTAGGTTTTGAACCTGCGGACATTCGTCTCGGCAGTCCGTTCCACTCCCAACTAGGCTATCACCGCTATCCTTAGCCCTTTAATTTAGAGAAAAAGATGTGTGAACTTCCTTAGGGGATGATTTTTTTTAGTTCTTACGGAACTCCCCTGGAAAAGTTTATCCTTCTAGACTTTATGCTGTATTTTGCCTGTCAATCAGCGCCATGAATTATATGATGTTCAAGATCTTGTAACTGTCATATCACATTGTCGCGCGATTTTTTTCGCGCCCGTTTCATTTACTGCAATAAACGTGTCAGTGACACAGGCGCATGCGCACACTTTAAATAACTCATGCCCGTCAAAACTGTTCTTAATAAACATCGGAATTCTGATGCACTCGTGTTAGAGTTTTCGATCTAATAAATAATATTAAGCATAAAACATTTATGTGAGATTCTCGAGCAAGCGATACAACGACCTTTCCGATATGTGGAAACGCGTATTGAAGCCGATGTTTGGCCTTTTGTTGAATATGAGGTTAACATTTAGGCCATTCGAATTTTCGATTTTTGAATGTCTTTATACAGCGTGGCACATTTTTGATTTTTTTAGAACAATGCTTTTTGAATTTGTTTGTTGTCTGCTGATTGTTAACTGTCAAGTTTACTAATTGGCTTAAAGTGAACGAACTTGTACCCAATCAAACAGAAAACACTGCAAATCTATTACTTATAACGAAATCTTCGAGAAGGAGATTTACAGCTAATATTGGAAACGAGGATGCTCAATGGCAGCGTTGATCACTTACCATCGAAGAACGAACACCTCTTTACATAACTTCATAAAACACGGGTCAACATGAATAACGTGACGCGACCTCTTTCTATGAAACATTAATCTTAGAGCGACCTTTAGAGAGCCTCCTAAAGGAATTGCGTACAATCAAGCTGCCATTCATTAATCCCGAATTAATAGATCGACCTTACGTCACGCAGTTACACTATGGAAATAAGGGTCCGGTCATTCATGACCGGATAGGTATATCCGGTTCAACGATTAGCAAGATATAATCTTTCGTCAGTTCACACTATCAAGACCCTACTCCGGTTACCATCAGATGCAGCTGGATCACTATGCCGTGCTCAAATAAAATAAAGAAAACCCCATCAAAATTGGATCAGTAGTTTTTGAGAAAATCACGGTCATACAAACTTACATACATACATACATACATGCACACATACATACACACATGCATGCATACATACGGGTCGAATACAGAACCTCCTTTTTTTGACGTTGGTTAAAAGTGGTTAGCGTTTAACTAGAACCTTAATATAGTAATAAATAATGTGTTGTATAAGGAACTACGACGGATTTCCAGACGCAATGGTGCGGGAATCGAACCCATGACCACTCGTTTCACGGCGGGTACATATCCCGATATTGGTGTGACGAGACAGAAGAAGTCACAGGGATCAGTTTTTTTTTATTTTTTAGTTGCGTTCCGCTTCGTCGCTCTGTAGTGGAAGGGCGCCCTTAGGCCGGCGTCACCTATTTTTGGGTGTAGTTTGTTTGCTAAGCGGTATTATGTCATTGTACGTTCCCTAAGGCCTTGTTGATATTAATAGAGGCACAGTTGCCATCAAAATTACGTACACGATACAGTATTCGCAAGCGTTTCGCCATTGTAATGGTTAGTAAGTATTTATTGTTGCAAAGTTAAGGAATTCAGACAATATCTTAAATGACTGGGGTGTTTTGGAAAGATCTTAACCACTGAAAAAAAAATAGAAACACAGGATGTGATTGTCGAAAACATAAGATGTGATTGTCGAAAACATAAGATAGGTAGATAATTTATAGAATAAACAATCTAGAATTGCTGTAAAGTCAATTTGAATTCATTCGCATTGTTCCGTAGCCTGTAAAATCATATCTAATAACTATGACAAATGACATTTTCAATACCCTCTCAACACAATTTCCACGTAACTCAGATATCGTACAAAAGCTCGCGAGAAATGTGGCGAATGTTTAAATTGAATTCTCTGTAAACGTTTCCTACATTTGCGTGTTGCGACTACCTAGGTTTGTAGAGATTAATCCGTACAGGGCGAGGTACGACGCAAACTTTTGAACTTTAATTACATGACGCTCGTCTGGCGGGCCGGTTTACGTAAACTTACACGTCATAGTCACGTTGAGTTGTGGGCTAAATTATAACTTAGCATGAAAATTATTTCATTACTAGCTTTTGCTCGCGACTCCGCCCGCGTGAAAAAGTTTTTTCCGGGATAAAAAGTAGCCTATGTCCTTTCTAGGGTCTCAAACTATCGCCATACCAAATTTCATCGAATTCCGTTCAGTAGTATCGAAGATGTGCAGTAACAAACAGAGAGACAGACAGAAAAGAATTATAAAAATCGCTGATTTGTTTTCCATTACTCTTCTTCAGTCACCCCCTTTCTTTTTTGTCACATTTTTTCAATGTACTGCTTTATTATATGCATAGATTAAGTTAACAGTCGATTTGGAAATCTTTAGGGGAGGCCTATGATCAGCAGTGGACATTATATAATAATGATAAATATAATAATACCAGCCCTGTATTAAATACTGCCCACTGCTGAGCACGGGCCTCCTCTACTACTGAGAGGGGTTAGGCCTTAGTCCACCACGCTGGCCTAGTGCGGATTGGCAGACTTCACATACCCTCGAAATTCTTATCGAGAATTCTCAGGAATGTAGGTTTCCTCACGATGTTTTCCTTCACCGTTAAAGCGAACGATAATTGATAAACAATACACACATAACTTCGAAAAATCAGAGGTGTGTGCCTTGGGTTTTGAACCGCCGGACATTGTCTCGGCAGACCGTTCCATTCTCAACTAGGCTATCGTCCACTTTTTTTCACTTTTGTCCACGGACATTATATGGCTGATGCTAATGATGATAAATCGTGCTGCCATAGATAGTGGATACTGAAGAAGGAAACCTTTGATTCAAATATGAACTGCATTCCAGATTCGGATGCAATCACTATACTGTGGATCTGTATACACCTTTGGTACGGTAGTCGCTACCCGAGCGAATCCAAATAGCCTACAGCCAACTACCAGCACACGTGTTTATGAATTCACCATTATTTGAATTAACGTCTTATCTACTTCAATTTGCGGCCTACTTTTAATTAAGAAGCATCCAAACATACTAAATTACAATTATGAACGTGTACTGTGTAACCCTATCCTGGATTTATAAATAAACATACCATTATTTTCATATTTCGAATACTTCATCATAATATTTTCCGAGAATATAATTTTATACACCGTATTTTATGTCCACAGCGTAATTTACCGTTAAAATAATAATGTTTTGACACACAGTTATTTCTGTACAGCGCCTTATGTCCACTTATTCGGCGATCTCAGACAATGATAGAAGGAATCTAGCAACACGTTTTCAGCCAGTTATACTTGTCTAGTTTTTGCTTTCGAGTTACATAATTCAAAGACGATCTAACAGGAAAGCAATGCAAATGGAAAATATTTAAATGCATCGATAACCATATTTACGCAAACACAGTGAGTCGTCATTAAAATGTTTGTATGTGCAGAGTCATGTCGACTCAATGGGTATTCGTCTACGTGAAGATATATTTTGTCTTTGCTGCACATCCGTTAGTGCCTTTATTATTTTGGCGAGGAAGACGAATTATTGATATGCCATGACCCTACTCTACGTAGTTCTATGGGGTCTTGCAACTGTTCATGATTTTTTTATAAAACAAAAGCAAATTCTTTTATTAGTATCAAAAAAAAAGTTCGTAAATATTATTTTCTCTACATAACTCTAAAACCGCCCATTTTCATTACCTATCCCCTACAAAGCTCTAATTATAAAGCTACGACCAGCAACTGACAACCGACAACCGTCACGCTCCACATCACTTCCTCAGCCAACATGTAACACGACGTTCGTCTGATCTAACAGCTCGTAATACGTGTAACACAAGAGCGTTCGAGCGTGCCATGTCGCGATCTATATCTATAGGTGCCTATAGGTATCTATAGGCGGGGATGGCCTGGAATAACATACCAAAATGCATAGCTGTTCTAGGTATTACGGATGATGTAATTTGAGTGTCTTTTTACGGTGAGTAAATTGGAGTTAAAATACTGTTTGATTAAAGTAAACAAATTAGAAAAACATTATTTTAGAATAGTTTTCTTGTCAAAAATTTCCTTCCACTAAATTAACTCGTATCGAAATGACAACCTTGCAATGTATGTACCTATATTTGTTCGGGTGGAATCTTGCAAGTCAATTTTGAAGCAGTTACCCTCAACCGATTGTGTTGAAATTTTGCATACAAGTTTAGTTTGGGTGACAATGATTGTTAGCTGAATCCAATATGGCGGACGGCTCAAGATGATGGACTAGTTATTTTTTTTGCACGTCCGTAATATGGGTATCAAATGAAAGGGCTTGCTGAGAATAACTCGAAAAATAACTAAAAAGTAAAAAAAAATGATATATAATACTTCTACTCATATTATCTGTCAATAAAATATTTATAACTATTGTCAGCATGCACCCCACGCTTTTTTACAATAAAATTTTTTTTTTCTTATTTACACTATTCTTAATTCAAATTTATTTTCTATTTTTAGTTGGATTTTCTATAAAGCGTGTTTTTTAGTTTTTTAAACTATTATTTAATTTTAATTTTTTAGTTCTATTCTACTACTGTCCAACAAATGTCACTAAAACTATATAAATTGTCAAAAATCTCATTTTGCAAATTGAATAATGGCATAATCTTATCAAATTAGTGTATTGTTATCGGTCCTCGACAAACCTACGAAGTTTGAATAAAATCTGACTGTTTAAAGTGGGTCAAAATCGCGCCCAAAGGAGTCGGAGAGTTACAAACATACAAACATACAAGTGAAGCTAATATAAAGCGTGTAAAAAATACTTGAAATTGAATCAAACTTTGTTTAATACTATGTCGCGAGATTTACTTGTAGATAATACAATAATTATGTAACTTTATATTGACAAAAGTAAGTCTCATGACAGGCTTTTATCTCTACATAGTATTAAACAAAGTTTGATACAATTTAAAGTATTTTTTTCTTTCTAGAGCATCTGAATAAAAGCTTGTTTAAAAAAATACTTTTTATTTATTTTATAACCATCAATATTAAACACATAGACGTAATAAATAATCCAACAATTGCAACAAAAATCGGACTACAATTAATTCGTATAGACGACCCACATATCAGAGACTTCCGGACGGCTCTCAATTTACTTTCAAATTCGTTCCAGAACGTGTTAAATATACAAAAAGCACAATGGCCTTTGATCCGAGTTCATTGCCAGCAGACAATAAATCACGGCGTGGTATCAAATTAGATGGATATTATGAAAGATGTGTTGCGCAACTTCATGCGAAGGTAGGAAGTGCGATTGTGTGCGCTCGAGATGTTTTTTTTATTCTGGTAATGTAAGGCTCTTGATGGTAGGTACAGCTTACTGTCAAAATATAATTTTGTAGATCAATCAGACATTGCAAGTTTTGACCGTTGGTCGGTTTGAACTCTGGTCTGCCTTACTAGATATCACGTTCAGTTTCGCAACGAGCCACTACGACTAAGCTATGAGTGGGTACGGTGGTTAACATCTAGTCACAAACCAATTGATATAAAAATAAAGATTTTGGAGAATACTGAAATAGAATTTGGCTGTTCAATTGTTTAAGATAAAAAGTGCCAAGCATGAATTAAACCTAGCAACTTATAAATTTAATTTTGCATAAAAAATTCAATCATCCCACCACTGCGACAGGGTCACAGGTCACACTGTCCCAGCCTATTGTTTTTACAAAACGTTATTAATTCGGCATTCTCCGGCCGTCCGTTCCATACAATAGAGACGGCATCATCAAAGCCGATGACTCAATCCGGTGCGATTGATGCTCTATGTGCTTTTACGCTCGATTGAGTATAAAAAGTTACGTAAGCCGTCGACGGGTTAAGGTGAACACTGGCAGTATGATCGATTGCGATACACTCTTATTGTTTATAAGAATAAATGGGAAGATAGATCGACGATGCCGGAACGGAGAATAGAGTTCAGCGAGGAAAACAGATGAAAAATGTAAACTTGCGCGTTAGATATTTTCATACAATTATATGAAGATACGTGTAGGTCATTTTTCTGATGGTAACCGACTATCCAGCCTGTACAATCCTGAACAATGGTTGAGTGGTATTATTGGCAACGCGCCAACTAAATTGAACTGGTACTGCACTGTAGCATTTCGGCGCAAACCACCCCTTAAAGAAGTAGGTTAAAACGGGGCTGGAATGATTCTTATCTTAACACGGTAATGTTACTATAGTAGATCTGATGAATTACATATAGTTTAGTCCAAATAAACTGTAAACAGACGTAAGCTCCATGCAACATATTCTTAAGGCTAATTGATAAACCAAAATACTCAAAAGATACCACGCTAATATGGCCTACATACAGTCCGTTTTGATTCCCTCACAGTTGTTTACGCATGTAGGATTACAGGGACCTTGCGAAGATAACAATAATCAAAAGCGATCACAAAGGTCTGTCACTGCACTCTGTCGTCAGCGCATCATAACGAGTTTCCCTTAATCTCCATAAGCCGTCGGCTCACGACCGCCCGACGACAAACGTAACAGTCTCGTGTGACGTTGAATTTTTTATATTGTGTTGTTGATACGGTGTTTTTGGATACCTCTGAATTGTTAATTAAATGTATATGATCGATTGCTGCAGGTTTTTTTTTAAGGATAACTGTTTTTGTACAACTCAATGATGAGCAAGTGACACGTACGATTGCTCATAAACAGAAGCAACACTATCTCTACCATTGAATTACAGAGGAATGCAAGACAATGTACTTCTTCCATCCTGGAACAGAAGAGTGCTTGCACTCCGGTAATAATATTTTTAAAAACACCAGTATACCTAGGAGATTTTTTAAAATACATCCTTAAAGGGTTTTTAATTTAAAGTGCAGCTAAGTCTTCAGCGTCTAAAATTGACATTTCAAATTTACTCCGATCACTTGAACAACAAAATTCTCATTATTAAATTAGCTGATCCTACAGACTGCCTCCGACATACCAAAGACAAAGACTAAACGCTATAAACAGCCATACAGAGTTTACGACGCCAAACTCATACTTGACAGTACATCGCGTCGTGTTGTAGGTTTATGCGCGTGCGCTCGTAAAATGTGATTTGGCAGACGAGCTTCATGTAAGGTAATGAAAGGGCAGACTTCCTGCTTTGTTTACAGAAAGTGTTAAATATCCGCGTGTGGTGTATATGGGAACGCAGCTTAATACAGGAATGTCAGTTACTCATTTTGTGTTAAAAGATATCTTCTGCAACTAAGTGTACGCGACTCTATTTTTTTTTATTGCATTGAATGACGAGACGAGCATGCCGTTCGCCTGATGGTAAACGATACGAACACCCATAAACATTAGCAACACCATCCAGCACCTTGAGTTACAAAGTACTGTGTGGAATTCCACTGCGCTCGTCATCCTGAGACATAAGATGTTAAGTCTCATTATGCCTAGTAGTTACACTAGCTACACTGTCCTTCGAACCGAAACACAAAAGTGCATGAACACTGCTCAATATATATTATTATGTTGTCTGCTTATTAATGGGTTCTTTGTTGTATTTATTTTCACTAATCACCATCAGTGGATGATTCTTACTTAATAATAAGACAAACCAATAAGAGTCTAATTTTGTTTATAGTAATTGAATATAGACCAAAACTTTCCTCTATATGAGAAATCCAAACCAAGTCAAATCTAAGGACTTACATAAATATTAAAGTAAACACCGAAGCGTACCATCACTTCAACACGAAATCGAATTTAGACCCGTTTTACGACGCGCATACATCAGGATATTTACAACCGATCGCAGGCATTATTGTAAAACTTTACGCATTGATTTATTATCATTGTTTTATCAAAACCCGTCGGCTGAAGTAAACATATTGTTTTGAAACACGATGTTGATTGATTGGTCGACCTTATTTTTTGTGTGAGGTCGCCGCTCGATGCTTTATTGATCGAGTGGCCAAACATGTGATGACATCATGGGGATGATCCGGCGATCTACTTGTTTACGCAATAAAACGAACACGTAATAATGGAGCGATCGTTCTATGCAAGCGGAGCAGCCCTGCTAATTTTCTGTCTGGTAAAACTAAATATTCAGCGGTTACTAAAAGAGTAAACGCTCATCGTCGAGTATATGGTGACCAAGTACAAAAGCACAGCAACCAAATATATTAGGTAAACTACTTGGTACTTTTGGGGAGTCCTATGTTCAGCAGTGGACTTCTAAAGGCTGAACAAGAAACAAAAGAATGCATTCTACATTATGTGTATTATGCGTTGATTGGTTGATAACATTTATTTTACATATTCTGAAATAGATTTTAAGTATAAAATCAAAATCTGAAGTTGTAATATTATAGATTCTAAAGAGATCAGTTATAATAAAACAATCATTAAAAATTGAACTTTTATTCTTGTATCATGATTGCTACTCTAGAATGCTTTAAGTAATAAATCCTTGTATTTTCTTTATATACTAAATGCAATAAAGAACACAAAAAATATTTTAAACAAATCTTTCAGACATTTTAAACAAACATTACACTCAATGTTTCAGTATGAGCTTTTATAGTTTCTATACATTTCAACACAGATTTCAAAGGTTTAAGGAGAACAATTTCAACTTCCTATAATAATTCTATACTATTTAAGCATTTTTTGTTGTTGTATTTGGTTGTCACAAATAAGCTGCTTCTCTTTCTTCAACTCGAAATTAACACAAATATATGGAAATCATCCAAATACCGATTTGTTTTGATTCTATAGTTCTCAGGTGACATTGGAAACACTACAATACAATAAGCAATATTTGACTAACAACTCGAGAAAATAAAACGTGAACGGCGCACTATATTTAGCATCAGTACAATCAAGGAATATTATATTCACGTGTATTTAGTTTGATTTACGCCGGGTACACCTCGCCCACGGCCAAACGGAATGACATTTAAATTTACACACAAATAATTGGATATGCGGAGTGGCAGACGGCGTAACCTTTGACCGGGACTCGGGACCCTTCAGTTTCAATATTTGCTAATTGGCTGCGTTTAGCTGATTGAATAATGTTTTAAGCTTAAATGTGTTGTTTATAGGTTGCATTAAAGGGTAGGTCAATTATATCTGTATTTTCTACTCATTAAATTTCTGACCTATGATTTGGTTTACTGACCTTTAAGTGTCTTACAGCTGAGTAAAGGTCTATCCGTATGATGATTTGGGATTTAGACTATAACCCACCATGCAGATTAAAATGTACACATTTGATAGATTTTGTTAAGTTACTTTGAAAAATTAAAAACTTGCGGAAGCAAGTATAAACTCCCATTGTTAAAAAATATTTATTACGAAAATCGATGTAACATTTTATAGATTTCAGTGTAACATTACATCTGATAAACATATAATCAGGGTGCGTAAATGTCTGCCGACCCCCATGGCGTATCGGATTGAATATTGTTCGTTTGCGTGTAATAACTTATTTATGCAATGTTTTAAAGTTAGGCCGTACCAAATCTAGATGTCGAAACACCATCACCTTTACTTCTTAGCGCTTACGTTTTAGCAATCGAGATACATTTTAAATTTTCGATATCAAATTGACCATATATTTCGTAATTGAGTTTCTTATCTTAATAAAGCTGTGATTTTTTTTTATTTTTCTTATTGCATTGAATGACGACACGAGCATGCCGTTCACCTGATGGTAAGCGATACGACCGCCCATAAACAGTAGCAACACCATCCAGCACCTTGAGTTACAAATTACTGTGTGGCTTTCCACTGAGCTCGTCATCTTGAGACATTAGATGTTAAGTCTCATCATGTCCAGTAGTTACACTGGCTACAATGTCCTTCAAAGCGAAACACAACAGTGCATGCATACTGCTATTTGGCGGTAGAAATAGACATTGCGGTGGTACCCACCCAGACGGACTCTTACATATGAGAGACCTACCACCAGTAAAGTTCTCAGTGATGTTCTTGTGTGCATAATATTGTAAGTAATATTATATTTAGAAGAAATTTTAACTAATGAAATATTTGCGGCCAGTGAAAAGTGAAGGAAATATAGATAATGCACTAGTAGTGTCCCTACCTACCCCTTTGGAGACTAACACAGTGAGCATATTATTTAGAACAGCATTCAACAAACTAACAATAAACGCAACTCAAGGTGCAACGGGCATTTCGTTTATTGCTTTCAACACATCGTGGAATTTGACTCACGCCGTACAAAATACATGTCGTTTGTACACTGAGGTTCATCTGCATTGTTTCAGAAGGATGGCGATGACGCGCCTTTTGTTTTGCGTTAAAATTATTGATATAATACCCGGCAGCTTCGTTCTAAGGTCGACAGTTATGTACATGTTTACCAGTTCAAATAATAAAGGCATAAATACATCACAGACGTATTGACGAAGCATGTCTTTAGGAAATATTTTCATATCTTATATAAATAAAGCATTATCCACTTATTTATTTCTTATATTTTTTCCAAATATGCAATAGAAATTTCAAGCAAAGTTTTATTATAATACCAACGTGTCACAATAAATGATGAATATAGGAACCTAAGGAATATTTGGGGCCATGATAAATACCCATTCACTATGGATATTAGTAATGTTTTGTTTGTAATCCACGTGGATTTCAGTGGATTTAGATATGAAATTGAAAGAGCGCAAAACGTAGACTGCCTGCCTGACTGCCTCAGTGGCGTAGTTGTATTACGGTATGACTGCAATACTGAGGTCTTGGGTTCAATTTCCGGGTCGGTCAAAGTGATATTGGGTTTTTTAAATTCAGTATCAGCCCGGAGTCTGGAATTTGTGCCCGTTATGGCGATAAACTCGCCCCCTATCACATCATGGGACGGAATACGCACGGCGAAAAGTGGGTGCACTAGTTGCGCCTATGCCTACCCCTTCGGGGATGAAAGGCTTGAGTGTGTGTGTGTGTGTGCAAAAGGTAGAATTACGCGACTAATCACTGTGCAATAACCTCAGTTTTCATTTATTGCCAATGTCCAAAACATTCACCACTGTCTATATACGTGACATTATATACAAAAACAATATAATCCGTAGCAAAGCTCAAAGGGTAACATAAGCTCGCATCTCTGCAATATGGGTTTATAGTTTATGAGAAATGCCGGCGCGTAATCGCGGCGAGCGTTTGTTGCGTTCATAGAAATAATAAAGCTGTGCTGTTCGTTTGCACTGTGGAATTTGATTCATGCTTTGACGCTGGGATGCGGTTGCGGTTTAACAACTAGATAATTACGTTCATCGGAAAGTTGACGACAGTTATCTACAATCTACTATATCTATATACATAATTGGATATATCTACACGTATATTATACAAACCACATATTTTTATATTAATATTCATTGTTACAAAAATTTTAAAAAAATATTAAGAGCTTTTCTACATTTCTTCGTCTTACGGTTTTCCTTCACGAGTTAAATATGGTATTTATTGGGAATGAAATAAAAAAGGCGTACACATTCTGAGAAAATGAATTCCAAACGGGCGGCATCAAGCCACCGGAATTGAAAAGTCGAAGCTTTTAAAAGCTTCCTCCTTCACTTTATTAGAGGCCAATGATTATTTTTAATGACACTGAAATTACACCAACAAAAATGAATGAGAAAACAAGACAAGATTTTGAAATATATCATCTTACTAAATATGATAATATATGATTAATTTATGAAATATTTATGTAACATTGAAGTAGTCTTTGTTTAATTTTTTGAAATTTGCAAATGCCAATTACTATTAAGTATCGTTAGTTTGTTGGCATCGAATTTACACATAGCAATACGCAAATCAGTAAAGCACTACTGGTTGCTTGCACGTATGCGTCAGTGAATTGGCAAGGCATTCGTCTACGGCTGTCCGTCCAGACATATCTGTATCCATTGTTGGTACACGTGGTCCATGTCAGTGGGTCACCGAGGTTCCACGTACCAAACATCTTCGCAAACGCCATTTCTTTCCCATGAAAAATGGCCGCAGCGTCCTTGATTTAGTGCCGCGACAAACGGGACGCCGGGGACGCCACTCTAAATTCCTAGAACGTGTTCCAAAGCCCAATTAGCGGTTAAAGACACCGCCTCTATAATTATGAAGCGCAAAATAAATTGTTAATTTTGGGATGAGCGAATGGCGTTATTATTTATAGAGTGTGTTGCAAAATACACGGCCGAGTTATGTCAGTGGTTTGAAACGGGGCGCGGCGTGATGCGCGTGCGCCGCTCCGCCGGGAAATTAGAGCTGTCATCGTGCTAAGCTATGTAATTGTGAATATTATTCACCAAACGTTACAAATAGTGTAACACACGTAAAATGTTCTAATGTTTACGTCATTGTTTTATATCGAAAAATATTATCATCTAGGTTTTTCCCGACGCATATTCCCACGTACTGAATAAATATGTTGAAAGCTTTAAGTTTATTCAATTTTAGGGTTTTCCTGGTATTTACTACTTTATAGTCGTTTTACTGCTATCTAGCATTCATTTTAAAATTACTAGACGAATAATTCTATTGATAAAATAAACCTTTCTCAAATCCAACCAGTTTATTCTTTAATATTTAGGTAGGAAAATATTCTATGTGTCTGGTATTATTAATTACAAGGAATTCTATTTCTTAACACCTCCAAGCGCCGAATAAAATCCCCACAATCCCCCGAACAATACATCCTAAAAACACGGTAAATTGTTTTCTAACTTAGTTTCCGCGAATAATCTTAAGGTAAATTATTACATTTTGGGCTCAAGCACGTGGCTATCATTCTATTTTCTCTTAAGCGAGGGTGGGATTCGCGGACGACCCAATTTCTCTGACAATCACTTCCCACGTTAAACTAAGATTGAACATTCGCTTTTATTGCTGAAAGTGGAGTTAGTAAAGTAGTGGCCGACTGCGAATTGCGATATAACTCTCGTTTCGTATGAGGGGGTCAAAATCGATTCGATTTTATTGAGTTCGTCTACGCTTAATAAAACAGTTTAGTACGTAATAACCATAATACTAATGATGGTAATATGCTTGGACATTCGAGAAATGGATGTTATAAAAATAAAATAAAATATTTTATTCATCTCGTAGGCGAACATAGTTTTTTTATTTTTTTATTTATTTATATGGTACACCAACAGCATATATATTATAACAAAATTAAGACGTCTAAGACAAGGCAATCATTACGGGCTGATATATATGCCCATTACAGGTATACGCAGCTATATCCAATTACAAATAAAGTTGAAAAATATACAAAACAAGATTAAACTACAAAAAAAAAGATATGTAAACTAAAATAAACTAATTATGTAAGAGGACTACAAAAGGTTAATAATTTGTTTTTAAACGTTCGAAAATGATCACTAAAAATATCGAGCTCCTTAATTTTGCTAACAAAGTCATTGTACTCGTTACACATGCGCGTAACAGGATTTTGTAACCCAAGGTTGGTACGAGATGGCGTAGTGTGAAAAATTTTTGTTAACTGATATCTGGGATAGTGATAAGGAACCGACAGTGAAAAACGGCCTAAGAGTTCCGCACTTTCAACATATCCATTTAAGATTTTATACAAAAAGTACATGTCCAGTAGTTTCCGCCTATCATGAAGGGAGATCATACGAAAATGATTGAGACGCATGTTATATGGACTTCTGTGGGAGAAAATTGAGGTGTTGAAAGCTATATGTCTTGTGAACGTACGCTGAAGACTCTCAATGCGTTGTGAATGAGCGCTATAGAAAGGGGACCACACAACACTGGCAAACTCGAGTTGGCTGCGCACGAGCATATTATATAGTAAAATTTTAGTTCCAATTTTGAATTCTATGCTATTACGTTTAATGAAACCTAACATTTTTGAGGCTTTATTGACTATATGATTAATATGCGAATTTAAATTGAGTTTGTTGTCTAGTATCACACCCAAATCACGGACTTCTTGTACTTGTTGAATAACTGCGCTGCCAAGCTCGTAAGTCGACACAAGCGGCTTTTTCTTTCTAGTATATTTTATAAAAAAGGATTTATTTACATTGAGAGTCATTCGATTTTCAGAACACCATCTTAAAATACTATTAAGGTCATTTTGAATTAACGTAACATCAAATCTATTGTGAACTGTTTTAAAAATTTTGATGTCATCAGCAAACAGAGAAATCTTACAATTTCTCACTTGTTCAGTAACATCATTTATAAATAAAAGGAAAAGCACTGGCCCAAGATGAGACCCCTGCGGCACGCCCGAGTCAGAGAAATAAACCTCTGATATAGCGTTATTGACTGCCACTGTTTGAGGCCTTTCATATAAGTTCATATAGTTGCACTTATGATAAGTCAAGATACATTAAATTGATTATATTAATAGTTATTGTTAATACTAAAGGTCACTTATATAACTAACGACATTTTTATTGGGAGTAAAATCCATGATGAGAAATTAACATAAAACAAAAAAGCCAGCTCGGGCTGGCAGGAAAGGGGATATAAAAAAGAGATTATTTTATTAAAAAATAATGGGAGGAACGCGTCGCGATCCTCACCGGTGAGGACACTACAGGCCCTAACCTGGCTAACCTACCAGCCTTTCACTAGCTACCTAAGCGAGGACGACCCGAAGAAGAAAGGCAGAAAGAAACTCCGGGCTCATTTTTTTGTCATCAATTGTTCTTTGTTTCTTATCTCTTTTTTTTTCAATACTTTTGGGCTGATGTTAGTAGAGGAC
Organism: Sphinx pinastri; assembly: GCA_947568825.1. Classification (NCBI taxonomy): domain Eukaryota; kingdom Metazoa; phylum Arthropoda; class Insecta; order Lepidoptera; family Sphingidae; genus Sphinx; species Sphinx pinastri. Next base: position 16,321,692 of record OX387619.1, read on the forward strand.
ATGGCGGAACAATGTTAAAGGAAATAATTTCGGGAAAACCGTGACAGCTTTCCCAATTTGCGCTGGTGATTTGCGTACTAAGAAACTTAAATATTTAGCCGAATTTGAAAACTTGTCACAAGAAGGAAAATCACTTGCAAATCTTCCTACGATATTTAAAATACGACAAAATTTCCAGTTGTTTAAATATCTATCACTCGTAGCTGCACAGCAAGACTTAGATACAAGAAATTACAGTTTATTTAAAAACAAAAAATTCAACTGCGTCCAATAAATGCGGCACGTAATTAAACCTTACATCACAGCATATAGAAAGACGAAATTAATTTGACGACGAGCTATGCTAATCATTACGTATCACACGTTTTGAGGAAAACTAGGGCGAAATTACACAGAATACATAAAATGTAGTGTCGTGGACTCGTACGATCAACCGTTTGGCACTTGTGGCGAAATAAAATTATGTTTATGACACGTTGTAAAGCACATGATTAATATTCGCAATAAATTTTACACTAGAGAATTCATTGAGTAAGTTTAAATACACAGTACATAACACTCGGTGGAAGCGCGAATAACAATTAAAGATTTTACGGCGGCACGTATGCAAAAGTTGTGTAAAAAATTTACAAGTCATAAAACATACATAATTGTTTACAGCGTTACTTGTTTCTCCTCGTGACTTCGTGTGATAAATGTTCATTGTAGGGTCTTTATATAGCGGCGATAGCCTAGTTGGGCGCGGAACGGACTGCCGAGACGAATGTCCGCAGGTTCAAAACCCAAGGGCACACACCTCTGACTTTTCTAAAAAGTTATGTGTGTATTCTTTGTGAATTATAGGTCGCTTTATTGGTGAAGGAAAACATCGTGAGGAAACCTGCATACCTGAGAAGTTCTCTGAATTCGAAGGTATGTGAAGTCTGCCAACCCGCTCTAGGCCAGCGTGGTGGACTAAGCCCTTACCCTCTCAGTTGTAGAGGAGGCCCGTGCTTAGCACTGGACAGTATATTATACATGGCTGGTATGGTATGATGGTAGGGTTTTTGATTAGGAAACTGCAATTTACGGGTTAACAGCTTGTGTTACTCAGTAGTACTCATTCACTTTCGTCCTATATCTTCAGCGGGTTGAGCGAGGTTGATAAACATACTTCGAGATTTACACTATTAGCGCCGTAAATTCCAAGTGTGAGTTTTATTTTTATTATCTATTGCGAAGAGTCTCATATGTTTGCTATTAAAATGAAATATTTAATTTCTGGAATACATCTTCCGAGTAAAATTTATTTAGACATCTACTGTACTTTTACTGGAAGGAAAATTTATTTTATTGAGACATTATGGAAAATCCGAATCGCATCAAGTTTTTTATTTCTAATTATCTACGTCCTTTCCTTATTCTATTTCAATTTAACCACAGCATGAAATTAAGTACAATTATTTTGAATATGCTATTTAACTATTATGAATGTTAAACATCAAAATTCCTTTGAAGTTTTGTTGACAATTAAATGCTGGTTGAATTTAGTGCAATCCCACGCGTTTGAAAGTGTTTTAGTGTTTGCAAATTCCTTAACAATCGTCTATATTATGTCATAGTTATGCTAATAGAAAAGTGTAATATCTGGCATAGTGAAACATAACTGCTCGATGCGTATTGGTGAATGTTTCGATATCGATTGAATGAAAATAAATGGAAAATTCAAGATTTGCCGACATGAGTCTGGAGTGCGTTAAGATACTAAAATTCGAGAAGGGTTGGAAATCTTGGGATGAGACGCTTAGAAAAGAGGACATATTAGTTTAAAAGACTCACGGAATCTTAGTCGAAAATGGCAACAGTACATGAGGTTATTACTAGTCGCTTAGTGGCCGAATATGTGTGGACAATTATTGGTCTTTGGTAGTGCACCGTTAGGTGTAAAGTGCCTCAGAAACATGATATATTCAGTAGTGTAGACACAGGTTGATGAACCTAACAACAACATGGCATCTTAAATAAAATTTATACATACAGATTCAGCAAATATTATAGTTGACAACTCGACATACCTGTAACAAAATATAAACAAAACGTTAATTTCTAGCATAAGGTATATTCAAGGCATATTCATTCAGCAACTTGTGCAAAGACCAGTGTCGCGCGCATATTAGAATGGGCCCTACTCATTGCAGAGTTGTTAATAATTGACAAATTTTATACGCTAAAGCAGCTTATCACTAAACTGTAAGTTGTCTAAGGAATTAAGGCTCCAAGTTTTGATTAATTATATACCTAGATAGACACTGAACGTTTCAAACGCGTCGAAAAAAATAGAGGCGAACTGTACCCATCTAAATGAGTTTGAGTGAATTATTTTTTGTTGTTTTTCATGGATATAATTTTCTCCCCATTTTAATAGAAGCTATTTAATAATTGGTATCATTATGTGCGCACACAAGGATACGCAGAATGATGCAGCGATAGCGTATGACACAGCTGCCACGCATACTAGCTTAAGTAAAGTTGGCCTGTTTGTTTTAGTTTCATTGCAGCGCGTCACTCTATCTAGGTATATAATTAATCATAGGCTCCAAGCTATCCTTCTATCAAACACTCAAATAGCAAAAATACTCGCAAAATCACCAACCGGTTCACTCAAAAATACCATTAAAACCTACGTTACTTCATCGGGTGCATAAAAGCGAGAAAAAAATTGTAAACACGACGCGGAACCGGGTCACCGGTGCGTTTTAACGGCGTTTTAACATTTCAGTATTTAGAGTTACGAGAGAGTATATATTTTTTACAGACTCATTCCGTAAACTGGAATTACGTATCGCGCTGGTTAATGTTTTAGTTTTAAAGAATATTCACTCTGCCCTTATATGAGCCGAGAAATAAGCGACAGAGATCTTTTGTCGTAATATTTTTTTAACGATACGAACAGAATTTAATTTTGAATAGAATGACCTCCTGATGCCTTGGTGGCGTAGTTGTATTACGGTACGACTGCAATGCTGAGGTCTGTGCTCGAAATGGCGATAGACTCGCCCCCTATCACGGAATACGCACGGCGAAAGTGGGTGCACTAGTTGCGCCTCTGCCTACCCCTTGGGGGATAAAAGGCGTGAGTGTGTATGTATGTCTGTAAGACCTCATCCCTTGCGAGAAATATGCTGATTAAGTACTAATGAGATTCTAAATTAGCTTCTCAAGACGGTTCTTGAAGCACAAGCTCAAGTTTTTTCAGCGTCATAGCATTTAAAGCATTAGCTAAATAAGAAAGAAACAAACACGATTATTAGGAACAGTCACATGCTTGATGGTACACATTAAGGTCGGCAGCCATTGTTCCATCATTTGAAGTCTTCATAAAGTTTATATTGACGTTTCATCACGTTCGCGAGCATTGTGTTGGATTATGGAACGTTACGCTGAAACGGATACAGGAACCAAAAAAACATCATGTAGCTATAAAACATTTGAGTACAGATTGTAAATGGGGGACTGAACTAAATTCTGACTTTAATTATTGAGCTAGTACAAAAATATTACTTGTGTCTTTTGTATACAGAAACCAAGTAAAATTGGCTATGATAATATTAGTATTCTCACCTTGGATCGCGGCTCCAACCGACGAGAAATTTGTTTTTTTTTCGCACGCGTAAATGTATTGGTTCAGAAATTACTTCATACGAACAAATTTTATTATTTTACGTCTTTATCTCAAGTGCACGAATGATACAGGAATACAGTCTATGTGAATTTCTAAACTTATTATATTGGAACCACTTTATAATGAACTAATAATATGTGAAAGCACCTATAACACTACGAAACCAAAAAACCACCGCCCCATCTACTAAAATTACCAATAATACGAATCAAACATCAACAACTCAAGACATTAGATATAGATGAATCAATCGACAGCAACAACACTACAACAGATGTAGACAGTCAAGCTCAAAGCCCTTCACGACGTACAAACAAACACGCAAGCAGGTGCGCCGCGTAGTGCCGGCAACAATCGCCCGCGGCCTTGCCGCTGATCCGGCATGCATAATACCTTCCGACCACGCGCTCGCTAATTAATTATAACGTTAATAAATCTTTATCGCACACCGTAAAGATCTTCGTGTTTCGAAACGGACGGGGTTCAGCAAAAGGTAACCAATTGAAGCTTGTCAAACTGGATATACAGCCAGTTTGTTCATAGTCAGTTATATGGCAGACGTAACTTTTGGAAATTATGACGTTTGTATTGAGGCAATTATTTGTGGCTTTTACATTAAATTGTTACTTTTACAGTTCATGGAATAACTGGCTGAAACCCATTTATTTATTTATTTAAATAAGGTTCTCCGGTAAGGTCTCTAAGGTACACGCATTATTCTCATTTTGTTGTAAAAATTACAAATCACAACTGTTACTTTAAGAAATTGTAGCTATTTTAATCCCATCCGACTAGTTGAACAAAGAAATATTTTAATAACACTTGTAAATGGAAAACATTTGCTATGCGTTGGTTCCTTTTTGCAAAACCAAGTCCAATTTATTTAACATCACCTTGTGTTTATGAAATTTCGTTGATTTTATGTGCTGATTATTGGTGTTTTATGAAATTTTGTTAATTATTGTTGTTGGTAATGCGTTGGTAGCTCGAACAGACTGCTATCATATTAAGTAACATCCTCACTCTTTAAATAGCGTTACTATGTGCCTTGGAAGGAGTCCATTTATTGCTATGAAGATTTTTTTGATAAATTGTTAAAAAAAATTACAATTAATATCCATTCGGCCCAATGTGAATGATGCAGACGTGAAGAGCACTTGGAGTCGCTGCAGTTGCGGGGGAATGTCGCTTCTCTAAGCGTGTTCTACCGTCTGTATCATGGAGAATGCTCTGAGGAATCGTTCAATCTGATCCCCTCCTCTCCTTTCTTTAGTAGAACCACGCGTGTTGGCATGCGAAGCCACGGGTTCGCCAACTCATTGCCGCACCATCGGGCTTTGCATTAGTTTGCCGGCGCGCGTTCCCTCCTTATAACCCTGGGTCCTTCCGTCGTAGCGTGAAGAATCAGCTCAGTAGGCCGACATGATTGTGTCGGATGGCATGAGACAACCATCTGTTGCCATTCGATATTCTATCTGGACAGCATCGCGTTTACCATCAGGTGCAGTGTTAGAATAAAAAAAGGCAACCATTCTTCCACTACCAGCTATTTTAGAATGATTCTCTCCGAGACCAAATAATTCCTATAATCCTAACTTACATTCTTAGCTTGAATTATCGGCAAAGAACGGACTAGGATTATACCGAATCATCACCGTCAAAATTTGAGCTCACGCGAATGTTTGGTCATTTACCCTTTATTAAAAATAGCACCAATTGTGCCCATCAAAAAACTTGAAAGGTGGAATTTAGTATTTGACTTTCAATTTTTATTTCGGCCATTCAGAATTCACTTAGGGGTACGGTGTTCAGTTACTTTCATTAGCGATTCTGGAAAAACAAATTGTACAGCAGCGCGGTACTTGCGTCGTCTGATTAATTCTAAGTATTCGTGTTTACTATAGGAGTAACGATCACTAGATGAAGATTGTCATATGCAATACTCAGTTACGATAGACACCAGCATATTATCCATTTGCCATCCAGCAGCATTATATAAAAACTGTTGTTTGTCGCTTTGGAGAACATAATAGGCAGTATAATTAACGAACCCCATGAGGATTAAAAACTCGAGCCATTCAATATAATATGATCATCTTTTAATCTTGTAATCTTGGACTATTTTTACTGGTGGTAGGTCTCTCATATGTGAGATTCCGTCTGGGTGGGTACCACCGCAATGTCTATTTCTACCGCCAAGCAGCAGTGTGCATGCACTGTTGTGTTTCGGTTTGAAGGACATTGTAGCCAGTATAACTACTGGACATAATGAGACTTAACATCTTATGTCTCAGGGTGACGAGCGCAGTGGAATGCCACACAGTAGTTTGTTAGTCAAGGTGCTGGATGGTGTTGCTACTGTTTATGGGTGGTCGTATCGCTTACATCAGGCGAACGGCATGCTCGTCTCGTCATTCAATTAAAAAAAACACTATATTTTTGTTTGAGGATAACCAATTTCAATTTTTCATTAGCATTCGCACGCTCAAAAATTACTTGAACCACAACACTGAAAATAAAAAGTCATAAAATTAATATCATGTGACAAAACAAAAAGCTCGCGCGAACATTTTTCCGAGCAGTAAGTGCCGGGTGATTTTCCTCTTTAGTCATGAAACGTGAAATATGGTTTATGTTGAACATCTTGACATTTATTCATAACGCGGTACGGAATGGCATTTGTTGTATGCAAACCTTTGGTGTTAAAAGCTCTAAGATGCAAACCTATTACTTTAATAGTGTATTGTTTTTTTTATTGCATTGAATGACGAGCCGAGCATGCCGTTCGCCTGATGGTAAGCGATACGACCACCCATAAACAGTAGCAACACCATCCAGCACCTTGAGTTACAAAGTACTGTGTGGCATTCCACTGCGCTAGTCATCCTGAGACATAAGATGTTAAGTCTCATTATGTCCAGTAGTTAAACTGGCTACAATGTCCTTCAAACCGAAACACAACAGTGCACACTGCTGGTTGGCGGTAGAAATAGACATCGTGGTGGTACCCTCCCAGACGGACTCTTACATATGAGAGACCTACCACCAGTAGGAAATAGGAAATGTAATAAATCATGGCCAATGGGAAGGCATGGCGAAGACAAAGGACGTAATGCTTAAAATTAGATCGATTTCAACGTGTGCCGTAATTTCCTTAGCAGATTTTTCGGACATCTCGGATGATACACTTAAGTGTGATGATACTCCGGATCTATAATATGATCGGAATCTAGCCATACATGCACTGTAGTCCAGGGTCCCTGGTCCATTTTTGAACTTGATTACTATCAAGTTAATTTTCCGTGAGTAGCTTCATTTTGATGAGACGCCCAACACTATCCTGTACCAAAACTCGATTGTGGTAGGTAATAGGGGTAGCAGGGATCAAATGTTGTTGGGCAAATAGTGTTGGGCGTCTCATCAAAATGAAGCTACTCACGGAAAATTTCCTTGATAGTAATCAAGTGCAAAAATGGACCAGGGAACCTGTACTACTCTGCTTATTAGCAATAGAAATAGACGATATGGTTAAATTTAAAACATTTCACCACACAATTTTCAGGTCAAAATAAATAGTCTATTAGTTTATTAATTCATTAACATCCATAAACATTATATTTAATTTGAGCCACTCGCAAATTCGGACCGTGTTTGAAATTATAAAATTAGCGGCCAACGACCTCACACATTTCGTCCTCGAAAATCATTACCTTACACAAATTTGATCTCTAAGCAAGCCTAGCAAAACAAACGCAAAAACGAAACTATTTCGCTTTTACATATTCACTTTCTCTATAGGTCGTTGAACTCTGTATCCCGAAAAGCGAGAAATTGTGGAAAAAATACCAGCGAAAATTGTTAAATTGTCTATGTATCACGAGAAATTGAGCGGAAATAACGTGCTTTGAAAATGTGGTTTTGTTGTTGAAATGCTATCGAACCGCGACGAAAGACGGTGAAATTAAATATTTCGATAGTACAATCAAAGAAAAGTCTTCTAAAAAAAATATAATAGACAACGCAGCGTAATACATTATTAGTTGTTTGAATGTGATTTTTAGTATAGCGTATTAATTCAAATTTTAAGGCGTTAGTAATCACGGGAGATTCAAACATTTATGTTGATTTCTTTTCGTTTCATTTGGAAATGGAACCCACTATCTTTTCTTTCTTAGTCGGCTTACCATTGCAGACCTGAGCATTAAAAATATCCATAAATTTATTAATTATTGCCCCATCTTTAGACAAACTATTCCTTCCTCGTTCTTTATTCAGACGTCTTGAGACGCTGCGGTTTCAAGACGGACATTTTAAACGATTTCTCAAAACATGGTCTGTATTTTGTTTTGCGCTTTAATTTATAATGTGATGACGAATAAAACACCGTTCGGAGAGACAAAGAATATCACGAGACGCCTGTTTGAGTTTAATTCACTCGTGTTACGGTAAACGGATTGATTTAAGATGCGATCTGCTAATGGCTTTTAGGAGTTCGTTTGTAGTGTCAAAGTCCGCATTTCCGATCTTATACTTTTCTTAAGAATAATATAATAATAATAATTTGAGTTACTGTGTTTTAAATAACCACTGTTATTGACATTTTATCAGGTAAAAAAATCAGTTCAAAGGTAGGTAAATTAGGTACAGTGTATAAAACAAAAAGAAATATATACAGATTTTTATTTTGTTTAGAGCAGTTCGTATATTTACTTGCATAATAATAAATTCTCAATTCCCATCCGAGTGTACAACCCTCTTAGGAATCACGAAATAATTAGATAATCCATACTTGTCCCATACAGGTATTATTAATCATTAGTTCTTAGACATAGTAAGCGAAATGGGTAGACCAGTCTACACAAGCAGCACCCGTTCACGAATATGACGCATGTGCCAGCCATCGACCTCCTCAACCATGTTGCAGGGAAGTGGCTGACCCGGCACATGACGCTGCCGCCAACACCACAGCTTTAACCACAGCTTTAAAACTACCTACGAACTTCCACAGCGACTCTATCCGTCTACCATCTTCGCGTACTCACACGATTCTAATTAACTCACAGTATCACATAACCGAACAAGGAACTGAAACCGTTCCCACAATCACTGAGTTGTCCATTAATGCTGAGAGAGTGCTATTTCTGCCCGTGCTATATATAGATCACAATACGCCGGAACAATGTGCTCCGAGCCGCAAGGTTCGCGCCCCGCTCATTTACGTGTGTTGATGAATTTTCTTACGCTATTGTGATTTTTTTCAATTCATGCATCTTGTGGTCTTCGTGTTAAAGTCCAAAGTTATAATGATGATTTCTTAAGTTTACGCGAATGTTAGACATTGAAATAAAACTATTTTACGGATTTTATCGCGGTTTTTTTTAATAAAATTAATTTATTTCAAAACACCGCTATAAAATCCAAAGCTTTAATCTGTTAGTATGTATGAAGAGGTCTAGTGACGAAAGTGCCTTAAATCGTAGTACTTTAAGGCTTAAAATACAAAATCAAAAATTAATTTACAATAAATTAGTTATTTGATGATTAAAACTCACTTACTAATTTTGAAACAGGGTCATAAGCAGAAATTGATTACAGTGGTTTCGTGGTCGGTATTACAATTATTTTATCATGCTATACAAGTTTAAGAGTAGGCGTCTGTTCGTGTAATGTTATTTGTTACACAACATTTCATAGATAACAATGTTACATCTCTCGCCTTCTCGAGGGATGAACGGGATATTTTTAGCAATCGATCCCAGTGCGCAATATAACAAGGTTCTGATAACAAAATTAAACAAAGTTACATAAGTGTGTTGTCAATATTAACGCACTTTTTCAATTGTGGTTATATTGTTTGGATTGCTTTTCAAAGCGTTTGTTTGGTTACTAATTTTGTCAAATTTATTTGTGTTGAATAGTTTTGGAATGCTTTAGGAATAGGAATGCTTATTTATACCAAAAATATGCAGGCAATAGGACTGTCGCATGCCAGTGTTTGTCTAACTTAGTTTTTTCTATTTCTACCGCTGACCAACAGTGTGCGAGCACTGCCGTATTTAGGTGTGAAAGATAGTACCTATAGCATTCGTAATATACCTATATGTCATTTAGAAATCTGGGTGCTTTCTAATTGTTTATAGATGGCTCTTGTCATCAGGCGGGCCACTTGTCCTTCTAATCATTTAGATATTAAAGCAAAAGGCATTTAAAAATAAAACAAAATACCTGCCAAAATTTTCTATTCGGCACATAAAACCGTTATTTTCGATTATTGCACAAAATTCCGGTAAACATTTTGACACTAACATTTAAATTAACCACGGTTGATCCTCAAAACTCACCTTTCTCAACAAATTGTATAACTGTTTACATAAAATAACATCGGCTATTTTATCGCGTTAATTTATTTATGTTTTTATTTGCAACGAGTTACCTGATCGCGCGAAACTGGTCGTCATTTTGTATGGATGTATGTGTTGTATGAATTATCCTTAGTGAAAAAACAATTTCCAGCCAGACCTGTTGAAATTACAACTATACCACGTTGTATTCGAGTGTCATTTTTATAAAATAAGTATAAGAAAATAAACAGGCACAAAGGGGGCATAATTTTTCATTTATAACTGGTAGAGAACTACTCTCATATGTAAGAGTCCGTCTGGGTGGGTACCACCGCAATGTCTATTTCTACCGCCAAGCAGCAGTGTGCATGCACTGTTGTGTTTCGGTTTGAAGGACATTGTAGCCAGTGTAACTACTGGACATAATGAGATTTAACATCTTATGTCTCAGGATGACGAGCGCAGTGGAATGCCACACAGTACTTTGTAACTCATGGTGCTGTATGGTGTTACTACTGTTTATGGGCGGCCGTATCGCTTACCATCAGGCGAACGGCATGCTCGTCTCAACATTCAAAACCTTAAAAAAGAACCGTTTCAAGTCATAATCTTTTAGTATGCAATGTAGCTTTTTATAAGTGAAAAACTATTCAAATCTGTTTTGAGGTCCTGATATTATCAAGTAATCAATATTCAGTACAAATAGTTGCTTCATTATTGACATTGTATTGATTCACGCCTCGCCGCGTCAATACCCACGATTTAGTATCATTGGCATAGATCACAACACTCGTGCCGTCGGATGTTGTCCGAGAGCTAACTCACGAAGCTTTTCTTGGAGAATATTTGTACATGCACAAATACTTCGCAAATATTATGTCACACGTCGCTTAAATATGTTTATTTGGAGTTGTAAGTTTTGTTCACATAGAAAGCGCATGTTTTGTAATTTTCCGCTACACAGATTTTGCGCATAAATCTGGCACTCAAATTTTTACGCAATACTGATTCTAAACTGAACTACAACAACAACGATACACTAAACCAGAGAAAATTACACCATTTATTCAATATATAAACAGTTACAACATTATTCAAATTCAGTAATCCTTACCCCTTCTAGCCTCGCAGAAGTAAAATCTATTCTCCAGAAATAACATGCTTAATATTTAAAGCTTCTAGACTTAAACGGAAAATCTATTATCCATCTGTGAAACTTTAAATATAAAGCTCTTAAACTTCAACAATAGATAACTAGTCGCGTACAATATGTCCATTGGCACGCGTCATCGGAAGCACCGTGACGTCACAACACCACGCCTAGCTCCATTGCGCCGGCTAACCATCTGCGGCATCTCTAGTTACTATTTGATGTTGGTTTAATTCGAAGATTATAGTCATATTTTTTTATTATTTTAATATGTTTGACAATTGCTTGAAGATAGAAGAAAATGGTCATGTTTGGTGTAATTAACTAATGAATTATTAATGAAAGTAATGGGTTTGATGTTTATTTTGAGATCAATTATAATCATAATTACAAGGTTTATATTATATATGCCCGCGGCTCCACCCGCGTTAAATAGTTTTTCCTGGATAAAAGTCTCGCTTTATATTTTCCCGGCATAAAAAGTAACCTATGTGTTAATCCAGGACATGATCTACCCGTGTGCCAAATTTTATCGAAATCCGTTCAGTCGTTTTTGCGTGAAAGAGTAACAAACATACATTCTTACAAACTTTTGCGTTTATAATATTAGTAGGATTGGCGGCTTTCGAAAGAGATCGTCGCCAACCAAAAAACTGACACAAATTTATATTGTATACGGTATCTAGATTCTAGAATGCATCCAAAATTATAGTTAAAATCAAAAAGTATTATAAAAGCCTTATTCTCAATACACTCACTTTTCCTCATACAACTTACAACATATTTATTTTTCCATCCACACATTTTAAAACGTCTTCAAAACACACATCCAAGCCAGTCCCTCATTAATTCCAGAAGCACTAGACATGATTAAAAATCCCCCCGCACGCTACACTTTCTTTGTTAGCGAGCACACTCGAATAGCCTCTGACCCACATTCCCGAACGAATGGAGTGCGACTCGACCGCCGTGAGTGGAAGGAGGGCAACACGGGTTCGCTTCCCGGTGAGTAATGAACAAAGGATTCCGGGGAAGGAAGGAGATGTGTGAAAGGATTCGCGCGTACATGAAGTGCGACATGTACTGTTTAATTATGTACACGCATGCTCACGCCTTTTATCCCCGAAGGGGTAGGCAGAGGCGCAACTAGTGCACCCACTTTTCGCCAAGCGTATTCCGTCCCATGATGTGATAGGGGGCGAGCCTATCGCCATACCGGGCACAAATTCCAGACTCCGGGCTGATACTGAATAGAAAAATCCAATATCACTTTGCTCGACCCGGGGATCGAACCCGAGACCTCAGCCTTGCAGTCGTATCGTAATACAACTACGCCACCGAGGCAGTCATTTATGTACAATCAGCAATCAGCATCAACATTTTCAAAACTTCAAATTGCCTACACACTTTTGTGTTCTTACTAATCTGTTTTTTCTCTTCACAAAAATAAAATAAAAGGTATTACTTTACTTCAACCGAAGAAAAAAATATTTCAGTTTAACTTAACGCGTATATAGGCCATTTGAAATTTTGATTTTGTACTGATACTTATGCTGCTGACTGTACGAGGTGGAGTTAGGGATCATTTTTTGAGTCGGGTTGGGTCTTTGGTATGTTAGTGTTGTAGTTTTTACTTATAACGAGATAAACCGATTGCTTGTCTATTAGTAAAACTTATGCATAATTTAGTATGTATGTCAAAATATCATTTTTGACTAGTAATTTATTAAAAAAATACGATCCAATAACGTGATCTAAAACAGCTAAATCTACATACTTCTAACTTGCAATTTTTACCAGATTCGTAAACAAGTATTTTTCCCCTGCCCGGTCCACCGATGCAAAATGACCTCTCACTAATTCAATGCCAAGTTTTAATTAGATCGAGTGCCAACCGATATGGATCTAACGAAAATATTTCACATTTCGCTAATGCCCAATAGTCGCCGTTTTCTAATAATAAAGGAGACTGCCACGGCCCGAGTCTTAATTAACTATGCGATATATGTATATGTATTATGTAGACATCAGAAAATAGTGATGAGGAGTAAGAGTGGCTCTAGAATATTCAGAAACGGTATATTTTTACAAATTGATGAGACGATACTGTTTTTGTTTCGTGGCATTAATACATACCATCTGTTAATGTTATTTTTACTGCCTGGATTTATGCTGTTAATGAACTACACGGTCAAGGAAAGCGCGATTTTCATCGAGTCTAAACCTTGTTAAATTGCAAAGATGTTACAAGGCTCAACACCTCTGGATTCGGCGACAATTTCAACAGATACTTATTAATTGGTGAAAGATGATGGAAACGAAAGAAATTACAGTATTTACACTTCGAGTTCAACGCCACGGCGGTTACACCACATTCACTAAACGACGAAAATAAATCAGCGCGAAATCCGCACGACCCACGCGACGCCGCGGTCTGACATAATGCAACAAAACGCAAACTTGTTCGCGGTAACACTTCAATAGGATTTGTGGAGCGTAGACCTCGTTTCGTGTCTAGGAAAAGGATCGATAGTTAATCCTTTATTCCATTTTAAAGATTGAATGAGAGAATGGGTCAAGTGATCTCTTAAAGGTGCATTGTCAGGGATTCAATTTAGTTAGAGCATACATTGAAGATTGGTCGATCTCTTCAATGAGACTGGCATTTTACAAAACAGAAAAATCACATTTACCATAAACTGAAAGTAAAGATTTTTTTATTGTGTTTGGTGTAATTAATAGTTTTTAACAAAGGTGTCATTGGAAAAGAAAGTGCTGTTTACTTCCAATTATTTTTTTACTTCATTAAATATGGATATAGACCTACATAGGGCCAACACATCGATGGCACGTGATAACTGATATCAAGCTGCCTTGTACTTAATATCCACATTCCACAGATGTAGTACTGCACATTTAAAAAAGATAAGTATTTTTATAATCTCCGTGCTGGCAGCTTTTCGCAAAAACTTCACCTACATATCAGATCATACTGTTTTGCGGGTAACCACCGATGACTAATACGCGTCGCCGGTGTCGAGTTTCGTATACAAATCAACAAGTACGTAATTAGATAGGGGGTCGAGTGGGTCATCTACAGATATAATAAAGCAATAGGACCGGGGGGTCTGTACATTTAAAGAAATGTGATGAAAAAAAAATGGGCGACTAAAGAAGAGTAATGGAAAACAAATCTTTTTATAATTTTATCCTGTTTGTTTGTTACTGCACATATCCGAAACTACTGAATGGATTTCAATGAAATTTGGCACACGGGTAGATCATATCCTGGTTTAACACACTACTTTTTATCCCGGGAAAATAAAAAGTGGGACTTTTATCCCCGAAAAACCATTTCACGTGGGCAAATCCGCGAGCTAAAGCTAGTATTAAAATATAATACGTATTCAGACTAAATAAAAACATAGTTACACTATCAAGATAAAATTAAAAACAATGTTTCCAACAAATATTTTGCGCATAGTCTGCTGACTATAATTTAAGGCTTGATCGTAACTACATTTTAGAGTGCAACAAAATATTTACAAACTGTTTTATGTAGTATTGTTAGAGATCACCATATACCGTCTAAATGATTTTTGTAGATTATAATAGAATACGGGAACTACAAGCAGTTAAGCACTTACTTACACCCCTAACTTACACTGTTGTAGATCAAGGATTATCGCACAATATAACAGTAGTGTAGGAAATGTCAATATTAAATAATGCAATTTAAATTACAATGTATCGTACCGTTATAGATGTCGCAAAAAATAAACAACCTTTAGGGCAAGGTCCCTCTATAAATAATTCCGGATACGCACCTGGCTTTTAAAAACTGCACCGTTCTTTATTAAGGCAATGTGTCTATTTTTATCACCTTCCTCGCAACTTGTCTATTACATGGCGGAAAAGCTTTTAGCTCTACCTACAGAAGAATAATTCAACAGAAATGGAGTGGATGACGTCAGACGGTTCTGGCCAGAGTGCAATGTGGAGATAAATCAATTTATTAACCTTTATAAAGTTAGTGCAAGCTGGATCAGTTTTTAATAGATGTTATTTATTCTTAGAACAGCGAAGTAAGTAATAAAGTTAAATGGACACGTTTTTAACCGACTTCCAAAAAAGGAGGAGGTTGTCAATGCGTGTGTTTGTATTTTTTTATTAGCAACTATTTTCCGTAAAAGATTGTCAAGGTTGATACTTAGCCATGGGGATTTTGTATCATAAATAGACTGAAATTTACAAACAATTTCCAGAAATCTTCACTAAAATCTAGATCTTAGAAACGGTATATAAATCTGACATTGTATGCGAGCCATCAACCGGGAGTGATATTTCAGGACCATGCGAGTTTCCTCAAGATGTTTCCAATCATTGTGACGTCAAAAGCGTCTAATAAACATGATGAATTGTATTCCTAGTTTTCTTAGAAAACATTAAAATTCAAATTAGATCTTAAATAGAGTTGAAGTTCCAAATTACTCTCAATATGAATATAAACTTAATAGTTATTTTCAGTCACGTTATTAATTCCTAACGCTTCTCGCTTTAACGGCGAAGGAAAACATCGTGAGGAAACCTGCATATCTAAGAAGTTCTGTATAGGAATTTCGAAGGTATGTGAAGTCTGCCAACCCGCAGGCCAGCGTGGTGGACTAAGGCCTAAACCCTCTCAGTCGTAGAGGAGACCGTGCTCAGCAGTGGGCAGTATATAATACAGGGCTGGTATGGTATGGTATTAATTCCTAAATCTTATACCAATTGCTTCATCATACAGGTAAACTTATTGCGATGGATGTCAAAATCTCATAAAATTAATTACAAAACTAAACATGTCGTCCAGACCTCAATCAACCTCGGCAGGTCCGGTTTAGACCTCTGCGCCCAAAATACACAATTTTGGCGTACCATAACGACTCAGTGGTTAAATTAAAGGATGTGTGCTAATCGTCTCGTGACCCGAAATTAATTTATTTGGGTACAAAGCCCATCGGCTAACCTTTAACTAGACCGCCTTCTTTTTGCGACACAACATTAGCCTTTGCATACATAATAGTTTTGTGTGTGCTTAGCGTTGTTTTCATGGTAATAAGGTTACGAGAAAGAAATTTGGTATGATGTAAGTCAATGGTAATTACTTAAAAAGATCTGGGGTAAATTAGAGGAAAAGAATTAACAATTGCAATGGAAATACGCAAAGAATATTAAGATCTCGAGTCTCTAAGAAGAAACAACTTCCAATTTATGCTTTAGATCGTAGAGCTGCATAATTCTGCTAATTAAGAATGTGGAATTTTATAACACGTGCTCAGGAAGCGATACTATTTAAAAACCATAAAATCCTTGAACAATATTTATGGAAAGTAAATAGGACACAGATCCGTCGACTGATATTAATACGAAACACTATTTCTATAGCGCATGTAATAGTGCGCAACGTAAATCTCCGCCCGTTTCGCAGAATTTCAATAATCTAGCAAATATACCGTTTTGTTAGATAACCCATTAATCTCTAGAGAAATTGAATAATTTCGTACGAAGTCAAAAGTCGCACGAATGTCACGGGTGCGGACAGATGTGTGTCGTGCTCTCGAATTAGTCGGGGGACAAGGAAGCTAACGCACGAGGAATGTGCCCCAAATGTAGTCCATCGCACCACACCAACATAAAATACTTTTGGTGCAAAACGACAAATATTTTGCACAAAAAAGTGCAGACAAGTTTAAAAGGAACATTGAAATGTCGGAAGTTCCAAAGATTGGCTTCGAAAAGACTATGTGTAATGTTTGTTCAAATATTTGAGCAAATATAACGTGTTCGTAAACCTGTAAGTTATTAATGGCAGTAAATAACTTTGTAAAATCAAAGTTAAATGTTTTCAGTTGACATATAAGTGTGAGATATGATGCCAAATTAATTTTCATGATGAAAAAAATCACAACGAGATGTAGGTGACCTTCATAAATTATATTTGTGGCGGTACATAAATTCCACAAATCTAAAGCCGAATTTCATAATACAAATTGGACATCACATCTCTTCACTGAATTCAAAATACGTCACAGCTAAATGGGTTCAGTAATTTTTCTTAAACAAAATTATTTATACTATAAAGTTATACTATATACTCTAAAGTTTTAATAAATATCCGAGTCATGACTTCGTTAATACTTTTTCACTATTAAGCGAATTATTAGCGTCGACACAAATGATTCGTGATAAAAAATATTAGGATCGCTCCCATTGGCGCCTAGGGTTGCCACTTCTCTGGAATATTTTGCTTAGAGCGGATAATCTGTTTATAGTTAAGAATCTTATAACTAAAATATGTATCTATTATATAATATATTTACAGCTTCCCATTGTTTTTTTGTTATGAAATTTCGTACAACTGTTGAAATACCAAAATAAGACCTAAAGTAAATAAAAAGAAAAGAAATCCGCCTCTCTATGCCTCAATTACTTTTGCCGTTTGGCGCATACTTCATAATCTCGATCTACTCCGCAGTGACAACCTTAAGTGCACACGATTACACGTAATAGCTCATTTGGTGTAAACAGCTCGTTTCATTTCACGCCGAATTGCCGTGAGTAATTGGATCATTGTTGAAATGTTTTGGCTCGAGTCGAGGGCGCCTCCCCCACCTCCCTTCGTATCTCTCATTGTTGATTAATACGTGATTATTAGCGGAATATTTTGCCTATTCTGTAGAGCTTAATGGAAATCTACTTGGAAACACAATTCATTTTTTCTCCGTCTACGTGGGACCGTTATTTATCCGGCTAATTACTAGGAGCATAGATTACAGTATGACTTTTGTATTTGGTCGGCTTATACATTTATATGAGGGATAGCAATTATAAGCAAGCGATGAAATCCGCCCTTAGTGCTTCCATTTGCTAATCTAATTAATAGAGATCGTGAGTGATAGACAATAGTATCTATTAACGATCTTAGACTTTACCCATAGATATTTCACTTAGTCTACGATACCTCAAAGTGAGTTGTGGCAGCCCTATTCAGGACTAAGAGTTGCAATACAAAATCATTTCACCTTAAACTGCATGCGGACGATACCACCGCTACATTTACCTGAAAGGGCAGGTCAGGAGTACCCTTAACCGACGAAAATGTATGAAAAGAACTATGAATGTGGAAGAGGCGAAAGAGGTGTGTCAAGATCGTAGTATGTGGCGCTCAATAGTCTCTGCCTACCTCTATGGGATAAGGGCGTGAGTGTGTATGTAATATGTATGTATCTTCTTTGAATTATAACACAAATACGTAAATACATTTTCCTGCTTTTTGTGGATTACAAAGAAACACTCGTCCAGGGCGCGGTGTTACAATGGCTGCCAAATATTTCACATACCACGGACAGAGTAACTATTACGTGGATATAAACTATGGATAAAAGAGTTGTCTCTCTGATTTGTTTGTTTACATGTATGCGAATACGATTCGAGTTATTTTCATTCCACATTGATTGTGAGATCAGATGGATGGATTTTATTTTAGTGCTAAAACAGTAATGCGAGTGTTGATAAGGATCGGGAAGCTAGTTGAAGATTAATAAGGTCCTCTGGTATGGAAAATATCTTATTACAACAAAAAAAACAAGATTGCGAGCTTAGAGAAGACAGTTGACATTCGTCTTAAAAGAAACAAAAACCCAGGTCAATACATACACGGAAAATTTGCTAATCAAACTACATAAAAATAAGAAACACACTGTAATCAAAATAAACCAAATCACCATAAACATAGAACTGATATTTGCACAAATCACGTTCCTCTAACCTAGAAATTCCAATGCTCATAGACATGCGATGTCTCTGTAGACACAGAGACATCGCAATTCGCATCTCTAGATTAGAAACTACAAATGTCACTCAACAGTACGTGGCTATCAAAGTTGACAGAACAATCCCCTTTATTCTCTACGACAGTGGTAACTCGTAACGCGGGCGTGTTACGTTAACTTCGAGTAATTAGCGTTAAATGGTATTCTGTATCCCAATTTCCATAGTGATAAACGCTATAAGTTACGTTACGCGCTTGTTACGAGCGGTGAAAATAACGTGTGTCATAGAGAATAAGGGGGTGATGGGGATAGTTAAACCTATCTTGGACGGAATTAACCTACATTCTGAGGAATCAGAGATAGATTAACGTTTTGATGAACATTACTACTTTGGTACTTTATCGTATTAGACGATGTTAATCGTGTGGCGAGGTCAACGGGGCAATTTGGTAGAGTATCTGCTGGATTTGTGGCGATGGTTTGAAGGAGACTGTCTCTGCTATATCTATAAATGTGGAAGTTTCCTTGGGTTGTGGTCTGAAGGACATTGTTTTAAAAGAAATAATAAGTATAATACTTAACATATAGCGTATTTTGTAGTTCTAGTTTCTGGATGACGTTGCCACTGTTGATGACCAGGAGCTCACACGGGCGAACGACTGCTCGATTCGTCATCAAGTAAAAAAGAAATGCAGAGAATTTTGAAATTGGGCGAAACACATTCGAATTTCAAACTCACGTTTACTCAAACAGATTGCCTGAATAAAACATATAACAATAACAAATAACTTCTTGTAAATTTTTTAGAAGAATGCTTCCCTAATTATAAGCTTCATTATACACACGAAAAACGTAAAAATACCGTCGGTGCTACCAAAGTTTATCATAAATCAATCACAACACAAAAGGAGCGTCTAAATATAGCGTGCGCGAAACATCTTCACCTTTATGTTACGCAACGACTTGGGGTATACGCACCAGAAAGAAAGGTCAGTGGGCGGTAAGTGCTTAAATTTCTTTGTTTATATGTTACAATATCGTTGCGTTTCATGATATTCTGGTTCGGTAAAATATGACATGCGAATTATAACTATATGTAATATGCTTTGACAAAAGTGCTACCACAGGATGTGCGTTTTTATGCCTTTCAATGAAAACAATGTAGAAAAGTGACAATAAGTAACTGCAGTCATCACATTAGCATATACAATTTATTGTTTCTATTTGTACTTTTTATGTACAGGTCATTAACCACGTTGAACCTTAATAAAAATAAATTGCCTAGTCCCGAAAAAATACAACCAAAAAACTAATCAACCTATAAGTGAAATGTTTATAATTTGCAGAAGAGGGAAGGAGGTTCAGTCTAAAAATACAATACACATTAGCCTCTGAACTCTAAAGGCTTTATTTAGTATGAAATAATTTATCCAAGTCAAAATACTCACAAAATCTCATCTGTTCCAATGTGTTGCGTGTAACACAATGTGAACAAATCAGAACAATGTATCCTATATCTGTAAACATGTCGCAAGATGTAGGACGACACGACGTGACAGCGTCCCTCACGACCTCTCCCAATTTCGAGATTAGGACATCACTTGGATAGGAGTAACACCACAAACATTATATGTATCACGGTTTTTCAGGAATAAGTGAAAACTTGTTTTTTCCTTGTAACTTTTTTCGTGTAAGTGAGAAATTTTCTGTTAATCACACACACATGCACTCACGCCCGTTATCCCCTAAGGGGTAGGCAGAGGTGCAACTAGTGCACCCACTTTTCGCCGTCCGTATTCCGTCCCATGATGTGATGGGGGCGAGGCTATCGCCATATCGGGCACAAATTCCAGACTCCAGGCTGATACTGACTAGAAAAACCCAGTAGATTCACTTTGCCTGACCCGGGGATCGAACCCGAGACCTCAGCATTGCAGTCGTACCGTAATACAACTACGCCACCGAGGCAGAAATTTTCTGTTAATGATATGTGTTATTTGAAAATGTTTGTAACTCGTTGTACAAACAACTTTGAACATCATCAGTGCCTCAAAGTTTACCAACGAATTTATTTCTATAACAACGCTTTTCAAGCAAAATAACCATTTCTCATAACGTTCTAAGTCCACCATAGCACGTGAACCGCTCGGCGTGTCGCACCACGCCGCTGTTTCTAGGGCAACCCTCGCCTCTTGAGATTAGCGCACAGCCCAAATAGCTCCGTGCAGTAATTACTTCGTTTCTATTCCTGTCCTATTTGTTCTTTGACGGAAACTGACAAATTTCCCAAGAGCCCCGTGTGCCACGACCGTTGGTTGATCCTGGGTGTCTATGTAAATTTGCATTTTGTACATTGTTCGTTAGTTTTGACTTGTTCGCGTGTCAGATTGTTTTGGTATGAATGTTATGCAATATTCGAATAATAGAATTTGTTCTTCGAAGTCTTCTCGTTTATTTTAAAAATCGTGGGTGTAGGGAATTCCTGATTTTGTATTGGAATCCTGGTTTTAATTGATGTTTTGGTTGAGTAACGGTGTGAAGTTTCTCGAGTATTTTTGTTTCAGATTGAGCTGAAAATAGTTAGTTAATGTCTTTGAACGAACGTTCTTTTATAAATCATTGTTTAATTTTGGTTTAATTATTGAAATCATCTTGATCTTCATGTACCAGACGTATTTATAAAACAATTCAATCTTTAAAAATATTGTAAAACTAATTTTTTAACCCAATAATGTTAACCCATCAATACAATTTGTATTTCAAGCGAAACATATTTAACCCACTGAGTGTTTCAATTACGAAAACTTATTACATCGGAGATCGTAAACGCTAAACAGCGCCGTGACCGTTCCAATTTCTATACAATATTACAATTCGATTTACTTCACTAAAATTACTTACGGATTTCTAGTTCAGCATTATAAGATGGTGTTCAAAAATAAATTCCCTATTTATACACACACACACACACACACACACACTCACGCCTTTTATCCCCGAAGGGGTAGGCAGAGGCGCAACTAGTGCACCCACTTTTCGCCGTGCGTATTCCATCCCATGATGTGATAGGGGGCGAGCCTATCGCCATATCGGGCACAAATTTCAGACTCCGGGCTAATACTGAATTTAAAACCCAATATCACTTTTCCCGACCCGGGAATCGAACCCAAGACTTCAGCATTGCAGTCATACCGTAATACAACTACGCTGCCGAGGCAGTCCCTATTTACGTAACATATTTTTTTTGAGTATAGAGTACCTAAAATATATATACAGGTCAAAAACATGAGCAATGAATTGGATTTACGCGCTAAAGGTTCCGTACTGGAACAATTCTTATCTTTATATTTATTCTGTGAAAATTTCCACTCAATCTATTATATAAATGCTCGGGCTGTTTAAAGGTCAAATGGGCTAGACGGGTGGCGCGTGCAGACTTATAAGCTTGGGTAGGGAACATTTAGACAGGGAACCCTAAAAACTAGTGTTTTGCTCGTTATGAATTCCCCCCTCCGATTGAATTAAGCACTTCATTAAAATTTGTGAATGCAAATCTACCGGATTGTAATTCAACACCACGACTAAAGTTTGTTAATCAAACGTATTGATATTTCATTCGGATCAAGCACGGCGTGATATGATTGCATTATACCTACTGCGTAGCCTAGACTTCTATGGGCTTTGATTTTGGGCCAGCGTCTTAATTAGATACCTACACTATTAGTTACTTTTTACCACCGAAGACCCCTAACGGTCAATACACGCCAGAGCGATCAACGCAGCATTATAATATGCCTTTTGGCGTAACGTCAGTAATTACCGTTGGGGTTAAAATACCCCAGTATACCCCAGTTGTATTATAGCGATTTTTATTTCTTTTTACCATTATAGGACATTCTATGGTAAGGGAAATATTATAAAGGTAATTTTTGAAGTCTAGCTTGATATTTGACAAGTTTACAAGCCTTTAACGACGACATTATCCACACGTAATCGGCGAATGATACAAACGCTTTGAACGCTCACGAATCGACTTGTTTCTGTTGAATAATGGAGACAATTTTTCATCGTAGCCCTAAAGGAAAAGGCAGTGTCCTCACAAAAACTGTTGTTTTACCGATGTGATGACGTTGACCTGATGATCGTGTGAGTGATGGATGGACTGTCAACATCAGGAAGAGGTGGTGATTTATTTAGCCACTACGTGTTGATATCCTACAATGATACTCACTACTCAGTCTCGGTTTTTCATACAGCAGAAAAACCGAAAATACGCCTACATTTTTACATTTTTTTTAAATTATTTTTTTAACGCTTTGAATGACGGGACGAGCATGCTCTTCGCCTGATGGTAAGACAGTAGTAACACCATCCAGCACCTTGAGTTACAAAGTATTGTGTGGCATTCCACTGCGCTCGCCATCCTGAGACATAAGATGTTAAGTCCCATTATGTCCAGACTCCAGTAGTTACGCTGGCTACAATGTCCTTCAAACCGAAACACAATAGTGCATGCACACTGCTGCTTGGCGGTAGAAATAGACGTTGCGGTGGTACCCACCCAGACGGACTCATACATATGAGAGACCTACTACCATCATAATCATATTTCAGTCTAAAATGTGGTGACTGTATTACATATTTATTATTTCAAGAATCCCATGTTTCACGTCAGTATAATAAATAATGCGTCTTTATAGATTCCAGATTTCGTCAGTCTCAATTTCCAAACGTTCCTAATTTTATAGCAATGGCCACGAACATTTCAGCGAGTCATTATTTTTGTGGTTCATTGAGTTTTTATACATTATGTATGACTCGCATATTTAGACATACTGTTCCAACAGTAAATACCAACAGACTGTCGAGTTGCACAGACTGTTATCTGCAAATGGTGCAACTGTTTTCACAACATGCATTGACAGTGTTATGTTTGCTGAACTATTACAAAAAGTTGTTGCAGTTACAGCGCCGCCTCGCTGCCGTAATGTCTGGCATTTAGGCAATCTGAGAAGCGCAAGGTTTACTCCATAGTTTACTCACGACGGCATGCGTACCTTTCTTCTCTTTTGTTTATCAAGATTAAAGCGTTTGCATCTACCTAATAAACACATACTTACGCCTTTTATTCCCGAAGGGGTAGGCAGAGGCGCAGCTAGTGCACCCACTTTTCGCCGTTATTCCGTCCCATGATGTGATAGGGGGCGAGCCTATCGCCATATCGGGCACAAATTCCAGACTCCCGACCCGGGGATGGAACCCGAGACCTCAGCATTGCAGTCATACCGTAATACAACTACGCCACCGAGGCAGTCTAATAACTTGCACATATGAGGTGAATTATGAGTTATTAATAAAATTTTGGGATTGACATCTGTCCCGAGGAGCTTACCATTGATTCATAACTCGGGTAAAGTTGTATTGGGCCGTTCTGCTCAGTATCAGCCCGACGTCATAAATTTGAGCCTGACATGGCCATAGGCTCTATCATATGGTGACGGAACACACCTGGCCCTAGATGCACCTCTAACTAACCCTTCAGGGGTAAAGGCGTGATGTGTATATTAACTCGGGTTTTGTTTTTATGGTATTGAATGACATGCCGTTCGCCTGATGGTAAGCGATGCGACCGCCCATAAACAGTAGTAACACCATATAGCACCTTGAGTTATAAAGTGCTGTGTGGCATTCCACTGCGCTCGTCATCCTGAGATATAAGATGTTAAGTCTCATTATGTCCAGTAGTTACACTGGCTACAATGTCCTTCAAACCAAAACACAACAGTGCATGCACACTACTGCTTGGCGGTAGAAATAGACATTGCGGTGGTACCCACCCAGACGGACTCTTACATATGAGAGACCTACCACCAGTAAAACCGGGTGTGCAACATAACTATCCAACTTGCTAAAGCTGGGCGATATAGTCCCGACTATTCCCGGCAAGAGTAAGAAAGTCCTTTATCTCTTGTTTTTCGTCGCCATATTGGAGGCTAACAAATAAAAGCGATTTCAGGTGGTAAAAATAGGTGAATATCAAAGCAGTCTACAAAAATTGTGTTGTGGTGTCCCTCAGGGGTCTGTGTTGGGACCATTACTTTTCTTAATATATGTGAATAACCTAAATAAAATAGGATTGACAGGACACATAACTATGTACGCGGATGACACTTGTTTATTTTATTTCGGACCTAACCTAGATAACTTATTAGAGAGTGCACAAAATGACTTATTTAAATTCTGTATCTGGTGTCACAGTAATCTACTCACAGTAAATGCAAAAAAACCTCCTATATGATATTCCACGCAAAGAACAAAAAATTTCCTAACTATAAGCCACTGTCTATTCACAATACAATTATTCAGCGCTCACATAATCAAAGATACCTAGGCCTGCAACTAGATGATAAACTCTGCTGGAGGGGACATATACAATTATTAAAGTCCAAACTTTCATCACTAAATGGAATTTTACGTAAATCAGTAGGATGTATACCACAACAAGTATGTATGTCCATATATAATTCATTAATCAAATCACATCTAGAGTATCTCATAGAAGTGTGGGGTTCAGCTGCTGCAACAAACCTGAGGGAGCTGCAAATATCACAAAATAAAATAATAAAAACACTTTTTAAATTGAATAAAATGACTGACACACGGATTCTATATAAAAAAACAAATATACTCAATCTAAAACAGTTATACACATATACAACTTGCATTCTAGTTAAAAAAATATTAAGCAATAAAATACAATCAGATATTCAATTTACAAAAAGAATATTCCATCACAATTTAAGGAACACTAATAAAATTAAATTAAGACAGCACAGAACCAATTATGGCAAGAAAAATATAATGTTTGAGGGTGCACAATTATACAACAATCTACCAAATGAAATAAAGGAATGTGAATCAATAGAGATATTTAAAACAAGACTAAGAAAATTTGTGAGCCAAGAAATATTTTAAATTATTATTACCTATTCTTATGTTTTCTTTTTTAAGATTGATTGAGCTAACCATAGTTTTTAAATTTAATTTACTAACACTCATTGTAAGTGGACATTAAGTCTTTTATGAGTGAATAAATTCTCTAAACCCAAACCCAAGCTAGACGAGGTGTCGATGTCGCGGTGACGGCCGGCGCGCACGTTTTTGGCGTTGTCGCCGTCCTCACCCTATAAGGCGAGCGTACGCGGTCACCGCACACGACGGAATATTACGCAAATCCACGCCACCCTCAAATTAAACGCCGACGGGCCTTAACGACCCGTTAATACCGTAGGAAGTGATTATTGTTTATTTTTGTAATTGCCGCTGCAGGAAGTGCCAAGCCAGAGTAACTCGGCAGACGAGACTCTACTGTTGTGTAAATGAAATTTGGACGATAACGTCGTTTATTGAGTAACATGGACTGCACTTGCACGATGTACGTCAGAGACAATACTAAAATTGGTGTTGACGTTGGAGCCAAGTGGCAAGGATGGTACGGACGTAGCAAACATGGCAGGGCAAGGATCTTTTCGTACAAGTACAATAAACTTCCCTTTGAATGATTGTTTATCAGTATGATTGATCACACCGGGCGATGCAATGCCGTGTGGTAAGTACTTTGAAATTCAAAGCTCTGGCGGCATTGCTATTGTTTACGAGTTTGCGACAGTTGCCAACAGGTCAACCATCTCGTTTTATTAGATTAAAAACATTTCGATTGTCTAAACAGGGATGTGTACTCTAAATCTCGCAACCTATAAACGAATACAATTTCATTTTCATTTCCATGACGTACCTCTCTATTTTGTGAATGGTGGGTGAAAGAAGATGGGGCAAAAAAGTTCTCGAGAGGAGACCACCTACTGGTAAGCGCAGCGTCGGCCGTCCACGTACAAGGTGGACGGACGACTTGATAAAGGTCGCAGGAACACGCTGGATGCGGGCCGCTTTTGACAGGTCCGTCTGGAAATCTTTCGGGGAGGCCTATGTTCAGCAGTGGACGTCATGTGGCTGATGATGATGATAATGATGATGATGATGAAGTGAAAGAAGTTTGTACGACGATGGAGTAGAATGGATGCATTCACTTTCAGTTACGTTTGTAGACGCCTTTATACGTTCGCGAGTCGTGCATGAGTGAAAGTGAATTCGAGAGAAAGACCTCGCCCGTAATGGAAGTCCTGTCGAGGTCGTAGCCCTTCCCGTGACGTAAGCAAGTTGCAGACGACCACGTAACTAAGACAGTACCTTCTTCAGTTCGTTAACCTTTTTTTAAACTGTCTTCAGAGTTCAGTCTCGAGGTCGCCGAACTGAGATGAATCAATGTTAGGAAAAATCCCTGTCGGCGAATGAATGACGCCTACACTAAGTGGGAAAATTGTTCATCCGTTCCACATTATTGGTGCAAATTGCGTGTCGTAAGTCTTCAAGGCTGTTCTAGTTTATAAATAGCTTCGGTCGGTTACAACCAGTTGGCTTGTTCTGGATAGGGCAGGTTTCCTTCGCACCCTCAGGCATCAAAGTCGATATCGATTTATTTTATTTTTGAAGTTATCTATACGTATTCTTGCTAAAGGAAGGGTTCCTTGCTGGATAGTGGATACAAATCGTTTGTACAAGATAAACTTGTTTTTCATAATGGATAGTTCGGGTGACCTTCGTTTAGTTTACTATTGAAGGACAGATTGTCGTTGGTTGACATTATATTTGGACTCTAATGTTGACTATATCAGCTGTGAAGTAGTCAGTATATAGCCAAGATACAAAACTGATCACAATTTTTGCTACATAAATCGACACACACAAAATACAAAAAAAAAGCTCTTTATTTCGTAACGACACTACATGAAAGCACGAACGATTTTATCCGGCATGAAATCACGACTGCACGAAGTGTAAACATTAAACGGGACCCATGCGGTCCGTGTGTAAACGCCCTTAAATCTTATGCACTTGTTTTATTGGTGGTATTTACGATTATCGTTTTAATATCGCCTTAAGTGGTAAAATCAATGCAGTTACCTTTAACTACTTGTGGAAGAGATCTGGTATTGTAAAATGAAACGCTTTTGATTAAAATAGCTCTATCGCTTTTATTATAGTTTTAGAAAGAGAATTGAAAGTAATCTATACTTGTTTCTAATTTTTAACGGTCCATATATTGAATAATGTCGGTGTAAGTTGCTATAAGTAAGAGTTATTTTTACAATATTGAGTTAAAATATCTATAAGTACGTTGTTAGAATTGTCTCCTATAGACGGAAATAATGTATCAGGTTAATCTCCAATTTCTTATTTTATTAATTTTAACTTTCAGTGTATATTTACAGGAATAATAGTTGCATATGTGGGGAGGACAATATCGTAAATTCTAAAACAAACAAACTAATAAACGATACACGACACAGACGCTTGGCTTCCAACACAACAAAACATTATTCCGGTACTTTGCGTAAAGTTTCATGACTCAATCATCTCCATTCCGTACTTTAATTTCGGCACAACCGTAACAATGGAGCACAATTATAACAAAAGACGTCTTATGGCATCGAAAGACGTCGAGTGGCGTCAAGCGACGTCAGGAGGCGTCGGTTATTTCCGCTGAGGTCGCGGTACCTTCGCCAAAATCATCCCACCTGCCATTTTAGGTGGGCTCTCGAACAATGAACGCGTGTGAGTTGCGATAGTCGTGCGTACTTCAATTAAAGTGATGAGGATGATGATACTTAAAATACATAATATGAAGATTAATATGGTCCGATGTGGTGTCTAGACAGGATAGTCGGTGCTGTGAGGGAGAAGACGCGGGCTGTAGACACTAGTCGTTTTCTCTTTTACTACTTGAGGAGACGAGCAAGCTATTCCATGGTAAGAGCACCGGCTGTCCATAAACATTAGCAACACCACCCAGAATATCGATTTTGTGTTACCGGAATATTTAAAAAAAAAAACATATTTAATTGAGTGAAAATTTTAGACCGTTCTCCATTCCACAAATATTTGATGTATAGCACATTGCTTCCGGCAGACATTGCAATTACTAAAACACTAACCCTAGACTGACAGGCTGCCTACCTGCTGACCTAGGTAGTAGCACTGATTGATGGGCCGATAACAGACGCCTACGGTGATGTTTATGCGACGTCTCGATCGACCTTCTATAAAGAATCGCTTCATGGTTACTCTATTGTTGAGTACGTCGAAACAAATGTAAACACAATTAAGAGATGTTACGACTGAAAAGGTCAATAGATAGAAACAGATGGACGAATTTACATTGTAAAATGAGCCGATAACCTAGCAGAACATTGAACGGAGTATAGGTCAGAAGATTTCTGGTACAATCCCACTCTAGAGGATACGCATCTATGAATTTTCGGAGTTACGTTTGTATTCATTGTTTTCTCTCGCTCGTTTAATATCGACGGAAAATAGCTTGAGAAAACCATAGTATCTGTGACTTCTCCGTTCAAATCTACCAATCCGTATCATGTAGAGGGTTGAGTTCACGTCAGCTAAGAAGTCCGGTACCCGTAAATAGGTAGGCATTACAAGGTTGATACATTAATTTATTATTTTTCATACACACAAATCAGATTCTGAAAATTAATACACAAATAATATCGCGAAACTCTTTACATAAATCAACGGTACCTTCACCATCGACCATTTCTCACACTCGGATGGTCAGTTTCAATTAAACGGCTGTACGAAGTTGGCTCTATTCATCAGATCTCGGAGATTTTCAATTATAAACTCGATTGTAACTCACTGGGGCGTGGGGCGGTTATCGGATAATCTGCTGCGCCGGCGCATGGGGACTATTCTGATCACGTGCGGTGTGAAGTGTACGATATTTTAAAAAGTTAGACATTATTGGACTGGCTGGGTAACTGAGGAATTAGCGTTTAATTTGAGTATTATATTATTTCACTTATAAAGAGCCGGCAAGTGTATATCATGTAAAAGTGAGAACACTAATATTTATTATTATACGTAATATATTACGTCCATGCTTGAAAATAATGTATGTGATCGTCGATGAGTATTAATACAAATATGTTTTACTCCTGTATTAGGACGTTATCAAATATTGCTAATAAAGTGATAAACAAGTCTATCTGTACATAGCGATAGTATTTTGATGCAAGTTCGTGTCAACATGCTGTTACAGCCTTCTTGTCCTTTTGTGTTTCTTGGTAGATTTTCCACAGCATTTGTGATATTCTTAACAAATAAATCCTTTTAGACGATATTTCTTTGAAATATCGTACAATTTAACATGATTATATACCGCATGTGGTATGCCTTTACATTTAAAATATCATAAGAATTGGACTTCCCCACGAGCTAAGTCACAAATCATATTATATAAAAAATACCCTCCTAGAAAATTTATTAATTGTAAAATAAACGAATCAGCTACATTTACTTTCAACGGCATTATTTTTAAACTAAGCATATTTTAAACACAAATTAACAAAATCCAAATTCAAAATGTATGTCTCTCACTTTCAATAATACCAACCCGCGATCGGTGTCAGAGCAGTTACCGATTGATCGCCGATAGCGAGACCAAGATTCATTACACGGTGTACGGCGCGATTAAACTAGTTCTACATTCAACGTTTTACAGGCAACATAATAAAAACGTCACGTTATTCGATGCCGTGACAAAACTAGGAAACCGGGACTCTATTCCGCGACGTTCTAAATAAAGGACATTGTACAACATAATTGGGGCACAATTGGAACAAGACGAATGTCTTGGCACGCGGGATGATGCATTTTTGTGTCGTGCGATAAAATCGCGTGTCGGCATGTCTTTACAAGTCTTGTTTTGATTAAGTAATTAAGAGCTTAATCTAGTTATATACACGTTAATCCTTGTCTCACTGTGACCTATTATAATTAGGCTTCCTACATTTATTTTGGATACGTTTCTAATTTGAATTTAACAGTAATTATTAGGTCATTTAGGTTGATAATTGAGAACTCTGTTGACGTCAACAACTGGCTATATTGGAAGGAGGGTGTGCCACTAGAAGGCGAAAGAGGGAATTTATAACACTGTCGCATAATGAACAACGTCATTTCATTCAGCGTCACGCCCCCGCACTTGTTTTCAACTTCTCAAAGTCGATTGATCAAAACAAACATCTCTCGAGAGTCAAGACTATTGAATAATCATTGACCAACACTTTATTGTCTACTAAATTATAAAACATTCGTTACCAAACGTAATCTCTGAATCACTATGAAAAACAGCGCTCCGAGACGCGATTGCAAAGCGCAAATGGATTTATATCTCGTTACATTTCAAGTTATATTTAACCGTCGAGAAAAAAAAGGTAATTGAATAGGTCTGTCAGCTGTCCATAATAATTTGAACATTAACATAATGAAAAATACTTGAGCTGCGGCCAAAAGAGGGCAATAAATATTTGAATAAATGGCCACAACAATTTTCATATATTAGTGCGTCCACGGTGAGACTACACCGCGGGATAAGTGGGGCAGACTGGCGACCTTGCACGTTTGTTTCTAACAACATAGGTTAAGTTTTCTTCCTTTTGGCGTACGGTAACGATACCAAATAGAGACGTAAACTTACGTGGTAACGTTATGTAACACTTAGTAAGGGTTGAATAAACTATACAGTGGACTTAGAATGTGACACGAAGACGCAACTCGTAAAACGATGTCGTTTAATTTTGATGTTTGTGATTGATCGAGAGACCAATACGTCAGTCTCTCAACCAATCCCAATAAGACGAAACGGAGACGTGACGTGTTTTTTTGTCACATTCTAAGGCCACAGAGCTGTGGTTGAGTTAGTACCTTCTGTCAGTACTTCTAGTCAGTGTTTGAAAACACTGTAGTCAACACTGGATTTGTCATGAATATCTTGGATCAACAATAAAATATAATGGAGTCATTAAGTGGATCCATGTTTTGATTACTAATACATACAATAATGATTATCAAAACACAGCTCCTGGTTCTTAATTATGCTGCTAAGTTCTTACGTCTTCGGTCATTAGCGAAGGGAAGCGCAATGCAGTACTTTGTAAATTCAAAGTTCTATGCAGCGTTGACATTGTTTATAGACCCGCATGGCACCTACCATTTGATTTACTCTTCATGTTTTTAATTACATATATTACCACGTCTTTTTCCCTTTTCAGGTGTATGCAGAAGTATAACACACTCACATTTCGGTACCTACGTTAGGTCTTACGTAAAAGGGGGCGGGGGTAGCTCGATTTATGTAATTAAGTTTAATAAAAATATAAATAAAAAATACCTATATATAAATAACTTCATTTGAATAACACATGTTCCACACACTAACTATGCAAGGCAGTATTGATTTAGTAAATTATTCAGTGCGGCCTGACGTGGGTGGTAGTGGGTGGGAAGATGCATGGGACTCGAACACCCTGCAACATGATTTATTAGACGGTCGGCGATAGCTCGACATGGTGGTTTGTATGGATGTACATTGATGCATGTCTATTGTGTATGTATTGACGATAATTACGTCTATAGATTTACTATGATACTACAGGTTTTTTTTTGTTGGCGAGGAAATTGGGCAAAGGAGATCATACAGCCTAAACAGCCAATTAATGCGTATTTTATAGATGTCCATGTATGAAATGAATTCAAAGAAATTTAAACATTTTTGTAAGATGCTTGATGCTACGTATGCGTCTTTGGAAATTTTAGGCGGAGTAATAATCATTACACCGAAACTTGTTATGTTTGTTGTTATATACCGAAACATTGCCAAATTATTGTGTTCATTACAAAATTAATAACTTTGCATTTCATTCACAAAATACGGAATAACCAAATTTAATGAAACAAATCGAGTTTCACATAATTTCATTTGCCTTTTAACGGGTTCATAAATTATGTATTCGGTTCATTGGCAATTGTCATATCGGAGCAATCAATTTTAATAATCAGGTTTATTCGAGTTAATATTATGTATTACTCAAATAAAACTCGAATTTAAATCTAAATAAACACGCAAATGGTACGATCACTGAAAGGAATTGTCGTGGGTTTAGTTTCCGGAGGACACGTTTAACACATGGTTTAAATCGTTGTAGACGTCTAAAACACAGCTGACAGTTACTTGGTCCTAGCATTTAACAATGACTGTTGATTCCTATAAAATACTGGCACTTTATTGGCCATTTGTGGCAAGAAAAGAAAAAAAAACAAATTCTAATTTCAAATCCGCCAATCCTTCGTGTCATTTTTCATTGTGATTCGTGCCATCCCAACTTCCCCAATACAAAAGCGTCCTAAGCCTAACCTTTGAGGGCTGCGCTATGTCTCGGGAAGTAGGTCAGGGCTGTCGCTGACATAATCCAGTGACATCGCGTGACGACGGACCTTCACGGCTTAGCTTTATCTATCGTAAGACATATTACACGGATGTACCGAGTCGACAGGAATGGGAGCTTTGCGCAGGGTTGTCAAACGATGTTGAATATTTTTTTTATGTATAAATTGTTCTACGGATTAATCCTTCAACGCCCGCGGTGAACACCGGCGTCCATTTAGATAAGGAAATTAGCTTGTAACTATATATAAGCGGGCGTTGACGGGTTAAACCGTGGTATGGATTTTATTTTCAGGTTTTATAGTCAGAATGTATTGCGACTCGAATTTAAGCTACATATGGCAACGTATACAATTGATAACGTATACATTTTGACTAAAACCAATTTTTTGTGGATACCTCATTATCTGACTGTTACGTAAACTCTTGTCAATTATGTTTTACATCTAGCTAAGGATACTATTACGGCCACATCTTAAATCCACGTATTGCTGGAACAAAATGAAATCAGCAGGATAAGATCTAATGGGTCAAACCACAGAATGCTTCCATCAATTCATTTACTCATCCAAACGTTGACAACCCTAGCTTCACGGTCTTCGGTTAGATGGGATTTTGAAAAGTCAAGGTTATTTGGGTCAAGAACGTAAGGAAACATCTCTAAGTCAAAAAATATTATATTAAAAGAGGAATAAGTATAATATTTATATGTTCTGAGACTTTGAGTACCTACATCGAAAACTCACAATTATAATAAAAGCTATAAGGAATACAAACATTTGCGGATTACACCAACATTAGTTCCAATTTAAATTCCACACCCAACAATTTTACCTGCATTTTGAATTAATCAAAAACCTCATCATTCGCATAAATAACATTTAATAAGCTATCGATTATCGTTTCGTGATACAACCGAAAGCCACGTCAATCAACGTCAAGATTTTTAAATGCAAGTTACGTGATTCCCAGAAAGCTCTCGTAAACCTCATAATGAGGTTACGATTTGCGAATGATATTGATATTCGATACGTATCTCTCATTTCAGTGGTATGTAATTATTCGGATTATAAAAAAGAAACCATTTTCAGTTCCCTTCAAAAGCGTGCCATTATTCGCCTTATATAAATGTCCTTTGAAAACTTGGTAATATAATTCTTATCACGCTTTGTTTATAAATTGTGCATATTTCATTTCCAAACTACTCTATTACATAACATGCTTGTATGAATAAAGTTAAAGAGTCGTTTGTATCAGCCTCTGTGTAAGTGGAAGGTTTAAAAGTACCGATAACAAAGACGGCAAAATGCGAATTTACATAATGTTTGAACTTTCAACGCTCACACGAGCCGAAATCGCCTTATTTAGTTATAAACAGCAACGTTGGAACACCATTCGTTTTACGTGACATTCAGAAAATGGGCGCCTAAAGGTCGAGTGTCGTGTGCACTGATCACCAAACATGAGTAGGCAATTTGGCATAATATGGCAGAATTCCTAACTTGAAATTGGCAAAATGTTCATACAATTGCCACAAAAAAAAAAAAAAAAAAAAAAAAAAAAATATGGCAGAATTTGAAACTACCTAAAAATTAAAAATGTCAAGCTTGGTTGGCCAGTCTTATGTACCAATAATATTTTAATTTTAGCCGAGTGTTTTAAAAGTCTAATTTTATAGTAATCTATTTTATTATTTCATGATATTTTGTTTTCTTTTTCTCCAAAATATACTTACTATTTTATTTCACCACATGTTTTTATTCCTTTAATATTTTGTGGTAAATTAAAACGATATTCATAGATAAACGATAGATAAACAATAAATGTTCGAAATTTAAAATTTATTCGATGAACCGCCGTCCATCCTTGCCAGCTTATGCCTTAGTTTTGCAGTACATCATATTTAAATTTATAGGGCGGCGGCGCGTGAGTGACGCGCGCAACATCCTTCGCCACACTTCGCTTCAATCGCAACTGTCTGTGCGACGTTTAGTACTTGCGCAGGAATTTTATTACCCCACGGTGGTTAACCCTTGAAGCTCTTGGTACACTGAGAAGAGAATTGCAATGCAATACGCTCTGTTATTTAAAAGTTTTTTTTTGTATGCATCTGATTAACTAGACAAGCAATTTGCTCGTCTGATGGCAAATACTACTCCTGCGCTAAAGAAGAAACACTACTCAGAAAGCCACAAGTACTGCACGATCATATTATATCTTGATTACCCAAATCATGTCTAACCCTTAATGACGGGAAAATCCGTCCGACATTAAGCAACGCGGCGCCCAGTGTGCGCTGGTCTTAACCCGTAAGTGTTCTCGTGCTTCCGCATCATGCACTTTATAAATCAGAGTTAGTGTTTAGTCATTTCGGTTGATGGTTGGACGGTCACGTCACAATGCGATTGTTTATTATCGTATTAAATGCCAGAAACGGTTTTGGCAATTTAAAGACACGGGATTTTATAGTGTGTGTTGATTTATTAGGGTACAAATTGGCATAATACGACATGAGCCAACTTGAACAAATTTGTATCGATAACCGATAAAAAATATTTCCTAAGAGTAGAAAATATGTTGAATATGTGTGGTACGGTGGTAGGGTGTTTGTAACCACCCAATAGCGACCACCTTATACAAGGGTAAAATCCGCCATAGTTGCCCCAAGTGTGTCGCGTTCCAGGATCTGCCTGTTCGGTCTCAAACAGGCCGAATCCTGTCGATAGACGAGGAGTAATCTTTCGTCAGTCGACAGTATATCTGGACCCTAATCCACTTACCATCACATGCAGTGGGGTCATTGTACCGAGCCCTTATGAAAAAAAAACGTAAGAAGAATTAAGATTATTAATAGAAGAACATTTAAATATAGAACTCTACATATAACAATTATACAATTTCACTGATCATATCGGGCGTGCCATATGCAAGAATAAACGGTTTTAATTCCGTTAAGTGTTCGTAACAACCCTAGCATCTTCCGATTACCATAAACCACCAGATGTGACGGATAAGGTTGAAAGAAGTATTAAAGAAGTGCAGCTGTCGTTACGGTATACTCCACCATCGTAGCCAAAACGTATGTTCGTTAGGTTACACTATGTGGTTTTGAGCTGCGGGCCTTCGAACTAGCGCGTTAGGGCTGTCACATAGGCTGTGAGAAAAAATATCTTGTGTATGTTTATTTTTATGCTATGACACTTAATACCGAAATATGAGGAACTTAAACATATTCTAAAAAGAAATAAGCATATTTTGTGGTCAATATTTAGATTCTAATCCAGCAATCCAAATTGTAAACAATAAATCAACGTTTAGAACAGCCCATCAAACCCTCAATAACAAAGCAGTTGACAACCCTAGTAGCCCAAAGGTGTTCCGAGTGTGCAAGCCAGGTGCGCGTACGCTTATGGCACGCGACGGAAGTGTATCGAGATAATGAGCGCGTCATAAGAATACACCGCCAACGTATTAATTAACACATTATACAAACATTACATTTGATAAAGTACGCGGTGACGCGTTTCGTGGCCCTTTTTAGGGCTGTTACTTTTGCATTTTAATATTTACTTAACTATTTTTAATGTTAAATAAAAGTAAATTTCCATTTTTATTTAAATTAATGATTAGATAATAGCTGCTAGTTTTTTTGCTAAGAGTCACTACTGCCTATAAATAGTGGCAATACCAAACCAAATTTTCCTTTACAAAGCACTTTGTATCACTGCATTGCGTTTGTAAATCTGAGATAAACCTTAGACCCTAAATACTAGACCGGAAATTCTTTAGCAACAGTGATTTTACTTATTACGTTTGTGCCTAGCAGTGGTACACGAGACAGACGGAATGCATAATATCGTCTACCATGGTGGAAAATAACAAACCAATATTTAATTCAATTTAAGGGTTCGTCAGACAGTTTGCTAATAATATATTAATTCATTTGCTAAATACAATACGGTTCAAAGTTGCGCATTGTCTTTCATTTTCTTAACAGCTTTTGATCTCACACATTCTTTATGACGTCATAATATGTACAAATTACGGGAAAATATAGGAAACTTTTGATCAACTGACATTCACTTGAGAGCACTGGCCAGTATATCATTATTGCTAACAGCAACACTGACTAATCTGACTTGAGTTTGAATTTAGAACATAATGTTTACTTTGGGAAAATTTTGGGCCAACCATAGCTACGTTAGGTTCAAGAATTAAAACTACAACTTGGCAACCAGCGAGGTTGAAACTCTTACTTGTCTCAGATATATATGAAGACCTTCGTGGAGCAGCAGGCCATGATTAAATAAGAATGAAAGGCTGTGACTTCGACACCCGCACTAAGGCAAATATTGCATGTACCATAAAAATTGTTTTGGATCTGAGTTTTATGGGGCAGGAAACCTTTAGAAGAAGGCCGTGTCTACCCCAGAATTGCGTGGTGCCCACCCCATGGATGGCAACCTACTACTACTATATTTTTTTTAAAATGAACCGAAATTTTCATATCGTCAAGTACACAAAATTTATTTTATTTTTAAGTCTAGTCTAGACACTGCCCCTCCCTGGAAAATGACTCTAGCTACGACAATGAAAATACAATTTGTTCATATTGAATTTCACCTTCCCTGGTTATATTAGCACGTCGGCTACGAGTTACAACTACAAATCTAATCAACTAATTTGCGTCACATATCAACAACAATTCCAAGGTGAGTTCCGGTTAAATTTGGCCGTCCATCCGAAATGGAAACTAACCGAAATAAATCTTTTTCCGAGTAAAACATTCCATTACGGCAAAATGTTTGCCCTTAAAGTGTATATTGTGGTTCGTGCTCACGTGTTGACGTTTAGGGATGGTCACCGCCTATCGACAATGTTCAAATATCTTAATTGCAGTACAAAAATGAAATGAAATGAAATGAAAAACATATAATTAGGTAATATTGTGAGATTCGTAAAAGCATCGAGCTGTTGTGTCTCTGTTGAAGGACATTGTAGCCAGTGTAACTATTGGACATAATGAGACTTAACATCTTATGTCTCAGGATGACGAGCGCAGTGGAATGCCACACATTACTTTGTTACTGAAGGTGCCGGATGGTGTTGCTAATGTTGATGGGCGGTCGTATCGCTTACCATCAGGGGAACGGCATGCTCGTCTCGTCATTCAATGCAATAAAAAAAAAAAGCCTTGGTTAGAGATGTTGTTTTCAGCATTCGTCCAACTCTGTTTAACAAAAAAGCTAACTAAACAGATATATATACATCACACACAATTTCTTTTATCGATTCGATTTTTAAAACAAAATGGCGGCTCGCTTGCTAAACTGCCACACGTTTCTACAATTTTCAAAAAAACAGTTCTAGCATCGAAACATCGATAACTTCCAGTCCTATCGACACCCCTCATCCCGAAGATAGGCACCATTGATCGCCGCGTCAAGGCCGCAAACAAACCGACGGCCGGGCCGCACGCGAAGGTCACATGGACCACCCAATCCGACCAGCAAATGGATCGGATCATTACAGGGCGTTGTTTATGCCGATATTCTTTATTGCCAGTCGTAATATGTTTGATGGCCGATCAACTGATTGGTTGACTCGAGATGTTAAAATAGATACGATTGTTTCTTTGAATTGTGGATTATGAGTTTGAATATTTTCATAGTTTAGAGTGCGTTGCATTAAGAACGTATACACATAAATAAGCCTATTTTTATGCACTACGATAAACACACAATATGTAATAAATAGTAAAGAGCCTGTCTTCAGGTCTAATAGGCCAGCAAGGTCGATATACTTGTGTAAGTCATACTATTGCTCGAGGCTCCGCCCGCGTGAAAAAGTTTTTCCGGGATAAAAAGTATCCTATAGCCCTCAGGAGTAATGTAGCTTCTAAGTAGAGACAGAATTTTCTAAATCGGTTAAGTCAATCCTGAGATTAGCGCGTTCAACTAACCAAACAAACAGCTTCCTATATTAAGTATAGATATAGAACACCGGTGTTAAGTGGCAGTATTGTCAATGCGTATCGTACGGTCTGTTAGATTTTACACAACAAATCCCTGCTGCATTCCCAATTCCAATTCTTCTCCTACATTGGCGACGAACAATACCTCCGGCAGTATGGGCTACAAACAATGGTAAAAACACAAATATATAAAATATCCACTACGACTCACCTGACTGGGATAGTGTCTGTACAGGTACAGCTTCGTCCCGTGCAACACCGCCCACACTTGCTTCCACGATCTGTCGCTTGCGCGCTGCAACAATTTAAAACGTTAAACGGAATTTTCAAACATAATTAGCAGCCTCACAAGTATAATGCTTTAAAATTGTTACATTAATACTACACTGACCTACAGAAAGAAGAAAGAAAGAAAGAAGATTCTTTGAGTTTTAACACAATGTGTTGTTAATATCGTCATTCATTTTTATGATGGTCTATACCGGCCCTACCTCCTCTATTCAAACCGGCCCTAGCCCAATTTATAAAGGTTCCCGACAAGAAGTAGGTCAGCCTGTCGCCTGTCTGTGACATAATCCAGTCACCAAATGTGGGATGGATTTAGATTGATGAATTATTACTGCGACAGCCCAGTACTTCGGATCGCACGTGACAACCCTGATGCCAGTTCAGACTTCTCCGATTCAGGGTGGGGTATTCTTTTTAGACTTTCTACGCGATTAATATGATTTTGCTTTGATTTCCAAATGTATAATTTCATAGTGAGAGGTGATCTATACCTTTTTGATATCGCTTTTTCAATATCATTTATACTTAAAAACGTATGTAAATACTAGCATTGAGCGCGGCTCCGCCCACGTGGAAAAGTTTTCCGGGATAAAAAGGAGCCTATAGCACTCAGGAGTAATGTAGCTTCCTATTAGTGAAAATCGGTCCAGTAGTTCCTGAGATTAGCGCGTTCAAACAAACAAACAAACTCTTCAGCTTTATATATTAGTATAGATATAGTACTACGTATTGCCTGTGGCTTCGCCCGCATGAAATAAGTTTCCCGGAATAAGCTCCACTGAGCACATTTCCAGGATAAAATCCGGGATATAATCTATCTGACACAGCTATAATCAACCAGCAGGTAGCAGAGATATTGTAAATGGCCCCAATAGACTTAAAAAAATCACTAAAACTAAAGAAAC
Organism: Sphinx pinastri; assembly: GCA_947568825.1. Taxonomy (NCBI): domain Eukaryota; kingdom Metazoa; phylum Arthropoda; class Insecta; order Lepidoptera; family Sphingidae; genus Sphinx; species Sphinx pinastri. The sequence goes on from OX387619.1 coordinate 16,362,184, forward strand.
TATTCCCAAGATTACTTCAGATGTATGCTAACCCTATATGAATACAATGATGGCGTTAAATATGAAATTTTTTAAAATAGAATATTTCATTTTAGTGACATTTTTAGACACTAAAGTAGGGCAATGAATTTTAACTGTTGCCCGAGGCACCATAGCTAAGACATCTTATGGCCCGGATAGCAAAAAGGTTGAGAACCACTGCTCTACACAAACAAACGTCATCACAAACTTCCGCATTTATAATATTAGTAAGGAGTAGCTTGCCTTCCCGTTGCAGACCACCATCTTGACCTGCACGTTGCCCTGCTCGTCGCCTTCTGTCGCTTCCACTGCGTTCTCTGTCGCTTCACCGTCGCCCTTCTTCTCGGGGCTACAGAAACAGGAGAATGTTAAAAACTGGCACCTCATTCATGCAGACGCATAAACTGCATGGTACATGTTAGTACACAAATTTATTTACAGAGTCAGGACATAGAGAATTCTAGATATAGCCGCAGGTAGTACATCCTTAGAGTTCGTAGCATTTCAGACGATATACTTGAGGTTTTTATTTATATGCTTGTTTTTTTCGCTTCGCTTAGTAAAGTACTTGATATATTTGGACTTTTATACCGCCATGAATCCAATATTTATATAAAAATGACATATTTAATTGTATTTTTGGTTTTTATTTTTGCTTACCTACATATTATGTGGACGATATATTTTATTTTTTTCTAATCTAGTGACTATTCTATGTACAAACAATAAATACATTTTAAGGGAACACGTATTATTCAACAATCAATACTTATTTTACAAAAAATGTACAAATTGATCTTTGTAATTTTTTTATTTTACTTTCAAAAATGAAATCATTTACAACGACAGCAAACGAACAACCATGCTTTAAACATTTAACTTTACATATTCCAACATCAATCATGCACATATACGAAGGCTGACAGAAATATATCCCATGCACACTAATTTCTGTATTTTACACACTATTTTGATGTAGGAACAAAAATTCAGTATCTGCTCCATTTGTACTGAAAACATGATATGATTTCAATTTAAATACTGCATGATTTGAGATGATTTCGAACTAGCCTCAACTTACCTCTAACATAATAAAAGTTACTAAGCAGTGCAAGGCATTTTAATTAATTCTCACAGCCGTTTGCAATAACACCTATGTTTTATTGAGTAAAGGCGCCATCTATTTTGACATTCGTGAACTATTGCAAAACTTTTTGTAATAAGAGCCATCTGTATTAAACCAGCGTAAACTGCGACGCCATGCGACGTACCGCGCGGGGAGAACGGCTTGCGGGTCGAATATCCGCAGCAGCGGCGTAATGTCATCGGTGAATCGGGGAGGGCGCCACTTGCGATACACACTGCGTTTTGAACCCAATTAACCACCCCGGATTAGTGAAAAAAAGAAATTTTGTCATCAATAAAAACAAACCCGCTGCATTTGTTACATAAGGTTATCTAACTACTTGGGAGGACAATTACGATAAATTTATTAACTAACTACAACAATCTATGTGATCAACAATAATAAGATACAGCTTGTGCTATGTTGTAGTTATGACATACAAAAAGTTTGGTTATTGGACAATTCATGAAAGTTACAAACATTTGGTAACACTACTTGGTATATTTTATAGAGAGAACACACAAGACGCTGTCACTGATCTTTGGCACTTCTGATGTTGGTGACAAAAAATAGTGACAACTTCTGTGATGGAAGACAAGTGGTAGGTGAGATATGAACGTACCTTCGGAGAGCGTGGTGGTCACCGTCTGGTTCTACATCGCTGTCTAAGTGCAACCGATCACCCCATGTGGCTTTCAGGTAGGAAACCCTCCTCATGGCACGCTCCTCTTCTGTAGAGAATGAAACAAAGTATTAAATTGATATTGAAAATATTATACAATTTCTTTTTATTATCGCGCGTAGTTAGCATTGTAAGCTAGAGGTTCTTATAATTTACAACAGATGGAGCTGTATAAAAGTGTTAATATTTATTTTTAAACTCACCCCCAAGTTGAGCATCCTTCTTCTGCCTTCTCGTCACCAAATCATCAGCAAAACCTGTGTAAGAATTGTCATTCTTGAATTTGTTAGAATGGTGGAGTCGAAGTTAGTATACGACGGTTAGTTGGCACACCCAGACCCTTCGCGGACCGCAAACCGTAACTCCTGCAGTCTGCGAGGGCGTCAAAGCACACTTAACATTCGGTTAATGCACGTAAGTTAAGAAGAGAGGTTAGATTCACGTTGCTACCGCCTGGTAATAAGCGATGTTAAGATGACAGTATTCATTTCATTCGAGCACTGTGCTCAGTGCTCGAATGAAATACATTCAAGCAATGATTGATGATCAGTTTATAGTTCCTGTTAGTTGCATAGACTTTACAGTGATTTTCAATAAATTTTGAATTTCGTTCACAGCTTGCTTCAATGTCTTCGTGCTAGTGCATGGTTTAGTTGCATCGTGGATGATCAGCTCATTAATTCTCACGCAGCCGCAGCGGACACCTATAAGCGTAAGCGCAAGAAGGAAAGAGATGAGAGCATTCCAAGTAGGTGTGGTGTGTGCGCGGGACCTGAGTCGGCGGGTGTGCTCGGCGTGGGCGAGGGGGAGGTGGTGGCCGAGGTGGAGGCGGAGGCGGGGGGCGGCGGCGGCGCGGACGCGGGCGCGAGGCTGAGCTGCGTGGGCCGCGCGGGCGTCGCCGGCCCCTCGCGCCCCTCACGCCCCTCACGACCCTCGCCGTTCACCGCCGACGGCAGCGACACTCGGTTCATCGCCTCCATTTGCTCTCTGTTCAGGCCCATACGTCTCTTCGCGTGACTGCCATCTTGGACCGGTAATAGTGCCATTAGACGCCGTGCTACCAAGCTCTCTGTGTGCGTGTGTGTGTCTATGTGCCGACCGGCGTGCCGTGTTCTCTTGTATACGCAAACCAAGCCAATATTTCCTAATAACTTTGCCAATATTATAGCCGATACATAAAATGACTTTGTCGATGAACAGTTGTTCGATAATCTATTCTCAAACAAACGAGATAAGGTTTTTATTGGACAGACAGAAGTTAATGAGCGTGAGCGCAACGCTGACCAGTAAGCTCAAGCGTCAAGGTATACTGTGACATGAAACGTAGTAAGTATAGTCTGGCGAGAAAGTGAGTTTGCGTATGACAATGAAAACTAAGCACTAGATGATAGAGTATGTACCTATTCGATTATTTTAGTTCATGGACTAAGTGTAAACAACTAGTGCAAAGACAATGTGTTTTAAACGATGTGACAGTAGATGAAACTAAAGTAGTACATGTGTAAAACGAAGAGTGTCAATGTTTATGCCGTCTGGGCTGTGAGAAAGAATTTTATATATCGTTATTCTTTTACCTGTGGCATGATGTCTTCTAATAGGTAATCCTTCACTACCGGTACTGTTCGACCTTGTTCGCATTTGAACCTTTTCCGTTTCTAAAAAAAATAGGGTACTAAAAAAATATACCAAACATCAAACTGTTTTATTTGAAAAATAAAATTGATATGTTAGTTAGGTCCGATGCTAACAGATGGCGTTGTTAATAAATTATGAAAAAATTATTAAAATGAATTTACCGGGCATAATATTGTATCCATCTGGAGGAGGACAATGCAAGTGTTTGCTGCCGGTGATCATTAATTGGTTTCCTGATAGGCTGCCACCTAGGGGTATCTCGTGCTCTAATTCTGGAAAACAGAAATATAACTTAGGGAAATGCTAGCTACAAGCCAGCACCTCATTTATTATCTCATCTTTGTTAGACCGACGCTAAATTATTTAGCATTGGGCTTTGTTATAGAAGCAAGGCTTTGATTTTCAAATTTTCAAAAATTGAGAGACTGAACTGCGTTTATCAATTTTAATCTCATAATACACAATATTACATTATCTACTGTTACTCACAGCGGAGCCCAAATGAAGACCAGACCAATAATGTGTAGACGAAAACTTGCCATTATTGTTATAGTAAGGGCACGCAACGATGGCTGTTTTGACATTTGTCCGCTCATCAAGTGTCGTATTAATTCATAACTACGTTGAAGGAGGTAATTGCTGTACATCATTGCCAATTTATTGGAATGTATAATTTTACAACAAAACTCGGCATTTGTTTTACGAAAATCGAAATTTTAATAACATTAATCTATTACGATCGACACTTATAGGATCGCTGGCTATTATATTTTTTTTGATAATGAACTGAGATTTCACCTCAGTATTGTAATCTGTCAAAACGGCCATCATAGCGTGCCGGTACAATAGTACAATAATTAATTTCTACCGCCAAGCAGCAGTGTGCATGCACTGTTGTGCTTCGGTTTGAAGGACATTGTAGCCAGTGTAACTACTAGACGTAATGAGACTTAACATCTTATGTCTCAGGGTAACGAGCGCAGTGGAATGATACACATTACTTTGTAACTGAAGGTGCTGGATGGTGTTGTTACTTTTTATGGGTGGTCGTATCGCTTACCATCAGGCGAACGGCATGCTCGTCTCGTCATTCTATGCAAAAAAAAAAAATTCGACACGACATTGATGCAACGAACCCTGATGCGGTTGCACGTCGAGCGAGCGCGCCTCGCGTCGCTGCGCGCGCGTCTCGAACTCCTTGCGGCGCAGCGCCACGCTCGGCTCCAGGCGCGTGGCCGACAGCCGCGCCAGCTCGCTGCGCGCCGCCTCCGTGCGCCGCGACCCGCCGCGCGCCGCCTCCAGCTGCCGCGTGCGCGCCGTCACCAGCTGCAGCTCCGGCACTGGGTATCTGATGGGAAACGGGAAACACACATCATATGCTCACTCAACTTATGTCTTGAAGGTGCTGCTCAAATTGCATTATAGGCTGGGAGAATATAGCTAGAACGATCAAGTTGACCCACAAGTAACTTCTAGAATGTGCTATTGTATTTTATTTCTACTATTCTACTCATCGTACAAGCAACTGCAACCGTTACACAGAACTGTTCAAAATTTTACAATGCTATCTACAGTATTACATCTGTCATTATGTTTTAAATATCTAAAGTATTTCGTCAACTCACCTGTTATCTTCATTACTAGAAGCCCCTTCATCCTTCATGTCTTTACCTTCTTTCGCCGTTCCATTAGTAACGGTCCCAAGATTAGGACTCTGAATGCTCGGCGCCGTTTCCTGTATCTTGGACAGCGTCACCACGAATGAATTCTTATCTTGTTTCGCTCTGTTTTTGTCGTTGTGTGTGCCGTTCACCTCTCCATAACCACTGTACGTTCCGCTGTCAACGCTGACGCATTCTTCTTTCTTCTGTTCAAGTGGCTGTGGGGGAGGTGACGCGGCGAGGGGAGGGGACCCCATGGGCGGAGGCCATGCCGGCTTCTGTAGCTTTTGCGGCCTGGCGTAGAACTCCTTCTGTTTGATCGGCGGTGGCGCGTCTGGCGTGACCCAGCCGGTCGGCTGGCTGGGTCGTCGGAGGAAAGCCTCTTTCTGTTCCAAACTCTTTCGTATTCGTGAGAGGATGATCGAGTCGTCTAGTTCCCGACCGGTGAGCGTTGAGTTTGAGTCGAATGATCCGAGGCTGTCCTTGCTCTCCGCCGCTGATGATGGTAGGGATGTGTCCGATTCCCGTCTCCTGGAAACAGTGAAATACGGGATGTAAGTACATAATGATTTCACCTCTTTATTTTAATGTATTTGGCATTGAGGCAAGTGAAGTAATTCTTTGGGATTTGATCCCTAAGATTTTAAGCTTCAGAAATCCGCTTTAGTTCCTGTCATAGTTGACATCTAATCGAACAATAAACAGAAATTACTAAAATCCTTACCCATCATGCATGAGATAATGTGGCGTGCCGGTCAACCTCGACACGTCGTACCTAGAGGGCGTTATGGAGGCGACGCTGGCGTACTCCGGGTCGTCCCGGCGCGCGGGCGCCTGCGGGGCGGGCAGGGACGCGCGCGGCCGCCGGTACGCGTCGAACAGCCGGGACTCGTGCTCAGACACCGGTGCCGGCATCTCTAACGGACGCTGGTTCGTCTCTGGATTATACGCGGCTTCGCTGAAATACTGGAGCCACGGAGGAAGTTATTGGAATGTTCGTAAATTCAGGTAAGTTAGTGCCAATACTATAATTGAAATCAACAGTCTTTTTGTTTATGTTTGTACTTAGATGTGGATTGTCCACGTCGGATTTACTTTATTTCTAGCACAAGAGACGAAAAGGATTGTGAATCAGTTTTGACCGACAAAGTGAGGGCATGAATCATCTTCACGTCGGAAATATGTATGATATGGTACTGACCCTCTGCAAGAGGTCGTGGTCCCTCGGCACCACAGTCAACCGCAGGACGCGCGGCTCCCGCTGCGCCAGCTGCACAACGCGCGCGTACGGCGCCCTGGCGCGGCCGCACGCGACCGGCTCGCCGTTCACGGCCAGCACTCGGTCGCCGGCGCGCAGTCCCGCCGCCGCCGCCGGCCCGCCCGCGCGCACCGACCTCACGAAGATCGTGTCCATCGGGGCGCCGACCGCGCCCACCGCCAGGTGACGAGCATCTTCGTACAACTCCTGAACATAAGACACAACTTATAATTAAAAATCTTCAGCTAAATCGAATGTAAGAGAATGCCAGAACAATGCTCGAAAGCTTTGATCCTATATCTATAACAATGAAAGATTAAAGAATTGTTTTTGGAGTTCTCCATGACAGATTAATTCATTGCTTATCATAGTAACTACAGCTATTTACCAACCTGTAAAGACTCTGGCGGGTACACTACTAAATGTCTAAGCGTGAACCCGAAGCCGTGTCGCGCGTCGGGTCGTTGTATGACGATGGTGCGCGGGGCGGCGCAGTGCGCGGCGAGAGCGACCGCGGGTGCCGGTGGGGCAGCGGCGACCGGCGCAGGCGCAGGCGCGGGGACCGGGGCGGACACGTGGCTGATCGCGAGCGGCGCCGGCGGCAGTGGCAGTGGCTGAGCGTGCACTGGCGGTTGGGGCTGTGGATGGGAAAAAATAATAATAACAAAGTAACAATTATTGAAGTGTAATTACTATACAGATTACGTTGGTGTTCATCCGCCTAAATACGATAGCTATAAGAATAATAAAAATATTTAAGGAGATTCTTGAAACTATACTTGTAACTCTACACACACACACATACACACACAATCACGCCCGTTATCCCCGAAGGGCTAAGCAGGGGTGCAACTAGTGCACCCACTTTTCGCCGTGCGTATTCCATCCCATTATGTGATAGGGGGCGAGCCTATCGCCATATCGGGCACAAATTCCAGCCTCCGGGCTGATACTGAGTAAAAAAACCCAATATCATTTTGCCTGATCCAGGGATCGAACCCGAGACCTCAACATTGCAGTTGTAACTCTACCATAATAATATATGAATAACGAAACATCTACCCGAGCGCGATTACCAACAAATCATCTCAGCAAATAGGTAACTTATTCAACAAAATCACATTCCAATTTCAAAAGCCATAAATATTGGGTACGTGTAATGTCGAGCGCAAGTTGCCACCGGCTTATGTCCGGCAGATTATGCGCCTACGCAGCGTCGTGTACGCGACAGGGCTACATGCATCCCCTAATGACGTGTGAAAAGAGCCCGGCCAGATCCTGGGAACCGACAGGGGAATAAGCCAGGATAGGCGTAAATTACACGACAGCATAGGCGGGGTTTAGTTTATTTTCTATTCGGGTTTGGTTTGCGTGAGTGTAAAGAAGCTTCATAAATGGCTGTAGAAAACGAACCATAGATAAACTATGTCTCTTTTTATTGTTTATAAATACGTAATACATTTACGTAAATGGACATAAATTCTTCAAGTTCATTACGCAGACTAGTCAAAACGATAGCAAACTCGACACTTGAATAGCGTATGGAAACCATTATGAAAAACATGACAGTCCCCCATCCTCTATGTAAATGTCGCCAATAAAATTATTTAATCAGATTAAACATACCTCAATACATGGCCTATTGAATACCCACATAAAAAAAAAAATCAGCATATACAAGCATCAATAAAAAAATCAATACCGCTGTCATTCACATCCCATACAAAAGTCAGCACATGTACGAAACAAAGTAATGCACAAGTCAGTATAAATCAGTGTGTAAAGAAGCCGTTCCGAGTGGTCTGCCGTCGCGTCTCGTGTTACCGTCTCGACTGCAAGTCAGGTGCGGTGTGATGTTCTATCTACCCTGTTCCGGCATTGTGGGGCTACCTTGTTATATTCCTGACAGGCAATATGATCATCGTAATTTTAGTAAATTTGGTAGAGATTTTTGTAACCTTGGTAGTTCGTGGTTGGTTCGTTAAATGTTGGTTGTTTTCACTGGTGGTAGGTCTCTCATATGTAAGAGTCCGTCTGGGTGGGTACCACCGCAATGTCTATTCCTACCGCCAAGCAGCAGTGTGCATGCACTGTTGTGTTTCGGTTTGAAAGACATTGTAGCCTGTGTAACTACTGGACATAATGAGACTTAACATCTTATGTCTCAGGATGACGAGCGCAGTGGAATGCCACACAGTATTTTGTAACTCAAGGTGCTGTATGGTGTTACTACTGTTTATGGGCGGTCGCATCGCTTACCATCAGGCGAACATGGCATGAGGAATGCTCGTCTCGGCATACAATGCAATAAAAAAATTGAAGAAATACAGTCGCTTGGAAGCTGTAGAACAAAATTGGCGACGCACTGTACATTTTTTGATACCCTTTTAGAAATATGTAACGTCAAACTAAACAAACCACACCTCGTGATTATAAGTAAAATATGACACTACAACATTACATCCACGGGCTGTTTGTTTGAATGAAGCTGGTTATGTTTAAACCGAACATTGTTTGTTGCAGTTTTATTGTCTTCGCTCGGACGTAAATACTTGGTAAGCTGTCAACCCGCACTGACACAACAGAATGGCACAAATGCGATGTTTAATGTACATTTACATCGACTACGTTCCATTAAATCAATCAGCCGGTAATTTATTGCTACTTACAAATTAAGAACAATATTGAAGGCTGAAGAAATATTTGGAAATGTTGAAGAATGTTTAATGTCAGATTTCTCAAGTCCATGTGTCTATCAAGTAATGAACCCTTACCCAATTCGAGATTAATCAATATACTGCATACGACAATTTATCCATCAGACTAGATTTAAATATTATGTGGATAGAATCTCAAAGGTATAAAAAGTAAAGCTACAAACTTAACCTTTATCAAGCTTCCATCCACATCACCTCGGAGGTTGGCAATCCACCACTGTACGTTTTAGCCGTCATTTTTTGCCACGTACTACTAAACAATGGAACCAATTGCCGCCAGCAGCATCTCCGGACAGATACGACCTGGCGACCTTAAAAAAAAAGAGCGTATTCCCACTTAAAAGGCCGGCAACGCATCTCTGTGTCCCCTGGTATTGCAGATGTTCATGGGCGGCGGTGATCACTTACCATCAGGTGAACCGTATGCTCGTTTGCCCCCTATATCATAAAAAAAAAGCATTCAATCTATATATAGTATAGGAAATCTCTCGACATCCTTACAGTTTAGAAACGCAGACGTTTAGATATCTGGAACTAATAAAAACCGAGTCATACTCCCTTAGTTAGTGTACACCCATTTAGAAAGCAACATAAAACTAATAGGAATATTACGGATACCGGCGTTTACGATTTGTTCACATTAAACTTTCCTTTCTACATGAAAATGCAATAATTATGTAAAGTCAACGAGTATTAACTGTTAAGTCGCGTAATGTACCCGCCTCGGATGAATGCGAAATAAGCTTTTGTATCGAATGAGCTTTTATCGTTATATCGACACTGCATTTTGTATCGAATAATAAGGCATTGGACATATTTTATATTCTTTATGTGTTACACTTTTACTGTTTTAAATTAACAGAAGCTTGATAACTGCGTAGGTTATTAGAATGCAGCTACCAGACACGATTCGAAAAACAAGAGCTTTGAAATTTCCTTTTTTTTTATTGTAAAATCATATAATGATTAAAAGCAACCATGATATAAATAAACTCAAAACCCCAACACCATCAGAACCAGAAAACTGATATAACACAGTTTCCGAAGCACACGCCACAACCCTGCCCTCGGTCGTAAAAATTTATCGCTCACTATTCTGCAAGGAAAACATTTAGTGGTCCTAAATACCCGTTATTAATAACAGCTCTGAACAGGCCGCGATGCGAAATTCGCACGCGACCAAAGGAAAGCGCGATTTACGAATGCGAATACCGACGACCGAGGTGGTATGAGTACATCTTGAAATGTCACCGTGCGTATGTGTAACAAATTTGAATACAATTTTTTTGAAAGAACAAACACATATCACCCCTTTATCACCGAATTGGTAGGCAGAGGTGCAACCAGGGCACACACCTTTCGCCTTTGTGTTCTGTCCCATGATGTGATAGAAGGCGAGTCTACCGTCATATCGGGCAGAAATCCCTGACTCCGAGATAATATTGAGAAGAAAAACCCAATATCTCTTTGCCCGACACGAAATTCGAACGCGGGAACTCAGAATGGTGTCTTATCGCACACGTAATACACCTACGCCACCGAGGCACTATTCTTATAGTTTCTTGAAACAAGCGGCGAAAATGTAATATGTTGTAATAGAAACATCTAGATTCTAGTGCCTCAGGAAGACAAGTGGAGTGCGCTTCTTTGCAGAACTTTGTATTTTATTCTCATTTTGTGATATGAAGTTTTAGTTAGTGTTGCCACTGTTTGGGCAGTCGTGACGGTAGCTGAAGCTTACCATCAGGCTTGCATGTAACTAGTCTTGTCATTTTGATGTACTAAATCAAAACACAGTTTAGTCAAATAAATATTCCTAATAATATAAAACAAAAAACAACTAGAAAAACTCGGAACACTTATTCAAAATACGGTAACGCATAAAATTATTATAATACCAACAGAATATAAAATATTAATCTCGGATATTTTTTCTAAATTTCCCCGAGCGCCGGGACGTCACTCGTACAACTTAAAGTCGTAAAATGAAGGAACATTTTATGTGGTAATTTTAGAAGAGTACCCGGCATCCGCAAACAAGCGTATCTCGCCGCTTCAGAGGTATCTAAACTTAATATCTGTAGGGATTTTATTTCAGCCTCCGAAAGTAGCTTGGGGGAATAATTTCGTTAAAAGTTGTACCTCTAATTGTTCAGTTAGTCTTGTTATTAGATGGAATTAAATTGCATTTTGTATTCAATCAGCAATTTAATGACATCTACAAAGAGCCCTGTGTTTCAATACTGGATTGGGAATAATTATGAATAGTAAAATAAAGATATTAGCTTTTGCCTGTTTTTGCTTGGGCTAGTATCCAATATCCGACTTTTCAATGCAATCAGACTACTTAAAACGTATTTTCTTAATTTTGATCTTGATACAATAATTTTTTTATCATATTTTTTCTCTATAGTATATTTCTATAAAAGTAAAATATACATACCTACCCCAGAACTAAGCGTTATTAAGTATATCAATATTATGAAACTACTATTAATAATTATTTTTCCGCAACACGCTACGACATAAACATTGAATTCAACTTCTATTCGTTCAATATTAATTGCTGTTATAAATAAGTCAGAATCTATTTTAACAGCCGTTATCAGAGCATTTGAGACGAGATAGAATCAGTGATAAGATCTCAGTCTCACAGTTATTAACGATTTACAGGAGAAAACCGGCCGCGACAAGATTTGTGATTGACATAGGACTGCGGTCGCGTCTATGTTTTACTACTGCTGGGTTGTTAATTTGCTTGTTATTTTATAAAGTAACAATTATCATGTCATTTAACATGTCTGATGAAGACATAATACATTTTTCATCATAGCTGTTCAAATATAACGCATACATTTCGTTATCAACTCTTAAGAAACTTATACCAAATTGGAAAATTGAAGTCCATCTACGTTATCAATTATGCATAATATACGCCACAATTGGGTATGTAGTTACTACACCGAGCAACAGCAAAAAAACAAGCATAACCCGTCCAATAGGATGGATTAAAACGTATGTATATGAGTTAATCATTCAATCAGTGGAAAAACTTGACCTTTTGAGATCGATCCTAGATCCGCGAGCCGCCAACCCGGTCGGAACACCCGCTGCGCGACAGTGCTCAATCAGTCGCGATCTACAATGTCTTACAAGAGCTAACACTAATTTAATATGGCTTCGATACTAATATTAACCTCGTTACTCGCTGATTGTGTTATTCGTTTAGTGGCTTAGTCGGAAATGTTGAGCTGGGTTTTATGAATTTGCAACTTAAGTAGCTCTTGCACGCGGCGCCTACATTCTTCTTTTCTAGATATAAAGGTTTGTATTAGGGACAATAGCGGCTTTCAATAAGGAAAATAAATAAAATACTTTACAATGCTTGTAGAGATCATGAAATAAGGAGATCGCTCGTCTAATTACTATATAGGCTACATCGGAACGTGTGTCTCGTCTCGTCGTGAGTAGGACCAAAAAAAAACTAATAACCACTGTTTACCAAACATACACCCGTTGCACTCAGATGTGATGCTAATTTTTAATCCAACAAAAACGTATCTCATTCGGGTTAATGCATCATTAAAACGTAAAATTGCCATAAAAACGGTACAGTTTCGACGACGGGCAAATTAATTAACGATACAATATGTTTTCGAATCGTAAACTCCGATGATGGTTTTATTGAATCATCACTCCCCGAATGGTACGAACGTTGAGGCGTTTGAACGATTCCAGTTGCAGCGTGTCGTGATGTAATTTGGTGTTAATGTTAAAATAACGTGCCATAACGTTATTAAGTTGTAACGAGGTCGTTAAGGATATTTTTAACTAACGTAACGTATTGTTTATCCTGACGCGGTAAAGTCACTATAGTAATTAGAGTGCAGTCCATATATTGAACAACGAGAAATGTGGCACGGGCGTTCTTGCATATTTCAGATCCGTCAAGGCGTACATAGAATAAACTCTGAACGGATTGCAGAGCCAAGTCATTATGGCAGAATTTGGACAACGTATAAACTAATATTTATTTAGTACTGGCCTTTACCTGCGGCACCGCCCGCGTTAAAAGTTTTTCCGGGATAAAAGTCCCGCTTTATATTTTCCCGGGATAAAAAGTAGCCCTTGTATTAATTCAGAACATAATCTACCCGTGCGCCAAATTTCATCGAAATCCGTTCAGTAGTTTTTGCGTGAAAGAGTAACAAACGTCCATACATCCATACTTACAAACTTTCGCCTTTATATTATAATATTAGTACGATTATACAAAAATATTGGGCACCTGGCCGCTCTCCAGTAAAGTGTACATCAGTATAACAATGTAAATAGTTTTGCAAACTTTTCGTCTCAACATTTATTTACTCCAAAAATATAAATAAACGCGTCGCTGAAAGTACACGAACCACCAATACAAGGGTACCTTATCATTTGAAAGTACAATACGATTTTAAATCGATGTACGATCGGTATATGTCGCATAATAAGTGCAACTTAATGTCTTGTTGACATAAGCAATTAATTAAATATCATTAAATAAAACTTACTGCATATTAAATGATATTTACTTAACGTGATAACTATATTAATAAATGAGTCATAATAGTCAGTTCAGTCTGCTACCATTTAGGTACGAGTTCAAAATAAAAGTGAATGGTATATGAATCATTTTTGTTAATTAAAACATTGGTTTTGCAACTGTTTTACGTGAACCAATCTCTTAATGCGTTGTGTCTTTTATTCTGTAGCTATAGTGAGAGCCAGCATCCACCATACCACCATACCAGCCCTGTATTATATACTGCTCACTGCTGAGCACGGGCCTCCTCTACTACTGAGAGGGGTTATAGGCCTTAGTCCACCACGCTGGCCTAGTGCGGGTTGGCAGACTTCACATACCTTCGAAATTCAGGAACTTTTCAGGTATGCAGGTTTCCTCACGATGTTTTTCTTCACCGTTAAAGCGAGCGATAATTCACAAAGAATACACACATAACTTTTTAGAAAAGTCAGATTTAATTTTTTGAAATTTCGAAAAACAAATGCCGAATTTTGTCGTAAAATTATACATTTCAATAAATTTTACTACACATTATTGAAAATAACGTACAACAATTAGCTCCTTCAAAGTAGTTATGAATTATTACGAAACTTGACGAGTGGACTAACGTCAAAAGGGCCATCATAGCGTGCCTGTACTATAGTTAATAATCAGAATTGATTCTTAAGCGTACAATAGGCCAGTGTTTGTCTTGTAGAATATGTAATAGAGGAAGTGTTAGGTGGTGTTGTCAGTGATCAAAACTCAGAACTTGTAGTCAGAAAAAGCCATCAGTTTCATTCTCCAGACTAAGAAACACCCAAATGTTGTGTGACAACTAAAATATTTTATTAAATTATGAATTCAGAAATAATTACTTTGTATTTATTTGCTTACTCAACACACCTATATTTAATTTATACATTTAAATCAATTCAATTTAAGAAAGAATTATTTTATTGCTCATATATCTACGTAATTAAATTACAATAATTTTGCGCCGCAGTTATTAATAAGCGATATATTATAATCGTTCAGCATTTTCCTCGAGCATGCCATTGCGATTAATAATATAACAAACAAAGTATTAACGCGATAGTCTTCTAGATTTTACCGTATGTACCGTGATGGTACATAGGGACAAAATCGAAACTTCGCGTGACGATGGAAATATGCACAAGTACTCACATCTGCCACTGCCACGCGACTTCAGGAAACCGCCTTGTTCTGCTGCTGAACTCCGTCACTATATTACCAGGGCACTACACACAATTAGTCCACACGGTGTACGGATTTTGGGTGCTCAGACAGCCCAACTTACATAGTTTATTCAATTAATTATGAAGCGCGCCGGGGATCGTGCCGCCATAGATGCACCGACCTTGGTTCCTATTCCATCCGTTCGATGGCGCGGGCGCGCGGCCTCCCGTTGGCTACCGGGAATGGCCCGTTTAGTTGGCGGCAAATGTGTGCGAATTTGAATCGCCTTCGCTCTCACACACATACCACCATCACGCGAATTTAAGAATAGATTATTGTTACATTTAACATTAAACTACGGTTACGAAACATTCCGCCCACCAAAATACATTAATGTATTTTTCATTAATAATATTGAAACAAATTAACCTAACTGAAAGAAGGCATATGATACTAACTTATACTATAAATTAAAAGTTTAATTATTAAGTTAGTCGTTTTGATTTGGCAAAGGACAAAGTTTGACTAGAGGCCTCGTCAAAAGAGAGCCTTCAGCCGTACGTATCGTGGCGATGCGGACTACACCGTCAGGACTCGGATGTAGTTCTTCAACACGAGCTAGCGGCCAATGTAATGGAATCGAATTATCAGCTTTCACAATAACTACTGATCCTACGCTTAACGGTTTTGAATGTTTGGTCCACTTCGCCCGCTGAGTCAGAGAATGAAGATATTCATGCTTCCAACGGTTCCAGAAATCCTGCTGAAATCGTTGAATCAGTTGCCATCGACCCAAACGATTTATGTTTAATGAAGTTACGTCTTCATCGGGGACAGACGTTAAGGGCTCAAGAGTAAGAAAATGCCCGGGTGTTAAAACAGCAAAATCATTAGGATCTGAACTCAGCGGACAAAGAGGCCTCGAATTTAACATGGCTTCGATTTGTACAAAGAGTGTTGTCAACTCTTCAAAAGTTAAACATTGATCGCCAACGATACGATACAAATGCGATTTTACGGATTTTATCTGTATTTCCCACACTCCGCCGAAGTGGGGACTTGAGGGCGGATTGAAGCGAAATTCGATTTGATTGGCATGAGCAGCATTTCGCATATACTCATTTAATTGTGCATTAGCACCAACGTAATTTGTCCCGCAATCAGAATGAATTATGCTGACCCGTCCACGTCGCCCGGAAAACCGGCGCAAAGCAGCGAGGAAAGCATCCGAAGAAAGATCCGAGACTGCCTCAAGATGTACTGCGTGAGTCGCGAGACAAACAAATAAACATAAGTAAGCTTTAGTGATTTTTGCACCCCGATGTTTACCGGTTTTAATACGAAAAGGGCCGCCGTAGTCGGTCCCTACAACAGAAAACGGTTTAACCTGATTTACACGAACTGAAGGCAGGTCACTCATGAAAGGTTCAAGTGGGGATGGATGCGTTTTATAGCACGATACACATTTGGATAGACAGTTGCGAATGGCACGTTTAGGGGATAATATCCAAAATTGTTGCGACAGAAGATACTGCGTCGTGTTCACGCCGGCGTGACAATTTTCACGATGAACGGCTTCTATGATGAGATAAGTCAACCTAGAGTTACGCGGGAGTAGAGCGGGGTGCTTGTGTTCGAATTCGAGACCGGATCTCGCAAGGCGACCGCCCACCCTGAGAATTCCCTGCGTATCGAGAAATGGGTTCAACTTACGCATTTGTTTCGCTAATAATTGTCCTTTCCGCAACTGTCGAATTTCGTTTTCAAAAAAAGATTGTTGATTGTGCTTGACGACGATCAACAAAGCGGCATGAAGCTCAACACGATCTAGAAAGCGATTTGAGCAACGAATTTGCTTATGCCGTAAGAATATAATGAATCTTAACCACCAACAAATGATGCGTTGAATTTTCCGAATCGAAGAGTAACGGATGAGAAGAGTGTCGATAAATGAATTCTTCGCTACGTCGGAGGTAAAGAACGTCGTTAAGACCTTTTCTTCGGACTGAAGGAGGTCCTCGTTAGGATTAACATCAAATTGCGGCCATCCATCAGGGGGGAAGCGAAGCCAGGCGGGACCCGCCCACCATAAGCTATTGTTGATAAGATCTGATGGTAACTGACCACGAGAAGCAATATCTGCTGGATTATCTTCGGAAGCCACGTGGCGCCAATGAACATCTGGAATGACATCGTGGATGAGACTAACGCAATTTGCCACGGAAGTTTTCCAACGCGAAGAGTGAGAACGAAGCCACGAGTGTACGACGGTGGAGTCAGACCAAGCGATAATGCGAGGAAACGGAGAAAGAGGAGATGTGCTGCTCTCCGTACGAAGTACAAAATGATGAGGAATAAAATATTTTCCAGTACTCAGCTCTTCAGTCGGTACAAGGCTCATAGTACCCTGAACGAGATATTCCTTCATGAAGTCGCAGTATTTTTTATACAACTCTATGTTTTTGAGAAGGCGTTTCTCAATGGAATGGAAGCATCTCAAGGCTGTGTCACGAGATCCGGGAAATGTAGTCTCATGCTCTTCATTTCTGAAAGGCAAGGATACAACGTATCGACCGGTGGAATCTCTTGCCTGAAGGTCTTCGAAGATCTTCTCGCATCTCTTGTCTTCGACGGTGAGAGGTTTCGAAGGAAGAACGCTCAATTCCTCCAGCTGCCATAATTTCTTCAACTCGTGATGAAGTTGTGGCTCCTCATGAACGAAGAACGAATGTGAGTCAGGCTCTGCGTATCCAACATTCCCGACCAGCAGCCAACCAAATACCGACTTAAGAGCTGACGGTTGATTGGAATCGCCTTTGATTGTTCCCGGCAATAGAAGCGAAGCAAAACACT
Source organism: Sphinx pinastri (assembly GCA_947568825.1). Lineage (NCBI taxonomy): Eukaryota > Metazoa > Arthropoda > Insecta > Lepidoptera > Sphingidae > Sphinx > Sphinx pinastri. Next base: position 16,379,880 of record OX387619.1, read on the forward strand.
CCGCACCGATAAGAAGATCGACTGGACCCGGTTTATGACAATTTGGGTCCGCTAATTGCAACGCTTTAATATGATGCCACGAAGATTTATCAAGCCGAATTGATGGCATCTTACCACAAATACTTGGCAAAGTCAAGGCTTTGATGGTAAAGAGAGGTTTATCATTACGTCCAACATCAAGGTGTACGATACCTGACACTGGAGCTGACGAATGACCCAATCCACTTACCGTACGTGACGTGGAAGTACTGGTGAGACCCAATCGATGAACGGCATTTTCGGTGATGAAGTGACTTTGACTACCAGAATCAATCAAAGCTCGAAACGATTGAAAATGTCCTAATGAATCACGAATTTGAACAATAGCGGTAGATAATAAGACAAAGGAATGTTCACGCATACTAGTCAACACGCGAACCTGATTATCCGGTTTTTCACTATCCGGAACATCGACTGACGAAGAAGTGGATGAAGCTTCCTCGTGAAGAAGTGTATGATGTCGTTGATGGCATTTGTAACACCTGAACAAAGATTTACAATCTTTGACGCTGTGAGACGGTTTTAAGCAATTGAAACACCAACGATGGGTTCGCGCATGTTCACTGCGTTTCGCGACCGAAAGTTGTACGAATTTATTACATTTGTTTATCGAATGATCATCCGAACAAAATGAGCACTTAACGGATATCGCTACAGGTGGATGAGAAGAAGGCGAAACGGACTTCCTCTTAGAGGCGGATTTCTCTGTACTATTGGAAAGAAATACTGTCGTTTTCTTCTGAAACTTACAATTATTCGACGACGTGATTTTAAGCGGTTTCGGTTTATCTGATGATTTTCCTACATCAGAATTACTCTGCATACTCGATGAAAAATGATTATCTCGAATTAAAGCATCAGCTCTATTAAACAAAAAAGTTTTCAATTTCTGGTACTGCGGTAGTTCAGTAGCCTCCTGTTTTTGTTCAAAAGAACGCCGAGTCTGGGTATCTAATTTCGACAATACCAAATAACACAGAACGAAGTCCCACTCGTGAGTAGGAAGGTCGAGACTAGACAATACGTTTAAATTTTCATTTATTAAATCTAAATTACGACGAAATTCGACAGGTGACAGGGATTTCAAATTAATATTTAAGATTTCTTTCCAACACGTAAAAGACAACTCTCGTTTATCTCGATATCTAGCGACCAACGCTTCATACGCGCCGCAATAATATTTACCTTGAATGGGATAAGATCGAATAACACCTAATGCATCCCCACTGAGACATGTCTCGAGATACTGCATACGTTTCGTGTCCGAAAGTGATTCATTATTATGAATCAACGAATTAAACAAGTCAAAGAATTTTGGCCACTCTTTTATTTCCCCGGAAAAAGATGGTAAGTTAATTTTAGGTAACTTGACGTCAGACCCTGACGAAGAATTCGCTTTTTTATCGCACGGTTCAGCGTTAGATTCAGGAAATAATTTTCGATGGATTGCCAAAATCTCAAAAAGAATGTCATCGAACTCGCAACGTATTTCATCCTCATGCTCGGAATCATCATCATCGATAACACACAAAATGTCCGAATGGGCGGTCTCAAAACTATCAATGAATTTAGGTAACGCAGAGAAATGAACACTAAATAAATCTAAGGATGACTCATCATCTTTTGCTAATTTAGCAACTTCCAGAAGTTTCTTCAAACGATTTAAGGGGAGGGTGCGCTTGCGGCGAAGCACAGACAACTCCTGAGTCCTTGGGCGATCCAAGGTCGACTTAGATACACTCACTTTAGGCTTACAAACGCGTACCCCACGAGACGACATCATAAATGATTATTAAAACGATTAAACAAAATGTTAAACTTAGCAAACTTTATACTCACAGCCTACCCTGTTACGGATGGAAGCGTTATACGCGATAAATAGGCCTAAATAATGCCGGGTAGTAAAACGCACGAGTTCGAATAGTGGGCACAGCTAATGAGTGAACGAATGTACCTAAAGTATGTAGTACCTAATGGTACACAACGAAATGGAACCTAAGTAAGAAAGAAGAATTATATACCTCCGAAAATTGTTACAACCTACTTGTTTGTCGCGGGAAATAGTACTATACGAATTAGTTGCAACGATTAAAGTATATAGCACTAACGTATTTATACACGACAATAGTAGGATTGACCGAGGCTTACGTATATAAATAATAGTAACGAAAGTATATAAGTGTACTTATGCCGCTTATTATGATGTAGGTAAGCACCTAAATGTGTTTGTTTTAATAAATAGACGTCGCTAGAATTAAATACGGATGAACGACACCTCTTGTATTAAAACCGATACGGGATTGAATCTGCGTACAAGCCAGCTTATGTGTTAAATTAATATGACGAAGTGTAAATGTGAGAGGATCGAAACACGACGAAACACCAACGAATTTAAAAGAATAGATGTAACGAAGGTAACGAGACGAATAAATCACAATAAACAAACGTAAATAATTATAACACATCGGCTAGTATGAGAACGTTTTCGAGGTTTTGTATTTACTATGTAATACATAAGCGGTAAACGTACGTTGGCGCAACTCAAACTGCAAAATGGCGGATATTATACGAATACGATTTAATTATTTGCATCGGGAGAATGATTTTACCACGATTAACTGTAATAACGAAATAGCTACTCACACCAATAATATTTTTTAATATTATTAACTGAATCGGTAACAAATTACAACAATTAGGCACTGCGAAGTAATCTCGCCGCTATATACCTAATGTTAGCACGTAACAATTTATTTTGTTGCCTATATTGAGATTGAATTTTATTACAGAAATCACGGAAATACAACGGATTAATAGTTTTATGCAAATAATCATATGCCTTCGCTGGATAATTAGATTGAACTATGTATGAAAACGTGTAATGGCGGGTTATCGTAATGTTTCGACTTTCGAGACAAGTTTGTCGAACTAACTCAAACTAAATGATTGAAATAGCGAACCAATAATGTTCGCTATTCCCGGGTTTCGGCACCAAAATATGTACCGTGATGGTACATAGGGACAAAATCGAAACTTCGCGTGACGATGGAAATATGCACAAGTACTCACATCTGCCACTGCCACGCGACTTCAGGAAACCGCCTTGTTCTGCTGCTGAACTCCGTCACTATATTACCAGGGCACTACACACAATTAGTCCACACGGTGTACGGATTTTGGGTGCTCAGACAGCCCAACTTACATAGTTTATTCAATTAATTATGAAGCGCGCCGGGGATCGTGCCGCCATAGATGCACCGACCTTGGTTCCTATTCCATCCGTTCGATGGCGCGGGCGCGCGGCCTCCCGTTGGCTACCGGGAATGGCCCGTTTAGTTGGCGGCAAATGTGTGCGAATTTGAATCGCCTTCGCTCTCACACACATACCACCATCACGCGAATTTAAGAATAGATTATTGTTACATTTAACATTAAACTACGGTTACGAAACACCGTACAACAGCATTTAAAAAATATAAATCAAGATTAAACTTGCAGTTGCAGAGTTTAGTAGTACAGAGGCCGTAGTTAAGATGCCTCTAAACGTTAAAGCAAACAGAAAACAGAATAAATGTATGGGAATAACATCTTATTTATAAGTCTAGCGTAAGGACTGCCTCGGTGGCGTAGTTGTATTACGGTACAACGGCAATGCTGGGGTCTCGGGTCCGATACCCGGGTCGGGCAAAGTGATATTGGGTTTTTTATTCAGTATCAGCCTGGGATCAGTATCAGGAATTTGTGCCCGATATGACGATAGGCTCGCGTACTATCATATTATGGGACCGAATACGTAAGGCGAAATATGCGTGCACTAGTTCCGCCTCTGCCTACCCTTTCTGGGATATAAGGCGTTAGTGTGTGTGTGTGTGTGTGTGATAGGAAATTTCATTCTCATACATTTTTTTCGTTTTCTATTACCGTTAACGATTGTAGAAAGACGTCCTACGGCCCCTCATGACTCACGAACGATTTGCGAGGGGTCTGGTTCCGTTTCGATATTAATTCTACGAATTCGGATACACAATGCAGTATAAACACCGCAATGTACATTTAAAAGCTATCGACACACTCCATGTTGTTATTTAAGTATTTACAGATAAATTAAAAACGTTTACAACCAATATTAACTCGAGCGAACAAAGGAAGGCTAATTGTGCGTCAGCATGCAATCCGCGGATTAAATCCAAAAAATACAAAATTGGTCACATATAAATTGTTTTAATTTTAAATATAAATCGATGAATGAAACGATAATCGATAAAATCAGCCCAATTATTGAAAAGTAAATCAGGGCGGAGGTAAGGTCAGCCCTATTAGCCGAGTAGGGTTGGGTTGGAAAGTGTTCGTAATTAAGGAAGGTCGGTAGAAACAATGTGATGTCGATATATCGAAGGTCGAGTTGGGACTAGCCCGGCGGCCTTATAAGGCGTTGGCCACTGCCTTGTGGGCGGCGGAGACACGCTGGCTGTGAATAATGTCGCCAAATGATTGCGTTCGCATAGCAACCGATTTGTGTGTGTATGTGCGTCACGAGATTTTGTTTAATATATATACATACATACATAATATAGTTTATTATACTTTGTTATATACCGGTACCTTTAAACAGCGCATGACACATAAAATACAATGCGACATTATCCATAAATGGTTTTATTTAAATGAATGATGAGTCGAGTAACTCGCATACCTACTAAATTTCAACATTTAATATTACCTAACAATGTTACTACGAAAATAATTACCTATAATATATGAAGTATGAACTATGCAATTTTCTTGAGAAGCGTTGCAAGTATAATATCACGTCTCGACCCTCTGTACATAACAATACGTGACATTTTTACTACAACACTCAACTTGAGGTAAATGTTGTGTTTAGTCTCTTAAAGGGACGCTCTCAAGGTCCTGCCTGCGTTTCAGTACAACGAACTAATTCAAATCATTGATGAATCATGGTACTGTAGTAATATGTACTAATCCGTGTCTATTCAATTCAATCGACAGATTACCTAAAGGATTTCATCATATGGTATGAACTCTCGTTTCAGAGGAATAACTAGAAGAGGATTATTAGATTTTCTAAAAGAGCATTAGATTTGAAAGTCTATGGGATGAGTAGACATTATGTAACATCGGTAGTTAAAACTAAGGCCCCGTTTTTTCAACTGTAGTTATCTTTTTGTCCGGGTCTTGTTAAGCTTGACGCGGCCGCAGCACCTGGAGCACTCGAAGCTCTGCGTGCGCGTCCAGCTTAATAAGACCTAGCTCAATAAGATAATTACAGTTGAAAAAACGCGAACTTAACATCCACTTAAAATATTCTACAGATTACATATAGGGAATCGGATAGTAAAATAATTTGTACTTATGCATTATGAAATTGCGTGTATTTGCATTTAAAAATACTTGTTAAAGAAAATACTAAATATGGTCAGGTCGAGTTCTTAGTAACGTCTTACCACGTACATGAAATATAACATTACTAGAAAGATCACGTTAAACTTCTGAGAAATGCCGCACAACACGCTCTATGTTCGGAAACTTCTTGGATCCGTAATAAGGAAATCCGACGGAAAATTGTATGCAGTTCGGAAAAGTCGTAGAATCATCGACCTATTGCTGAATGCCAAGGAGTACATACTCCTATTATGATAGCCTAAGGTCTAAGAAGATACTGTTTTAATTTTATTGACGTACTGACTGGTCACTTCTGTAGTCTATATCGTTTTTTTCCTGAAGTTGGTATATTGTACATTTCTATTTAAGCATCTACAGATATCATATGTCCTATCATCCCATCAAACCATCAAACCAATTCTATAATTTTTTTCTCAAATATTAGCTACGAGAATCGAACCCACAACACCAGAGAGAATACCACTTGAATATAGGTATATTATACCTAGGTATATATTACCTACATAAACGCGTATTTTCCCCGGTATCATTAAACACACATTGTATTACCAGTAATCAAATCAACAACGTTTCCTAGGTAACGGGAGACGTTGAAATGTTGCCCATTTCCCTGCATTAAATCAGTCGGACTAATGCGCCGGCGATTATGTCCACGTAATTGATTAACTACTCATACCGATTCGATACTTGTGTGATACCGGTATACGTCGGAAACACTGACAAGTATATTATAATGTTATTTATTTTATGTGATAGAGTCAACGGTAAAGAAAGAAGGCCCTATTCCCCTTCCTAATTCCCGTATTTCCTCACAATGCTATTTAGCGATCGTGCGAGGCTGTGCCGTCACTGTTTATAATAGATTGATTAAGATTCTAGTGTTCAATTTTGAACTTTTTTGATAATAAAATTGTGACTATTCACATCTATTAACTTTATGACATTACTAGACTTCTGCTCGCGGCTTCGCCGGCGTGAAAAAGTTTTTCCGGGATAAAAAGTAGCCTATGTGTTCATCCAGGACATTATCTACCCGTGTGCCAGATTTCATCGAAATCCGTTCAGTAGTTTTTGAGTTTATTTGTTACAAACATAGATACCAATCATTCCTCTTTATAATATTAGTATAGATAAAAACATCTATTAAATTTAATCACAGAATTGTAAAGGATTGCGATGACAAAAATGAAATACACGTTGAACCCTTCAACGTGTATTTCACCAACCAAAATTCTCAAATTTACGAAAGCAATTCGAAAATATAAGAATCAGCACAATAACAACTCGTTGGACAAGAAAAGACAAGAAAGCGTACGAAAAAACGGATAAACACGTCGCTAATAACCGCTGATTGGTCCAGCGACTCATTACTACTATAGTAACGGTATAATTGCGGGGCAGTCGCTTGAAAAACCAATAATCTGCTTAATCAAGCGTCAACTTTCCATTTCATCCGATATGCCGATCCCTTTTGCGTTCTCACTTGAACTGATCAAAATTATAAATTCGCGTCAGTAACTCGGGAAAGATAGGCAGTAATGCCTACTGAAGGGCCCGCACCTCTGACTTTTCTAAAAAGTTATGTGTGTATTCTTTGTGAATTATCGCTCGCTTTAACGGTGAAGGAAAACATCGTGAGGAAACCTGCATATCTGAGAAGTTCTCTATAGGAATTTCGAAGATATGTGAAGTCTGCCAACACGCACTAGGCCAGCGTGGTGGACTAAGGCCTAAATCCCTCTCAGTTGTAGAGGAGGCCCGTGCTCAGCAGTGGGCAGTACATAATACAGGGCTGTTATGGTATGGTAATGCCTACTAGCTAAGCCTGTTTCCGTACTATAATATCACAATGTGTGATCGTATTATCACATTTGGCCAAAATCCCGAACAATCTCATGTGTTGTTCAACTTGTATAAGTACTTATTTCAATTGTTCTATCTAGAGATCATGTCTAACTTTATCATCACCGATTTCACAGGCTAAGTACTGTCACTAAACAAATGATGAACTGCAGTTAAACTGTTATAATATTTAATGAGCTAACCTTACATTTGTATTTATCATCTCCACAAAACATAAAACCAGACCATGAATCTACTTCCAGTTCCATTCAGCCATTAAACCTCATTTGTGGCCCAAATTTTTACACCTGTACTAGATAACTTACTTTTCGAACGGGTTTTTACGTATTTCAAGTCACGAAAAACATCAAAAGGAGACCTAAATCTGAGAAGCATCAAGGCCTGATTAATTAGCAATTTTTGCAAATGTTGAGAATTTAGCACTCGTGTTTAATAATTTATGGATCTCTGAACATTAGAGGTTAATAAAACCGATAAAGAACATTGATGACGTATATTTCCTACTATTTTACGATAAAATCCATCAAGTTTATTAGCTTCGAAATGATCGAAATAACTGTAAATAAATTGCTTTATTAATGACTAATCTACATTTAGAAATCAGTGTAAAAGTAGCCATTTTTTTTGTCTAAACAATAGCACGCACTTTTAATATCCTCATGAATATCTAGTAGAATGGTTTTGGAAAATAAATACTATGGATGAGTGAAATTGTTTCAAAAATCGCATATGTAACATTTTTGTACCAATGGATCTGTCACATACATCTAATCATCTCATCCATGAGAAATACCCTAGTTAATACACGCATGGAAGAGACAAACAACCGCCATCCTTGCCTGCCAATCCCATAGATCCAGATGCCGAACGAGGTTACCACTTTCCCGCGCTCGCAAAAAGCAGTATGCCAGTCGTAAAAATTTAAATTGACCAAATTAGCTTGATGGGTCGCCAAGTGATTATAATCGAGATGCCGCGCGCGTTGTGTGCGCAGTTTTATACTTGTTTACCGCAATAAAAATGCTCTGTGCCTTCGTAATTCAAATTTAAATCATTTATTAAGTAATTAGGCCCCTAAGGGCACTTTTACACGTCATTTTTATAATTTTTTATCATCTAAAGATTCTACCAGTGCTTCGGAAAAGCCCACTGACCTGAGAAGAAGCACCAAGAAACTCAGCGTAGGTCTTTAATTGTAATATTTTTTTTTCATATTATATATATATTTTACAAATTGCATGTAACAATATAAATTCACTTTCAAAGATGGATATTAAATGCGAAAATTAACGGAGAGTACCTAAGTCAAATAACCAGCTACATGTTTAATTTTAAGTAAAAAAATAGAGTCAACCATCAAACAGAGCAGACCAGTCCACGCAAGCAGCACCCGTTCACGAATTTGACGCATGTGCCAGCCATCGGCCTCCTCAACCATGTTGCAGGGAAGTGACCGACCCGGCACACGACGCCGCCGCAAGCACAGACGTTAAAGCGAGCAAGACTACTCAGATTATGGCTAACTAAGACAAATGAGATGCAACAAAGGGGTATATCAAATGACTAACGTATTTTGATAAAAAATATACTCTTAGGACTATCCGGGAAAGTCGCACATATCCATCTGTCACAAATCACTTAAGCTAAATACATCGATCATATCCTTGCGTAGCGAGCAACTATTCCCATGGATTTTTGTCATTAAAATACGCGTCAACAGTATAGTAACTTTTTTTTAACAACTTGTTTTTTTTAGATCGTAGATCCGTGTTCTGGGGGTTTTGAATTGATCAGGATTGTGGAGAAAGACTGGTGATGTTGATGTGGTAAATAAGAGTTATATATAACATAGCAAGGAATTAAGGCAAGGTATGTTCCAGAAGCAGTTCGAAAATTAATGATATTAATTGTTGAAATGGGTCTTGATATTGATCAAAAGCCACTGCAATAACTTGGTAATAACTAATAAGTCAACTATAATATTTTTCGATAGCAAAATAATTTACAACAAGAAAATGGCCTCAATAAAAAAAACCCTAATTTTGCCTTTCTCATACAATCTTTTGTTTTAAAAGTTTTATTTATTTCAGGAACATTTTATAACAATTCATATACACGCAGCTTCCTAAGCGGCCTACAAACAAACTACAATTGAGCTTAAGTTCTTAGAACCATTCAAACAGAAATAATACGAGATGAACCCCGCAACTCTCTGTCAACATAACGTGTTAAGATAGGCGTTGTTATCACGCCATCTGCGGCGTGAGATGTTGTCACGCGACGGAACACGCCGTGATGCGGGGACTGATATCAGGAATTCCGAAACGTGTAGTCTCGGGCTATAGACGATGTGTTGCTGGTGGGAAGTACCGGATATATTTTGAAGCAGGTTGGAAGAATGCCGCACATAGGCTGAAAAACCAGCATAATAGCTCGTTCTGATGTCATTTCACGAAGACAATTCCAACATTTAAGACAATGTTTTGGACAGTTTTAATTTAATTACATTTTAAAGTGCTCCGAGAGACTTACAGAGATTCACTGTACCATAAAATGCGTGTCACTGTCGATGCAGGATTACAGGAGTTGCAGTGGTGGATCTGGGGCGGGACTTTCTCTTTCTGGGGTCAGCCGTTCCATATCAAAATTATAATGCACACAAATATCGAAGGACAAACAATGGTTGCTGATCATCATATTTAGACTATATTATCGAACCTACGTATGATCAGATCCAATAGTATTAGATTCTATACTAGGATTCCTTCATATGTGTATGACTATTTTAATGTAATAACTATGCCCGACACATTCTTATAAAACTTATTGCGTGTATTGTATGAAGATTATTATTTTAATGTGCGGATGGCCCTATCATAATCGTTTATTATCAGCTATTGTGCATCACGAACTTTTATTGTATTCTATCACAGGAGACATCAAGCTTTTTTAAATTATCATACAATTCAATAAAGAATATAATCGTAAATATGAGAAAAAACTCATTACCTTACACTTACTCATTCCCGTGAGCGTGACGTTACTCACGTAAATATCATTACATGACCGTGGTGAAACTAAAACACCATGTATTAAATAATAAGACACTAAAGCGAGGTATTTAGAGTTTAAACACACGCAATTTATACGCGTCATTGCTATAGTTACCGGCGCGGTGCATCTCGGTTTCCAACAATTTGCTCCGGCTCGATTGAAATCTGTGCCGGCACGGTTTTCTACACAATTATTTGCTCTGTCACAACGTAGGTGATGGAATATTTACATCTGCCTGTATTCAGAGCATCCATACAAAAACTATTTTTTGGAAACCATTAAATCATAATGGAAAATCCTTATCACGATGATAATAAGTCTATGTTTGTTTCGTCGCATACTTATTTACAGAGTCCATGGACCAATAGTTTATTACCGATCTATTATCTAGTCGGATGGGCAGTATTGAGAGATATAGATATTATCAGAATTTATACCTTACCATCAATCCAAGACAGATATAACAATGTTTTCTGTAATAATCGATTGAAAAAGTAATCATTCCAACTTGCTATACCATAAATGAAAACGTAGAGTGAAAGTACAGCAGGTACAAGGAAGTTTACCAAAAGGATAGAATCATCAATCATCGCATAAACTAACAAAGCATGCGCCAATCCATTATACTTTCGAATCGTCACTTTCCAAAAAATATTTAAATTTCGAACAATACGAGCCAGTCATTTAACGGGCATTTTACATTGTAGAGTTACAGTACAGTAGGCAAACTTTCATTTTCCTTCATTACCGCGACACTGCGACCGCGGGGCTACTAATGAGCGGTTGGTGTGACCGGCGGTCGTTACCGCTATGTCGTCCGCTGTCACCCGCCAGTCGCCACGCCACAGGTATATATTTATGGGATTGTCACCTGGTATTAGAAGGTGATTAAGAATATTTTAGTATGGAGGTAATTGAAGGAATATTAAATGTAAAAAGTTTACTGAACGTATTTTGATTTTGTGACATGCGCCTTTTGTATGTGTAGTCATTTCATTTTTTTTGTGTATTACTTATAAGGATTTCACTCGATTAAGTTCTTTGGTAAATATAGCCGGAATCATTACCATAATTTTCAATAGCTAATTAAAGCATGGGAAAACCTTTTCGAAGATATTTTAGAACTTCTTTTCCTACGCGGTATATTTATGTACTTAATTTTTAAAGAAAAACAAAACTCGATGAAATGACTTAAAAACATTTATTATGTCAACAAACCTATAAGTGGTGGAAATATGAAACCCATAACATCCATTTATACTCATTCACAGCTAACTATAACTGAGAGCATTAATCTCAGCACACAATCAGTCCACGTCGCCGACAGCTTACTGGCAATCAACAAATCCGCGACAGCGCCGTTGCCACCACAGTCAATTGCCCTTGCGCGACGACCTCAATGTATCAAAATAAATTCACGCCGGCCAGTCGGAATAAATCATGGCACATCAACCACCTCCTGTCCACCGAGTGCAGCTAATATCATCTGTTTGCTGATAAATTGGTGCTGGAGAGTAGGTACATGCCAGAGTTAGCGATTTTTGGTTAATCGAAATTCGAATTTGTTTTCTGGAAATGATTTTTTTTCTAGCCAATGAAAGTGGCCAGTGACTATATTGAACCTGATGGTAAGCTGATGAATAGGTACAGTGCTTTTCAAATATATTGTCAGGCGAAGGAAGCCGTCGCGACTCTAGAAAGTCGTAAGAGTTTTGTCGGTCTAAAGGAAAAATCAAAGTAGCAACACATATGTGTTCCCTCACTAGGTTTCACATTAATTTATAGTTGCCCTAAGCCTCTGTCGAATATTGTCTTCAACTGATGTTTATTTCTAGTCTCCGTGAATTATTTTCCATGTTATTTTTTAATGACATGCTGAATTTTATATTTATCAACGCTGTACCAGCTCTGTATCTGATAACAAAATTCCGCGTTAGTTCCCGAAGATGATCGAATACCGTCGAATCGACCGGAGCTTTACACCACTACGCATATATTTGATTAACTGCGACCATGCTTCAACTTGTCGCTTCGTTAGGACGTAGAAATGCACCCATTTTCCTACCATGATTCAGTGGCGGGAAGCCGTGGGCGACGCGCCGTGTCTACTGTCCGAGCAGAACAAATGCGCAGTATGACAGTTTATTCGTCGTTTATTAATATTTTTCTCATAATTTGCTAACATATTTTAATTAGGATTAAGCTTGCGTAACAGGATTGTGAATCATTTTTATTTGGCGTTTGATGTCTAATTGTAATTTACACGCGTTCATGTTTATTATAAGTATTCGTTGCTATCTACATTAGCTGAGTCGCGTAAAAATATTCCAGTAATTATTTTTAAATATTTTTTATGATAGCATATTTAAAAATTGCTAAACATCGAGATACGCGATATATCGCTGTACTTAAGAAGTTCAGTATCACTATGCCGAGCTTATAAAAAAAGAAGTTGAATCCAAATTCCATTTGTCGTCATTCCATTTACCCCGTGTATTTCTCACGTGGCGGATGCTTTGCTCCCGACGTGCATCGGCGCGCCTGTTTCGTAAATAGAACGAGTTGACACACATAAATAATATTAGCGTAATCGTAAATAAACGGCGCGCGTCGATACAGGGAACGTCTAAATTCGCCTGACGAGTGACGCGGGACGGTTTACGATTCTGGATGCTGAATAGTGATTGATTGTGTGTATGAGTAGCAAATTTTCAAAATCAATTCATTGATTAATAAATTGGAGATCTGTCGATACTTGGTAGGCTACCCTTTGATATTAAGATAAAAGTTTATTGAATCATTTTTTCGATGTACTTACAGTTTTCAATATAATTTATTCACACTGTGCAAAATGAAATAGGTACCTATTAGATCCCATGGAGCTTGGGTACTGAGGTAGAAATTCTATCGCCTTAAAGAAATATTAAGTGACAGTAACAATTTCATACTATTCAATTGATTTTTACCAAGTAATCGCATCCCTAGTACTTGCACCTTTAATATCCACCGAAACTAAGCACGCATTCGGCGAGGCACTTCGAATCAATATTCAGCGCTCGTAAAAGTTCTCGAAATACATACCCGTGTAACAAAAGCACGGAGCGCTCAACAACGGTACTGTTGGGCATTAGTAACTAGTGGCATACTGTACGTCAGCATTACATTGGCGATTTGTTGGAAATATAATATTTTTCTTTCTCTTGACGTACGATAAGTTTAACCTAGTAGGTAATTATAATATTTATTTACTTAACAAAATAGTTTTTTTTTTTTCAATTTTAAAACATATGATTTTCCAAAATGGTATATTTGGTGTTAATAGAAAAACATACATACAAGGGCGAATTCAACTCACATTCCTAACTGGTATCGCGTATTCAGGTGTTTGTACCTGTAACAAAAAAAAAACAAAAATCAGCATCTGTGTGAAAAACGACAATAAACAAATACCGATACACAATCTACTATGAAAAACTCAAACTATAATATAAAATACAGTTTTCATATCCATAAGGATTAAGGACGTAACTCCACACATAATTCTTCAACCCTATTATATTGGGCATTCAAGGCGGCATTAGAAGGAAAAATTAGGTACGCTGGCAACATTATGGCGACAATACAACGCTTTTCACTAGTCGACGAATCTGCTTTTTACCGTTCCTGGATTGAAATACACTGAGAAGCAAGAACCTGAACAGTTTTACTATCGGTTTTATATACGCAATATATTTTAATTAAAGTCTTCAAAATGTACTAACCGCAACTATCGTCGGCTAATTACGCACTAAGATTGCCCAGCAGCGTATTTACAAAGCGGGTGCGGTTTAAACACACTCATACGAAAGGGCATTCTCGTTACCCCCGTCTAACTAATGGGTAATTGTTGACATCGCAGTTGCGCGGCCCGGTTGCACATTACTTCTGGATCATTCATTGGAGTTAATTTTCTTGGAACACTGTGGAAAATTGAGACGAGGAAGTGCGCTACTTAAAGAAAAGATCAAAGAGATAATTGAGTGTCTATTTTTTTTGACATGGTCATTATAAATTGAATATTTTTTTCACAAACTTTGTTTTTGTATTCATTCATCAAAGTTGTTCCGTGATGCATGTTATATCAAATCCGGTGCAAAGACATTTTGTTATTCAAAATTGAGTGTTTCGGACAGTTTACAATCAGGGAAGCGACATTAATTCGTCGATTATATTACATAAAAAATAAGAAAGAGTAGAATTATAAGGCTTATTTTTGAATATAATATTATTGTTTAAAAAATATAGGGAATGATTTCTTATATTTACGCGAATGTTAAGTCATTGAAATAAAATTATTTTACGAATTTAGCACGGTTAAATAAAAAAAAAAATCTCGTACTGCAGCATCATAAGTCTTCAATACATTTTTGCATCCACAAATTCGATACCGATACGGCCGTCACATTAGCCTTTCTACAAGGGAACTCACTTAGCAGTATTGCGTAGCGGAGAGCACCAAACCTGATATCTGTTATATCCTTACGAATTATGATCGTCATAAAACAAACATATTAAATGTACACGAACCTTCCATTTCTATTTAATATGTGATGGCTAGGGAAGATTTGCTATCTTTTAAAGCATAGGGCTCATACACATCATACATCGTAGGACGACGCGACGCCGCGCCGTGTCGTGTTTATGTGTATGAGCCCTTACGGTATACTTTTATGTTATTTAAAAAGTGTCTACCCATCTTAAT